>CM028383.1:94077986-94380924 GCA_013146195.2 Codonopsis lanceolata
TATATCTCTAAATATACATATCAAATCTCCCATAAAATCATCATCATGCATAAGTGTGCATATCTATATATATACACATCATGTCTTTCATATATATCTCATACAAGTATGCATATATCTCTATATATACATATCAAATCTCTCATTTATCATCAGCCAATACAAACATGGTCAATAAGATCTCATGTTCAACTAACACTTTGTTGTCACATAAGTGCCCATAGTAAGCCACATAAGGGATAGAGAAGATACCAAATCACTTTCGTCGTATTGCTCCTGCAATCACAACTGTTAATCATATCGTGCGTTGATACGTGTTCGGTATCAAAGTACCGAGCTCTTTCTCGGGTCCGAGCTCTCTACTCGGGAAAATAGCACTAGCCAATGCGCTCATTGGTTACGACAAAGGGGGCTACTTCCCACCTAGCTGGGGCAGGAGGTGTGTGTGAAACCCGAATCTAAGACGGCGATACATTACAATCACGAATCCCATAATTCGTGAAGGCAATGCATCGTCCCACCATCATCATGAAAACTCAAGTAATGCCAGCTGGACTTATATGCAATGCACAAGTAGATGTTTACTTGCTAATTCTCAAGTAGATATAATGACTTACTAAACTCATACGATTATGCACATTGTTACATAAATCACAAAACCACAATAGGAACTCATTTGAGTCTCTAAATCATAAGTGCCAAGTTTGTTCACTCTATTCAATTCAAGTCCCAAAAGCTAGTAATCTAGTCAACCGGAATATAATTGTCATAGGATCTCACCACATCCTCGTAAGGTTCAATTGTTCCTTAACTCGACTCATGAGTCTTTACTACAATTCCAACCAAATATAGTTTGAACACTATATGTGTCCCAAGACTCTTTTCTATGTTCTCGTTCGAGGCATAGCAAGGCTCTCATTCCATTTAGGAATCTTAGTTCAAGTCCCAAGTCAATTATATAAGGGAAGCCCAAGTTGATTATTGTGAAATCAATCTTAGTTCAATTTTGATTCATAATTCCACTTAATAGTAGAATCCAAGTTCACCACAATTCATTAACCGTAGAATGATCGAGCACGAAGGCAAATACATTCAATATGCTCATAAGTCATATCATAGAAACACATAGAAGAATCAATTTTTGACAAGGTAGGAAATCATGCATTTAGTCATAATATAAAATATACATAAGATTCCATATTCACCTATGAAATTCATGAGTCACAACTTAACCATCACCATTAAGTACTATCCAAGACTACTCCGTTAGTCTCGGATCATGAAGCCATTTACTAAACTCTTCCTAGAGTAGTAACTCATTCAATAACACAAAAGTCGATGGTAGTCAAAGACTTAAGCAACACTAGAGCGTAATAACCGTAAGGTCAAACCATACCGGTGAGTCTTAGATAACAACATGGTCATCCTAGCGACTTATACACGTAGACTCCATGTATAGAGTACTAAGAAAGCCCCAATCCAAATCTTCTCATAGAATAGTCTTCAAATTCATTATTCAACAAGTAGGTGTTTTTACTCATTAAAGAATCAAGTAGGAATTCGACAAGAGCAAATTCAAACTGTCAAGTAGATACATCATTCTACAACATGCTCTCAACTGTGCATTTGCTTCACACAATCACATAAACCACATAAGAACTCGATTGAGTCTTATAATTACTCATATCAAACATGCCCTTCAATCCATCCCAAAGTCACGTAGGCTAATATATTAGTCTAACGCACTACAAACATCGTAGGGATTGAATGTGGAGCCTGTATTGTTCATAACTCCCTAATTTCAACTCCGTGAGTTTTACTAAAATTCAACCAAGTAGAGCATTGATACTATATGTATCACATTGCCCTTTCTAAGTTCTCCTGCTCATTTAGAACTCGATAACTAAGCCGTTCATGTTCTTAAACTAGCCTTAAACACAATCCCGAAGTTTCAAACCCTAGTTTCGGTGATTTTGTTAAACCTTGAATTGAACCAAATTCTTTCACAATAGTTATTCCCAAGCTTAATACAAACAACATTCATGCTTTACAAAATGTCAAAATCATAACATCATAGAGAATTCATAAAATCCTACACATGTTTCAAAGGTTGAATTGGAGGATTTGTCTTCACAAAAGATGTTCATAATCATCAATAGAGCAACTATAATGAAGAGGTCATGTCATTTTATTGAACATGAAAATTTCAGGGATTTCTCAACGTACCTTAGTCCTAAGATTAATGGAGGAAAGGTTGATTAAAGAGAGGATTGTTGTAGAGAAGATCGAGGGCTTCGATTTGGCGGTCTCGGTTCGTCGATCGGACCACGGATCTCCGGAAATGGTCTCTCAAGTTGGTGTGACCTCCATGGACGAAATTTGGAGCTTAGTCTCTGAAGTTCAGGTTGTTGTTGATCAACAATGGTTGTAAAGGCTGAACAAAAGCTTATATACTTCCCCTCAAACCCCCTATCCAAGTGATGGTGATTATCTAGCTTCTAATTGGCCAAGGAAGGGTGACCATTGATAAGGAATGATCAAAGGGTTCACAAGGGTTGTTGAAGAGTCAACAAAGGAGGCTTTGAGTCACAATGGACGTCCAAGGGCCAAGGGGCTTGGTGGTCAATAGCCAAAACCACCCAAGAAATGACCAAAGGCTGAAAACTGCCCAATTTCCAGATTGTTGTTACTGGACAGTCGATCTTGTAAAATCGACCATAAATAGCTCACAGCTCCAAATGAGATTATTATTGATTCTTATGAAACTAAACTCTTTAAACTATAGTTTAGAATTTTAAATTACTCAATTTGGACTTATATTCATCAAACTATGGCTACTACAAGTTCAAGTACAGAAGCTGATTTCCTGAAAACAGAATTCTGGCACAGCCGTAAGTCAAGACGTAAATGAGGTACTTATACACCTTGGAAAAATATCATATTTTACAGGGAGTATCCTAACATATGTAGGTAAAACATACTAAATTTTTAGAAAATTCTCTTCTGTAGATTGGTACCAGAATTTTTCTCGAAGTTTGCCTCAAAAACCGATGAATCTGTGAAGTAATATGTTGGTCATCTTATTTCCAAATGTAACAAGTCTATGAACAATGATTATGCAAGCATGGGAAATACTAGTATACTTGGTTTAGAACTCAAATGAACTCCTCGCAAGTTGAAAACACAAACAATACAAGCAACGAAGGCAATCCCGAGAAACCCTAAGGCTCAAACGAAGCAACAATGCTTCTAAACTCTCAACCGAGTCAAGTAACGAACAACGTCAAGTATACGACTTGTAACTTTAACTAGTTAAAGTCTATGGAACATATGGAATTAAGGTATTGGCTTCTAAATAGCCTACCTACACAAATCAAGGTTCTTTCCTCAAGTTTAGTAAGTGAGGTCACGGTTAAACGGCAAGCAAAATGAGAAAGTCAAATACACGAAGGTTCGGGGTCTTACAGGACTGATCCCAGGCGAAGGGCCTACACTCTTTCCGGGATCCACCATTCGAAATGGTCTAGGTCGAGCATTTGAAAATAATAAGTCAGCCCCAGTGTATTTTTTTTCTTGACTTGCGCATTTTTTTTTTGACTTGTGCAGATTTTTTTTTGACTTGTGCACACATTTTTTTTTACTGGGACTGCCCCACAATTTAAAATACAAAAATTGGTCGGTCTTTGAAGTGTCCTGAAAATCTATTTGCAGTCTAACGTTGACTTATGCAGGGGGTAGGTTTGGCCATGGTGTAGGGTAGCAGTTCGGAATATATTTATATGCATGTGCGCGTGTGTGCGGTATCTAAAAAGCAAAAAAAGTTTTTTTTCAGATATAGAAATAGAAAATAAAACAGATATGGCCTGTCTTACTGTTATGTGTGGATTTTCTCGGCTTTTTAGCTTAAGCGCGAGCAAGCAAGCATATCATTAAGAAATAGAAATAAAAGCGGAGAATCTATCTATTTTTATTAAAAATGGGTCCTAATCCCCAAAATAAAATGACATAAATGAATGCATATATGTACATATGTATATTTTGCAGAATGAAAATAAAGCAGAATAACATAATATAAGGCCGAAAATGAAAAGATTTTAAAAATAAAGCCCTCGACCTTTTGTTGTCGCCTTTGCAGGAAATAAAAAGAAAAACTACATATATATCATATATAAATAAATATAAATATATATATATATATGTATATATATATATATATATTGATTTTTTTTTTGAAAAATACGAATATTTTCAATTATATCCGTAACAGTGTTTGAAATGAAATTGCTGCAAGATGGAGGATCATATCCACAAATATAGACACGGATGTTAAAGGAACGCAATATTAGACTGTTTTAAATTAATATAACAATCATACTTTAGCCAGAAACAATAGAAAAAAAAAAGTTTTGGTTAATGAGTCTAGCCCTCCATTTTTATTTATTAAAATAAAAAACGATCTCCCAACAGTCGCCTTGTGGGTTCCTGGGATGGGTGCTCCGCGCCGCCCTTGGATAGGGTGCGCGTGCGTGCGGATGCGGTGACATCCACTCTGCCCGTTCCCTCCCTTGTTTAGGGGAGGACGAAATCAAATGTGCGGGAGGAGTGCTGTCGGAATAGCGCGTTGGAATGCGCCTCGGTTGCCTTTAGTGGATTTTTGATCCGATATGGGAGCTTTGGATTTTCTATGTCAAGTTATCCTTTTTTTAGGGGATACCAGGATATAGGAAAACATCACCTTTCCATTCTCATCCTCCCTTGTTTATGGGAGAACGCATGAAAGTGAAAAGAAAGATGTTGCGGCCCCTATGGATTTTATGAAAATAGCCTTATGGCCTATTTCTGGATCACTATGAGTGCTTTGGGTTTTCTACGTCAAGTTATCCCTTGTTTAGGGATACGGAACATAGGAATACATCACCTTTCCATTCCCATTCTTCCTTTTTTAGGGAGAACGCATGAAAGTGCAAAGAAAGATGTTGCGAGGCCCCACCGGATCCAAAATGTTTTTAGTCGCCATCTTTATTTTAAGGCAAAAATAAAGCAAAACCAAAAAGAAAACCAGAGATGAAGAAAACGGGTTCGGAGGCTAAGTTACGAGTTGGGATGGTGCTAGGCACCCAACTCGCCCTTTCGGTCTCAAAACGGTTTTTGGCTAAAGTATGTTTTTTGTTATATTTATTAAACAGATAAATAAAGCATTAACTGCCTACAAATATATCCATTACATCTATATTATTTACGGACTTGCAACATCTTTTTACAAACAATTACAAATATACTTGAAATATTTGGCCATAGTAACTGGCTACATTTAGTATTATTTCCTAAATAAATCCGGGCAAAGATAGCTTCTTATATATTGATATTGAACCGACCGAAATAGTACATTTACAAATAAAGACTTTATTGAATAAATAAAGTAAATAATTACAAACATATCTAAAAACATTTTGCCATAATAACGACTACATTTAGTACTATATCCTAATTAAATCCGGCAAAGACAACGCTATATGGCTACATTGGGCCTGACCGAAATAATACTATTACATGGAAATGAAAGACTTTAAAAGTAAAACTTACAGACAACGAAAGGGTGTGCTCGCTCTGTCCCTCGGGGAGAGAGAGTCTTTTTTTGTTGTTGTTTGAAGTTGTGTGTTGTGTGTTGTGTGAATTTGGGCAACGTGGATCGCCTCGAAGTTACTTTTCGGGATCGGGCGTGGTAATTGTTTGTTTCTGGTTGTTTGTTTGACTGGAAGTAGGCTGAAATCAAGCAGAGTAACGGCTTACTACTGGCTGATTTGGCCTTTTAAATATGGCAGAGCAACTGCTCTTTCCACGATTTTTGGACCGGGAAAAAAGGGTGGATACCTAGCTGGGGGGCTAAGGTACACTTCTATCGGTTGGTTTTGTGTTTGGAGGAGGTTTGGCAGAGTTTCGAGGCTTTGGAGGTGATCTCTCACTATCTCACACCGCTCTCTAATTCTCCAGCGTAACGTTAACGCGGAGAAGCTTTACGGATGAATGTGTCGAAATGAGGAGCCGGGTGCCTCTATTTATAGGTTGAAGCTGGGACATCGGTGGAATTTCTTTTTCTTCTTTGCGCATCAACTGATGGTACACTGCGCTGGATCAATTGCATTTTACGGAAAATTTTGGATGAACAGTGCACTGAGAAGTGGAATTGGGCGCCACCCCCTATGGATTTGGGCGCCATGCCCAAACTTATGGGTAGCCACGCCCAATTTCCAAAGTTGGTCCATTTTGAACATCCAGGTCCCTGCAATTTGTCCTTTTGCGCATCCTGCTTTGTCCTTTTGCACTTTTGACCCTGTAACTTGACATTTGTTAATGTTTTAACAGGTCTTGATATTTTATGTCATGTCACATATCAGGGGTACGAAATTGGGGTGTCTACAGGAAGATCTTGTCCAGCCCTTCAACCTCGACAAACTCAAAAGGTACTATGCTTGAGCTATTCTAACCAGTGGTTGCTTCCCTCTCCAGCCCGCTAGGCTGAAAACCCGAAAGGACGGCCTAGGCAAAAGTTGGGGCATTAAAAAAAAGGAAAAAACAGTAAAAGGAGAAATAAGGGCTCGCTAGGATGAAAACCCGAAAGGGCGGCCTAGGCAAAAGTTAGAGCAATGAAAAAATAAATAAATAATAAATATATATATATATATATATATATATATATAATAAAGGAAAATAAATAATAAGGAGATAAAAGGAGAGGGAAAGCACTACTTAAGTCCTCATCATATTACCTCCAAGTCTTCAATATACCAGAGGCTCGACTGACAGAAAAGGAAAACCACGACAAGAAGCTCACATTAAGACACTAAAATATAATACTACAAGTCATAAGGTGCAACTTAGGAATATTTACTAAGATATCTAAATTATACATTGATTGCATTGTACATATCTATATATACTGCATGTACCCCCCCCCCTTGTTTTCCCAAAAACAATTCCTTTTTTTGCAGCTTTAGCCCCAGAGTGGTCTATCAATGTCTACGGCGTCCACCGAGCCGGGCCCATATACTCTCTGGGCGAGAAGAAGCCCTAGACTCACCAAAGATGTGAGCCACCGTAAGTGTCTTCTTCTTCATCGTCAAGATCTCCGCTCTGGCGATTGTTCTGGGACCAGCTCTATCATCTCTGAAGCCAGTACCCCATACAGGTGGGGGAAGAGGAGCCGCTATCTCTTGTTCCCATGGATTGTCCTGCCTGCTCGCCATGCTCAGCCGTGGAGGATCATTACAGCCAGCTCTCAGAGCCGTGCCCCAACCAGTATGGGGAGGAGGAGCAGCTACTTCTAATTCCCATGGGTTATGTTGCCGACTAACATTGCTCAATCTGCGGGGTGCATCGCTGGGACCCGCAGTACTCGGTCCAGGGGCCGTTCGAGCAACAAGGTCGTGTACCCACCTGAATTCTGCCTCCAGAGCCTGAGGGACGACTAACCCCGAGCTATCAATGTCCTCGCCTATCTCCATCAGACAAGCATCTACCCCGTTAGTAACATGGCGGCCCAGCAAGTCCCTCAGTCCGCGCTTGATAGTGCGAGACGGCCCCTCAGCAGCTACCATGATCCATGCCAAGTACCCATGGGACAGAAGCATATAGTCCGCAAATGGATAGGCCACCTCCAGCCTCACGAAATCCCGGTGCCACATGCCCTGAATAGTGGGACCCAAGCCCTCGTCTGTATTCTTCATCCCCATATATATAGGACGAGTTGTGTCCGGGATCACCTGCTCTCTCCCAAATTGGCGCAATATCCGGTCCTGTTGATAAAAAGAGGTCCGATGAATACCCAGCATGACTACTTGACTATATTCATTGGAATGTCGAAGGAAACGCCGGATCTCTCAATGATGAATGACCCAGATGATGTCCATGGAGCCCCGGCGGTAAAAATGATCAACCCAATCAAATTCAGAATAATTGGTCTGAGGAAGATGCCCACGAATGCCATAAAGTGATGGGTCATATGGTGCTCCATGCGGCACGGGAGCCAGAACCCAGAGAAAGTGCTCTTCTAGCCACATATGGACCAGAATGGGGCTACCGGTAGGGAATAGTTCGTCACCTCCAGCAAAAGCAGTCAGGCCCACGAAGGTCTCCGCCAAAATCACCGGGACAATATTCAACCGGCGATCTCGAGCCTGTAATGCAAGGTCCACGACCCGCACATCAACAAATCTAGGTGGACCCACCAGCAGATATCTCCCTACCATACAGAGAAAGAGCGCCGTCAGCCTACGTCGCAGGTAGTCTACATCATCCTCTATATTCTGTAAAGACCCCAGGGAGGACCATCAAATTAAAGATTTCTATACACAGTGCATGAAAAGTAATGAACAGTGGCTGCACAGGAAGAATCCATGGTGCCACCATAAGATCTCCCTGGCGCCGCGCCATGTCTCCTATATGGCCGCGCCAGGTGCCCCTCCACTATGCCTAGAAAATCTCCTGGTATCCTGGTTTATTTGTCCGACCATCCACTGCTCCTCTGTCTGATCGCAAGGAAAGGGTAAGAGCTATAAAAGGAAGGCTATGAGCACGGGTTTAATAGCCGCAATACGCCGAGGAAACAGGTGAAGGCGACCGTCTCTCCGTTCCCATATCATCAGAAAAAGCCCACTCCAATCCACTTCTTATAAACTCTCTTTCCTAGATTACATCGTGCCATTACCTTTTAGATGTTTGGTCTAGTTTTATTTTATGTGTGTATCAGAGTTTGCATGTGTAATATCTTGCATCATATACAATTATATTGCATTATATAATAATGTCTGTACAGGTTTCATTAAAAAAAAAAAAAAGAGAGACTAATAATTGCAGGAAATCAAAAGCTAATGCGCTCGGGACGACTGGCTTCTATCAAGACCACCACCCATGACCCAAGGACCCGTTGTGCCACCAGCTCTGTTCCCCCGACCTCTGCCTCGGCCGCGGCTCGACCCGACATCATCATCATCGTCATCATCATCACCTCGACGTCTAGGCCGTCGCGCTGTGCTGCTCCCCCTGCAAGAGAATTCATCAGCAAGTTTCTGATAAAGTTTGCTGATACTGAAAAAGCCCCACAGCAGCTTCTTGTAGGTAGACACGTTCACCTATAAAAAAAATAAAAAATAAAAATAAAAAGAATGTATTAGTCTCAAAAAAAATATTTAAAAAATAGACATCCACGAAAAAATGAATGATGAAAAAATATATGTGCATGAAAAAAAAAATAATAAAAATAGAAGACCATAAAGGTAAATGTGTCTACCGAACGAGCCTGCTCCGGGACCCGACGCTCCTCAGGAATCTCGACTTCCGGAAGAACCTGCTCTACCGTGTGACCACCCCACTGATACTGGAAGGTAGAGAAGATATCATCAGGCTCTGTGAACATCAGGTTCTCGTCGAGAGATGAAGAAGACGGCCATGGTATGGCAGAAGCATCAGAATGCTGCCTGGGTGCAGCAGGAGCAGGAAAAGGGGGATGTAGCACGGACCTCAGGAAATCCTCATACGCCATAATTGGAAAATCTGTCGCTGGCATGAGGTATTTCGCCAGGTATTGATACCTGTTTGGCAGCTGATCGGGCTCTATCACCTAGAAAGGAGGCCGAGGAGGCGCCACTGGAGGCACTAGAACAGACTGATGCTGGCGATTCACCCACTCGCCCATATATAAGGAATCCACCATAATGGAAACCATCAATATCCGGCAGCGGCTAAGTGCCAAAGCAACTGCATAATGCCCCTCCAAGCCCTCCCAAGGAAGGAAGTGCACTATACCAGGACTCGAGCTAACAATCCGTTCCCGCACTCTTTCCTTACTCTTGCAACCACCGTCCTGGGTCGGATAAACCCTGTTATCATCAACATACTGGGACAGGTATGGCGGCTGGTGAACTCGCTGAATAAGAGGACCCGGCGAGAAATGGAAAAATGAGAAGGCCCAGACCTGCAAAAAAAAAAGATGGAAAAAATGTATATTATCAATAAATAAAAAAGTGTATGCTGTAAAAAAAACAAAAAAAAAAGAGAGAAAGAGTATATAAAAAATAAAAAGCGGCAAAAGCAGGAAAATGCATATACCTCCCACGCCGGGGCAAATCCATTCAAAGTTGGCGAATCATTTCGGCAGCCCTGTCCATGGAAGCATAAAATTCGGCCAAGCCCGCCTGTCCCCAGTCATAAGAAGGGATCCGCTCAAAATCAGCCAAGCAGGCCAGGACGGAAACCCGCAGGGTGGTAGAAGAGTTGGCAAAGAGCGATGTGCCAAGAAAGAAGAATAAAAACGCTCTAGCCACTCGAGTCACGGCAGCTATATCATTCGTCGGCACCCGCCTGACATTACTAAGAAGCCATTTCCGTACGTTGGCGATGAAAATCTCATCCGTCGATTTAAACCTCGGCTCAAAGCCCAGGAGGTCCACCACCTCCTCTCTACGTCGACGAGAGTAAAATCTGGGGCCAGGGTCTCCCCAACGCTGGTAGGAATGCCCGTGATAGCGGCAAAGTCGCACGGGGTCATGGTAGCCTCCCCCCATCTGAAATGGAAGGTATGGGTGGTGTCCCACCAGAAGTCCCGGAGCACATCGAAGATGGGCAGATAGCTGGTAAAGTGGCGGTAGGAGTGCATGAAAGTGCTGAAACCAGAACCCTCCACCAAAAGCTGCGCTGCCTCGGGCAACATGTCATAAATATCAGCAACATTAGCACATGAAGCTCGTATCCTCTCAAATTTCCTGCGAAACTAAAAAAAAGGAATCAAAGGTAAGTCCACTATCTTTATTTTCCTTATACAGATTTTTGATAAACAATAATAATAAATAAGTATGAATAACTAATAAACATGTTGCATGCATTGTATTATAAAATTACAGCAAGCTAATTTCCTTAAAAAAATCATTTTTGATGTAAATAAACACTTACCATTCTTTTGAAATATATATATATATATATATATATATATATATATATATATATATATATATATATATATATATATATATATAATACACATGTAAATAAACATTTAGTTTCTAAAAAATGTAAAATAAAAAAAATATGTATTTCAAAAATATATGTTGTATTCTTTTACATTCCTTTAATAAATAAAAATACATTTAAGTATGTATTTAAAGTAAATAAAAAAAAGAGATTATGTGCATTGTTTTACATCCAAATAGTCATTTTTACATCCTAGGCATCATAGAAATACACGTTAAATATGAATACTGCATAATTGCATTTGTCATGTACATGTAAAATAAGAGAGTGTTCATGCATCATGTTAATAATCATCCTATAATTGTTCTGCATTGCATCTGCATCAAGTAAACTAGTACATGCATCCATCATGTGCATTTATTGTCCAATAAGCTGCTACAAGGGTGCACTAAAAAGAAAATAAAATGCCACCAATCATAAAAATAAATACTCTTATGGCATTTGTTATGTCCCTGCAGCATAAGCATTCATGAAAAATAAATTTAAGGGCATAAAATATAACTGTTTTGTCTCCATATTTATCTGAAAATATGCCCGAAAATGTGTTTCGGAAAATTTGAATTGTATTCCGAAAAGTCCGTCTCGTGAATATATTGCATGCAAAAATATGTTTTAGCATAAAACATGCATCATGTAGCTCCAATTGCATTTATAGTATAAATCATGCATAGTAGGGGCAAATAGTGACCACTAGTTCAATCATGCATCGCAAGAATAAATCATATAAATTTCATGCATCATTACCTAATTACATCATTTAGGCATAAATAGGTCATGCATAAACATCATTAATAAAGTCATGAGTGCTTCAAAGGTTCCAAACAGTGCTGAAATCTAGCAGATCTGAAGTATATCCAGGCAAATCTAGAAAGAGAAAGAAACTTACAGTGGTAGGAGGAAGATTGGACACATGGGTGTTCCAATCTCGAAGAATGTTGCCCCAGTCATTTGTGGAGTACCGGTACTTGATCTTATTTCGGATCAAGGGAGGAAACTCATTCCTCCCTTCATTAGATCCTGGGTGCATAGGAGCCTTCCCCTTCCTGGATCGAGAAGAAGATGCCATCTGCTGGACGAAACACTGAAATTGGCAAGGAAAAATAGCGAAAATGAGAAGAAAATGAAAAAAAAAAAAAAAGAACGGAGGAGCAACAATGGTGGCCGCTGAAGAAAGAAAGACAGAAAGAAGAAAGGAGCAGTAGCTCCCTCTCCCTCACTCCCCGTCCATAATAAGGGTGGAAAAGGGATTTTTTTTTCCTTTTCCCCCCTCTGAAGTTTGAAGCTACGACACTTAAGCTCTCAAGTTCCAAAAGTTCTAAAATGACCCCTAAGCTTAACAAAGAGTTAACAAAAGTAATTATATTAACCAAAATTGATGACCATCCATCCGAGGGCAAAGAAGAAATAATATCCCCAAGAGGTCAGCCGCAAAAAAAAAAAAAAAAAAGGAAAAAAAAAAAATTCAAGCGACAAAAGAAAAAACGAAAAAAAAGAAAAAAAAGGAAAAGGAAAAAAATAATAATATAATAAAAAAAAGTCTCTGGCTTGAAAAAGCAAAAATGGCAGAAATACCAAAATCAGCCGGATCCGCGGCAGCCACCCGGGCGCGAAAGGTAAAAGGTAAAGTATTCTTACCCTGACTCTATAATAAACTCTCTTTTCCAAAGTGAGTTTTTGTTTTCAAAAAACATAAAAAAGAATATTTCAAAAAACACAAAAAAAGACGAATATTTCAAAAACACAAAAAAAGTTGAATATTTCAAAAACACAAAAAAAAGAGATGAATATTTCAAAAACACAAAAAAAATGAATATGTCAAAAACACAAAAAAAGAGGAATATTGAAAAATAAAAAAAAACTAAGAGAGTGAGAAGAAAGGAAAGGAAAAAGAATGATCCTTCTTACAATTTTCGGAAAAAAAACTTGAAGAAAGTTCTTTTTTGCTGTGCTCGGCGACGGATTTTGATCGGTCGAGTGCAGTTTTCGGAAAATTTGAAAATTTTCTTTTTATGTTTGGAAACAAGGTATTGACCAGCCAAACATGATTTTGAAAATTCTTCTTAACATATTTCGATAACATGTTTTGACCAGTTCGAATATGGTTTCCGAAAAACATTCAAATCTTCATACCGTATTTGACGGCCATCCCCCGACCGTTCGAATATGGCTTTTCGAAAAACACAAAAATCTTTTTCCTGTTGTGTTCTTGATCGGGTTTTGACCCAAAGGACATAACATCCTCGTTGGTTGTAGCTTAGGTTTTGGCCTGAACTACGTTTGGTCTGATTTCCTTTATTAAGGAATACGTAGGCAGCCTATACTAGTAGGTCCGACCATCAGAGCACTTAAAATTCATATCTGCTTAAAACTACGATAACCTGTTATAACCGACTAAATATGTCTAGGTTATGGAGTTTGGACAGCATGATAAACTGTGCATTATAACTGTTACCTGTTGCATTTCTCTCCCGTTTTAATTGAACGAAATTGGAGAGTCTATTATTTATCAACGATGTTCGTCTACTCAGTAAGCCTCGGGTTACCCGTAGACTCCATCGTTGAGGGGCTCTGTAAACACCCCAATTTCGTACCCCTGATATGTGACTCTGACATGTGATATCAAGAACTGTTCAAACTTAACAAATGTCAAGTTGCAGGAGTCAAAATGTGAAAGGTAAAGCAGGATGCGCAAAACAGTGAATTGCGAAGGGTGAAAGTGCCAAAAATGGAACTTAAACAGTAGCATGGCGCAGCCAAGAAGTAAGGTGGGCACCGCGCCATGCCATAGAGGAGTCGGCGCCAAGGGGGCTACTGTAGCTCTCAGACTTAACGCATTGTGCAAATCGCGAAGGCCGTTGTACAATCTGTTGAAGTGGGCTGAGGGAATTTATAATTCCCGATGAATCCCTCCTTCCTACTATAAATAGAGGCACTGGGCTCCCCCTTTCAGTGAACAAATTCATCCGCGGAGAAACGCTGAAGAATTCTCCTCGCGTTCTTCGACGCTGATAATAGTGAGAGGTGTGAGATAGGTGTGTGTAGCCCACCAAAGTTTCCGAAACCCGTCCAAACTCCGCCAAAACACAAATCCACCGGTTATAAGTGATCCCTAGCCTTTTAGTTAGGTATCCACCTCACTTCCCCGGCCCAAAATCCAAAAAGTAAGTCGTTACTCTGCCCAAGTAATGAGCTGAAAAACACAAAAAGTAAGCCATTATTCCGCCCAACCAAAAAGGCCAAAACCTCCCGAAATAAGCTGTCATTCTGCCCGAGTGAACGAGCCAAAGTCATCCAAAATAAGCAGTCATTCTGCCCAAATCACAACAACAACAACAACAACAAAAACAAAAAAAAAGACTCCCTCTCCCTGAAGGACAGAGCGAGCACACTACCGCTCTAATAGGTAATAGCCTTTAAGGGCGTTTTATTTATTTATCTACTTATTTACTTATATATTATAAACGTTATTATTTAAATCCGACCCAATGTAGTCAATATAAGCCGTTGTGCTGCCCGGATTAGATTAGGAAATATTATGTAAAAGAGCCGTTATAATGGCCAAATATTTTTAAATACATTTGTAATTATTGTAAGGAAATGGCTGCAAGTCCGTAAATAATGTAGCCATGGATGTATTTATTTTATTTTCCTTTCTTTTAATGCTTTATTTATTTGCTAAATAAATATAACAATAAGCATACTTTAGCCAAAAACTATTTTGAGACCAAAAGGGCGAGTTGGGTGCCTAGCACCTTCCCAACTCGTAACTTAGCCTCCGAACCCGTTTTCTATCTCTAGTTTTCTTTTCTTTTTCTGGTTTTGCTTTATTTTTGCCTTAAAATAAAGATGGTGACTCTAAAACTTTTTGGATCCAGTGGGGCATCGTAACACTCCTTCTTTGCACTTTTCCGTTTTCCCCTAAAAAAGAGGGAATGGGAATAGAAGGGTGATGTATTCTCATATCCTGGTATCCCCTAAACAAGGGATAACTTGATGCGGGAAACCCAAAGCTCCCATAGTGATCCGAAATGGGCCATAAGACTATTTTTAATAAAATCCATAGTGGGGGCATCGCAACATCCTTTTTGCACTTTTCGTTTTCCCCTAAAAAAAGGAAAATGGGAATGAAAGGGTGATGCATTCTCATATCCTGGTATCCCCTAAAAAGGGATAACTTGATGCGGGAAACCACAAGTTCCCATATTGGATCAAAATCCACTTAAGTCAACCGAGGCGCATTCCAACGCGTTATCTTAGACAGCACTCCTCTCGCACTTTTGATTTCGTCTTCCCCTAAAAAAGGGAGGGTGGAACGAGAGCAGTGGATGTCCCGCATCCGCACGTACGCGCACCCCTAACAAAGGGCGCGTGCGGCGCAGGTGCAGCCCGGGCGACCTACACTTTCTACAATTTCTGATAGAGTGATATCTACTTGAGTTGGCCTTATCAAGCTAATCTAATGTATGAGTATATGTGCCGACAGTGAGTAGGACATGACATAGACTGGTATATGTACAAAGACAATGACCTTGCCTAAGACCTATTGTAGACACCCAATTTCGTACCTCAGATATATGACATGACATGAAATATCAAGACCTGTTAAAAAGATAACGAATGTCAAGTTACATGGTTTAAAATGCAAAAGAAAAAAGTAGGATACGTAAACAGTGAAGTGCAGGGGGCCTAAGTGCCAAAAAGAAGCCCATATAGGACCCCTAGCGCCGCCCATGGACCTTCTAGGTGCCGCGCCATCCTCCACCATGGGTGGCGCCAAACAGTGCTAAATGCACTGTAGCATTTTGCCTAAGGTGCAATCTCTCAAGCGCGCGGTACAAGCCGATGAAGCACAGAATGAGAAATCTTAACCACGAAGGAAGGCCTATCCCAGCCTGTAAATACGAGGCCCCGGCTTCGGAATTCAGAGGCAGTGAGTTCACAATTCACACACCATTAGCAGTTTACGTAGTGAGTTCTCCAGAACGTTGAGAGATTTATTTCCGCTAAGCCCGAAGCTCCGCCAAATCTCCCCAAACAACAAAACCAGCTAGTCAAAGTGAAACCTAGTTGCCCTGTTAGGATTCCACCCTATTCTTCCGGTTCAAAAATCTCAAAGCAAGCAGTTGCTCTGCCCAAATTCCGCCAACAACATGCAAACAACATCAAAAAAATAAGTAGTTACTCCGCCTGGTTCCCGAGGCCTGAAAGCAACTTTCGGAAGCAGTCACTCTGCCCGAATCTCTGTAACAAAACAATAAAAGCGGCAAAAAAAAAAAGACTCACTTTCCCTAAAGGACAAAGCGAGTGCACCCACGCTTCAAGAGGTAGGCCCTTTAAAAAGTTTTATTATAAAAAGTGCTATTTAGAGTAGCAAAATGTAAGTAATATAAGCAGTTATGCTACCCGAGGTTCTATAGAAAATAGTACTAAAAAGAGCCATTATTATGGCCAAATATTTTTAAATGTATTTGTAACTCCCAAAAGGAAGCAGTAGAAAGTGTTGTAATAATATGTGTACAGATATATTTTATTTAAATGCTTCATTTTATCTGCTAAAGAAATATAATAAAAGCATATTTTAGCCAAAAAATTATTTTGAGATCGAAAGGGCGAGTTGGATGCCTAACACCTTCCCACCTCGTAACTTAGCCTCCGAACCCTTTACAAATCCAGTTGCATTTGGTTTTTATTTATTTCTCCCTAAAATAAAGATGGCTACTCTGTTATATCATTTTGAGTTCACAATGAGGTCGGGCGTATTCCACGTGCCTAAAGGTTTATTTTGAAACCACCTGCACTTTCATCAGCGCGGAGGATGAGAGAAAAATCCGGGGCACTCACAGTGGCGACTCTGTTGGGGATATTGTTTTTATTTTAAAGAAAAATAAAAACTGGGGGCTAGACTCATTTTTTCATTAAAAAAAAAAAAAACAAGTTTTCTTTTATTTTTGTCTAAATATGCTTATTATGTTTCTTTAGCATTTTAAATATTGCATTTTTAAATATCTGTATATATATATTTGTGCAAATAACCATGAAAACTTGCAGCAGCTTCGTTTTGGTACCGTTGCAAATACAAAAAACAAAAGAGAGATCAAATATAGAATTTCGGGTCGTATAACAAAAAAAAAAGGCAGGGGCTTATTATCGCTTTATATTTATTTGGCTTCTTGTGTGTGTATATAATTTTCAATTCAAAAAAAAAAATTGTTCTTCTAAAAAAATCGTTTTCCGAAATAAAAAAATAAAAAATGAGTTTTCAAAAAAAGAGAGAGAGAAATTTGTTTTCTAAAATTTAAAAAAAAATAATTCATCTATTTTCAAAAAAAAGTAAAAAAAAAAACTCATTTTCTCAAAGCAAAAGGGAAAAAAAATTTTTGAAAAAAAAAAGTTTTTCATTAAAAAAAATATAATTATAATTTCGTTAAAAAATGTTTTAAAAAAAGTAAAAAAATTATTCGCTTTTCAAAAAAAAACATGAAAAGGTTAAATGGGGTTAAAGGATGAGAAGGAAACAAGAGGGGGTCTAAGTGCTAAAGAAAGAAAAGGTTAATGGAGTGAAGTGGATAAAAAAGAAAGTGACTATGAACATTCATGTGTGGGTGCAGCGCCCACATTGACTATGGGCTGCGTTCACCCTTTTCTTATGTGTTCCGTTCTTCATTTTTAAACTATTTTGTTCGATGTTGGGCTCATTTTATCCGTCGGGTCGCCCATTTTTACCGTTTGGTGCACCCATTTATCCTTATACTCCACTTTTCAAAAAAAAAATCATGGAAAAAAAAGTTTTCTTTCCTTTAAATTTTGTGTTCTGTTTATACATATTGGGATTTTTGTTGTTTTCCTTTGGTACCACTAACAATTTTGCAGGCACTGAAACATAGAAGAATTGATTATTTATCATTTACTCTCCTAAGAGGATTGTCCACAAGTACGTAATCGTCACATCCAATTTCAAGGATCGCAAAAAAAAAAGAAGGTGTTTTATGAAAAAAAATCATGTGTAATATTTAGTTCTCTTTTACTTTTAAAAAAAATCGTTTCTTTTCACCAAAAAAATGAACAAATAAAAAGAATTTTGTTCTTCCCAAGCAAGAAGAAAAAAAACTCTTCAAATTTTTTTTTTTAAAAAAAAGGAAGATTAGCAAAATGAAAATGTATCTGTCAGAGTTGAACTACGATGACCTGAGCTGATGTGCGCAAAACGCATATCGGGCAAGATTATCCGGCCGTATCAAGTAATAAAGTTTGTAAGTATGAGTCGATCCCACGAGGAATGCGCGTAATTCTCACTCCAACTAAGTACCGAAATTATGCTAACTAATTATATTTGAGCGAAAATAAATTGAATTAAAATCTAAAAATATAAACAACCTAGAAAGCAATGAAATCTAAACTAAAGCGGAGGTGGTTTGGCAACAACAATTCAAGATAAAAAATATAGGAACGCATTATTTCTAGTCTAGCCGGTGTTTAATTTAATTCTCTTTTTGCTTTTCTTTAACTCAAGTCTTGGTAGTCGGACGCGCTATTTTATTCGCTACGGGTTTTCGCTACGTATAGCAAATCTAGCTATCTCTCAACCTTGTTACGGGTTCATATCATCGCAACACATAACATCGGAGAGAAAATAACTGCATGTGTAAACAAACATCCAAAAACTATCTACGCACGATCTTCTTTCGGTCTCACGCCACGCAAACTACTATTGTGATTTTCGAAATAACAGGAAGGACTTTCGCTTTGTATCCTATCATTCTAGTGATCACCTAATGGTTCGCTAGGTCATTAAAAGCATTAAGAACACACAATAATAACCAAGCGCATGGGCAATACTTCGCAAAAAGAAACTCTATATATTTTTCTACAATTCATGTTGGTAGCCGAGACAAATAAAATTGGTTAACTACGGGCTCTCGCATCTTATAGTCAACCCTAACCTCCCCAACCTCGCGAATGGCTAAGGTGGTTCGATCGCGTGTTAAATCTAGTCTCATAACGGCTATCGGTGTGTGTCACAAAACACCAACTATTAAATTGATTGGTCCGAAAATATAAAGGTAGCTCTCGCGGATCCTAAATATTTCTAAAATCATTTAATTATTGGCCAGATAATTAAAAACATTAATTTCACAAAATAATAACCAACATGATTGTGTACTAAATAAAGAGATAAATTAAATTAAAACACAACATTGGACATAGAAAATAATTGCATTTCCATAAATAATTGAAGCACAAACCAATTCAACAATTACAAAATAAATCAACCCAAGAAACCATAACAAATATCTAAAAATATAAGTAGAAAGAATTGAACCAAAAAATCGCGAATCCGGGGTTGAAATCTTTTGCAAGTGCGTCCTTGACCCTTGATTTGAAGCTTCAAACCTTCAATGGGGATCAAGCATTGGAGATTTGGTGTGATTTTTGGTGAAATGGGGCTGGTGCCCCATTTGGGAACAAAGTCCCGAAATGGGGACATCTTTTCACAAAAGTGAGGGCTCTGGAATTAAAATGGAGAAGCAGCAAAGGAGGGCAAGGCTGGAGGGGTATTTTAGGAAGGACAGGAGAGTTTGAGGGGCAGAATTAGGGAAGAAAAGAGAGGCTGGGTCACGGCTGGGCAAGGGGCAAACCAGGTGAAGGCACGCGGGTTGGCCCAGGTAAAAGTGGGTGAGAGTGTGAGAGGGGAAAGGGTTAAATGGTGGGCTGATGGGCTAGAATGGGCTAGAACACGCGGGTCAGACCCGATCCAGGAAGGAGAACCGCGGGCCGGTTGAGTGGAAAGGCGCGGCAGAATGCGCCACGCGGCTCCAGCGGGTAGCCGACAACGCGCAAGGAGTTTCAGCCCTTTTGCGCCAGCCTTCCCTGCATTTATAGAATTTGCTCCGGTGCCCCTCGTGTTCCTGACTTTGGCGCCGCTTTCCAGCCTCCTTTCAGGTCTTCAGATTGGTCCTCCGTTAGCTTTATCAGCCTCCGTTAGCCTCTGTTAGCTCAGATTTGCCTTTGAACTCTTGACGGACTTAACAGACTTTGTCCAAAAATTTCCAAATTAACTTTTAAGCTCGGAATTACCTCGAACTTCGTGATAAACGCCGTATAAAAGCTCGATTATGCATGAAAACCTACATTAAGTACAAAAACACAAATAAGAATATTTCCAAAGCATAATTAACTGAAAAATAACACAAAATAACAAAAATTCCCGGAAAAATTAGTGGAAATCTTGCGCTCATCATGAGCCTCAAAATGAGGAACGTAGGCAGCCTTCGGGTTCGGTCAAATACTTTGATTCACTCTTCAGAAAAAAATATATGTGTTTTCTATGTGTTTTCTTTTTGTTTTCCAAAACATGTAAAGACAAGAAATCTCCTCACCATTATACTCAAATTGTCATCTCCAAATTCATCTTCCTTATTAACCTTTCATAAATGCACTACTAGTTGATAAGTGCATCGTTCATTCTCGATTTCAAAAAACAAATTTTAGTAAGTCCTTTTTGAGATGTCGAGGTCTACCACTTCAAAAAAAAATGAAAAGAAAAAGGAAAACATGAAAAAGCAAAAAACAAAAAAAAATACCGATATGGAGCCAACAAAGAAAGGAAAGCTGGGAAAGTCAAGAAGCCAAGAAAGCAGAAAAGTCCAGAAAGCCGGGAAATCCAGAAAAGGTGACTCAAGGATCATAAGCAATAATTCAGAACTAGGAGCTTTCAAACCCCACGGGTGTCTCTTTTGCCCATATTAATGTCTACAACCCATCCTTGCAAGAGTATGCTCACGAATCCATTTGGTCTCCGTTATTTTAAAAGTCCAACCAAGTCCTCAAATCGAGCTTTGCAAAGGTATTTATCTATACTCGAGTCTGGTAAATTCTTGTTTCTCCTATATTAGCTTGTTGAGTCTTCTTCTTGGTTTTTGAGTACCACCTATTGCCGAAGTATCTGCTAAAAAAAATGACAAGTCAACTCATGTAAAAACATGATAAAAGTACACGAGTTGATGATGAGTCATTTCAAGAATATGGACCCACAAACCATTAAAAATATAAGTTCAATAAAGCAACCTTCTGTCTTGGGGAAATGTCATCTTCGACACATTGCGACCGAGCTATTAAATGGCACACTAGAGGCTACCACCATATATCAAAGCCTAACCATCTCTAAGATCTAGCTTCCCAAAACTGGGGATGCTCCACCCTTATATGTATATCCACCAAGAGTGACCACCGTTTTTATCCCAAGAGAGAGAAGACAGCTATCTCTTCAAGCACTCTCCCAAATTGCTCCGAAAGGTCAAAAAAAAAAGGGGGGGCGCTAGGCATAAAAAAAAGAGGTGCAAGATTGAAAATTCAAAAAAAAAAAAAAAAGGAGCCTATGCATTAAAAAAAGGGGGAGAAGAAAAAAAAACCTCTCCTGAGCAATTTCTTCAAAATCTTTCTCTCGCAACAAAAAAAAAAAAAAGAGACCAATCACTCTTGGACAACCCCATAACCCACAACTAAAGCCAAAAGCCGATCTCCCAACCATACTTACAACCATGACCATAAACCAAATTCTCATCCAAACCCACAGCTTAGAAGGCCAACCAATGATCGCTTATGATCACCTTTCCAGAAAAAACCAAATCCATAGCCCAAAATGCCTTTGAACCAGAGGTCAATCAAATCCTCAACCCTAAATCCAATTCATCCCAAAACAACAAAACACTATACCCTAACCTAGTTGCTACCTATAGCTTTGTTTCAATCGGTTATAACGTGATCTGGGTCCAGGACAGAACTTCTTGCTAAAAAACATATAAAATTATCAAAGAGATAAATGTTAAGTAGGGTCCATAAAACTTGTGATACTCGGCGATAAACTCTGGATCATGACTCATCTTTTTGTCCATTAGAGTCATCCACTTTTTCTTTGAGCATACTCATTTTGTCTCCCTCAAAAGTCTTTCCAAATCGAGTCTGTCTGGGGCTGTCCCTAGTTAATTTCTTCAGGAATGTTCCTGTTATACAAAATTTGGTTGATCTCATCCTGGGGCTTCTCCCACCAAACTCATTGGATACATAAAGGTTCATCATCTCTAGAAACAACTATCCTTTCCATCTCGCTTGAAGAAACGAAGAGGCTACAAAGGCGTGATCCCTCAAGAATGATTGGTTTATCTTCGCATGCATTGAAAGATCGGCTCCCTATAAGGTAAAAGCTTGCTAGGTTGAAAATCCGAAAGGGCGGCTTAAGCAAAAGTTATAGCAACAAAGAAAACAAAAAAATGGTCCCTCCGAGGCATTGATTAGTAGGATTCACTGATTTTGTGATTGAATTCCCTTCTTGATTGATGCACTAGTCAAAATACTGAAAAGTGACCCATCACTCCATTCCTCTTCATTTTAAATATCACCATCAACTCCTATACTCATAACCCTTCATAACCAAAAGTCATATCATAATCTCTCTTATCACATATGTATCCCTTGACCCGTCTTGTCTTAGCATGTTTAAGAAAACAATGGACACACATCCATGTCATAATTTCAATTTTTTCGAGAAAAAAAAAAGAAAATAAAAGGAAGAGTTTTTTCCATATGCATGTTATCTTAGCTTGCATCTTGTCATTGCATCACATATTTGGTTATCATATTTGGTTATCATATTCATATTGCATCATACTTTCATGGAAAAACTTTGGGCGTTGTAATGAATATTACAACATGACGTGAACAAAAACTTTTGAACGTTGCAATGAATATTGCAATGTAATATTTGAAAAATAATTTGGGGCTTTGCAATGGATATTGCAGAGTGACTTTTTGAACAAAAACTTTTGGGCATTGCAATGGATATTGCAGTGTGACTTTTTGAACAAAAACTTTTGGGCAATGCAATGGATATTGTAGTGTAACTCTTTGAAAAAAAAATCTTTTGACAATGCAATGGATATTGCATCCGATTTTGATATTAGTGCAATGGATATTGCACCTAGTTTTGTGATAATGCAATGGATATTGCATCAGCTTTGGTGATAGTCTTGTGACGATGTAATGAATATTGCAGCCGGTCTTGTTGTGATGCAATGGATATTGCATCTGATTTTGCATTAAGTGTCGTGAAGATGCAATGGATATTGCATCTAGTTTTGTGATAATGCAATGAATATTGTATCCGATCTTGATGTAATGAAATTAATATTGCATCTGATTTCATGATAATGAAATGGATATTGCATCGGATTTGGTAATAATTTTATGGTAATGCAATGGATATTGCATCAGATTTGGTAATAAGCTTTGTGATAATGCAATGGATATTGCATTAGATTTTGTGATAGTCTTTTGGCAATGCAATGGATATTGCATCCGGTCTTGTTGTGATGTAATAAATATTGCATCTGATTTTGTGATAATGCAATGGATATTGCATTTTGTTTTTGTGGCAACACAATGGACATTGCGTCTAGTGTTGCGATACAATGGATATTGCACCTGATTTTTCGATAATGCAATGGATATTGCATTTTGTTTTTGTGGCGACGTAATAGATATTGCGTCTAGTGTTGCGATGCAATGAATATTGCACCTGATTTTGCGATAATGCAATGGATATTGCATTTTGTTTTTGTGGCGACGCAATGAATATTGCATTAAGGTTTGTGGCGATGCAATGGATATTGCATCTGATTTTGCCATAATGCAATGAATATTGCATTTAGTGTTATGGCGATGCAAAGGATATTCCATCTGGTCTTTGCGATATAATAGATATTGCATATGTTTCTGTGATAATGCAATGGATATTGCATTTGGGTTTATGGCAATGCAATGGATATTGCATTTTGATGTGCATTGTTTTCACTAGGTTGCAATAGATATTGCAACTATCTTTCTGCATCGCAGTTTGTTTGTCTGCTAAAGTCGAACTACGTTTGGCCTGATTCCTTTTATAGGGATACATAGGCAGCCTATTTCGGTAGGTACGACCATCAGAGCATTTTATTGCACATCTGCTTAAAAACTACGATAACCTGCTATAACCGACTAAATATGTCTAGGGTATGTGAGATTTTGACTGCACCCTAAACTATTGCATTATAACTGTTACCTATTGCATTACTCCCCATTATAATTTCCACGAAATTTGGGAGTCTATTTCTTATCAATGATGTTCGTTTACTTGGTAAGTTTCGGTTTACCCGTAAACTCCATCGTTGGAGGGCTCAGTAGACACCCTAATTTTGTACCCCTGATATGTGACACGACATGAAATATCAAGACCTGTTAAAAAGCTAACGAATGTCAAGTTACAGGGTTTAAAATGCAAAAGAAAAAAGTAGGATGCGTAAACAGTGAAGTGCATAGGGCCTAAGTGCCAAAAAGAAGCCCAAATAGGACCACTGGCGCTGCACATGGACCTTCTGGGCGCCGCGCCAGCCTCCACTATGGGTGGCGCCCAACAGTGCTAAATGCACTGTAGCATTTTACCTAAAGTGCAAATCTCTCAACCACGTGGAACAAGCCGATGAAGCACATAATTAGAAATCTTAACCGCGAAGGAAGGCCTCTCCCGGCCTATAAATTTGAGGCCTCGGCTTTAGAATTCAGAGGCAGTGAGTTCACAATTCACACATCGTTAGCAATTTACCCAGTGAGTTCTCTAGAGCGCTGAGAGATTTATTTCCTCTAAGCCCCAAAGCTTCGCCAAATCTCCCCCAAACAGCAAAACCATCCTGTCAAAGTGAAACCTAGTTGCCCTGCTAGGATTCCACCCTATTCCTCCGGTCCAAAAATCCCAAAGCAAGCAGTTGCTCTGCCCAAATCCAAACGCCAAATCAGTAAAAAAAAAGCAGTTACTCTGCCCAAATTCCGCCAACAGCAAGCAAACAACATCAAAAAAACAAGCAGTTGCTCCACCGGGTTCCCGAGGCCTGATAGCAACTTTCGGAAGCAATCACTCTGCTCGAATCTCCGCAATAAAACAATAACAACAGAAAAAAAAGACTCCCTCTCTCTGAAGGACAGAGCGAACGCACCCACGCTTCAAGAGGTAGTGTAGACACCCCAATTTCGCACCCCTGGTATGTGACATGACATGTGATATCAAGACCAGTTAAAACTTAACAAATGTCAAGTTACAGGGTTTAAAATGTAAAAGGAAAAGCAGGATGCGTAAAACTGTGAAATGCAGGGGGCCAAAGTGTCAAAAAGCGGCCTAAAAAAGACCCCAGGCGCCACCCATAGCAGAACCAAGCGCGACACCCAGAGCCTATGTGGGTGGCACCCAATAGTGATTATGCAATCTCCGTTTGGACATTTTGTACAATCTCTCAAGCACACGGTACAAGCTGGTGAAGCACAAAGAAGAAAAGTTAATGACGACGAGGTCCCTTCTTCAACCTATAAATAGAGGCCTTCGGCAGTGAAAAAAACAAGAGACATACAGTTCACTCACTCACGAGCACACAGTTCACACACCGCTATCAGAATACGCAATGAGCAATCGTCTTGAGAGAGAGTTCCCCTCCTCCAAAAATCCTTGAAGCTCCGTCAAATCTACTCCAAACTTAAATTCAACCGATCAAAGTGAACCTTAGCCTCCCAGCTAGGATTCCACCCTATTTCTCCGGTCCAAAAATCCAAAACAGAGTAGTTACTCTGCCCAAATCTAGAGACTAAATCCGCCAGAAGCAAGCAGTTGCTCTGCCCGATTTCCACCAACAGTAAGCAAACAACATCATAAAAAGTAAGTAGTTGCTCCGCCCGTTTCCCGGTGCCATAAAGTAACTTTTAGAAGCAGTTATTCTGCCCGAATCTCCAAATAACAAAAGACTCCCTCTTCCGGAAGGACAGAGCGAGCACACCCCACGCTCTTAAAGGTAAGCCTTTAAGAGGTCATATGAAAAAGTACTATTTTCAACCAGCCCGGTGTAAAAATACAAGCAGTTATGCTGCCCGGATTTCTATAGAAAATAGCACTAAAAAGAGCCATTATTATGGCCAAATATTTATAAATATATATTGTAATTCCTGGAAGGAAGCAACTGCAAGTCTATAATAATGTAGATACAAATATATTTGTTTAAATATTTTGTTTCATTTGTTGAATAAATATGATTAAAGCATATTTTAGCCAAAAACTATTTTTGAGATTGAAAGGGCAAGTTGGGTGCCTAACACCTTCCCACCTCATAACTTAGCCCCCGAACCATTTTTACAAACTCTGGTTATTCTTGGTTTTTCTTTATTTCTCCTTAAAATAAAGATGGCGACTCTGTTACAACATTTGGATTACAGTGAGGCCAGCAACATCCTTTTTTTGCACTTTTCCGTTTTCCCCTAAACAAGAGAAGATGGGAATGAAAAGGGTGATGCACTTTCTATATCTTATTTTCCCCTAAACAAGGGAGGATGAGACACGGAAAATCCAAAACACTCATAGTAATCCAGAATGAACCCAAGTCCACAGTGAGGCAGGGCGTGTTCCCACACGCCTTCGCAACATCCTTTTTTTGCACTTTTTCGTTTTTCCCTAAACAAGAGAAGATGAGAATGAAAAGGGTGATGCATTTTCTGTATCTTGTTTTCCCCTAAACAAGGGAAAATGAGCTACAGAGAAATTCAAAGCACTCATAGTGGACTAAAGCACACTCAGTGACCGATGCGTATTCAACGCGCTTTCGACAACACTCTTTTTGCACTTTTATTTTCGTCTTCCCCTAAACAAGGGAAGATGAGATGAAAAGAGTGATGTCCTTCCGCAACCCGCATTCCCCTAAAAAAGGGAGCACGGGATCCGGGAGCATTCCGGGGCACTCACAGTGGCGATTCTGCTGGGGACGTCGTTTTTATTTTAAATAAAAATGGAGGGCTAGACTCAGTTTTCATAAAAAAGAAAAAAATTATTTTTCTTTAGTTTCTGGCTAAAATATTCTTATTATATTTCTTTGACATTTTAAATATTGCATTTTTATATATCTGTGTATATATTTGTGCATAACCATCTACTTGCAGCAATTTCGTTATGGGTACAGTTACAAATATATTAAAAAAACAATAATAGATTTATGGATAGTATAACAAAAGGGTTGGGGCTTTATTTTATTATTCCTTTATTTCTGCTTTATATTATATTTCTGCTTGTTTTATTATCGCGTAAAATATGTAAATATTATTTCATTCTGTCATTTTATTTTGGGGATTATGATCAATATGTAATTAATAGGAATAGATAGATTCCTCACTTTTCTTTCTATTTCTTGATCTAAATGGTTGTTTGCTCACGCTCAAACTAAAAAAGCCGAAAAAATCCACAAAGAACAACAAGACATGTCATATTTGTTTTATTTACAGTTTGATATATATATAGATTTTACTACTTTTTAGATATCGCACACATGCGCACGCATGTAGAAATAATCTGAATTGCTACCCTACACCATGGCTAGCCTAGCTCTTGCATCAGCCAACGTTAAATTGCATATAGATTATCAGGACACTTCATAGACCGATTAGTTTTTATATCTCTGAATTATTGACCAATCCCAGGGCAAAAAAAAAAAAAAAAAAAAAGAACAAAGATATGAATAAAATATGCACAAGGGCTGACCAATAATTTTATGATATTCGACCTAGACCATTTTGAATGGTGGATCCCGAAAAGTGTATAGGCTCTTCGCCTGAGATCAGTCCGATCTTAGGGAGTCAAAAGGCAGGTGGAATACGAGGTTCCTATACTCTGGAGAAAGAATTCCACTATTCCATGAATAGTCCTGAGACCGTCAAAACAAAGCGGGTGCTTGTCCGATCAATTGTAGGGAAAATAAATAATAATACAAAATATTAATAAAGGCACGTTGTACTCCAAACCCAGAAAGCCTTCAGCCAACCCTTTCTGATGCCTTCAAACCCCTTTTCCTCAGAAACCTGGCATGAGTTTGGAAAGGTAGAGATAGTACTGGTCGGTTGATACGGGATACATGCACAGATCAAATCAGAAAATATCGAGGTCAGATCAGAAAAGGGCAGAATCAGTACAGAGGATACAAATTTGAGCAGAATGGCTGCCAAAAATAAACAAACTATGACTGGGACCAACAATGAGCAGAACGGTCTGGAACCAGAAAAGAAACTCCTGAGTACGCTCCTTCTTCTGGATTCGAAATCTAACAAAAAAGAGAATTGGATGCCCATGTGGAAAAGGTAACAAACCAAGTAGTTGGTAAGCTTTTAGCAAATTTTGCAGAACTCTCGCCACTATCTCTCAACAAGTCAAAAGCCTAGAGTTTGCTCCTGATACTTCTTTCCTTCCTGGTATAAATTGTCCTGATACCACATAAAACATCCTCTTCCAAGCCCCCAAAACTCAACCAAACACCAGCTTTCAGCCGAAACCCAAAGTTATTTCCCATGGTGGTATTATTCCAAATGCTTAATCTCAATCCACCACCCTCCCCAGAAACCAACCCTAAGCTCCTTCACCTAAATGTCTGCTACCATAACCAGAAAAACTACCTTCCCCTTGATCCTTCAAATACATATTCTCAGCAAAAGGCTCAGGGAACCCTAACGGGAATAATTTGTGCACATGAAGAAGAACCTCCCTTACACAGGAGCACATGCAATCAATTCCTAGCACAATATTCCCCGAAAGAAAAGACCCAACCCAGTTACTCAACCAAGCCCCAGCCAGGTATTCTACCCAAACCAAAAGGAAGGAGGGAACTAATCCCAAGGCATTATGATGAGTTACCTGCCCCAAGATCTGAAATCTTTCAAACACTATGGGCCCATGGGATGCTTAAACCCATTGCAAATTATCAGCCTCCCAACCCACTACCTGGTACGTGGAATCACGTCAATTTTTGTGAATACCATCGTTGCAGTGGGCATCTCACCCATAAGTGCTATGTGCTAAAAAATGTCATCCATGACCTTATTGACAATGAAATAATCACGGTGGCAAGCACAAGAATTTTGGAAGCCAACCAAGCAAAAAAGGTTTAAAGGTCAAAGAAACCTATTTAGACAGAATAAAGGTGTTGTAAGTATCCCCTTCAATAAAAGGAGTTTCTAATGACTGTCTGGGAGACAGTTTTCTGGGAATGCTAGATGGAGGCACTAGCTATGAAAAGCTCCCTGCTGTGTTCGAGTCTATTGCTGATAAGCCTCTATAGAATTAGTATACTACGACCGGCCCGCTCATGACGATCGCAGATCTAGTAGACCATTTCGGATATACTATTCTCCATCCTTCCTATAGCCTTACGGATTGGTCATCTACCGATCTACTCCCAAAAATTGAGGATCTCAAACCCTGTACAGTTTGCTAATAATGATAATCTAGATGTCTTCGCGTATTCCTTAGTTGCACCTTTATTAAAAGACACATTAATTAGCTTTAATAATGAGTCGTTTGATGAAATGAACCCAAAAGATAAAAGTTACCTACTTGAGCTCGTAAAGTCAGTCAAGCACCAGGAAAAGCATCAATCAGCAGCAGCAGATGAAGACTTGTCCACAATTAATCTGGGGCTGAACAATGAAATCAAAGAAGTCAAGATCGGCAGCTACCTGCAAGGTTCTAAAAGGGCAGCACTGATCGACCTCCTCAAAGAATTCGTGGACATCTTTGCATGGTCCTACGAAGATATGCCTGGGCCGGATCCAGCCATTGTTGAGCACCGGATCCCCTCTTATCCCAATGCTCGACCAGTTAAGCAGAAACTTTACAGAATCAAACCAAAATGGTCCCTACAAGTAAAAGAAGAAATCATGAAGCAGTTACACATCAAATTCATTCGGAAAGTTGAATACTCGATCAGGCTATCAAACATAGTGAACGTTCCAAAGCCCAACGAAAGGTTCGAATCTATGTGGATTTCCGCGACCTCAATAAGGCGTCGCCCAAAGATGACTTCCCTCTACCCAACATCGATATTGTGGTAGACGTTGTGGCCTCTCACAAAATAAGATCCTTCGTAGACGGCATGTTGGGCTATAACCAAATCAAAATGGCAGTAGAGGACCAGGAAAAAACATCATTCACCACCCCCTGGGGAACTTACTGCTACAATGTCATGCCATTTGGGCTAAAAAATACTGGGGCTACATATCAAAGAGCTGCCACCGCCCTCTTCCATAACATGATCCATAAAAGAGGTCAAAGTGTACGTAGACGACATGATCGTGCACTCTAGCGACGCCGACGATTCTCATATCAAAGACCTTCGAAAATTCTTCGAAAGGTTAAGAAAGCATCAGATGAAGCTTAACCCCACTAAATGCACAATCGGGGTTACCAAAGGCAAGGTCCTGGGATTCATGGTGATGGAGCAAGGCATCGAGATCGAGCCGACCAAAATCAAATCAATCATAAATATGTCGTAGCCAAAAACTCCAACAGAAGTTAAAGGCTTCCTGGTGTAGACACCCCAATTTTGTACCTCTGGTATGTAACATGACATGCAATATCAAGACATGTTAAAACTTAACAAATGTCAAGTTACAGGGTTTAAAATGCAAAATGAAAAACAGGATGCGTAAAACAGTGAAATGCAGGGGCCAAAGTGTCAAAAATCAAGCTAAAAAAGGATCCAGGCGCCACCACCAAGCCAAACTGGCGCGACGCCTAGAAGCCTACAGTACACTCCGTTTTGACATTTTGTACAAGCTCTTAAGCACGCGGTACATGTTGATGAAGCATAAAGAAGAAATTTTAAAGACGACGAGGTCCCTTCTTCAGCCTATAAATAAAGGGCTTCGGCTTCAGAATTGAGGGCCGAGAAATTCTCACCCATAACGCACAGCGTTTATTTTACGTAGTGAAGAGCGATCGTGAGATAGAGTGAATCTCCTCCTCCTATAAGCCTCGAAGCTCTGTCAAATCTCCTCCAAAGTCAAATCCAACCGGTCAAAGTGAACCTTAGCCTTCCAGCTAGGATTCCACCCTATTTCCCCGGTCCAAAAATCCCAAAAAGAGCAGTTGCTCTGCCCGAATCCAGAGGCCAAATCCGCTAGAAGCAAGCAGTTGCTCTGCCCGATTTCCGCCAGCAACAAGCAAACAACAGCAAAAACGTAAGCAGTTGCTCCGACCGTTTTACGGTGCCCGAAAGCAACTTTTCGGAAGCAGTTATTCTACCTAAATCACAGTTGCAACAAAAGACTCCCTTTCCCGGAAGGACAGAGCGAGCACACCTTACGCTCTTAAAGGTAAACCTTTAAGAGTTTTTATATAAAAATGCTATTTTCATTCGGCCCAATATAAAAAATATTAGCACTTATGTTGCCCAAATTTCTATAGAGAATAACATTAAAAAGAGTCATTATTATGGCCAAATATTTTTAAATGTATTTGTAATTACTGGAAGGAGGCGGCTGCAAGTCTGTAAATAATGTAGATACAGATATATCTGCTTTTAATGCTTTATTTTATTTGCTAGATAAATATAATAAAATTATACTTTAGCCAAAAACCATTTTTGAGACCGAAAGGGCGAGTTGTGTGCCTAACACCTTACCACCTCGTAACATAGCCTCCGAACCCCTTTTTTACAAACTCTGGTTATTTTTTGTTTTTCTTTATTTCTTCTTAAAATAAAGATGGCGACTTTGTTACAACATTTTGGATCACAGTGAGGCCCGCAACATCCTTTTTTTGCACTTTTCCGTTTTCCTCTAAACAAGGGACGATGAGAATGAAAAGGGTGATGCATTTCCTGTATAATGGAAACAAGTCAATCACTGTTTTGGAATATGCAAACATATATAGCAGATATTTGCACCTGTATACTTCTAACAGTTTCATACCATTCTCTTGGGGATGGTTTAAGGCCATAAAGAGTTTTCCTTAGCTTGTAGACATGATCCTTCTTCATGTTGTTAATGAAAATCAGCATTGAGGAAAGCACTTTTGACATCCATTTGGTAAACTTTGAATTCTTTGTAAGTAACAAAAGCAACAAATAATCTGATGGTTTTTAGCCTTACTACAAGAGCAAATGTTTTGTCATAATCAATGCACTCCTCCTGTCTATAGCATTAGGCCACCAATCTTGCTTTATTCCCGGTGACATTACCATCTCCATCCATCTTGTTCCTAAAGACCTACTTTGTTCCAATAACTTGTTGATCAGTTGGTCTTGGAACTGGTTGCCAAATTTAACATCTTTCAAAACAATTAAGCTTTTCTTGCACGACTTCAATCAATTGGGGATCTTGAAGTGCTTCATCAATTTTCTTAGTTCAATGGAAGAGACAAAGTCATGAGAATCAAGAGTCTAATTTATAGAAGTGCTTCTTGTCTTCATTCCAGTAAAAGGGTCACCAATAATCTTTGAAATAGGATGATGGATGTCTTCTCTAATTTCTTTTGGTAGATCTGGAATGGGAGTTGTATTTGGAGTAGTTGAATAAGAGATTTCATTTTGGAAGTCAGGCTGAGGATTAAACTAAGGTAATGGTAATAAAGGGGTGGCAATTTGTGTTATCGTGTCATGTTTGTGCCTCACTATCGTGTTTTTATGCTATCCATTTTATTTGATTATAAATATCACAATAAATCTTATTTTAACTAAACTAACAATTTCATTCCTTTCGTGTTGTGTTTTGTGTTGTGTATGTCGTGCTGATTGATGAGGCCAAGATTTCCACTAATTTTTCCTTGAATTTCCTTTGATGTTGTTATATTTTTGAGTTAATTATGCCTTGAAAATATTATTATTTGTGTATTTGTGCTTAATGTAGGTTTCCAAGGTTTAATCGAGCATTCATGGTATTTAGCACAAAGTTCGAGGCAATTATGGGCTTGCAAAGTTGAGTTACAAATCATTCGGTTAAAGTCTGTCAATTCCGTTAAGAGTCCAAGGAAAATATGGCTAACAGAGGAGTAACTGAGCTAATGGAGGACTAATTTGAGAAGCTTGGATAGGGAAAAATGTCACCGCAAATCCCAAAACCTTCAGGGGCACCAAAGTAACATCCATATCTACAGGGGAGGCTGGCGCCAATTCCAGAAAAATGTTCATCTTTGCGTTGTCAACCAGAGAACGCTGCCACGTCATCGCCTCCCAAAGGCAAGACCCGCGTTCTCCCTCTTGGATCCAAATCTGCTCGGCCCATTTCCACCCCTACTCCACTCCACCTGCCCACAAAACAGTCCAGTTCCCCTCACATCTCTCACCTGTTTCACCTATGGGTAACCCACATCCTTCACCTGGGTAGCCCACCAACCTAGCCGTGCCCAGCCTTTAATTCTTTCCCATTTCAGCCCCTATTTCTCCTAGATTCATCCCATTTTGCCCTTGTAGCTTGGAGACTCAAATGCCATTCTCTCTTATACTCTCAACAGCCATTGTTCAGATTTAAAAGTCCCCATTTCGGGACATTGGTCCCAAAATGGGGCACCAGTCCCATTTTGCCCAAATTCTTCCATGTCTTCCAACAATCGATCAACATTGAAGGCTTGAAGCCATAAATTAAGGGTCAATGAAGAATTTGCAAGTGATGTCAACCTCGAATTCGCGTTTCGTTCGGTTTAATTCTTCCAACCCCTATTTTATGATAATTTTGAGGGTTGATTAATCTTGTAATTGTTGAATTGGTTTTGTGCTTAAATTATTTATGAAATGCAATTATTTTTTATGTCAATTGTAGTGTTTTAATTTAATATTTCTCTTTATTTAGTACACATTCATGCTAGGTTATTACTTTGTGGGTTTACTGTTTTTAATTTATTGGTCATTAATTAAATGATTTTAAAAATGTTTAGGATTCACGATAGTTACCTTTATATTCAGACCAATCAATTTAATAGTTTGTATTTTTGTGTCACACACCGATAGCTATTTTGAAAATTTGATTTGACACGCGATTAATTCACCTTAGTCATTCGCGAGGTCAGGGAGATTAGAGTTGCTATAAGATGAGAGATCCCGTAATTAACTAATTTTGTATTCTCGGCTACCGACATGATTTGTAGAAAAATAGAGATAATATTTTTTTGTGAAGTGTTACTCACGTGTTTGGTTATTATTGTGTGTTCTTAATGCTTTTAATGGTTTAGCCAACTGTTAGATGATCACTAGAATTATAGGATAAGATGCGAGAGTCCATCCTATTAATTTTGAAAATCACAATAATTGTTTGTGTGACATGAAACCGAGAGGAGATCGTGCGTTGATAAACATTAAGTGCTTGTTTTGACACGATTGATCCACTTTAGTCATTCGCGAGGTAGGGGAGATTAGAGTTACTATAAGATGTGAAAGCCTGTAGTTACCTAATTTCGTGCGTCTGACTATCAAAACTTGAGTTTTTTTAAAAAGTACAAAGATGATTAATTTAGACACCAGCTAGACTAGAAATATCTTACTCCTAAATTTTTAATATAGATTTGTTGTTGTCAAACCACTAGCGCGTTAGTTTAGATTTAATTGTTTCCTTAGTTTTTTTTTTTTTTAGTTTTTATTTCATTTTCTTTTCACTCAAATATATTTAGTTAGCCCAATTTTGATACTTAGTTTGAGTGAAAATTACGTTCATTTTCTGTAAAACTGATACTTGTATTTAATACACTTTATTACTTGATACAGTTGGGTATTCTTGTTTGAGTTACGTTTTTGCGCACATCACGTATTATCGAGTCATTTATCTCACTAATCATGTTTTATATTTATGTCGTGTTGGATTGTGATATCCTGTTGTGTCAGTCACTAATCGTGTTTTATATTTTATGTCGTGTTGGATTGTGCTATCCTGTTGTGTCAGTCATATTTCATCAGCTTGTGGAACAGACTAGCAGACCGATGAGTGTCTGCTGATTTAGGGTCAAGGTTCATCAGCTGACTAAGGTTCGAGGTTCATCAGCTACTTGATGAGAGTTATTAGTTAACGGATCTTCAACCATTCTTTCAACTCGGGGTAGTAGCTAATAGATTTCTTTGGTCAATACTTACATTATTTCCAGTCTCAAAACTTCTCAACTCAAGTAAACTTTTATCAAAGTAACTATGCATGTATTCAACAATAGAGAAATATTTTTTAATTATAAATTATATAAGTCATACTGTATTTAGCATAACCAACAAAAATAAATTCATAAGTTTTTCATCAAATTTACGTGTGTTCATTTTCATCATAATGAATGTAGCACTTGCACCCAAATATATTTTGAAGTATGCAATATTTGGTGCCTTCCTTTTCATATTTCATATGAAGTATTTTTACATAGAATACCCGTAAAATGATCTATCTTAATTTTTTGGCTTTTAAAAAATGAATGGAGTAATCTCTCTCTCTCTCTCTCTCTCTCTCTCTCCATATATATATATATATATATATATATATATATATATATATATATAAAGTTTAGGTAGTCTAAAAATAATAAAATCTCACCAAAATTTATTTTCCAAAAATAGAAAGCTATTTCTAGGTAATTATAGTGTGGCAAGCATTGATACATAAATTTGATTATATATTCATTGATTGTATGTGTCATATTCAATTAAATAATGTCTTGAAATATGAAAATCAAATACTGTCTTGGAATATGAAAATCAAATACTACCTCAAAGAATGAAAACCAAATACTATCTAGTAATATGAACAAACTTATAATGATTTGAAAACACACTTAACAAAATATTTCAACACCATCAAAATCTTAATTTTATTGTCAATTTTACATGCTAATAAATCAAGATCGATTTTTTATAATATTTTATACATTAAAAATGTATGGTATTATGAAGATAAAAGATGACGAACTTAAACAACTGGCTTCAATCAACATGTATTCTAAAAATCTTATACTTTTACTTTTATGTAAAAATAAGATAGTCCTACAAAAGTGTGTTTATTGAAATATTATAAACAAAAAAATTTATAATTTCAAAAGAAAAACATCATCATGTAGGTCAAACAAAAAACCTTAAACATTAACCAACGAACCAAGTTTTAGCAAATTCGAACCATTTTTTTGTAAAAAAATTTGCTATTTGTTCCGTTTTTAATACTCAATCCTCAAAATCTAATCATTTTTTCTATTTTAAAAAATCAATTAATATATTATTGTATTATTTTTTACCAATTAACTAGTAAAAAACTTTGACATCCCATGGTAGAAGCTAAAATCTTGAATGTAAACAATTTTGGAGACTAAAATATTTATCTCAATATTTCAATACCATCAAGATCTTAATTTTATTATTCATTTTACATGTTAATAAATCGAGATCAATTTTTTAATAATATTTTATACGTTAAAAATTTACGGTTTTATAAAAGATAAAAGATGATGAATTTAAACAGCCGGTTTTAGTCAACATGTACTTTAAAAATCTTATAGTTTTACTTTTATGTAAAAGTAAAATAGTCCCAACAAAATTATGTTTATTAAAATATTAGAAACATGAAGGAAGAAAAATAACAAACCATTATGTATAATTTCAACTGAAAAATATATGTCAAACAAAAGTTAAGGTTAATTATTTATAATATGATAAGAAATGACGTTAACAAAAGTTAAGATCAATCATTGTCGCACATATCACTTTTTTGAAGTATGGTTCATAGCAGATCACGATATGTAGGTTAACAAATCGTTCTGATCTAAAAGGTTTGATATAAAATAAAGATGAAAAGCCAACAAATAACACAACCAAATTTTATGTATAATGAATTCAGGGTATATCATATTACCGATACAATGATTTAATTCTATTTAAATAATTACATTTCATTCTTTTTTTTAAAAAAAAAATTGAAGACGTAGACAGTACGTTTAAAGAGATAAATTAACACTTGGCCTCCAACCAAAGACGTATTTCACTTTACCGTTAACAATACATTAACAAAAGTTAACATGAGAGAGAAAGAGAGAGAGAGAAGGATTCCGTACGTTAATTCTCCAGATAACGACGGTTGCATTCTTCCTTTTTATTAAATTAGTATTCTGTTTCCCGTTTCCTTTGCTGACTTTTCCAGTTCCCACCAAGTGTGTGTGCTCCACTTTCCACCACCTCCACTCTCCTCCAAATACACACAAACTAGAAAACATTCAATGTTCCATCATGGTACATTGGTACCGTTTCTTGTACCTCAAATCTCACCATCTAATAAAATGGTTTTTTAAGAAAAAGTAATTAACTCGATTATTTATATTTGTTTAATGTGTAGTTTCAAAATATATAATCAAAATGTATTAAATTATTTTGGGAATGAGACGATAATTTAGGGACGGAGGGATTAATGTTTTTGTCAAAATTAAATCAAAAATTAAATATAATCTATTAAAAATAAATAAAATAATTTATTTGATTTAAAACTAAACAACTTTCTCAATGTTATCACAAATTCAACATATTTACATGCACCACCATCTTTATCTTTATTAATAATTATTATAAATTTGAAAAAAATCATAGAATTTTTTTTGATATCCAAATGAAACAAAGTCAAGTCTCTATTTATAAGTAAAAATATGTATTTTAATTCAGAAACAAAATAAAAAAATAATACTCCATCCGTTTTCAAATTATTGTCCATTTTTCCTTTTTCGTTTGTTATTAAATAATTGTCCTATTTCAAAAAAATTTCTTTTAGGAAAACACTTTAACCACTTTACTTTTATTTTTTATACATACTTTAATTATGACCACATACTTAAGGGTATTAAAGGAAACCACACATATCATCAATATTTATAATCCAATCAATTCGTTTATCTTAAATGGTGTACCGGATCAACCCATAAAATATTTTTAAAACGGAGGGAATAAATTTTTTTTGCTAAAAATTGGTTAAGAAAGACAATGGAGAGAAACAAAATGTTGTCCACTCAATTGATGATGATTTAGGTTAGAGTTGGGGAAGAATCCCCATTGTCCTTGCTCTCAGTACTCGCTATGTTTTCAAATAATTGTGATATTTAATTTGACACCTCGTTTAAAAAAGTAATTGATTGTATTATAAATATTTATGTAATGTAATGTACTTAGCATGTTGTCATGATTAAAAAATAGGTAGAAAAATAAGTGTAAAGTGATAAAATAAATTTTTTAAAAGGAAATTTTTGATAGAAGATAATTATTCCCTTAGTTTCAGACAAATAGTCAATTATTCTATCTTGTGATATTTTGACTTAAATAGTCTACTTTCAAATATTAATGTATAAAAATGTTATTTTATTACTAATATATTACCAAAAGTATCATTTTCTTAAAAAAAACGTAATTTTCAAATACGACTCTTTGTCTAAAACAAAAAATATATATTTGAAAACGGATAAAAAAGAAAGAGTGGCCCTAAATGCAACACAAAAAACACTAAATGTCACACTCATTTAAAAGTTTAATTGCTAATTAATCCTTTTATAAAAAGGACTAACAATTAACCTTAAACTCTAATTACTAATCAATCTTTATCCTTTTATATAAAGGAGTTTCAATTAATTATCCTATAAATATCAAACTCTCCTTTACAATTAACTATAAATCCTAGACTTGTTTCTTCCAACAATTTATTTAATGAATTTCGATCCGAATAACAACGTTCATGATAATTCTTCGGATTCTTTTTTTAAGGTACGTTTTTTGTCTAAATATTTTGTGGCATTATCTGTGTAAATTGTTTTAGCAGATTTTAGTCATCTAGGAGACTAGGAACTCAATCCTGACGAAAGCTAACAGTAGAACAAACATCACAATCATTTTTCAAATTTTTTTTTAAAAAAGGCGACTTTTTCAAACAAAAATTTTTAAACTTGGTGATTTTTTGTCCAAATTTTTTTTAAAAGTGGCGATTTTTTGTAATTTTTTTTTAACTTGGCGACTTTTTAAAACCAAATTTTTTAAACCTTGGCGATTTTTTGGTCCAAAAATTTGTTTGAAGTGGCGATTGTTTGTCCAAAAATTTGTTTGAAGTGGCGACTGTTTGTAAATTTTTTTTTTAAACTTGGCGACTCTATGCATAACAAACAGGCTATTTTAGTTTGACATTGACTTTTTTAATTTTTTGGTTTGACATTTATTTTTTTAATTTTTTTAAGAAACTTGTAATTATTTTTCAGGCTGTTCTTGATTTTAGGGGTTAGATATTTAGTTAAATTGAGTTTTTTTTTAATGGAAGAAGGGTAGTTTGGTAAACAAAATTATTTTAAAGTTAAGTACTTTTAAAAAAAAATCAAAGGAGGATAGTTTGGTAATTTAATTTTTTAAATAATGTTGCATTTAAGGTGTTTAGGTGTAACATTTAGGAGTTTTGAAAAAAAAATGCGAACAAATATTTGAAAGCAGGGAGAGTATGTTTCATGCCAACAAACTTGACCAATAGTGCATCTTTGCATCTTTACGTGCAACCTTTGGGCTCGATCCATGCACGAAATGTTAATAAGTGGATTTGTCACGTCACGATATCTTATTAAAGTAGTATGCTATTTTACTTATTTTAGACTTATATGGAAATACTCCGTCGTTGCACCCAAATATATTAATATCATTAAAATTAATTATAATTATAAAAATAGTTAAAGGTAAATAATGTATTTATAATATAAGTAGAGGGTAAAGATAAAATATTATAAAAATTATAAGCATAATTTTTTAAAGTGAATTCTTAAAGTGTAACATCTCAAAATAGTATAGTGGACTCTTTACCTAGAACGGAGGGAGTATCATCTAATTATAACTAGATCTTTGTGTTCGTGCCTATGATATGATGCCAGTTTATCTAATTTCATCAATTGAAACGATATTGTCTAAATAGAATGTGTGATTTAAAAAATGTTATAATTGAAGGGTACATTGATTTAAGTGGTAGTTGATGAGCGTTATTCGAACTCGACCCATGACCGTTGGATCTTACGGTTGGAATCAATCCCCACCGGATGACTTTATTTTGATATTATATTAATATAAGATTGATGTTTATAAGAGGTGATTGTTCAAAAAATTAATTGTATGGTGTGACTTTGTAAAGTGGAGAGAAAAATGTAGGGAGAAAAAAAAGATGCTTGCTAGTAATAAGAATTATAGGGGGTGAATTTGTAATAAGGAGAGAAAAAATATGGAGTTAAAAGAGGATAACTACTCTCATATATGTGAATGTAAAGTTGAATCTTGATCGTTAAATTTTTAAAGATAATTTAATCTCAACTTCTAAATAGTTTTAGTTAATTATATATGTGTGAATATGAGTTTTATTATAATATACTACTCCCTCAATTTTTAAAATATTGTCTACTTCGACACACAGTTTAAGAAAATGTAAATGACTTTAATATAAATATTGATGAAATGTGTGGTTTCATTTAATATCATTGAGTATGTGGTCATAATTAAAATAGGTAGAAAAAACTAAAAATAAAACAGTAAAAATATTTTTATAAAAACATTTTTTTTAAAAAGATAATTATTTAAAAACTAACAAAAAAAAACGATAATTTGAAAGCACCTCGAGATTGAGAAGTTCACTCCGGATTAACATGTGATTGTTGTGTCACGCCCCATCCCACTAAATAACTTTCTTGTTGTTAGTATACATGAGATATCCTATAACTAATTAAACTAGAGGTGGTCTGAAATATTATAATTAGATGATATTTTCATGTGAATGTTTTGTTCTGTAATTTCTAGTTTCTTTTATATTTTTGTAATTACTAAATTTAATAAGAGAATTTTTTAAAAAATAAATTAACTAATTGCAAAATGGTATGTAAATTAACTTATTACTTTTAATATTTTTAACATATATATTGGGGTCCTGTTTTTTGAGTTCATCTAGTGTTTCCAAAATCTCAGGACAACACTGTTCGAATGAACCAACAAACCGTACAAGGGCTAGTAGAATGTTTTTGCGTATCTTAAATCGTAAGACGAGATTTTACTCTCTTACAACTTAATTCATTATGGTAAACATGTAAAAAAATGATAAAAATTTAGTTAAAATGGTCTTACGATCATTTTTTGTAAAACGAATCATTTTTACCCGATCTATTATATGTTAGTAAGTTGAATTACGAGATAATGAAGCTTCATTTTATGAATTAAGATTCATAAAATTATATTATATGAGACTTAGTTAAAGAAATTTCATCTTACAACAATATTTGTAAAATCATATTGCCTAAATTTTACCCAGGGCAAGGAGGGTCCCTGCAAAATCAATCTACGGCAGATCCGTATTTGATTCACGTAAGCGCAACCCTTTCCCTACTTGTTTGATGATTCCATATATATATATATATATATATATATATATATATATATATATATATATATATATAATGAGCGTCCCCACCTTCCACCTTTTCTTGAAAATTCAGCAAAAAGGAATAGAAGTTTGGAGGATTTCTCTCTCTTTCTCTCTCAGGCTCTCTCTCTTCTCTTTTTTTCACAATTAAGGAGGTCATCTTCTCATTCAATGGTGAGAGAAGAGAGAGAAAGCTACCAGTATTTCATTACATGGGTTTTTGTACAGAGAATCATCTCTTATTAAAGAAATCAAAGAACAATATTAATACCCTTTTTGGTGAGTCCTCCTCATATCTAATTTAATTATTCATTGGCTATTGTATGGATCCTTTGTTCTGTGCTAATAGTTACTGGGCGTCTGTCTCCATTTTCTTGTATTTAATTTGTCTCTTAATTAATTGATTTCCTTGTTTATATTTGTTGTGTCATATGGGTTTGGGTTTTTTGATTGTTTTTGAAGCAATAATTGCTTTTCTTCTGTAGCTAATGGGGTTTATAATCATGGGTGGGTGTGTTCCTGTATTTTCAATCCAATTGACTTTTACTTTTCTGGTTTTTTTTTTAATTTATAATTTTATTCAATGATTTTAACTTTTTTTTTGTTTATTTAAAAAATTGCCAGGCTTTCAAGGAAGAAGGTGGTAATTGACTTTAAAAGCTTGGAGGTCTTTGGTTGGTGTTGGTGTTGGTGAAGGGGTCGGGTTGGTTGAGATCTGATTTCCCCAACTTCTACTGATTTTTGATTAGTTATAAATTGGGAAATTTGGTGGGTTTGCATGCTGATGATCTGATAATGGGTTGAAAATAGAATCCAGCCTTCACTTTTTGTCAATTAGATTAAGGTAATATATACTTTTAATTTGTGTTTGTCAGGGTTTGAAGTTTGAATTTGATTTCAATTTATGTGGTTTCACTATATATGGATTTAGAGGTGTCTTATCAATATCAATGGGTGGGATGTTTGATTATTTGAGGTTTATTTTTGGATGGTTTGAGGAAATTAGGTTATGTGGGGCTCTCTAGCTTCCATAGTGTTTTTCGGAGTTGAATATTGATATTGATGGTAGGAATCCCCTTCTCGTCTAAAGGAGAAGGGAAAGAAGAATAGGATAGTTTTGATTTTATAGATTTTTTGTAGAAGGGGTTGAGGTGAAGATGGAGGAAGAGGCTAATTCTTGGATAAGGAGAACAAAATTTTCTCACACTATTTGTCATCGTTTAGACAACGCAAGATTAGCCTCAATTGCTTTCACTGTTCAGCCAAACCAAATCGCAGGTATGAAATCTAGGCATGAGAAAGTTCTAGTTAATCCCATATCAGGAACCATTGGTACTCCGATTCAGACTAATCCTACCACAAACAAGCATAGGGCTGTTTCCCCGCATCCTCAAACCAATCTTTCTGACACGTTCAAAGAAGCTCGGTCTGAGAGGAAGAGATTCTCGACTCCACATCCCCGAAGTAAGGACAATAACATTGGCAAGATTGTGGAACAAAAGCCCTCTCGCAAAGCTTCTCGTGAAAGTTCCAGGTCACGTTCCAACACTAGCCCACTTAAGCACTTCTCTGTTATGAATATGAAATTCCATGACAAGACAAAGAGCAGAAAGGAGACTTCATGGACAAAGTACTTTGACCATAGTGGGGGAAGAGTTACTGCTGTGGAATCAGCTGATGAGTGGATGGTTGATCTTTCTAAGCTCTTCCTTGGGCTTAGATTTGCTCATGGTGCACATAGTCAGCTTTACCATGGAATTTACAAGGACGAGCCCGTCGCTGTAAAAATTATCAGGGTACCGGATGATGACGAAACTGGAGTATTGGGAGCTCAGTTAGAAAAGCAATTCAATAGGGAAGTTTCTCTTTTATCCCACCTCTACCATGCAAATGTCATCAAGGTAATTCACATGTTCCCTAACTTCCAAATTCTGTTTGCCCATATATGATAATTACATCAATCATTTCACCGGATTTGTGAGAAATTCCTTCTTTTTCTTTTCATAGCAATCTTAAACTTCAAAAATACTGAATGCTATTAATATTCTCATGCATTCATCTTTAAATAGGTGATTTTTTTCTTTTTTTATCTCAAAAGATCTATAAACGCTTAAATTTATCCCGTACTGTCTACATATCTTCTCCAAGTTTTTCTTTCTATATTTGTGAAATTGACTTATAACTGGTTTCTTTTTCGAGCCATCTGACTGTGTTTAACCTTCGGGATGACAGTTTGTTGCAGCATGCAGACAACCTCCAGTTTTTTGCATTGTCACCGAGTATCTTTCGGAGGGTTCTCTGAGGTCGTATCTGCACAAGATTGAAGACAAGACTGTTCATGAATCTCTTCCATTACCAAAACTAATTAAGATGTCTCTAGACATTGCTCGAGGAATGGAGTACATTCATTCACAAGGAGTTATTCACAGGGACCTCAAACCGGAGAACATACTTATAAATCAAGATTTTCGACTGAAGATTGCTGATTTCGGAATAGGTTGTGAGGAGGCTTTCTGCGACTCTTTGGCAGATGATCCAGGTACTTACCGTTGGATGGCTCCTGAGATGATCAAGCGCAAGTCGTACGGGCGCAAGGTTGATGTATATGGTTTTGGCCTTATTTTGTGGGAAATGGCAGCAGGGACTATCCCGTATAAAGATATGACACCGATCCAAGCTGCCTTTGCCGTAGTGAATAAGGTACTTTCCTATTGTTCTCTTACCTCATTTGGTTTTGGTTTGCCCCTTGTGTTATTGTTATTTCCTTTTCATATGCCATATATATTGATTTATTGTTGCATGCTTGCTCGGTGAATTTAGGGTTATTATTACCTAAGGTAAAGTAATTGACATGTGTCAACCTTAAAAAATACTTTGTTCTTGATCAGATTTTTAAGCATGCCAAAAGTATCCTTTCAAAATCTTATGCAAATTACTCAAATGTCTCCATCTTACGCTTACCCTAACTTTCTCTCTCCTCTCCCGAATAGATTCTACAAATTTTTGGAGTTTTCCTCTTGTATGCAGCCGTGTATTCACAATTTATTTCGTAACCGTAAAAATATCTCCCATCTAAAGAATCTATTCAAGAAAATGAGTGCAATCAGTCAATGTCGGGTATAATTTAGTTTTTCATGGCCTTTCCTTATTCTTTTCTCAAAAAAATAAGAAAGGTAGTATCTCAATATCCAAAAAAAGTGCAAGACCTCTCCATGTCAGATTTTTTTGGCCTTTCCTTATTATTTTCTCATCAATGGATCTTTATAAATAATTAAAAAAAATAAGAAAGGTAGTATCTTAATATCCAAAAAAAGTGCAAGACCTCACCATGTCAGATTTTTTTTTCCTCCTAATCTTGAGATCCTCTACTCCTGAAATTCACGAGCGCTACTCCATCGATTAATCCTTCAAGCAACCTCTTCAGTAGTGCCCCAAAGATAAGTTATGCTTACTGAAATAAAATCATCAACCTCTCCATCTTAACCTAACTTTCTCTCTCCTCTCCCGAATAGATTCTACAAATTTTTGGAGTTTTCCTCTTGTATGCTGCCGTTTATTCACAATTTATTTCGTAACCGTAAAAATTTCTCCCATCTAAAGAATCTATTCAAGCAAATGAGTGCAATCAGTCAATGTCGGGTACAATTTAGTTTTTCATGGCCTTTCCTTATTCTTTTCTCATCAATGGATCTTTATAAATAAGGCAAAGAAAATAGGAAAGATAGTATCTCAATATCCAAAAAAAGTGCAAGACCTCTCCATGTCAGATTTTTTTTTCCTCCTAATCTTGAGATCCTCTACTCCTGAAATTCATGAGCGCCCCAATAGTGCCCCAATAGTAAGCCTCCATCGATTAACCCTTCAAGCAACCTCTTCAATAGTGCCCCAAAGATAAGTTATGCTTACTGAAATAAAATCATCAACTTAATGAAATTCAGAAATTCTACTTTGTTTCCTGACCGGGAGAACAGTCGAACAGAGTATTTTTCGGAGATGGAGATTCAAAGGAAAAGGGTGGATATAACAAATTAAGCAGTTAGCATAAGTGAACCAGCATAAATAAGCATAGCTCGATGCTTGTACAGTAACAGAGGATACAAGAACATGGCTCGAGGCATTTAGCACTGAATTTACTAGACAGAAGACAAAACTGCAGAAGAGTTTTTTAAAGTGATCATCTAATGTACCAAAAGGGCTACTTGGCTTTATTGAAAAAATATCTACTGAATCACTTACTGACTAATACTAATTACTTTTTATTTCTTAACTATTTCCTAATAATTTTAATTTGTGAGTTTTGTACCGACTAAAAGTCGATAAACCCATGAACATAAGTTAAACTTCAAAGAAAAGTAATTTCCATTTAGTTTGTTATTATTTAAGAGTGGTATCTTTGATGTTTTGTTTCTGGGACACTCTTAATGCTTTTTCCTATTTTGGGAGGCAGCCTTTTACATTGTGGAACCTTAATATCTTCTTTCGGGAATTTTCAGAATTTGAGACCAGCAATCCCGGTAGACTGTCCCCCTGCCATGAGAGCATTAATTGAGCAATGTTGGTCCTTGCATCCAGACAAGAGGCCAGAATTCTGGCAGGTTGTGAAGGTATTAGAGCAATTCGAGACTTCACTTGCCTGTGACGGAACTTTGAATCTGGTTCAAAGTCCTTGTCAAGATCATAAGAAGGGGCTTCGCCATTGGATTCAAAAACTTGGTCCCATCCATCATCAAGGTTCGTCAATGCCTAAACCCAAGTTCTCTTGACTTTCTCAAATCATCTATCTGGGCTTTTGTAGTTAACCAGGTCAGAATGTAATTATTAAGGTTTCTTTCTCATATCTTTTTCCATTGTATTTCTTTGTCACATTTAAGCGAATGATGAATGAATAGCTTGTAGGCTTGTTTTTTTTTATTTATTTATTTGGAAATGCTTTTCATTTTATACGTTACACAAACCCAGCACGTAATCACCGGTGCTTGGTCACGACTCCCGATTCTTTTAGGATGAAAGCTTTTGAATATTTTCTTTGGTTGGTGTTGTCTTAAATTATTGACTTACCATTTCAAGTTTCGTAGGAGGCACTAATCTGCTATTTTCGGTGTAAAATTGGACGGATTATTTTCTCCTCTTTTTGAATAACATGAAACATCTTTGTCACTTATGAACTAGGCTTCTTTATGTCGTTGGATCTTGTTTCTCTTTTTGTTTTGTTTTTGCCCAAATATAATTAGGACAGAGACTAGTCTCCGTTTACGGTACCGAGAACACGAAAGATTCTGCTTAATGTTGCTCCATACAGAACCTCACTGATGGGTAAGCCATTGAGCTAACCCATTGGGTTTTATCTTGTTTCATTGTGTGTTATGTGCAACATGTAATCTCTTAGGACATGTTTGGGAGTTGTTGCCTTTGATTCGATACTTACAGTTGTTTTGTGTCTCTGTCTTTCATGATTCTCCTTTGTGGTCATCAATTTATAGTAGTTTTGGCTCCCTTTAATCCTTTTCCCCCCCTGATGCTACTCTGTATCTTTTTCTTTGTTCTTTTTGTTTGATGGGTTAGCCTGCATGTTTTATGTGTAGGTATATGTATATGTATATGTATATATCTCCGTGTTATTTTTATACTCCTTACGTTCCATCCAAATAATTAAGCGGTATATAACTAACATTAAAGTTGGTCGTGATTACAATAATATTTGAATATTATCAATATGTTAATATCAAATTTACCAGGTAACGTTGAAATATTTTGGAGAATGTTTTAGAAATTACAAAATAGGCATTGTTTGAAATTTAAATAGATTTAATTTTGATACACCGATGGTGTAAATTTCAAATTCACACAACTGCTTACATGATATTGATTGATATTCTACAATTTTTATTTTAAAAGTATAAAAATCAAGTATATTGTTGTTTAAAAGTTAGCCTTTTAATCAACCAATCAAATGTCTTTAAATAATACATTTGTTAATTTTAATGCTAAAACATAAAATGTGTTTAAAAGATTTAGTGTGTAGTTAGTATGTGATAAATGATTAATATGATTATATTTTTTAAAAAAATCTTATCAAAAAATGTAAATTTTTTTAGGTCGTTTGTGTAAAAAAAAGATATTTACATTATAGTGTTAAATGTCATATGTAATATTGCTTACAATTATTCAAATATTTTAGATAGACATTTAGGTTTGCAATTGCATTAGGTTCAGATTTTGTATTAGTGCTTGATAATAAAGGGCTTGTATTAATTTTATTATTGTTGTACAATAATATAAAATAATAATTGTAAAAAATAGTGCACTTTTCTAAGCAAAGTGTGTTGTAATTTACTTGTTAATATTGATTTTTCAAATTGTTTGAGAGAACTCAAATTAGGTGTGAAGTTTGATTTAAGTTAGGGGTGTACAACCGAATCATCAAACCAGATTAAATTGATTTGGTTCGATTGTGGTCAAAGACGATTCGGTTTTGGTTTTCAAAATTCAAAAACCAACCGGTTCGATTCGGTTCGGTTCATAATTTATATTTCCAAACTGAACCGAACCGAATTATGTTTAATTTGATTATTTATTATATATATAATATACATGCATTTCCTGCATTTATATAATAAATAATTTCGTTTTTACCAAATTTCATAGATTCAAATGATATCTTGACTTATATTTAATAGATTCATGGATTCAATTTAATTTAGGAAAAATTACGAGCCAATTCATTTTTAATAATTTTCAATCGCTTTACATCTCAATATTTTCTTGAAACCGAAAAATATACTTTTGATGCATCGATTGATATTAGACGATGCATGCTTTTGTGCATCGCAATGCATGACATGATTTTTCTGGTTTAAAAAATATATAGAGGTGTAAAGAAAGCGATTGAAAATTTTGCAAAATAGACCCGTCAGAGTTTTTCCCTTTAAGCTAGATAGAGATAGACATAAACCCGTATCGACGTTGATTTATCAAAGTATTGAATATAAAACTATCATTGTCTAAGGAGAGAATAGCGGGTAGGTGAATGGCTGCATACCCTTTTAAAGAAAAATGGGTATGGAACCATACACTTAAACATTGATTAACTTCAATGGCACAATTGCGACAACTTGTGCAAGTTTGTTTGTGCTTTTTCTTGTTTTGGCAAAACATATAAGCCATCGAACTTGATCACGGATCTAGTGAGATTACCATAGACGGTATTATTAGGCCCCGAGTGGTGGGTATATACGTTGCAAAGGTGGACCAATCTTGGGATGGTAACGGGCATTATTCAATCACCGGCTATGCTTATTCCAATTGATTAGCCCTACGTAGGCCCCAAGTGGTCGTTTATTTATTTGGTAAATTTGGACCGGTCCACTTTAATAAATTTCAATCTTTTTTTTTGTATCTTATGTTTTTTTAAAATTAAAAAGCAATTTTTTAGTTTGAGAAAACTGCGAAAGCAATTTTAACAGTTAAAAAACTATCAACTATAGCAAAAAAAGGTTTGAGAAAAGGTACCGGTCAGCAGTTCTTATTAGGTAAAATTCTGGTCTGTCTCTTTTTTCAAAGTTTATGATCCCTCTAGTACCATGTTCTTTTTTTTCAACTGCAAAAAACCACTTTTTAAAATATTGTTCCAAAAATATCATCGTCTCATTAACAACTTCAACAACATACTTTGGATTCAAAAATCATCATTGTTGGGCAACGAAACGATTTTTTTGATTCATAAAATACGAAACTGTATTGGATATATGTTGGGTTGGATGATTTTTCATTTGGGACGAAGACGGAGAAAGATGAGGAAGAAGAAAGCTTACAACGGAGGAGATAGAAGAAGCATGTGGAGGACGTGGTCTGGTTCTTTATGATTTTGTATCGCTTTGCAAACTGGATTAGGTAATATTTTATGTATCGCGGTTCAAATATTAATTCATCGCGGTACATAAAAGTTGATATCGCGATACAACTTGGATTAGGTATATGTATCGCGGTTCAAAAATTAATTTATCGCGGTATATAAAAGTTGGTAACGCGGTATAATTAGACTAGACAATTAAACTATTGAATCGTAGTGTAAAAATTAATACAATAAAATTGATGAATCGACTAATTAAACTATTGTGATGCAATAAAATGATGAATTTATAATTAGAATTAAACTATTTCAATAAAATTGATGAATCGATGTTCAAGCGCGATTCATTTTAGCCATTAAGAAACCTCTAAAAAATATCCTTAGAAAATTTGAAAAGTAGACCGACGCGTGATCTTTCCTTCTTAAGGTAGTATTTGTTGCATGATGCCCGGGCCCAACTACCCTTAGATTAGGGCTCCGTAGGCTCAAAGTGGGGGAGGTTCGTGTATTTGTTGCCATAGGTCCGGCTACCCGTACTCCAATTGATTAGGGTTCCGTAGGCCCCCAAGTGGTGGGTGTATTTGTAGCAATAGAGGACCACACTTGTGATAGCAACATGGTTTATTGAATGCCCTGGCTATCCTTTCGCTTGTTTGTATGTAGTGGATATTTTTATGTTGCTCTCATTGTGTGTGTGGGTTGGGTTGGGTGGGGGATGTATGTTGCTTTTATTCTTGCTATTCGGATTCGTTGTACCCCATTTTTGTGTTTAATATTGGTTGCATACTTGTATCTTTGTGTGTTGAAGATCTTGTTTAGGTCCTGAAAAGTCGGATACATTGTATGGCATAAGATACAACATTTCAATGCAGTATCAGGGCCGACCCTGAGCCTAGGCTCACTAGACAGCCGCCTAGGGCCTCTAAAATTTCAGTCTCAAAATAGGACCCCAAAAATCTATTTGTCACTCAGTATATATTATATAGATAAAGGATTTTTTTGTAAATTAAAATACATTTATCGTATAATAGTTATGACTTATGACGCAAAATTCAGCATGATGGGTGGCAATTAAGGCAACACATATCAATTATCAAACATAGAGAAGGGGCAGCTCCCAATTGCAGCAAGGGAGGCGGAATCACATTTTTTTTTTGTTAAATTGAGGTTATTAAGAAAAACTATAAAAGGGAAAATTTGTACTGCCTTGAATCTTTTGAATTTCAATTCATTGTTACCGATTTTTTAAGAGGTAATGTTTAAGTCACACATTTTTATTTGTGGATCGTTTTTCTTTTGAGTATTATCGATTTAAAAACGATGTTAAGTTTGATAATTTTTAATTCGTTAATTCTTCTTTGTAAGTTTTTTTAAAACATATATATGTTGGGGGGCCTCATTTTTTATGTTCTCGTAGGACCTGGCACCGTATAGTATATGTGATGTAAAGAGAGGATATTTGGTGTGGTTAAAATTACCCTTAATATAATTTCTACTCGATAACAAAATTTTGAGAAAACTAATGAAACAAGACAAGTATGTTTCATTTTCATTACTCTTTCACAATCATAACTCTAAGTAATTAGTAAAGTCTTACCATATTTCTCCATTAAAACTACTAAGATAAGCATAGCAACATATAAATTATTCTGCCTTTAATATTTATTTCTTGGTAATTTTGGATCGGATCGATCGGTAACATGAATTAATCAATATTAGATTCAGTTAATGGATCATGTTGGATTATCAATAAATTTTTTCGAATCACATTTAGATTTTTTTTTTTTGAAACATCCTATTAAGAGGTTGGCGGACTTGGCTACCCTATAAATAAATTCAAAATAACAAAATTACACGAGAGGGGAAGACATAAAAACCTTACCCCGTGGAAAATAAACGAGCAGCAATATGAAAAATTACTATCAAATATAAGTCGTATATACTCGTTCCAAAATGACTGCCTTTCAGAAACGCTAGCAAACGATGCTCTCCCTTCGACAACTATGAAATACCAAAACTTCCCCTTCTAGCCAAAAAAATCCGCCGCGGAGTTACCTTCCATGTAAACGTGACTAATAGAGTAGGCTGCTTGATTTCTTTAAAGTTGTGATATAATTTCCAAGAAACATGTGCCTTCAAAGAAAATACTTTGTGCCAAAATTACAACCCCACAGTCATTTCGGATAATAAATCCCCGGCCGCCTCCGGCCAAATTCGGATTACCGTGAGAGGAACCATCCACATTAAGTTTATGAAAATGTGGCAGCCACAACGCAACCAAATTGCGTATGATACCACTATCCCTCAAAAAATTATCCTTCAAAGATGCATACCCGAAAGGCCAAGTTGCAGTTTAACTGAAAAAATGATAGAATCCACTAAGGATTTAGATACTGACATCGTTTCATAGACACGGGCACATGGACCTCGTATTCACTAAAAATAACCTTTCATTTTAATCTCTGTCTCGCTCGTGCTTCATATGTATCCAGATTCCAGCCTGCTGTATTTGAGGTTGCTTTCTTGCTTATTTGCATGTAATGTGTCTCTATAAAATAAAATTTTAAAAAAAAACTCTATAGAAAGTCAACTCTATTGCTTTGCTATGAATTTTATGTGGTTTCTTAAAATCATCTGTTGAGTGTAGATGCAAAGATATATATAGAATGATGCTCTAAATCTGTGCTCCAAAAGTCAATCTTTCAAATATTAATTTTTTTGTTTTTCTAAAAATGTTATCCACTTTCTCATATTTCCTTGTTTAAAAGTTATTTATCATTTTACTCTTGATTTGATTCTAAATTTAATTGATTGGTCCACTCTCACGTGCATCTTTAGAAAATACACATTATTTTAATAATCATTATTTTTTATCGAATTAAATTGGTTCTAAAGCTAAACTATATTCTATCTGTTTTCAAATTATCGTCTTTTTTGACTGACATACCGTTTAAGTAAAAGTATTTGATTGTATTATAAATATTGATGAAATGTGTGGTTTCCTTTAATGCCTTTGAACATGTGGTTATAATTAAATGAGATAGAAAATGTAAGGATAAAAGTGTTTTCATAAAAAAAAAAGTTTTGAAAGAGGTTAATTATTTTAGAACGAAAGAATAAGGAAAATATGACGATAATTTGAATACAAAGGGAGTAATATGTATATAGAGAAAAGGCATCATGACCAAGGAATTGCCATTAACACTTTTATTTACATGAAATTCAGGCCGGTCTTATGTGATAAGCTTCTAACAACTTTAGTCCCCTATGATTTTTTAGTACACTTTTGTGCGAAATAACAATTATGTCATTAATGAATTGGAAATGTGCTAATCATCAAAAACATTTGAGCATCACGATGCACTATTTAAGCATCGTGAATTCAATTTGTGCATCGTGATTTTCTGCATCTTGATCCCAACATGTGCATAGAGAATACATTTTTGCATGGAGATTTTCTATATCGCAAATCCTATTTGTCATTTCCATTCCAAATCGATAGATCGCGATCCCAAATTGATGCATCGTAATTCAAATTGGTTCCATCTGCATCTCTCCCGCCTTCTTTCTCATTTCGTTGTCTCAACAATTGTGATTTTTGAACAATTTAGGAAAAATGCGTTTAAGTTGTGGAAGAATGTTGGAACAGTGAAAGGGGACAGATCTAGGAATTTTAGAATGGATATTATAAAAGAGACTCTTTCCGATTAAAAAAGAGAGGATACAACAACAGTTATAATTTTAGTAAAAGGTATCGACCAACAATTTTTTCTATTTTTCAAACTATGACTAGTGTTTTATTTGAATTACAATTGGTAATGAGTGTGGATCATATCAGCCCAATAGTGATATAATAAAGAACCACCGCTATCATCTAAGTCATCTCCGACGCAGAACGAACTGTTACACTAGGGGTGTTTCTCATCACCACTAGACCTGACAATTACAACCTAGAACTCGTTAACCCACCGACCCAACTTGGAAATTATACAACCCAACCCATTTCGACCCAAAAAAATTTTTAACAGATTGGGTCAATGTCAGGTTAAAGCGGGTCAGACCTGTTACCCATTTTGACCTAATAGTTTTTACTCTATAAATGTATGGATTTTTGAGAAAAAATCGGGGTTAAGACGAAGGTGACCCGATTTAACCTAATTCATTTCGAGCAGTTTGATATTCGGTTTCTAATGGGTTTTGATCTGTTTCGAATTGGATATAATATACTATTATGGAAGTTGTCATGTGTTATTTTTTTGAAAAATAATATAACTTTGTGAAAGGAAATAAAAATGTTTGTCAAAAATGATTCGCTTTTGTTTCTTTTTTATAATAGAAATAGATACAGCTATCAAATATGTTTTTGTTTCTTATCCAAAATTAAAAAAAAATAAAAAAAAAAGTGAAAAAGAAACATGCGGAAAAAAAAAATGTTACCAAACACTACCTAAGGCTTCTACTACTCATGTGAATGAATTTAAAAATTAAACATTTTGGCCTTGTTTGGACTCGATAGAGAAAAGAAAATGTAGGACTAATAAGAAAGAAAATAAACATCACAAACTATTTAAAACAAAACCACGATGACAAACAGGCCGTTGGATTCAATCTAGTTTTAGGTCATTCGGGTACTATATGAGCTATGCTCATAGACTCGCAGTAATGCACATTCGGTCCCGGTTCATCCGAAACTAGACCAGATTCGGACCGTCCAAGACACAAATCTGCTGAACGTGAACCCTATTTGAACCTGAACCGCCGTTTCGATCAACGGTTTAGGTCCAAAAAATCCCTGAACGTTTAAGTGGTGGTTCTGAAACACTAATCTTGAACAGTGAACCATTTGGACTGTCGGTTCAAACAGTCAAAATTCAAAACAAAACAAAAAAGAGAAAAAGGATTTGGGCCGTTGATAGAGGGTGATCAGAGGGTGGTTGCTTCACCTGAGGATGCAACGGTCATGTGACTGTTTTAGGCTATAAATACTCACTCCCTCTTCAATTTATTCCTACTATTGCTACTCTTTGTCTCTCTGATTCTCTCAAATCTCTTCATCTCTCAAGTCTTAATTCTCAAGCTTTCAAGTTCCAAGTTTCAATTTTTTTAGTAAGTTTACTACTATTTTTTATTAATTACATTTTTAATTAGCTAAAATATTTATTATGTAGTATAATATTTATTAAATATGTTTGTATTTTTCTATAATATTATTAAGTACTATATATTTTTTTATTAATTACGTATTATTATTATTAAACTTACTATTACTAATTATGATTACAATTATAAATTACGTATTTAATTTTCTATACTACTTACTACAAACTAGTTAATATTCTGTATTTACAATAAAAAAATTATACTTCTCTAAATTATTTATACTCACATACTGTGAGAACCCCGTTTCGAACCTGACCTCATCGCGTTAAACGAGTGATTTCATAACTTGAGTGCGCGCGTGGAATACACTCAGCCTCGTTGTGGACTCTATTTTATGGTTAAACAGAGAATAACCAAATATTACCAAAAATTGTGGGTTCGGAAGTTAAGTTACGAGTCAGGAATGGTTAGGTACCAAATTCGTCATTCCGGTCTCAAATTTGGGTTTGCTAAAACATGCTTATTTTATGTGTATATTTAGTCTAGAATATATATATGAACAGAATATGAACCTGATACGTCTTGGCTTAGGCGATCGACGAGTGTTTCCCTTGTCTTCTCCAATTGTTGTTGTTGTTGTTGTCGTCGTCGTTGAAACTTTTCTTCTCCCTTGAACCTATACATTTTCTGGTAACACACGGTTTTTCTCTGTTCAACCTTAAAATAGAGGTGGGGACTCTGTACACACACATTTAGAGTCCATAATAAGACCAAGCACATTCCATTTACTTTAGTTGTTTTTTGAGACACGTCGTTTCTCACGCTGACGACGGGAGTTTCAGAACTGGATTCTCACAGTAACATTTCTGGGAGTAATGAATAAATTTTCAGTATATCTGCGACCGCAACCGTAGGCTGCCTATGTTCCACAATGCGAAGCTCAGATCATCGTAGTTGTGCTCGACTGAAAGTCTTCCCTTTCCTCTCTCTTCCCTTTTTTTTTTTGATGCTCTAACTTTTGCCTAAGCATCCCTTTCCGGTTTTCAACCTAGCAAGCTAGAGAGAGAAAGAGAGAGACAAAAAAAAAAAGAGGGCCTTGATCACATGGGCGTGCTATATTAACACACCGTGGCTTATGCGTAGTATCGCTTGAGCTAGTCCATGTTGAAGGGTTGAACGAGATCTTCCCCATCTTCATTTGTAAGGAAAATGACACCTCCTGACTGTATATGTCTTACTATGTAGGGTTCCATCCATGGAGATGTCAATTTTCCCCTGCTATCAACATAACTGGGAGACTTTTCTTAGAGTACCAGATCACCCACTTTGATGTTTCAGCCTTTGACTTTTTTATTAAATGCGCGAGCAATTCTTCTTTAATACGCACGTGTGTGCTCCAAAGCCAGTAATCTGCGCTCATCTAGGAGTGCCAACTCATCGTACCGTAGTCAACTTCGGCTATGTTGGCTTTCATCATTACTTTTAGTGAAGAAACTTCAATGTCAATTGACAGTACTACTTCCATACCATAGGCTAAAGAATATGGTGTGGCTCCCGTATGTATGCGAACGGATATGCGGTATCCCCAGAGTGTCAATGGCAATTTTTTGGCCAATCTTTCCCAGTTTCATCCATCTTTCTAATAATGTTTTCAAGTGTTTTATTAGCTTCTTCTACTGCTCCGTTGGCTTGTGGATGGTACGGAGAGGATCTGTGTCATTGTATTTTGAATTAGTCTGGTAGTCGATTTACCCCCACCTTCAAAAAAGTGTGCCATTATCAGGGATCATTTCAAAACTCACCCCATATCGATATATGATATTTATCTGAAGAACTCGGCCACTTTCTTGGCGTTCAATACTTTGTAGGAGGCAACTTCTACCCATTTGGTGAAGTAATCGACGGCTACCAGGACATACTCATGACCATTTGACCCATTTTGGTGGACTTGTCCTATGACATCAATTCCCCAAGTTGAAAAAGGCCAATGAGCTATGGATTTGTATAGTACATACGGAGGAACATGCTCTATGTTAGCAAAGCGTTAGCATTTGTCGCAGTGACGTACCCATTAAATGCAGTTAGTTTCGAATGTGCTCCAATAGTACCCTTGTCGGATTGCTTTATTTGAAAGCATGTATATATTCATATGTGGTCCATAAGCACCACCATGTAGTTGGTCCATGACCCGTTCTACTTTGGCTTGGTCTATACATAAGAGATTTAGACCCTGATAGTGCCTTTTTATAAAGGCTATCCCCATTGATGACAAACTGTACAGCCCACCTACGGATAGAAATCCTTTATTTCTTATCTAAATTGGCAAGATATTCATTTTTCTTAAGTAAATTCCATATGTCTGGGTACCAGGGCTCATTGTCCTTTTCCGGAGTCATGTCAATTGTGAAGCAATTAGCATGAGTGACTTTTTTTCCTATTACAAAAGGTTGAACTTTCATTTCTGATGGAATTTCGACCAACGAAGCCAAAGTTGTTAATGCGTCTGCGAAGCGATTTCTATCCTGTTGAAGATAATGGAATGAGATATCATCAAACCCTCTTGCTAAAGTGGTCAGACAGGTATGATATAGTTGCAAATGGGGATCTTGTGTTTTCCATTTCCCTTCAATTTTTATGATCAAAGTGGAATCACCAAAGACCTCTAATTCCTTTGCTCCTTCTCGGAGAGCTTCTTTTAGACCAGCGATGCAGGTCTCATATTTAGTGGTCTGGATCGATTTGTAGTATTCCTATGCCGAAACCTCGTTTGTTGGCAGCCCCATCGAAGAACAATTGTCATTTAGTGTCGTGATATGTGATTTCAAAAATGCCTTCGTTTGGAAAGCCTGGTTCCTTGACATCTTCTGTTTCTAATAGTAAATGTGCCAGATGGTCTCCAAATACATTTCCTTTGATGGATTTGCGGGTGGCATATGTAATGTCGAACTCGTTAAGTAGAAAAGACCATTTAGCCAGCTGAATGGAAATTGACGACTTTCCAAAGATGTACGACCAGGTCCATCCTAGAGATTAATTTTGTGTTACCCATACTAGACATGTGTAGCTCTTTTCTAAGGCTGGGTAGTTGAGTTCGTTGCCTTGTAATTTTCTGCTTATAAAGTAGATGACAATATCGGCATAGGAACCTTTCTTTTCCTGTGTGAGCATGTCTCCGACCACAGTGTTTGTGACAGTGAGGTATAACAGAAGAGGTTTTTGGATATGAGGAGGATCTAGAACTAGCGAGCTAGCAAGGTATTCTTTCACTTTCTCAAATGCGAGCTGGCATTCTTTATCCCATACTCTATCAGTGTCCTTTTTAGTAGCTTAAAGAGTGGTTCGTACATAGACGTCAATTGTCTATAAAACGGCTGATGTACTGCAGACGGCCTAGGAAACCTTTTACCTTACTTTGTGTTTTTGTTTGTGGCATGTCTATGATAGCTTTTACTTTTGCAGGTTCTATTTCAATTCTCTGCTCAGTTACCATGAATCCTAGCACCTTTCCTTTAGTGACCCCAAAAGTGCACTTTGTCGGGTTGAGTTTCATTTAGTGTTTCCATAACCTTTCAAAGAACTTTCGAAGGTCTTTGATGTGAGCACATTCTGTGTCATCGGAGTGAATGATCATATCATCCACATACACCTCTACTTTTGTATGGATCATATCATGAAAAAGGGCGGTGGCGACTCTTTGGTACGTAGCCCCAGCATTTTTCAAACCGAATGGCATAACTATGTTACAGTATGTACCTGTAGACACCCCAATTTCGTACCCCTGGTACGTAACTTTGATATGCGATATCAAGACCTGTTAAAACTTAACAAATGTTAAGTTACAAAGAAGGAGTGTTGCGAGGCCCCACTGGATCCAAAAAGTTTTTAGAGTCGCCATCTTTATTTTAAGGCAAAAATAAAGAAAAACCAGAAAAAGAAAACCAGAGATAAAAAGCGGGTTCGGAGGCTAAGTTACGAGTTGGGAAGGTGCTAGGCACCCAACTCGCCCTTTCGGTCTCAAAATAGCTTTTGGCTGAAGTATGCTTATGGTTATATTTATTTAGCAAATAAATAAAGCATTAAATGACAGGAAAATAAAACAAATGCATTCGTGGCTACATTATTTACGGACTTGCAGCCATTTCCTTACAATAATTACAAATGCATTTAAAAATATTTGGTCATTATAACGGCTCTTTTACATAATATTTCCTATTCTAATCCGGGCAGCACAACAGCTTATATGGACTACATTGGGCCGGATTTAAATAACAACTTTACAAAATAATAAAAACGCCCTTAAAGGCTATTACCTTTTAGAGTGGGGTGTGCTCGCTCTGTCCTTCTCAGGAGAGGGAGACTTTTATTGCTTATTGCTGAAGTGGTTTGGGCAGAATGACGGCTTATATGTGGTAGTTTTGGATTTTTTGGTCGGGCGGAATGACGGCTTAGTTTTTGTGATTTTGGCCTTTTTTGGTTGGGCGGAATAACGGCTTAGTTTTTTGGTTTTTCAACTCATTACTCGGGCAGAGTAACGGCTTACTTTGGGATTTTTGGGCCGGGGAAGTGAGGTGGATACCTAACAACTAGGCTAGGGATCACTTATAACCTATGGATATTTATTTTGGCGGAGTTTGGACGGGGTTTGAAGACTTTTAGGGGCTTCCACTCACCTATCTCACACCTATTGTACTATTATTTTGACAGAATAACTGAGAGAGTTTCGTTGCGATTTTTATCGCAAACACTGAGCTGATTTCTGAACAAGTGAGAAGGGACCCGGGGCCTTCTATTTATAGTCGAGGAGCAAGGAGTCATCGGGAATTTCTGAGTTTCTTCCAGCTGCTTTGATCAGTTGTACTCCAAGCTTCAAGACTTGTACCTTTCATTCACTAAGAGAGAGCTACAGTGAAATCTCTGGTGCGGCCAAGGGGCTCCTTGGTGCGGCACCAACAGCACCATGTGGTGGCACCAAGGCCCTTGGTGCGGCACCCATGCAACTATTTAAGTTTGTTTTTCACACTTTCACCCCTCACAGTTCACTGTTTCGCGCATCCTGCTTTGCCTTTTGCATTTTTAACTCATGTAACTTTACATTTGTTAAGTTTTGACAGTTCTTGATATCTTATGTCAGAGTCACATACCAGGGGTACGAAATTGGGGTGTCTACAGCTTGCGTCGGAAATCAGCCAGAGCAACTGCTTGCTTTTTTGATTTGACGTTTGGATTCGGACAGGGCAACTACTCTTTTTGGCTCTTTTAAACCGATGAAATAGGGCGGAATCCTAGCAGAGAAACTTGGGTTCACTTTGGTCGGAGGGTTTTAGTGTTTAGGGGAGATTTGGCAAAGCTTCGGGGCTAGAGGGAAAAAAATCCTTCGGCGTTCTCTCAACTGCGCGGTGAAAGAAATTCTCACTGCGTGAACTGTGTTTTTCACTGTGTATTCGTTGTGTGTCTATTTCTGAAACCGGATGCCTTTATTTATAGGCTGGGAGGAGGGCTTCCTTCGTCATTAAGTTTTTCCTTCCGTGCTTCATCGGCTTGTACCGTCTGCTGAGGAGATTGCACCTTAGGCAAAGTGCTACAGTGGATTTGGGACTGTTGGACGCCACCTAAGGGGGTCTTGGGCGCGGCGTCTGGAAGGGCTTGGGGCAGCACCCAAGGCCTTTTTTCTTTCTGGTTTTGGCACTTTGGCCCCCTGTAATTCACTATTTATGCATCCTACTTTTTCCTTTGCATTTTCAACCCTGTAATTTGACATTCGTTAGTCCTTTTAACAGGTCTTAATAATTTATACCATGTCACATACCAGGCGTACGAAATTGGGGTGTCTACAGAGCCCCTCAACGATGGAGTTTATGAGTAAACTGAAACTTACCAAGTAAACGAACATCGTTGATAAGAAATAGACTCCCAAATTTCGTGGAAATTATAATGGGGAGGAATGCAATATGTGACAGTTTATGATGCAATAGTTTAGGATGAAGTAATTTAAATCTCATATACCCTAAACATTTTAGTTGGTTTTTAGAGCAGATATGCAAGTGAAATGCTCTGATGGTCGTGACTACTGAGTAGGTTGCCTACGTATCCCTTTCTCAGGAATCAGACCAAACGTAGTTTGGTTTCAGCAGACAAGCAAATACCAGCACTGGGTGGGATGGATGGGATTTGATTCTTTCCACGTCCCGGGGTATGCACCCCTTAAGGAAATAATCCACACAGACTCCGATGGGATAGATGAAACCTGATCATATCCACGTCCCGGGGTATGCACCCCTTGAGGAAATAATCCAACAACCACAGAGAACGCAACGAGATCGATTATTCCACGTCCCAGGGTATGCACCCCTTGAGGAGATAATCCAACAACCAGAGAGAATGCAATGAGACCAATTATTCCACGTCATGAGGCATGCACCCCAGATGAGATAATCCAACAACCATATAGAATGCAATGAGACCAATTATTCCACGTCCCAAGGTATACACCCCTCGAGGAGATAATCCAACAACCATATAATAGATGGCATGGCATGACATGAAATGCATGCAACAGGTAAAATAAAATTCAAATACTTTACCCTTTCCTTCCCCCCCCCCTTTTTTTGCGGGCATCCTGCTGGGGATATGATTTTTCTTTTGATTTTTGATTTTTGATGGATGGCCGTTAACTTTCGTTGACGGCAGTTACCTTTGTTATCTTTTCGTTAGGACTTTAGGGTCATTTTGCAGTTTGAGGAAACTTGAGGATTTAAGTGTCGAACTGGATCTTGGAAGGGGGAAAGTGAAACTTTCCACCCTTTATCTTTCACGGGCAGAGAGGGAAACGAGTAGCAGCTCACTTCGTCTTCTTCCTCCATTTTTCTTCTGCCGAAGCTTTCTTCCTCATTTCTTCATCTTTTCTCAATTTTCTTCTGCTAAATTAATTGTTTTGCTTGCCAAATGGCTTCTTCTTCGAGATCTCGGAAAGGAAAAGCACCAATGAACCCAGAATCAGGCGAAGAACGCAGGGAGCTTCCACCTTTGAACCGAAATGTTATTCGGTATTGGCATTTGAGGGACGATCGGAGTAACATACTTCGAGATCGGCACACCAAGTTGCAAATCTTCCAGATCCAGCTGTAAGTCTTCATTTTCTCCAACCCATTTGGTTGAATTTCTTGAATTCTTTGGATTTCTCGCTATTTTGGCATTCTTGGAGTATACCTACTGCGATTTTGATGCTTATGCATGCAATGATTTATGCTAGAATAATGAAATTTGACAATTACAACATAGCAAAAATATGAAATTTATGCTATTTAATTTTGCGATGCATACTCATGCAATTGACACTATTTGACTCTGCGATGCATATTTATGCAACTGATATATTTTGATTCTGCGATGCATGCTCGTGCCACAGATATATATAATGGGTACTGTTGGCTGCTGAGGAGCATTCCCGTATAATCAAGCATGTGCTGAGAAAGATCCTTTCTAGACGGGTGACCAGCGGTATAGATGCCCGGTTGATGGAGATCAGCGAGGATCTAGAGAGTTCAGGGCTGGTAGGTCCCCAGGCTTTGCAGGAGGATTTTCGACGAGTACACGGCCTTGAAGCTCAGATGGCACGTGATCCTGAGAGGCGGGACCAAGCAATGCGCCTCCCAGACTAAGTAATGCAAGTCGACGGAGCCATCCCCGACGGACTGATGAAGCTAGCCCAAGTCTAGCTGGCAAATGAAGTAATGCCCAACACGGCGATGGTGCTGGCCCAAGCTGCCCTGCTATTCAAGATAACGGGGATGCTGATGATGAGAAAGAGGACACCTCTGATGGTTCCCATGCTGGTGAGGATGGGGCATCCTCTGCGTCTCGCAAAAGTATTTGGTCTCGGCTGGGACGTCGCAGACGTTGAGGGACCATTTCGGAGCTGCATGGAAAAGATTTTGAGGGCTATGGGTATAGGCAACAATATATATAGGTACCTGTAAAGAACAATGGTTATCTAAATATCTTAGAGACATATTCCTTAGTTGCACCTAAATGGAACTTTATATTTTGATGTGATGATTATTTATTTTGAGCCCTGTCGTGGTTTTTCTCTTAGCCAATCAAGCACGAGACACGTCACCCTTTTATGACATAACAGGTCTTCTTCAAGTAGCCATACATGTTTGATACATGTTTGACTTTTATTCGACCGGACCCGAAGGCTGCCTACGTTCCTCATTTCTGAGGCTCAGGTCGATGTAGTTCTTCCTCTAAGGGAAGATTTTTTTTTTTTGCTACTGACAACCTGTTTATGCTAACATGTTGTAGACTTATCTACTGAAGATCAATGCTGGAGACTATTCTCTCTTCTTTTCCTGGATTTTCTTTTGTTGTGCTCTAATTTTTTCCTAGACTGCCCTTTCAGGTTTTCAATCTAGCGAGCCCTTATTCTCCTTGTGTATTCTTTTTTTTTTATTGTTCTAACTTTTGCCTAGATCGCCCTTTCGGGTTTTCAATCTAGCGAGCTGAAGAGAGAAACAATTGTCTTGCTCCTGGAGGACATCCTTGACTCATGCATAATATCGTTTGAGTTTTTCCATGTTGAAAGGCTAAACGAGATCCTCCCCATCTTGATTGGTGAGGAATACTGCACCTCCTGAATGTATCTGCCTGACAATATAAGGTCTCATCCAAGGAGATTTCCATTTTCCCCTAATGTCGACATAACTAGGGGTTTTTGCGAAGCACCAAATCTCCTACTTGGATACTATGGCCTTTGACTTTTTTGTTGAATGCCTGAGCTATTCATTTCTGATATGCCCGAGTGTGTTCTAGGGCTAGTAGTCGTCATTCATCTAACATAGCTAATTCTTCGTAGCGTTGTTTGACCCAGTCAACTTCAGCTATATCTGATTCCATCATAATTATTAATGATGAGACCGCAATTTCAATTGGTAGCACTGCCTCCATGCCATAGGCTAAAGAATAAGGGGTAGCCCCAGTAGGTGTGCGAACTGACGTGCGATAGCCCTAGAGTGCTAACGAAAGTTTTTCTGGCCAGTCTTTTCCTGTTTCAGCCATTTTTCTGATGTATTTTCTAATATTTTATTGGTTGCTTCAACGGCACCATTTGCATGTGGTCGGTATGGGGAGGACCTATGTCTCTGGACTCTGAATTCGTCAAGCAATCGGTTTACTTCCCCCTCGAAGTATGTGCCATTATCAGAAATTATTTCAAAAGGTACCCCGTATCGGTATATGATATTAGCTCTGATAAATTCAGACACCTTTTTAACATTCAGCACTTTGTAGGAAGTGGCTTCTACCCATTTCATAAAGTAGTCAACAGCTACCAGGACATACTCGTGGCCATTTGATCCTTTTGGGTGAACTTGACTTATGACGTCAATTCCCCATGTTGAGAAGGGCCAAGGAGCTGTGGAGTTGTACAGTATATGCGGGGGAGCGTGCTACAGATTTGCAAAGCGCTGACATTTGTCATAGTGACGCACCCACCGAATACAATCAGTTTCTAGCGTACTCTAGTAATACCCTTGTAGGTTTATTTTCTTTGATAGCATATGCCCATTCATGTGTGGCCCACAAGTACTACCATGCAGTTGGTCCATGACTCGTTCGGCTTTAGCCTGACTGATGCATAGCAGGTTTAACCCTTGGTAGTGCTTTTATATAGACTACCTCCACTGATCACGAATTGTGATGCCCACCTTCGTAGGGAGACCTTCCCTCTTTTGTCTAGGTTGGCTGGATAAACCCCTTTCTGAAGTAAGTTCATAATGTCTAGGTACCAGGGCTCGTTGTCCTTTTCAGGGGTGGCATCAATTGCAAAGCAATAGGCAGGAATTATTTTCTTCCGACCACAAATGGCCAAACGTTGATCTTTGTGGGAACTTTGATTAACGAAGATAAAGTTGCTAAAGCATCGGCAAATTGATTTCTATTTCGGGTAGATAATGAAACGAGATGTCATCAAATTCTTTTGCTAAAGTTGTCAATCGAGCATGATATAGTTGTAGCCGGGGATCTTGGGTTTTCCATTTCCATTCGATCTGATTTATGATCAAAGCGGAGTCACCAAAGACTTCTACATCTCTTGCTCCTCTTTGGAGAGCCTCTTCTAGACTAGCAATGCAAGCTTCATATTCAGCAATATTATTTGAGCATCCAAACTCCAATCTTATAGCTAAAGGAGTATGAGAATCTGCTAGATCAATTAGCAGGATTCCTATGCCAAAACCTCTTTTGTTGGCAGCCCCATCAAAGAACATTTTCCACTTGGTGTCAAGATCTGTAATTTCTAGAACACCCTCGTCTGGGAAACTTGGCTCTGATGCATCTTCTGATTCTAAAGGTAAACCAACTAAATGGTCTTTGATCACACTCCCTTTGATAGATTTGAGTGTGACGTAAGTGATGTCAAATTCGTTGAGTAGAAATGACCATTTAGCCAATCGGTTGGAGAGTGATGGCTTGCCGAAGATGTATTTCATGGGGTCCATTCTAGAGATGAGTTTGATGGACCGAGCTTGCAAGTAGGTCTTGAGCCTTTCTGTTGCCCAAACTAAACCAATACAGCTTTTTTCTAAGGCTGAGTAATTTAGCTCACTTCCTTGTAGCTTCATACTTATGAAGTAGATGACATTTTTTATGTAGGAATTTTCTTTTTCTTGTGCAAGCATAGCTCCTACAGCAGTCTTGTGATAGTTAGGTATAGGAGGAGAGGTTTATGAGCATGAGGATGAGATAGCACTGGTGGGCTAACAAGGTAATCTTTGACTTTTTCGAAGGCTAGTTGGCATTCTTCGTCCCAGACTCGATCAATGACCTTTTTCAGGAGTTTGAACATCGGCTCACACATGGATGTCAACTACCTAATGAAGCAACTGATATACTGCAATCGGCCCAGGAAACCCTTAACTTTGTTGAGGTTTTTGACTGCGGCATGTCTATGATGGCTTTTACTTTAGCATGTTCTATTTCAATGCAACATTGCTAGCCTTACAACTACTTCTACAACTTTTCCTACAACTAAGCTTTTAAGAAGGGTAAAGTTGTCTTTGTCTTCCTCTTCCCTTATTTCTAGTTTGGTTGATGTTAATACACTTTTATTTCCTAACGGGTGCATTAATTAGTCTACGTTGTATGCGTCCAAACCATCTTAAGAGATTTTCTCACATTTTTCTGCTATTGGGGCAACTGGGACATCTCACTAAATAAATTTTCTCCCCACCGGATTGTTTTTTCCCCTTGTATTGTTGAACATTTTTTCTTGCCGATCTCATGGGAAAAGAAATGAAGTTAGTCAGTGTTCTTAAAATCGTTCTAAGCGCTAGGCCCCACCACGACACCTATAAATTAAGCCAGCTAAATTCATTTATATTTTTAAAAATATTTTTAAAAATAATAAAATAAAAAATGATATAAAATTAATGATTTATGTACTGTAGTAATTTTTAAATGGAGTTATGGAGTATTATGTTGTTTTGAACTTTAGAATTATATTGAATTGCTTATTTTACTTTTAATTTTTATTATTGTGATGTAATCATTATTTTAGATTAATTGATGATATTTACTATTAGTATATGTAAATGTTTAATGCTTGTTAATTAAGTTATATAAGAAAAAAAAATTAAGGTAATAATATCTTAATTCTAGGCCCCGCCTAGGTGTCCTAGGTGCTGGTCTGACACCTAACATCTGCGTAACGATTTTTAGAACACTGAAGTTCGTTCAATATTGATGGGCAGAGTGGGCCCTGTCTAGAGCTTTGCTTATGGTGTTGGTCCATTTAATTTTTATTTTTTGGGGTGATAATTGGGGCGGTTTACTTTTGACAATTTTCAATTGCTAAAGTCTTATATATTTTAGGAGAAATTGTTGGTCGGTATCTTTTCTCAAATATTTTTTCGCTACAGTCCCTCATTCTTTTTTTCAACTGCTAAAATTCATAACTATTGTTCCTAAAATGTGCAGATCGTCTTCTTTCACGGCTCCGGCCAACACTTTGGAGTTCAAAAATTATGATTGTTGTGCAATAAAACGGGGATCGAAACTGTAATGGACATGTGCTGGGTTGGAGAATTTTTCAGTAGGGACGAAGGCAGAAGAGGGGGAGGAGGAAGAAGAATAAGGCTTACAACGGAGCAGAGAAGGAAGAAGACGGTAGAGGACACGAAGGTTTGGTTCATTATGATTTTGCAGAGAGATGCAAAATTGGATTAGGTAATTAAAATTGATACATCGTGGTGCAAAAATTGATGCAACATGATACAAAATTGAATTAGGTAATTAAAATTCATCCATCATGGTGCAAAAATTGATGCAACGCGATGTAAAATTAAATTATGTAATTAAATTAATGCATCGTGTTACAAAAATTGATGGAGCGCGATACATTTGAGTGAGTGATCCGTAGAGCACCTTAGATTTATTAAGGGTATCGTGGTCTTTTCACCCCAAAAGTGGTCATTTCAATTAAAACTATATATGATATTGTAGTGATTGAAACTTATCAAGACGGGTCCGAATTTACCCTTATATTTTAATTTAACTGGTAAAAAACACTTTTGGGACGAACGGATGAGTATACCCTTAATGAAATTGGTTTAGGAGCGCGTTGCATCAAAATTCTAATTTGTGCATCGCAAATTCAATTTTTGCATCGAAATTTACTAATTCCAAATTATACATCGCAAATTCAAAATTATGTATCATAATTTTATGCATGGGTAAATGCATCCAAATCCAATTTTCGCATCGAGATTTAATTTTGTATTTAAATTGCAAATTGTACATCACAAATCCAAAATTGTGCATTGGAATTTTCTGCATGGGTAATACAATTGGTGCATCACAAATCCAATTATTGTATCAGGATTTACTAATTTCAAATTGTGCATCGCAAAGTAAAAATTGTGCCTCGGGATATTCTGTATAGGAGGTTCAATTGGTGCATCGTAAATCTAAATTGTGTATTGGGATTTACTTTGGTATTATTAGGGGGGTTCAGTTGGTGTATCACCAATCCATAAATGTTCATCAGATAACCCCACCTAAAAGTTCATCCCAAATCAAGAAAGGATCAAAGTATTTCAGCTCAAACCTGAAGAAACACAAACACCCATGTGTTTAGCTAAGCAATCATCATTCATCATAACAAATTAAGGAAACTGATACCCCCACTCCTCTGTCCGAAATGGACACCATCTGATACACCAAGTGTATGCAATTTCTTCTTTCATTTCCTCAGTTCCCCCCCCCCCCTCTCTCTCTCTCTCTCCTCTTGTCTGTACTTGTTTCAATTTAGTAGTTCAAAAACAATGGCGGCAATCCAAAGGCTTCTTCGTTAAAAAGGTATGGAGAGGCGTTTCTGGGTCAAGTCCCATAATGAATCAATTCTTTCACTCTACACTCCTTTTGTCGTCTCTTTGGCTTCCGACTCTGAAGAAACATGAGATTTTCATGCGTTTTATAAGGGAGTGGAAGAAGAGAGACGGATTGTGTATTATGGAAGGTCAAAGGGGAAAAGGCTGGTGATTTGGGTTTTGAGTATGAGTGTAAATGTGGAGAGGGGTAGTGAAGTAATTTTACGTTTTAAATGTTGTTACGTTTAAGGATTTTGGTGTTACTTTAAGGTATTTTTAAAGTATTCTGTTTGAATATTTGTTGAGCCACAAGATGGAACTAGGCATTTAAGAAGAATAATATGAAAGTGGACTTATGTAGTTAATAAAAAAATGACAACTAAATAGGTTGAAAATTCAGTAAAGTTGACCGGCCAGCAATTTTTCCTATTAGACCAAAAACAACGGAGGAGCAAATTGTTGGCTTAATAGATTCTTTGATATTTTTGAAAATAACAAAGGATCTTCACAATGCTTAATTAAGCATAAAGGTAAATGGGGAGCATCTTAAGCTTCCGGCTTAACAATCAAAAAGCGGCCCAAAATCTGCCATCTGTCTTTTCCTCCCTCCTTTCCAATTGCTTCATTATTTACTTTTTCTCCATTTTCTTTTTTCGTCAATTTTCAACTATAAAAAATATTTTTTTAATATTTTTTTTTCATGTATTAAAGTAAACATTTTTACTTATAAATAGAGACTTGGTATGTTTCATTTAGATATCATAAAAAATTTCTATGAATTTTTCAAATTTCTAGCCATTTTTCTATAAAAATATTAAATTATTAGAGATAAAGATGATGAGGTATATAAAAGTATTGGAGTTTGTGCATTGTTAAAAGAGTATTTTTAGTGGGGAGCTTAATGGCATTTTTGTAATAAAATAGAAAAAAAATGGAGCTTAAGCTCCCCAAATGGGGAGCTTTGTTGTTCATGCTCTTATGGTTTAGGTTAGAGCCTGACCAGGCCCGGAATCCAAGGTTCGAGGAACTTTGAAGACCTAGCCCAAGCCAAGTAGTGAAATCAAAAAGGAAACCTTGCGAGCCGGTACACTTTGAAAAGTTATCAACCTTTTTACCCTCGATATTTTTTTCAAGCCGAAAAAAAGCCATTTTGATCCATCGCAATGCATCATTTGAGATAAGGCGATACATCGATTCACATGAGACAATGCACGCATTTGTGCATCGCGATGCATAATGTGACTATAAATATTTTTTCCAATTTGAAAAAAAAAATAGAGGTGCAACATGGTTGAAAATTTTTCATAAGTGTGCCGACCTGAAATTCTCCTAATTAAAAAACCAATCATTTGGTTCGCTTTATAGGCTTCAGTTCTGGGCCAATTTCGGTTCTAACTCTAACTTGTTTTTTAAGTGTGAAATTCTAGTAACCCACTTTGTTAAGTTTGTAACTGCTATTGTATGATATGTTTTTTTAAAACCAAAAAAAGATACTTTTGAGAGTAAAAATATTATGATACCCTTAATGAAACGAAGGCGAGCTACATATCACTTACTCAGTGCATCGCATTGTATCAATTTTTGCATCGCGATGCACGAAATTCATTTGTGATGCATGATTTTGATGAATGCTTATATGCACCACGATGCACAAATCATGCATCAAAATCTATCATTTCATAACGATGCATCAGAAATCTATATTTATACATCGCAAATCCAAATCAATGCATCACGATTGAAATTCGATACATCATGATGCAAACTGGTTTCGGCTGTATCTCTTTCGTCTTCTTCTTCCTCCTCCTCCATCGTAGGCCTTTTTCTTCATCCTCTGCCTTCATTCCTTCTGAAAAATCTTTCAACCCAGTCAAGGTAGATTCATGTATCGTACTTTATAAATCGGAACAATCGTTTACCTTTCTCGGCGTTGCCCCCGAATTCCCACGATGGGGCGCTGCCCCCTCGATCCCCGTTTCGTTGACGCAACAATTGTGATTTTCGAACAATTTAGGATGAATATGTTGGAGCTATGGAAGAAATGTTAGTCAACATTGTGAAAGGAGACGAACTTGGCATTTTATGAACAATATTTCGAAAAGTGGACTTTAGCGGTTGAAAAAAAAAAAGGACTGAAGCAGCTATAAATTTGGCAAAGAGTGGCGCTATATAGACCCCCAAAAGTTATAAGTTGACCATCCTTTTCTTTTTTTTTTCTTAATGACAAAATGACCCTCAATCAAAAACACAAAAATACTATTTATGTTTCTAAGTAAACTCCACGTTGTTTTTTCTTAAAACTAAAATACTCTAACTAAACTCCACACCCCCCCCCAACAAATATACTCTCTTCTTCCCAACTCATTCTCCTTCTCCTTCCCTTCTTAAAAACCTTCTTCCCTTCCCAAAAACCTTCTTTTCTTCTCAAATATCTTCTTTCCAAAAACTAAACTAGTAAGCATTTCTAACCTTTTAATACTTCAAATTGTTTAAACAATCTTTTTTTTTCTTCGAAAAAACGAGGTCCTCGTCGTGAAATGTTCTGTGGAACATTTGTCAACTATTCCACCACTCCCAATGGAACATTTCTCAATGATTCCACCACTCTCAGTGGAACATTTCTCAACAGTTCCACCACTCCCGGTGGAACAGTTGACATATGTTCCACAGTTCAGAGCCGAACATTTAAGAAAAATTGATAAAAATCCTCATAACTTTTTGGCCCTAAAACTACTCACAATCAACATGAAAGTGATCATAATTCCTATCTCAACCATAAACACTTCACAAGCAAATTACATTGCAGCAAAACACCAAGTCAAAATCAATTAAAAATATACATAATTTGATTTTCTATTTTGCCAAAAAGAAGATGAAGATGAGTTGCGATAAAGATGAGTAGTCTTTCTTCTTCAAATTTATTCAAATATGGTTGTAGAAGGAAGTGAGATGACAGGGGGTATGGATTTTCCTTTTTGTGTGCATGAGGTAAGGAGGGGGGTTTTGTTGGGTTGGGGGTAGAGAGGGGGTGGTTTGTGTAAAATGTGAGTTTGAAAATTAAAAAGGGCAAAATGGTAAACATATGGGGTATACCAAGTGTTTGAAGTATTTTAAAATCAGGTAGGGGTATACTTAGAAAGGGGGTCAACTTATAAAAATTGAGGGTCTTATATAGTGTCACTCTTCGGTAAAAGGCGGCAAAAGGTACCGGCATGCAATTTCTCCAATCTTTTTTTTCTAAAATTGGGTTGTGTTTAGCACTCTAGTTCAATTTGAGCATAGAACCATATGGAGATGTCATAATCCGGTTAGATTCATATTTTAGAACCTGTATAAAACCAAACCCAGTGAAAACCGATGCCTCCTTATTCTATGAAAAAATTGTGGGTCGGTTCACTTTTTGAAATTTCTAGATAAAAATTATGTTCGGTCTTTTTAAAAAGTTTCTAACCCCAAAAGTCCATCGTTTTTTTTTCAACCATAAAAAATCACTTTTCGAAATATTGTTCAAAAATGTCATCGTTTTCTTCAAATGCTCCGGAAACACACTTTGGATTCAAAAATCACGATTGTTCGCAATGAGTTTTTTTATTCATGAAATAAAAAAATATAATGGATCTGTGCTGGGTTGAAAGATTTTTCAGTTGGGACGAAAGCAGAGAATAATGAGAAAGAAAAAGGCTTACGACAGAGGAGATTGAAAAAGTATATGAAATACGTAAACTGGTTTTTTTATGTTATTGTATCGCGATGCAAAAATTGCATTTGCATTATTTTTGCACCGCGGTTCAAAAGTTTGAATAATGTAAAATTGTTGCACCGCGATATATTTGCAATTTATACTGTAATTTATTGAAAACTAATTATTTGTTTGTACTTAAACAACCTTTTCAAATCGTAGTGCAAAAATTAATGCACTAAAATTGATGAATCGTGGTTCAAAAATAGATTAATAATTACATTATTGAAGCACGGTACAAAAATTAATCGCGGTACAAAAATAGACTAGCAATTACACTATTGAACCGCGGTGCAAAATTAACTCAATAGTGTAACTGCTAGTCTATTTTTGTACTGCGATTCATCAATTTTAGTGCATTAATTTTTACACTGTGGTTCAATAGTATATTTGCTAGTCTATTTTTTAACCACGATTCATCAATTTTAATGCATTAATTTTTGCACCACGGTTCAATAGTGTAATTACTAGTCTATTTTTGAACCACGATTCATCAATTTTAGTGCATTACTTTTGGCACAACTGTGATTTAATAGTGCAATTACTAGTCTATTTTTGAACTGCAATTCATTAATTTTAGTGCATTAATTTTTGAGCCGCGATACAGAATTATAAAGAACCAGACCACGTCCTCCACAAGCTTATTCCATCTCCTCCATCGTAAGTCTTCTTCCTCCTCTTTCTCCGCTCTTCGTCCCAATTGAAAAATTCTTCAACCTAGTTCAGATCCAAAGTGTGTTTCCGGAACTATTAAAGAAGATGATGACATTTTTTAAACAATATTTCGAAAAATGACTTTTTGCAATTGAAAAAAAAAAACTATGAAGTTTTGAGGTTAGATACTTTAAAAAAGGGCCGGACAGAATTTTCCCCTTATTCTATTGGTTTGGTTCCACTCTTTTATTGATGTTAGAAATTCAGGCCAGTACATGAGGGATTTTCAACCGCTTTACACCCGAAATTTTTTAAAAATTGAAAAAACACTTTCATTCACGCCGTGTATCGCGATGCATAAAATATGCATCGAGATGCATCAAAAGTGTATTTTTCGATTTAAAAAATATCGAGGTCTGAAGCGGTTGAAAATCCATCAAAATGTACCGACCCGCAATTTTCTATTATTTGATTTTGAGCATTACCTCCTCTTACATTAGGGTAAAAAATATATAACTAGAAAGTATAAGTTAGGGTAAATAATAGGGTGATAACGAGGGCCGTTTTTTCCTATCAATTTCCAATCGCTACAGTACATGATTTTTGTTTTTAACCGATAACAAACACTTTTGGGGGGAAAAAAGATGAGTATACCCTTAAAGAAATTGAATTAGGGGCGCGCCACATCACAATTCCAGTTGTGAATCGGAAATCAAAATTGTGCTTCAGGATTTACTAATTCCAAAACGTGCATCATAAATCCAAAATTGTGCAACGATATTTTGGTAATCCATAATTGCATAATTGCCAAAGTTGGGTTTAGTCTCCAAATCTTACACACCGAATGATACAATGCTTTTGCAACAGCGGTTTGTAGTGAGAAATAGGGGAAGGTATATCGTACTTGATGCAACATGGGACCTGGTGTATATGTCCTGTCAAGTCCAACGTCGACTCCTCCGGCTTCAGATCAATGCTCCTGGCGGCGCTTCCTATTTTCGAACCTCCGTCTCCCTCCACCAAACAAACTTGCTTTGAGGATGTTGAACCACTATTTTCAGAGATCTACTTGTCATGGGGTCGTGGAACAAGTTTGTTGGCCTTGTCGTCACCCCACAAAGTCTTTTTCGAGATCCCTCCAACTCATATCAACGGAAGCACCATTGAAAAGCTACCGATTCAATCCTTCTCAAAAACAACAATGTAGTCCGAAAATTCCATAAGCTCTCAAAACCTTCTCAAAAAATTTAATGCAAAACCCAGATTTTAACCATACAAACAAATACAATTATGAAACCAAATTCAAAACTGTTCATAGAAATCAGTATCCTCCATAGTTGTGATTTGCAATTATGTATTGAGAGCCAGGGAAATGTTAGGAAGAATTTAGTCAAAGTGTCCTTATGCAGTTAAAATAAAAAAATCGGGGTACTAAACAAGTTAGAAAATTTAAGAATGGGACCAGCTAGCAATTTCCCCTACATAACACGGTTAAAAACTTAAAAAGTTAGAAATACGTATTTACAAAAAAAATATATACATAAAAGTTTGAAATGATTGTTCTTCTAAAAAACTATGGATTAATATATATATATATATATATATATATATATATATATATATATATATATATATATATATATATATATATATATATATATATATATGATTTGGTCCCTGAACTTCACCTTTCTTCCTATAAAAGTGATAGATATTTTTTATTTCCTATATTGGTTCGTGGACTTCACTTTAGCTAGAATTTATTTAGTCCCTCAAACCGTTATCTCTAACATAATTATTTAAAATAATTAAAATGACTAAATTACCCTCACTTGAAGCTAAGTGGTATGCGAATGTGGAATAACTTATTATTTATCTCTCTCTCTCTCCCCCCCCCACTCATACTTATTATGTGGCCTACTAGTCAAACTTACATCATTTTTATTTTTTATTTTTCATTAATTATTTTTCATATAAATTTGTCAAAGAATTAAAGTTTAACTAATTGTACTAATTACTTGTGAACAAATAAAACTTTTTGTAATTATAGTTATAATATAATAATAATAAACAGAAAGGATAAACATAAAATAAAATAGTGCAAAAACAGATGGATAAAAAAAATTTAGCTTTTTACTTAAGAGGGTAATTTAGTTTTTTTTTTTTAAACTATTCTATTAGAGATAACGGTTTGAGGGACTAATATACGAGCTAAAGTGAAGTTCACAAACCAATATAGAAAATGAAAGAAGAAAGGTTAAGTTCTGGGACCAAATCATATATTAATCCAAAAATATATACCAGTTCAAATTCTTTCTGTCCACTCCGGTTTGTAACACTTTTAGCTAAGCCCTAGAACCATCAATTAGTAATTACTCCCTCCGTCCCTAGATTACTGTCCTGCTTTTCTTTTTCATGTGTCTAAAAAATTGTCATGTTTATAAAGTTCTCTTTTTAGAAAGACATTTTTATCATTTTGCCCTTACTTTTTCTTCCAACATTAACTATGAACCACATGCACATAAACTTTAGAAGAAATTGCATATTGTACCAATGTTAATAATCAAGTCAATTGTTTTTTTCTTAATCCGTGTAACGAGTCAAACACGACAATAACTCGGGGACAGGACAGAAAAAGTATGAACTTAACATTATTTATCTATGAAATAAAGCCTTCACGGAAGAAATTCCTGAGTTTTTAGTACTTTGATGCAAGTAACTGAGACCTCTTTCAGCAAAACAACAGGAAGGCCACTACTGAAGAGCACTGGAAATACTCTGGCGCTGCAACTAACTTGTGGACTCAAACTCAATACCACCTCTATATTCAATTATTCATAAAAATAAAAAAAATAAAAAAGATAATCTATTTGAGTTGAGCCATAACATGGTCAAATAAAATACCAGTCTTGTGTCTTCATCTGAGATTACAACAACGCTTGAGCTCGACTGTTCAGAGACTCTTTGACAGCTTTCAACAGACCTGGCATCAACTTCTGGTTGGTAGCAATGATGCCTGTGTCGAGATCGAGGTATCTTCCCTTTGAAAAGTCTAACGGGTTTCCAGCAGCATCTGTGACAACACCCCCAGCTTCTGCAAGATTCGTTGACAAAAACAAAAACCGAGTCTTGTGATCACAAAATATTCCAATACCTCCACATAAGCAGCAGTTACGAAAACAGAAACATAACGAACAAGAAGAAGAAAGAGATCTAAAACGTTCTTTGTTAGCAGTTAGCCATGCAACGATAATGCCTACCAATCATCTAATAAATGCAAACAATAACAACTCAAGGCTTTATTGCACCTTAGAAACATATAAAGTTATCATATCATGATCTGATGATCATCAAACCAATGTATATTTTTCAAGTTTTTGTTTATCCCTGGATCCATCTTCAACTCTAGACTCTTACAGTTGCATCCTTTGGACATGTATCAACAGTACAAGCCAACGAAATAGTTTTGACTCTGCTTTAACTCAAAACTATATGATCTGTTAACAATAGGAATTTTCTTAAATTTTCTTCATTTCCAAAATATCTACCCTGTCACAAGCATACTTATTTAACAAATTATGACAAACCCAGGTTAGTGATAAGTTACTTCTAAAAATAGAATAAATTATCAGTGATAAGTTATGACTTTATCTTCAATATCACAGAACATCTTTTTTTACTTTAAGACTGCAATGAAGGATTTTTTTAACAAACGAGGACTAAAACATAAGAAACTTCAAAATGTTGGAGCGAATCCATGGGAAAACTGGTTAAGAGGTCATCATCGATACATTTTCTCTCAGAATATCCCACAAAAATGGCAAAATAGCTAAACGATTCTCCAGTGGATCTATCATTGGTTAAACATCTCAATGGTGAGTAGGTAGCGAACTTCACAACTCTTCTATCACTGATTTGCTGTTAATTATTTTGTCCAAGTCATTATTGACATAGAGCTATCAAAATGGGTTGGACCCGTTGGGACTTGGGATGGTCCACCCCGCCACTTAAAAAAGGTGGGTTGGGTTGAGAAAATATGAACCCATTAGGAGGTGGGTCTAACGGGTTGAGCCCGCAGCGGATTACGGGTTGGCTTGCCATATACTGGTTTCAAATAAACAAGTCATAAGTTTGAAATAATTAGTTTAAATCATTTTTGCTCAAAATGTATGATTATTTTTTATATCTGAAATATTAGTAAATGATTTTGAATTCGTTCAAAAAGTGGCACTTAAAGCAACTAAAGATGTCAGAATAAGGTATATTAACCGCAATATTTATAGAAAAATGATTAAAAGAACATACAAAAAAAGTGATGATAAGATAGTTTCTTACTTCTATTTTTTTTCTCATTTTATACTATTAATATAGAGAAAGTTGTTAGAAAACACTATTAAAAATATAATAGTAGAAAATATTTTTTTTTATTATTATAATTAATTAAAAGAAAAGTTGGTGGGTTGGCCCACCTAACCCACAACCCAAGATGGGTTGGGTTGGGTTGGCAATTTCCCAGCCCACCATATTTCATGGGTTGGCCCGTCCCGCCAAAATGACGGGTTATAACGGGTTGCAGGTTGGCCCGTCACGCCAACCCACCTTGATAGTATGTTGAACAGCAAATGTTTATGTATTTCAGAAATAACCCATTTTTTGTTATGGCAAACAAATCTGTTGTTGGGAAACCATGAAAGAATGAGTGTAGCCGAAATGAAAATGCTATCAGTGATGTGTGATAATTTTAATAAAAAATGAACATATTTGTGAGACAGAAAAAGTCGGACCAATTGGAGATAAAATGAGAGGAAATCGCTCCAGATGGTTTGGACTCGTATAACATAGACCTCTAAGTGCACCCATGTCACAATACTGGACGTAGGGGAAGACCAAAACTCAGATGTACTAACTCACCCAAGATTTTCGTACTTACATTTGTCTGATTTAGATGTACTTACCATAAAAGCAAAAGACAATTGTAGACAAGAACAAAGAGCCTCTTAATCCAAAATGGTATTCACAAAAGTAGATAATTGTAGGGTCTAATATGAATAAATATAATTGTGACAGATTTCACAAATTCTATTTTTCAAAGAAAGACATGGTGCATGGAAAATTTGGTTGTATAGCATGCAATAGGAAAGATACTCCATACCTGCGACAACAATGTATCCAGCAGCATGGTCCCATATCTTCTCACGGTAGCCTTTATGAGGGAAACGTAGATATATTGCTCCATCTCCTCGGGACAAAGCACCATATTTTGCCTGGCTATCAATTCTAACCGCTGGTGCTTTGACGCCCAGTATCTACTCACACAAAATTTAAATAAAAAAGAATGACTATAAGATTGCTCTACAGAAGTAGCAATATTGTTGGTGTTGTGAACGATACCTTTGCTATAGAGCTAGACAGATCATGTGAAGAGTGTGCAGCTTCATATGATTCAAAGAAAGAGGCTTCTTCAGGGTTTTCTGTGGCACTAACATACACCTGAGGGAGATAAAAGCTCATATCCTTGCATCAGTATAAACCATTTGGAGAGACAGAGGAAGAGACAGCGAGAGAATATAAAGGAAGGGCTTAAAAATAAATATCAACCTTGACTGGGGATGAGCCATCGAGAGACTGCATATAGGTTCCATCATGAACTTGGGCCGAGAAAAGGCATCCAACTTTTCCATCTGTATGACCCTGATCCATGCTCCCAACAGATTCTAAAGGAAGATTCGGACAGGCTAGGACACCCAACACAACTTTCCCTTCATCTAACAGTGCTAGTGCTATGGCATATTGGTCACCCCTTAGAAACCTGCAACAATCTTGAATGCGTAAGCTAACACATTTTCTTCTTTTACTTTTTTTTGTTTGTTTTTATTTTTTTTTTTTTTGTTTATTCTTTGAAAAGGAAAAAAGATTAGATTAAAAGGAGTTAAGGTTGCAAAACAAAAATATAGGCACAATGACATAAAGCTAGAAAAGGAATACAATTAAGGCTCCGTTTGTTTCACGGAAAATGACTTCCGGAAAACGTTTTCATCATTTACGGTGTTTGGTAACCTTAGGAAAGTACGGTCAACGTAAAAGGTTTTCCGAGTCAATGGAAAATGAAGGCTTCTTTTCCGGAAAATGACTTACGGATTCATTTTCCGTAAGTAATTTTCCAATTGTTCGGGCACCCTCCGCCCCCTTTCACAATTGCACATATTTACTTACACACACAATATTTCACTCAACAAATAAATTGTTTAGAAATATAAATGAAGTTTATGCACACTATTTATAAATTACAATTTTAATAAATACTCACTACGTCCTAAAATTAGTGTCAACTATATTATTTAGAGACATCCTAAATATTGTCAATTTTCTATTTTAAAACATTTTTTCATATCAATCATCAATTTTTTTATTTGTAATTGTGAGATTAAAAAAAGATAGACCTTGATTTGACACCACTAATGATAAATTGAGGGTTACTAAAGAAAAATTACTTAAAGTTCAACACTATCTTATATTCAATATGTGCATTAATATTATAATATATTTTTTGTAGTTATTCATATATAGTTTTCCGTAACATTTTCTAGGGACATCCTAAATACTGTCCATTTTCTATTTTAATGTTTTTTTTTCATATCAATTATCAAAAAAATTATTTGTAATTGTGAGATAAAAAAATATAGATCTTATTGATTTGACACCATTAATAATAAATTAAGGGCTACTAAAGAAAAATTACTTAAAATTCAACACTGTCTTATATTCAATATGTGCATTAATACTAAAACATAGTTTTTGTATTTATTCATATATTGTTTTCTGTAACATTTTCTGTGTGTTTGTCAAACACCCATAAATGTTTTCTAGCATATTTTCAAAAGATTTACCAAACATCTAGAAATGAAATCTTTTCATTTTCCGGAAATCATTTCCTGGAAATGATTATCCGTAAAACAAATGGAGCCTAAGAAATCAAAGATCAATCATGTTAAATCTCTAACAATTAAAAGACCAGCGACCTAGCAAAGAGACCAAGACAGCGCCTGAACCATAAAAATACTTAAACAACACTCGGTCTAAATGCACCACAGAACATTCCACATTGCCACAACAAACATCACTGCCCCTACAATGACCAGTAACAAGCATCTGAGGAAAGGAAGATATCGAGTCCAGGCTAATCAAAGCTTTGCTAACCACCCAAATAGACTATTCCAAAGGAAACACACCCCCAATATCGAGAAAAATGTGATCATTAGATTCAGAGGAACATTTACACATTATACACCAACCCAGAAAAATCTTCTTGTACAGCGTACGAACTTGCAAGGCATAGTTGTATTGAGCTTATAAAGAACCACAGAATACAAATGATCTAACTTGAAACAGGACTCTAATTTTCCAAATGAAAGAAAAGCGGGTATCACGAAGGGTTAGGCCACCAAATGAATGGCATCGAAAGGAACAACGAGAATACCAGCCAAAACCCTCCAAGCATCTAGAACGAGAACCAAGATTCGTAATGAAACAGACTTAAAAGCATATATCAAGAAGAACAAGAACATCCTCAGACTCTCAATTATTTACTCCATCCCAAAAAGATTGTCTTGGTTTCTATTTAATATATCTCAAACTTTTTGTCCACTTTCTAAAGTAGAGCAATTTATTATCTTAGTTTCGTACTATACCCCTCACTAATACCTAGTTTTAATAGCTTTGATAGTCAATAATGGAGTAACAACCACATTTTGCTATAACTGATACGCTAGAAAAAAAATTATAAAATGGACTCCAAATAATGATATTTCTTGATTTGTGTGAAAAGTCCAACAAGACAGTCTTTTTTTATACAAGTAAAAGTATATTAAAAGAGCGTCAAATCAAGTGACGAGTTCTTGTACACGGGAGATATACAAGACAAAAGAATTAAAAAGCCAAAAAAATTGTCCATGCTATTAACAAAAGATTACCACATGGATGAATCCGACTCGGAACACCATAGACCAAGCGACTGAAATACGTTCGTCTTGATACAGTCTAGGTTAGATTCTCAGTTATCAAAAATCCTCCCATTTCTTTCCAACCAAATATTCCACAATATCGCCAGAGGGGCTGTAGCCCAACAAGATAGTCTTTTGGGACGGAAGGAACAATTATTAAATATGTGGAAACTTCAAGAAAGAGATCGACACCCACCCCAACCCCCATCCCAGAAAAGAAAGCAGTGAATAAGAGCCATCGGCACCAAGGAGTGAAACAAGCAAGGAAAGCAATATGCAACAAAGTCCTCCCAACCCTCACATCCTCCCAAAACTGAATGCGAGCAGTGTCTCCAACCCTAAATCGACCCCATACACCCCAGGAAAAGAGAGTAATGAATTAGAGCCACCTGCACCAAGGTGTGAAACAAGCGAGGAAAGTAATACGCAACGAAGTCCCCCGAACCCACGCATCCTCCCAAAACCGAATGCGAGTTGTCTCTCCAACCCTAAACCGAGTTAACGGGAGGAACAAAGAGTAACAATGATGAATGAATTTCCAAGGACTACGAGTGACTAACTTGCAAAGCGAGCATTCTACCCAGAATGATGCATGCCAACAAACTCTCACTCCCTTTATGCCAAACAACTAAGGTTCACGACGAACATAGAATAGCCATTTACCAACATAAAAGATGTTCATACAAACCACATCTCCAAGAGCCAAACCAGCATCTTCCTTAGGCATCCAAGCAATTAAGTGATCTCTCTCAACCTCATGCACCCTCTCCCTTTACCGCCCCCTCCTACTTGAAATCCCTCAAATTTTTCTGAGTTCCAACAGAGAGATACTAAGAGGGGGAGTGGAAATAAATAGGGATAGTCGATAAAAAGTTGTAACACTACCACCAAGGCTCATCTTCCACCCATCAAGGAATCTAGCCTATCTTTACTCTCTACTCTCTACACAGCTCCTCCCTCTGTTTCTACTACTCCACCATAGGGTCCCAAAATGCGACAGTTCTCGAATTTCCCAAGAGGAGCACACAGTCAAGACAAAGGCCAAGATAAACCTTACATCTTACATAGAAAGCATATGAATTAACCTCCCGATCCAAGTTAAGCATCCAGTTGATTTCTCCTAACCCGCATTTGGCTGGATTAATCTTAATCCCAGAATTAGACTCAAAACTTTGGACAAGTTGACATTCTTAAATCATCTCTTCCCACAAGACAACCTTATACCAAAGCAACTTTGTCTCCTCTTGAAATCACCCAATATAGAAAGCATTTGCGACCAAGGTAAATAAGAAGGGAGAAAGAGGATCACTTTGTTGAAGACCCTAAAAGCACAAATACACTCCTAAAGTTGTCTGCTAACAATGATCGAAAACAAAGGAAAGCAAATATAACCATGAATCTATCAACGCCACCAGTTATTTGAAGCCTATTCAATCCATAACTAAAGCCACCACCAATTCTCCCATTCAGATGCCTTCTCATAATTGAGTTTTAAGACTAGACCCTTCTTGCCTCTTCTATCCGCAACCACATCGTTAGCTACCCAGGCCGTCCCAATGCTTTAACGCCCTCACACGAAAGCATCTAGACCTCTAATATTGTATATCTCAACACCCAACTTAACCTCCTCTCCAACACAACCACACCTCTTGTACTCACTAAAAGCTAGGTTAATAGGCCTAAAGTCACTTACCACCTTCGATAGAGGATATGGAACAAAAAGATTTAAGCATCTAAGAAGATTATGCTATCCAAGTATTAATTTTTTGATAAGTATTAAATATTTTATAGACAAGCGCCAACAGGTGGCGTGGCCTTTGTATACAAGAAGTATAATCCAACAAAAGAGTCTATACAATAGAAAAGTTATCTATAAAATCCACAAAAGAATCATCCCTATCCAACAAAAGAGTCTATACAATAGAACACTCGGTGCTCCAAAAAAATTATCCTCTATGCTCTCGAAAACCCTGCGATTTCGCTCTTTCCATAAATGTCAAAACACTGCCACGGGGCTACATCCCAAATCTCCTTCCTCCTTTTCCTGCTCTGATACAAGGACCATTCACAAAAAAGCTCTTTAATCGACCTAGCATAGCCCAAGATATATTTTTTGATAAGTATAATATTAAAAGCATCAAAAGAGGTGATGCGTCCTTTGTACACTAGAGGTATACCAAACCAAACATTAATCAGTGTTTAATCTATTTACAAGATATATTAAAGAGACGAACAATGAAAATCCACAACTCTCTAGAAACATGACAATGGAGCAGCAGATGATTAATTTAATCATTAGCTTTACACACACAAAAAACACCAATTCACGTAGATCCTCTACCTTTTCCTCAAATTGTCTCCCTCCAAAATTGCTTCAAACACCGCCTCCCATGCAAAGAAAGCCACTCTGCTTGGGGCCTTAGATTTGCATATAGCCTCCCACGGAAAAATACCACCCTCACTCTTTGAAAGAATCCCATAATAGGATCTCACCAAGAAACTCCTGATCTTCAACCTGTTCCATAGAACTCTGTCGTCCCCATCAAAGTCAATATGATGATCATACAAAACAGTGAAGAGCTACTCGATATCTCCTATCTCCCAATCTTGCAAAGCTCTTCTGAAGACTGGGTTCCAGCTAACTTTACCATCCAGAACCTGAATTACATAACTCACCTTCACATTGTTGTCTTCCGTGATGTTAAATAAGTTGGGAAATCTTCTTCTCAAAGGTATGCTTCCGAACCAATTATCCTTCCAAAACCTAACTAAATCTCCTTTGCCAATCTCAAAAGAAATATTTCTCTTGAAAGACTCCCACCCTCTACTGATGCATTTCCACACACTAGGCCCATAGGGAATCGATACTTTCTCAGGAGTCCAGCAATTAATTCCTTCCCCAAATTTGTTCAAGAATACGTTCCTCCAAAAAGCCTCGGGAGCTATCATGTAATTCCACAGCCATTTATTTACCTATCAATGCTTTATTAAAAACTCTTGAGATTTTTTATCCCCAACCCTCCTTCCAAATTGGAGCAAACAGTTTCGCAACTAACAAGGTGATATTTGCGTTCCTCCATACTCCCTTCCCACAAAAAGTTTCTTTCCAATTTTTCTAATCTATTTGCCACCGAGGACAGAAGCACAAAATGGACTAAAAATATGTTGTAAGACTAGCTGGGGTGCTCTTTATCAGAGTTAAACGACCCCCTTTAGATAACATTTGTCTGCTCCAACCAGCCAATCTCCGCTCAAACCTATCTAAAACCGGATTCCAAGCTGCTACACTCTTGAAGGAAGCACCCAAGGGTAAACCCAAGTAAATTGTTGGAATGCCACCAACCTTACATCCAAAAAAACCAGCAAGCTGCTCCATATTAACCACATTCCCCCCGGAAGAATCTCGCTCTTTGTAATGTTAATCCTTAACCCCAACTATAAAAATTGATGCCCTTAACGGTAAAATATCAAGAAAGAAATCTAGCAGCTTATGTCTCTTGAATATACACTATACTAAATGTTAAATGAGCCATACTACAGGCCTACATTTTCCACCAGCCACAAAACCCAAAGTATATTGTGTTTCTCCATTTGCAAAAATGTGCAACGCAGCAAATATCTCTTAATCAAACAATAATCTAATTAGAAGATAACCATGTACCGTCAATCTTCTTCCGAAACATGCTTATTAAGAGAACCTACTTATGGTTAAAAAGTTACTTCTCCCATACCCTCCTTGCTTGCAATGGTCAAAGAAAATGCCACTTTCCAGGACAAAACCAAGTACTTTGACTAGGAACAACCAACAAGACTAGGCATTCTTTCTACCTTGGAATATGTACATAAAGAAAAATCCTACCATCTCCCAATAAACCCTAATCTCAAGTGTCCACGCATTTTAACACATGTACGACATGGCTATTTTATGTAATATCCCTGTCCCTTATATTGCAAGTCCAGATGTGCCACAACATGGCAATTATACCCTAGCCAATAGACAATTTCCATCTTTCTTGTTCAAACCCTCCAATGATAAAACACATCTTCCTAAACCTAAAGGCTATCAGAGCACACCAAGCTTTTGAGAGGTCTTCTTTGCATGTCGTCACAAATATTAAGCATACAAATGATAAGAGACCAAACAAATGCATGTATTAAGAGGGAACATTCACCTTCGAAATACAAGTAGATAAATGAAAAGGTAAAGGTATACGAGAAAAAGACGAGAAGGCATAAAAAGAACGACAATGATGAATTTTAAACCCACTAAGGTTCCAAGAGCGCCTGAGTCTACCAGCCCAGCCCTATACATGGACATGAACCAAGATAGGGATTAAGAATAAAATTTTATTTCATTCCCTAGGCTGCAGAAAGAGTGAAAGCCAAATAAAGAACTATAGAAGCACGCATGAATATAGAAATAGGACCACTATGCAAAGAGGGTGGACAAAAAAATGTGTGGACATATCGAAGAAAGAAGTATACATCCCCCACCCCTCCAGAAACAAGCACGATGATCATTCCTCATGTTATAAGAGATATGAGCAACGAACCAAGGAGCAAGTTGGGATTTGAACTTCTATGGACTTGCATGAGTGAGATCAGCTGTGACATCACGCCCATTTTGTTGAAGATCCAACTTACTTTTATTATAACACAAAAACGAGTGAGCGGGAAGTTAAGTACGTTCAAGTGGAGACCACAATAATGATTTCGCCCCTAAAGAGACATTCTTCAACACTTGGTTATCCAAGCCCAACCCTCATCCTTTATCCCAAAGTTTACACAGTACCAACACAATGTGATCTCTTTTCCTTCACCAACTCTTGACTGCAAGAAATTTTTCATCATTTTCTTATAGCGCTGATTGAAACCTTGTCTGGGATCTAGAACAGAGATTGATAGTAAGTTTGAATACTCCTACAGACAGCTCCGAGCTAGGTAATCTCCCGACCAGATGAAAAATTGCACCCTCCAACTATCAAGATGCTTACCTAGAAGTCAATCTAGGATTACTATCTAGAGGAACCCCAATGTATTTATATATTAAAAAGAAAGCTTGCACTCTACAACTAATCAATGAAGAAACCCATCAAGCTGGACAACATTAGCATTAATCCCCAACATACTATACTTACAAAGGTTGATCTTAAGACCAGATAGGCAGGCTAGAAAATAGTTTCGAAATTCCTAACAATAGTAGAGATAAGGTAGTGTCATTTGCAAATTGCACATAAGACACTCTAAATTACTCATTACCAGCCAAGAAAACATCAATGAGGTCCACCACAACGGCCCTAGCCACCAACCTACTCATCCCATAGATCTTTGCCATTTGATCATTTCACCTCATAAGAGAACCATGTGAAACAACCAGGATAGATTTGTTACCACTTCATAGCTGAAATCCTACATGCCATAATTCATTATATAATAAAGCCTCAGAGAATGTAAAATGATCACTTCCTTCTAAACAAAATGCAATTAAACATATCAGATCCTCATCTCCTACTCATAGTTAGCATCTTTGATTTGATGCCGTAAATATGATAATAAAAGTTACACATAGGAAGAACATCTACTTTCGTAACACTAGTCCACCACCCTCCCGATAATACAAACATTTGCACAGAATAAGTCTCATTCCAAACCATTCATCGGGGGTCCTGCATATGCCAAGTGCATCATTCGAAACTCAGAAGCTTTCAAACATCTACTCCCTCCGTTCCACCCAAAGAGTCCCCATTTGAAAAGTCTAATTATTAAGGGGATATATTAATACCATAATTACAAAAATACTTAAGCACAAACAATGTGCTTATAACACAAGTGTGGGCTAAAGATGAAATGTTATAGAAATTGTAGGCATAATTTTTGAATGTCGACTTTTACGAGAAACATCCCAAAATAGTATAGTGAATCCTTAGCCTGGAACCGAGGGAGTATAACATAAGACTTTCCCAATTCTCTCATTCTTCTTCACAGATAACTCTCTAAATTTCCTTCTACTTGCTGCCTAAGAACGCCAGACCCTCCCATATACCTTTGCTTCATAGTTTCCCGAGTACAGTTAAAACTTCCCAATTATTTTAAATTTTGGATTAAAAGAACAGCTTTATCATATTTGCCTCATCACCAATACCGAGGAAAGCCATGTAACTCCCATTTCTCCTAGGTCTTAAAGTCCTCTGAGTTTGTCGTAAAACATCCAAGATCAGCAAAATACTTCTTTCAGCTATTTCACACTTCCAAAAGCATTCCACTTCTTACCAGCCAGTCTGATGCAGAAAAATTCTAGTCCCCCCCCCCCAACTCGCGCGTAGAGGTGTAGGGATTCAAGAAATTAGCCATTAGTTAACGATTACTACAACATTGTAATCATGGAGAGGTAGCACCTGAAGAACATGAATGCTTTACAGATACAATAGTATACCTTTTTTTTCCTTTTTTGACATCATCACAATTCACAAAACCTAAATGCAGAGTAGAAATAGATACACTGAAGTTCATCAAGCACGTGAGATCCATGAGTATTACCATGCACGTGATTCACACATGCACAAAAATCTTATGATATCTACAGGTTAAGCCACCAGTAGTATTAGTCCAGTTTATAAGTGTTTTGTACTCACAAAAGCACATCCAAGAGCTTAAGATCATCACTTCAATATTAACGTCATATTAATCATATGTGATGGGAATCAAGATAGCTCAGGTCAAGATAATCAAGACCCATTGATCATAAAGAGAGGACGAATCACTCGTGTTTATGTGAGGCGGGTTCGAGCAACTTTACTTCAACTTGTGGGAGAGATTTGGAATCAAATTGAAGTTACCAATGATCCAGTATATCAAGAGAAGTTCATATGCAAGTTAGATGGTCAAACCGACAATCCTGGAAACTTGAAGGTTGGATTTGAAGTCTGAAGATTGGACAGTCCCGAAGTTGGACAGTCCTGAAGTTGGACTGAAAGTTGGACAGTCTTCTTGTTTTCTTCTCCGAAGTTGGACCGGCTTTGAGACTTGATTCATCCCTTAGTAATTGTTGCATTTTAAGCCTATAAAAGGCAGCTCTAAACTCATTGTAAAGGAACTTGGTTAATATATTAAAGCATAAACTTTGTTTTGAGTGTTCTTATACACTGGCGATTTCTCCACAATTGAGTTTGTGAGAGTATTTGGGTTTCTTGGATTGGAAACCAAACCTTGAACTTATCAATCTTAGTCGGGGGATTGTGGCGTTTCGTGTTCGTGGGTCGTAGGCAATCGCGTCGACGGTTATCGTTCGCACCACAAGGTTCCTAGTCTATTGCGACTAGTGGGTCAAGGGAGACTCTTTCTATCCTTTATCTTATTTCATTATTTTCGTTTTTATCATTATTCTCATTACTTTCTTTATTCGCTGTTCTAATTCCGCATTCTTTGTTTATCATTGAGGGTCCCGTTAATCTTCGAATCGATCTTGGCTCGAATCCGAATCCGGAATCACATCAATATGCATCTCAAAAGTGACACATGAAAGTCACACGGTCAAATCAGAGCAGGATATCACAGCAATAATTTTACAATTTCAAGCTCACCCTTTGGTGCCATCAATAGGATCCAGAACCCAGTGCCGACCCTGAGAACCTCCTTCAGATTTGCCACTGTCAATAGCAGTAAGAACTTCTTCCTCAGATAAGGAAGATGTGCCATACGTTGCATCACTGGCAAGAGTATCATTCACAAGTTTTGTAATGCGTTGTAATGTTTCTCGGGGTTCTTCCTGACGAAGATCTCCCGAGTCCTACATACATTCAAAATTATGGACCATGTTTCAGTTTATAGGATAAGAAGAAACATCTTTTACTTGTCTATGTAAAGGATGGAACCACAATAATCATTGAAATGAAAAAAAACCGCTCAATTGTTCCACTACCTCCTCGGCCACCAATGAAAATGTTTCGGAAGGAAGTTCTGTCTTCAATGCAAAGCTAACAAGAACCTGTGAGCCTGAAAACATATGTGAACAATTCAAGAAAGGAGATAGAGTGCAGTTATCTTCTCTTCACCTTAAAGTTGAACAGGTATCATGGCCATGAATCTCATGCACTTTCTGTACACTTAGTCACTTAGTATATAAAGATAATCTCTAAAGTCTAAAACATACCATAATCAGCTACAGTGACCGGACTTTTATCAGATTTTGATTGGACGTCTGATTGCAACAATTCCCTTTGCACCTTCTGCAGAGACAAGTGCCATCAACCATATCAGCTTAGCTCATTGCCGATAAGCACAATATTTGAATTGAGTTACCTTGATCAAATGAATTATGGCTTTCAAAAAAAGGGAAGGAAACAAAAAAACACACGAACTTCTGGCTAATGAAAAAGTGAGAAATTGGTGACAGCTTGGTTACTGCTTCAAGCTTTGAGTGTAGCATAGTTTGACCTAAATTAAAAATAAAATGAAAGACACTGAATCACGAAATCAAAGCAAAAGGAAATTATGGCAAATTCCAATAATACAAGCTTGTTAGTGTCAATTAGATTCGGATTGAATTTAAAACTTTGACAAGATATTCAATATGTACGTAGCAACTAGCAACAAGTGCATGCTTAACTACTCTGTATATACATTATAGGCCTGACACCACATTCATACAAAAAAAAATAAAAAAATTCCTCAGTTTCGATCAGAGAGTCTAGTTTCTACATTTGAACTTCAACATAATCATAATCATAATCAAATCAATTTGTTCATTAGGCGTGTTTGGCATCATGATTTAGTAACCTGGTTTTGAGGTTTTGGTTTTCTTTTGTAATGAGTAAAAAACAAGTAAAATAAAATAAAATAGTAAAAAGTACTTGGAGTCAGGGCCAGCCCTTGGGGTGTGCGAGGTGATCAATCGAACATGACCCCAAGATTAGGGGCCCAATTCTATGGAAAATTGTTAGTAGAGTCCAACTTTATTTGTTTATTTATATTATTTCGCTTTTTGATATCATAAATTCTATGGGGTGGCTTAGTGGTAGAGGTAATGTTTCACCAAATTTGAGGTCTTGAGTTCAATCCCTTCACAAGTTCTTTTTGGAAAAAATTTAAAAACTCTCGAAACATGGCAACATTTTGACTAACCATCATCCTTATGCATATTATTTATATTTTTCTCAAAATACTTCTAATCTAAATATTATACATAGAAAAATCATTTGAAATTCGTCAAATTAGTATTGCACAAATAAAATATGGTCACCATACGAAAGTATCAACATCCATAATCTCGAAGATTTTAGTCTATTCGCAAATTTAATTGCTTAACTTGTGCGGTGGTGCACCGATTCCTCTAGACTAGGGGTATATATGACTAGTCTTCCCAACTATTTGAATCCAAAATTAGTTTGGCTTTAATGAGAATATATTCTCTCTAAAACTTTGTTCAACTAACCCTTCAAATTTGGCCTATTGTGACCAGATTTTGTTATGTTAATGTTATTGGGTTTCTGTTGATTCTTTTCAATTTTTATTTTTGAATAGTTTTTGACTTTTTGTTGGTAATTTGGTAATTGTATTTCCTTCATCCCAAAAAAAAATTCATTCAAAATAAAAATAAAGAATTATTTTGATGTACTTTTCACTAAAAATTTTAAAAATATTCATTCCAATTTTGATATTTTGGGTGAGAACATGACATTTGAATATGTGGGTTTGTCATTATATGTTAGGATTTTGATTTGATTGCTTTGTTAATAAGTAATTTAGTAGCATTTGTAATTTATATTAATCTTTTATCAATTTAGGGCCTGATTTATAATTTGAAACAGGACCCTCAAAATGTCGGAACCGGCGCTGCTTGGAGCGTCACTAGGTATAAACTCTATTTGTAATTGACTGAATCAAAAGTCAAAGAATGCATCTCAAGAGTTGAGCCAAACAAAAAAAAAAAACCATGGGAACTCATCCATGGCTGCTGAGGAATTGTGGGACCAATGAGAAATGTGAATATCACAAAAATGGAAGAAAAAAAAAACAAAAAATAACCCTCCCACAAAGCACAAAACCAATTAGAACGCAAATAATAGTGATTCCTTTCAATGTTAATTGAACTAAATAATAAAATGATCAAGGCAGTTACGTACCTGGCAGAGGCGAGAAGCAAGGGAAGCAGCCCGCTTGGCAGCGGCGAGTTCTCTATGATAAGACATTGAGGCAGAAGCGAAAGCGGCTCTGACAATTGAAGTTCTTTTGAGGAGGAGAGAATAAAGGGGTTTTGTTTTCAACGTGTTTGAGTAAAGGGCTCCCGTTGTTGCTGGTAATAAAGCTGCCATATCTTCCCCGCTCTCTCCTTTCCCATCTTTCCTTGAATAACAATGGTAGCTTTGGTAGGTGGGACCTTTTTTCTTTGAGTACATTACTTTTAAGTCCCTTGAAGCTTGGGTCAATCGTCGATTTTGGTTCGGCTTTGAACAAAATACGACCTGAACCAAATTAAACCGTTAAAAGTTTTAAGTTAAACAAAACAAAATCATGATGGTTCGGTTCGATTTAGTAGTTGACTTCAGTAGTTCGGTTCCATGATTCAACCTTTGAAAAAAAATTATTTGATTTCAATTTTTAAGTAAACTAAAAGAATTAAAAAACAAATTAAATAAAATACCAAAATTTTCAATATAATATGAATACATAATATTTAGATGTTTTCATACAATGTCCCAAATTTAAAACTACTTATCTGAACCATTTAAAATCTTAAGTTGAACCAAACCAACTCATTTCTAGATAGATTTCCCATAAAAACAAAATAAAGAAAACATAAATACTTGATAAACGTACTTATTGCCTGAAAAGGCATATTTCAAATCATTTGTGAGAGAGAGAGAGAGAGGGTAAGAGATTCAAATGTAAACACCAACACACAACACTTTAGTTGGGAAAAAAATAATAAAAGTTGATCATACCGTTGTCTTTATCCATGAGAAGATTAAAAGAGGATGAGAGAGTAGAGGAGACTCGAGAGGACGACAAGGAAAAGTCAAGAGGATTGGATATTTTGATGACAACTGAGAGTGACTAAGTGAGAATACAAAGGGTTGTACCAACTAGCCTTAAATGTTTATATAGTATAAGATTACTAAATGTAAGAATTCTAAAAGACTGTTGGTTTGGTTCGGTTCAGTTTAACTCGACTCGAAAGGTCAAATCGTGCGCTAAACCGAATTGAACAAAACCACTTGGTTCGACTCGACTTGACGGATGGAATTAACACCCTTATTGTATACATCTCTTTTTGTTTGAATATGGGGATAAAAAATTTTAAAGAAAATAATGTACTACTTATCCTTTATGATGTGGGTCGTTTATAATTTGTTTTTTTAATATTATACAGTATATGTTAATCATTTGTTAACCGGGGAAAAGTTAGATATTGTTAGTTGTAAAAACTTACATGTTTTAGATTTACTTAAAATCATTAAGTTAAAACAACTAGTTTAAATCATGAGTTGTTAAACCCTTAGGTTGTTTTACTTAGACATGTATCAAGTCTATCCTATCTGTTGAAATCGTCAGCAAATAGATGTCTACTGTTGTTTACAAAGTAAATACCACCCATATTTCGTTAAGCATCCTTCCTTAATTAAAATATTTTATCTGATTTAACTTAGTCATCAGCAGCTAGCAGCTGCTAATAAGCATAGTGACAACATCCGATTATTTGTTTAAATTCTGTATCTGCTCAAGTGTTGTACATTATTGAAATATTGCTCTAAAAATATTTAAGACTTTAAGTCTTCAAACTTTTGTTAAAAGATTCCAAATAGTATCATATTAATCATTTGGCCTTCACGTGCATATATTTAAATATTTTCTGGCCATCATATTTCAAATATAGTTATTCACATGAAGATTTTTTTTGCCTATCTTAAATGATCTACAGTATTTCATGTTTTCTAGATAACCATCATATTTATTATCTTATGCTAGGAAATATCATCTAAACCTCTACAAGATCTATGTACATTAAATGAAAGATTTCATCATTATTCTTCAATGACCATCCATGCTCTTTCGAACGGCTATTATCCAATATCTATATAAGTAAACTTTGAAGCAAGGATTGAAGAAGATGTGGAAAACTGGAGGAAAAATAAAGATAGAATGGTTGAAGTTATCATTCTTTGCTTACATAACATTCTTTCTTTGATTTGCTTACTCAACATATTCCTTCAAGCAATTCTTTACTTGATGTGTTTCAGTCTTCAAACACTTACTAGATCTTCTTTCACTTCTTAATCTTTTCTAGTTTTTGTTTAGACAATCATATATTTCAATCCTAACTTCTTCCTAATATTTAAGGAATACTTGATTATTGCACGAATTTGATTATTTCTCAATCATACTCCTCAAATACTGGTTTTTGTTGTACACAGATCTGTTACTGATCACTTAGAATATACATAATTATAGTGCACTTCAAAAATCAAATTTTGACCAACTTGGTAGTGGATATAGCTGCTTTTACACTGTGAACCACTCCTAAATTCTCTGTCTTTTATCTTTCAATTGATAGAATTGTTTCTCACACTTAAACAGCTACAATCTACTTAAGTGTCAGTTAGTTACATTCTTAAATCATTTATTTAATTATTTTATATATTTTTTTTAGTTCATTTCTTATATTAAGTGATATACTTATAAATCTTTACTACTTAAACATGTGTCAACAATCTGACACAAAGTATTTTGGCCACCAGCTGATAGAACAATATTTCTATCTGTTGATAACTCATTATTTCCGCCAGTTTTGAAGGTTTTCAAAATAATATTAAAGTTTTTAAAAAGACTATTCACCCCAGCCTTATTTTGTTGTCTTATGAACTTATAATTGGTATTAGATCCTAACTTTTTGAAAAAAAAAATACTATTTTTTCAAGTCTAACAACTTGAAAGATCGATCATGTCAACTGTAAAAACTTTTCAATCAAACATTGTTATTCAATATATTTTTGATAAAGATCGCTTTGATATATGAAAAGAAATAATTACAAAATATGTAAACAATATAGATAAATGAGTGAAGGATTGTGTAAGAAATGATCCTAGTTCTCAAATATCTTATTTCATTCATTTCTTGAAAAAATTCTTAGTGTGTTGATTATTTTCTCAAAATTACTATTGCAAAAGACATGATTTAAATACATTTTCTTTAGAAAACCTTTTGCTGCTATAGCTGAAAATGTTGGTAAATTTGTTAAAAAGAAATCTTGTATACTGACGGAAGTTCATCTTCTCAATCGAAAGTAGAAAAGAAAGTACTCCCTCCGTCCCTAAATTATCGTCCTCCTTTCTTTTTTCATTCGTCCCAAAATAATTGTCCAGTTTGAAACTTACATTTTTAGAACATCACTTTTACTACTTTACCCTTACTTTTTCACCCTACTTTAAGGCTCCGTTTGTTTCACGGAAAATGATTTCCGGAAAATGATTTCTGAAAAATGAAAAGATTTTGTTTTCAGGTGTTTGGTAAATCTTTTGAAAATATGCCAAAAACATTTTCGGGTGTTTGGCAAACGTACGAAAAATGCTACAGAAAACAATATATCAATAAATACAAAAATATATTCTAATATTAATGCTCATATTGAATATAAGATAGTTTTGAGATTTAAGTAATTTTCCATCGGTAACCTCAATTTATCATTAGTTGTGTCAAATCAATAAGGTCCATATTTTTTTCAATCTTAAAAATACAAATAAAATTTTTGACAATTGATATGAAGAAAAAAACGTTTTAAAAAAAATAAACAATATTTGGGACGTCCCTAAATAATATAGTTGATACTAATTTTAGGACGTAGTGAATATTTATTAAAATTATAATTTATAAATAGTGTGCACAAACTCCATTTATATTTCTAAATATATTTATTTGTTGAGTGAATGTGTACTTGTGGAAGGGGCGGAGAGGTGCTTGAACTTTTGGAAAATGACTTACGGAAAATGAATCTGTAAGTCATTTTCCGGAAAAGAAGGCTTCAGTTTCCGTTGACTCGAAAAAACTTTTACGTTGACCACATTTTCCTAAGGTTACCAAACAACGGAAAATGAGGAAAACGTTTTCCGAAAGTCATTTTTCGTGAAACAAACGGAGCCTAATTATGGGTCACATACACATGGGCTTTAAATGGAAACTATACATTAAATCAATATAAATAATCAAATCAATTTTTTTTTCTTAATCCGTGCGCCGGGTCAACTAGGACAATAATTTAGGAACGGGGGAGTATCTGCTAGTAGCACACATATTCATAGTTGAGGGATCATCAATACTCAATCCTCAAAATTTTATACTATTTAAAAGGTATTTATGATTTCCTTGACAACATGCCTTTAAAAGGTAGATGGCTAATATAATTACTAAAGTTCATAAAGCTGATATGCTGAACATATGTAAGATATACAAGAAGCCTACCTGCAATGAGCAAGTCAATAGAATCTTTCATTACTCTCCAAGATATTTTTGCCTATCTCAAATGCTCGTCTCTCCCTCAGCAAGTTCACTCATTTCTATATTAAATTTCCTTTTCTTTTACATGAACTGAATATCTGCTAAGAATCTCACTTTGCTTGTACTCAGCTAAGTTACTACTTTAATATATTCCTCCAAAAACTTTTCTTAAAAAACTTTGTTCTATTTATATCTCACATATGAACTTCATCTTTGTATTGAGAAACCTGGCTAAAATGATTATATATTTAAATTGGTTTCTATTCCTAAGTGATAGAAGTAAGTCTGTTGACTAATTGTGGAATCAATCACTAACAACTAATGAAGGATATTATCTCGAAAATCTCTATATTTATCTTACTACCTTCATTTGTTTTCTATGCTCTCAGCTCTTCTATTTTCAAAAGGGTGGGGATATTCACACCCCAAAAACATATCTCTACACTCCACTTGAAATAATTACACAAATGTCATTAAGTGAAATAACATAATAAGCACTTCTAAGCATTACACCCCATCAATTAATTCTACACCCCCATTGAAACAACTATAATACCCTTATACTAAAAGACAAATAATACTTCCTACACCACATTGTTTTATATTTACACCTCAAATCTCAAATCACAAATACATGTAAACTGCTTACGGGACCTTCATTGTTTTTTCTTCTTCCAATTTTTTTTTTCAAAACTCTCTCAAAACCAACCCTAAACATAATCACATTATCAAAAATAATATTATAAGAAGCTTTAAAAAGTCATAGGGTCGGGTAATGTAAGTATTCCTTTCACTTTTTTCAATTAAAATTTGGTTTTTTGCCAAAAAAATCGAGTTGGGTATTACGGCTGTTCGGCTCTGGTGTGATGAAGACCCTTAAGGCTGTTCGGCCAGTGCTGGACGGATAGCCTTAAGGGTGTTCACCATACTCTGGCCGAACACCAACACATTATGTTCATCTTAGCCTGGCCGAACACTTTTACTGTTGTTCATCTCAGTCTGGCCCGAACATGCTCACTCTGTTCATCTCAGCCTGGCCGAACACTCTCACTTTTGTTCATCTCATTCTGGTCGAACGGTGCCTGAATAGTGCACAATCATGAATTTTTAACATGTTTTTTTTTCTTATTTTTCAGGAAGCAAACATGTTTCCTACTAAGTACAGTGCCATTAGTCCTGTAAATGATGCAATCATTCCTCTTCAACAACAGATTGTTATAGATTACAGCAATGTGTTTGTAAATCACTCATATTTTTCATCTCGGGATGATTTATTTGATTGGGTGCGTGCGACCGAAAGAGAGAATGGGCTTGTGATAGTAATTACTAGGTCTGATAGTGGTACAGCAAATAGAAGACCTCGGTTGACTTTAGGTTGTGAACTTGGTGGGCAACCTCGTCAAAAAAATGGCGATGATTCGAGTAAAGTAACAAAGAATAGCAAGAGATAACGTGGATCGAAGAAATGTGGGTGTCCATTTCGTTTGAAGGAATACAATTATATGAGGGAGTATGGGAACTTCATGTTGAATGTGGGTTGCATAACCATGTCAAGGCCTCTCACAAGCATGGCCACTCATTTGATGGTCGATTATCAGACCCAGAGAAAGCTTATGTTCTTGACATGTCGCATGCCAATTCGAGGCCCAAGGACATTTTGCAAGGTTTACAGAAGAAGTTTCAAAGTAATAAGTCTTAAATACGAACTATTTAAAATGCTCGTAGAAAGAATAAAATTATTGAGCGTGATGGTCGATCGCAAATGCAGCAGCTTGTAGCAAAATTGATGGAGCATGGATATTAGTACCATCATAGGAGGTGTGAGAAAACCAACACTGTTCAAGATTTGTTCTTGGCTCATCAAATGAGCGTTGAGCTATTGTGTTCTTTTCCCAAGGTTCTCTTCATGGATTGCACTTACAAGACAAACAAATATAAGTTACCCTTGCTGGAAATTGTTGGTGTCACATCGACAAATATGACATTTTTGGTTGGAGGTACCTATATAGGGTCGGAGTTGCAAGATAACTACATTTGGGGGCTTGGTATCTTGAAAACTTTGATAAATCAATCCTCCTTGCCAACTGTGATAGTAACTGAATGAGATCTTGCGTTAATGAATGCAATTGGGGTAATGTGGGTCCCAACGGGCACAATAATAAGCTAGAAGGGGGGGTTGAATAGCTTATTGTACACTTAAAACTTTTTCGTAAATTCTTTGAAGGGTACTTGTAATCTATTGAAAAGATTGAAGTAGCGGAAGACCTTCAAGGAAGTTGTTCCAGGTCTGCCGATAAGGACTACCAGTAGACGTTTTACAAATTACTTAAGTTCTGCTGTAAATGGATAAATATAATCAAAGTAATAAACAGTTTAAATAGCAGACGAACAGTAAGAAATAACACAAAGTATTTTGGGATGGTTCACACTATAAAGAGTGTTACGTCCACCACCAAGGCAGTCAACCTTGGATTTAAATAGTGCACTATGTTTTCCACTAGATCAATTACAAAGAATATCCCTAATGGATCGTGTACAAAATATTGACTTGTGTTTGGGGTCTAGGGAATTAAATATATGTAAATACAAGATATTTAATTCGTGCAGAAGTATAGTTAATGAATGTAAACAACAAGAAGTTAAAACAATAAGGGTTGATGAACAGCTTCTTGTTGTTGACGAGGACTTCTAGATCTGTTGAAGATCTCTTGATTGCACTGAGTTGTAAGACTTGGAGTTATGGAGTTTCAGAGCAATCCTTTAAGTGTTCGATTGATTATGTACAGTTCTATATATGTCTCTCCAGTCTTTTAATGGCAGTATTTATAACAGGTGCACCTCAAAAGATCCGTTGGAGAAGACGAATACTTCAACAACTCTTTTATGAATGCATTAAATGCATGAGGCTGTCAGTCAAAGAATTTCGTCTTCACAGATATCTAGAGCAGAGAATGATTTCTGAGATCTTCAAAAACTGGGCGATTTTCGGTGTCAGATCTGAGAGTTGTTGCAGATAGTAGGAGATGCTTTTCTGTTTTCTGAAAAAAGTCTTCCCGCTTTTGGAAAGCTACTTTCGGCGGCTTGATGTGTCAGGGAATGTCTTAGTTTAATTCAAACAATGATCAGGATAAGTTTGAATTAATCCAATGAGTCATTGCTGGAAAGGACACGTCATGAAAGACCAGATGGATACCAGGTCTACCGATTGTAGGCTTTGAGCAGGTCTTCCGGTGAAGCTTGAAGAGGTCTTCCGCTGAACCTGTAAAGTCCTATAAAAACTATACAAGACAAAATTCTATACACAGTTGTCACGCTAATCGATACGCAGCCCGATTAGCCACTGAAGTATAAAACTAATGTAATGAACTGAACTGATATAAATCTAACATAAGAATCAACAATCTCCTCCTATTTATATCTGGTCATCATTACTACAAATGAGGGCTATAACAGACTATGTGATAGATAATAGCATGTCTAAGAAATTTATATATATTGTAGCAGAAGACATGCCTCTATCAAAAAGAGCACCTCAAGTGTAAGGAACTATTCTAAGTGCATACAAGGGTATAACAATCATAGAGCATCACATAGATTAGTAGCAGTTCAAATAAATTTAAACTGATTGTTTAAATTCAAAACAGATATAGAAAATAAAGTAATTTAAACAAGACAATTTTGAAAAACAAGTAATCTTCTGAATTTATAAACAAGATGTTTACATATTACAGAGTTTTCAAAATATAAGATTGATACAAAGGTAAGGGAAGAAGGGATACAAAACTACCAAGGTCTTTTCCCTTTGCCTTTGTCTGCAACTTCCTTTTCCATTCGTTCTCTTTCTATCTCTTCCATTCTGCGTACGTACTCGTCATCTGCATCAGTAGGAGGTCTGGTGGAACGAGAATGGTAGTCCAGTTCTTCACGAAGACGATTGTTCTCTTCCATCAGCATTCTGTTAATCGACCTCATTTGCTTCTCCTCCGTGATGGCCAGATCACGATCACGATTGACATTCATAATGTTGTGAGCAGAGTCGCGAGCAATACGGTTGAGCTCTAGAACAGGAGGGCGACCGCTACCGAGATGAAGAGTAATGGCATGGAAAAGCTCGTAAAAAAGTGAGGAGCAGATACGGACACACTCATCTCGTTGAGCTTCAACGTTGATCTTGACATCTGTGAAGTCGTGTCGTATTTGTCCAAAACGAGTCCAGACATCCTCTTAAAATTGTCGAAGAAGAGCGGCAATCCGGTCATTGGCCTTAGAAGCGGCAGTGGCTATTTCGGCGGTAGCGGTAGAGATGCTTGTAAGCTCACCTAGCCGCTGGTAGATGGCATCCAGCCTTGATAAAACTTCATCATTGGCTGACTGATAGGAAGAGGTTGTCTGGCCAATGTGAATGGTGCCGGCAGAGGTAGAGATGTCAGGCCGTAGGGGCTGTTGGAGTGGAGGAGTGATGGAGTCGAAAGAGGATGAATCCTAGGTTGGTATGGTGTTGTTAGAGGAAAAGATGGTTATAGGTGGAGGGGGAGGAGGGGTTGGTGGGGAATCAATCTCAATGTCAGTGTCAGAATTGTCATTGACATGAGATGGTTCGGGTAAGGGGTCGGTAGAGAACCAGAAAGAAGGGGCAGGGTAGAAAAGAGATTTTGGTTTGCGAAAGGAAGGTTGAGGAGGTTGTTGGTCAGGGGTGAATAGGTCTCCTACTGAAGAAAGTTTGAAAAGGAACTTGGCAGCAGCAGAGTCTATTGGCTTTGTGGGAGGGATTGGTGTTGGTTGTGGTGTGGTTGATGAAGTTGGTTGGGATTAGTGAGGTGAGGACGGGGTTGAAGGGTCAGGTGAGTAGTTGAAAGGTGAAGGAGGAGGAGGGGTGGGGGTTCTGGCTGGCTCCTCCTGAGTTTGAGGCTCCTCCGGAGGTGGTGAATTCCTCTGAGTAGATGACTCAGTAGGAGTAGGTTGTTGGTTGGGTGTGGTGGTAGAGGGTTGGCTAGAGGTAGTGGTATAAGGTTGTTGGTTGGTGATTGGTTGGGCGTCGGTAGAGGGTTTGATACCGGCAGATCTCCTTTTCTTCCTTAGCGGCTGAATAGAAGACTCAGCTGCTTCATTGGTAGTGACAGTAGTGTCTGCTGGTGGCTGGTTTTCAAAGGTTTTACGAAGTCTCCTTCATTTTGGTTTAGGAGTGGGTGCAGGAGAAGGTGAGGTTGGTCTTTTGGATTGAGAATAAGGTTGGGAGGAAGAGGTTGGTTGTGATTGAGAGGATGGCTGGGCTGGTGAAGGTGAGGGATGGCTGGGCTGGGCTGTGGCCTTCATCTCTTTCCTAATCCATCTGGCCTGCTCCTCTTCAGTAGGCACTGCATCTTCCGGCCTAGTCTTCTTCTTGCCCTTGGCTGTCATCTTGGTTCTTAGCAGTTCCTCTGCCTCATCAGCCAAGTCTTTGGCTTTTTGATGGAGGGACTTGGCCACTTGATCATCAAACATTGCAGAGGCCTTTTTGAAGGTTCTGCTAGCCGCGTCATGTGCTTCCATGTTGAAGCGAGTAACCAAGATTGGTACAGGCTCGACCACTTTGTCTATGGAGACGGGCGGTAGACCTTTTTGCATTCTTCGATTGGTCTCATATTCAGAATATTTGCTGAAGAACGAAGCGGTTAGCTGCTTCTCCTTGGCCACAACGGTTAGTTCATCTTCTTTCAAGGAAGAGTTGATATTGGCATCGTCTCTGAGAAGAGCATTGATCAGCCTTACGAAGGGGCGCTTGCAAGTGGGATTATTCTTAGCTTTCTCTACCCACTGCTTCAATTCGTTGAAGATGACGGCCCCCCAGTTGAGACGGAGCTGAAGGAATACGACACTTGTTAAGTTGATTTGTTGGGCCGTAAACATGTCATGTGCTCCACTTTTGAACAGAAGCCCCTTGTCAATAAGGTGGCTGGAGCAGTAGACGTCCAGAGGGAAGAGATTTCTGAGCATTTTCCCTTGTGGTTCCCTGTAGGTATCTACTCCCCTCATTGCTTCCCAGGCATTTATAGCCTCAGCAATGGTTGCTGCAAGAGCTCCACCGAAGTGCACGCCGATGATGGTGGAGATTGTCTAGGTGGTAATGGAGATTGGACGGCCCCTAATCCATCCTCGTAGAGCGTTTGGGCTCATGAGTTCCATTCTCTGATAAAATTCTTCTGCCAAAAAGATGTTATAATCCTTGTCGTTGAGGAAGAAGAGAGGTAGTATGCCAGAGGCGTTCATATCCTCGCATGCTTGACGGGCGGCTATCAGGTGCATCGATCAAGGTCAATGCACATCCCTGGAATATACAGTTTTTGGTCAAGGGCCACTATTATGTCATGAGAGGCGGGAAAGGTTGGATATCCCGGAAGGTTGACATCCGTACTTGGAGGAATATCGGTTTCTAGGTTCAGTTTCTTTCCGCTGTCACGCTTAGATTTTGAGGTCTTTGCCTGAAAGAAATGCAAACAAAAATTAGGGCTTTTTACCTCAAGAGCTAAACAAGCAGAAATTTCAAGGTTTTCTGAAATAATTGGAATTTTTCGAAATGAAAACTTGAAACCTTAGAATGTTTAGAGAATCCAAACCATAGAAATATATATAAAAGAAGTTTTTCTGAAGAATAAACGTTGAAAATACATAAACGACTGTTAGTTTTCTAGGTTTTTAAGAACAACAATGGCGAATACTGTAGAAACTCGTAAATGACCGTTTGTATTCCAAAACAATTTTAGGATATGAAATGAAATGCAAAACAGAAAAACAATAAGTTTCAAGTAGAGAGTAGAGAAGAACATACCATTGTTGTTTAATGAGAAGAAGAAACAAGAAGGATTTGGGAATACAGAAAGCAGTTACACAGAGAGAGTATGAGTAGAGAGAGAGAAATAATTTGTCAAAGGGGTTTCGTAAAGTTCTGCAAAAGGCGGTTCAAGGTCTATTTAAAGGCTAGAGAATATTTAGTGAAAAAGCGGGAACTTAAGATATTTTCCAAGTACCCAATTTTATTTTTGACCCTCTTTATTGCTTTAGAAACCTCTTTAGCAAAAATAGACTAAGTAAGAATACTAACCTTTAAGTCTTCCGGTAAAGGAGAACTTACGTCTTCCGGTCAGCCTAAAATTAAGTCTACCGGCATGAAAGAAACATTAAAAAAAATTAGAAATTTAAGCAGTAGGATCAATCATACCAAGATTTCTCCTTAAATAAGCAAACCTGGTGGCATCCAGTTGTTTTGTGAGAATATCAGCCAATTGATGCTCAGTTGGAACATATTCCAAACTGATGCTACCTTTCTCCACATGATCCTTGAGGAAGTGATAACGGATATCAATGTGCTTTGTCTTGGAGTGCATCACTGGATTTTTGGAGACTGAGATTGCTGATGTGTTGTCACACATTATTGGACAATTTGCAGCCTTGATGTTGTAGTCCACTAGTTGTTGCTTCATCCATAGGAGTTGAGAGCAACAATGCTGCAAAGAATGTATTCACGTGGTTGAGTTTGCAACTGATCCTTGTTTCTTACAAGACCATGAGACAAGTCTATTTCCAAGGAATTGACAAGTCCCACTGGTGCTTCTTCTGCTCACTTTGCAGGCTGCATAATCTGCATCTGAGTATCCAACTAGATTGAAATTGTTGATTTTGGAATACCAGATGCCTAGATTTGTTGTTTTTGAAACGTATCTAATGATACGTTTGGCAGCAAGCAAATGTGACTCCTTTGGATCTGCCTGAAATCTTGCACAAACACAAACAGCAAACATAATGTCAGGTCTACTAGTAGTAAGGTAAAGAAGTGAACCTATGATTCCTCAGTACTTGGTCACATTCTTTTGCTTTCCCTTTTCATCTCTGTCAAGATGGCAGTCGGTAGATATTGGGGTTTCGAATCCTTTAGCTGAATCAAGACCGAACTTCTTGATTAGCTCCTTTGCATATTTGGTTTGGCTGATGAAGATTTCGCTCTAAGTCCATTGAATCTGCAGTCCTAGAAAGTAGGTAAGTTCACCCATCATGCTCATCTCAAACTTGCTTTGCATCAGCTTCTCGAATCTTTTACACAGGCTTTGGTTAGTTGATCCAAAGATGATGTCATCCACATAGATTTGTACCAGAAGAGAATGGCCTTTGTGCTTGAGGATGAATAAGGTAGTGTCTATCCTTCCTCTCACGAATCCTTGTTCTATTAAGAACTTGGATAGAGTTTCATACCAAGCTCTAGGAGCTTGCTTCATACCATAGAGAGCTTTCTTGAGTCCCAGACGTGATCCGTTGTCCAAACGACAAATCCTGGAGGATGTTCCACATATACAGTTTCTTGAAGATCACCATTCAGAAAGGCACTCTTTACATCCATCTGATACACTTTGAAGTCCATGAACGAGGCATAGTCTAGAAAGAGTATGATTCCTTCTAGTCTAGCTATAGGAGCAAAAGTTTCATCAAAGTCAATTCCTTTTTCCTGTCGGTAGCCCTGTGCAACCAGTCTAGCTTTGTTTCTGGTGACATTTCCATCTTCATCTCTTTTGTTTCTGAAAACCCATTTAGTGCCGATGACTGGATGATCAGTTGGCCTTTGAACTAAGCTCCACACCTTGCATCTTTCAAACTGGTTCAACTCTTCTTGCATAGCTTCAATCCAGTTATGATCTTCGATAGCTTCATCAATCTTCTTTGGCTCGAGTTCAGATACAAATGCATAAGCAAACATAGTCTCTTCTCGAACCTTATTTCTCGTACGTACTCCTATGTTGAGATCACCAATGATTTGAGAAATGGGATGATCTCTTGTTTCAGTAATGGTTGGAGGAAGATCACTTCTTGTGGGTTCTTCCCTTAAGAATTCCGGAGTAGGTTAAGAAGGTGATTCACCAAAATCTGGTTCAGAAGAGATAGGATCTTCAAAACTTTCATTTTCTGGTGAACAAGAAGGATGAGTGATCTGTAAAAGGTGCTTTGGGGTAAGATAAAAGAGATGGATTCTGGATCAACGTAAGAGTTGAACTGCACGGCAGAGTTTACGCCTACCGGTGGAGGGTTAGCGGTCATGGGGTCTGCAGTTGCCGTTGTTTGATGAGGAGTGGAAGTGGATGTTGTATTTGTACCTGTCTCATCATTATCAGAATCATTAGCAACGTTTAGAGCCTTTCTAGGCTCTAACAAGTCATATTCATCAAAAGAAACATGCACGGATTCTAAAATTTTTAAATGAGTTTTGCTGAAAATGTGAAATGCTTTTGAATGTTTGGAATACCCTAAAAATTCCTTCGTCTCGATTTTTGCATCAAATTTTCCTCTCGTATTCTTTTCCATTATAAAGAATAAAACATTTACAAACCGAAGATTTTAAGAAATCCTATGTTGGGGATCTTCCTCTCCATATTTCATATGGAGTTTTGTTATGAAACTTGTTTACCAGGATCTGTTCTGGTAAAACATGCAAGATTGACGGCCGCCTGTACTTGAAGTTTCGCTTCGCCAAGATTGTTCTTGCCGCTCAATCAATCTCGCTCTTTCGCTCGCCTACACCGCTTTGTTGAGGAGGCAGAAGTTGTGGCCGATCTCATGGTCATCACAGCACTTTTCTACACCATTGTTCTTGAATTCAGTGCCATTGTCTGATATTATGTCACTAATGTCTTCAAGCTTTTGAGTTTGAAGTCTTCTGAAAAGTGCAGTGACTAGATCATATGTTTCATCTTTAGATGTCATTGTTTCAATCCAAGTGAATCTAGAGTAGTCACAACCACTACAAGTGTATACTTGTCTCCGTAAATACCGGCCGTTGTTGATTGGTCCAAAGAGATCCATATGCAGAAGTTAAAGAGGTCTGTTTGTTGATAAAACAGACTTTCTTTTGAAGGAAGACTTGGAAAGTTTTCCTAGTTGACATGTTTTACAGCTTCTGTCATGGTCGGCAGACACCGTAGGTAGACCTTTGACAAGCCCATATGCAGAAGTTGAAGAGGTCTGTTTGTTGATAAAACATACTTTCTTTTGAAGGAAGACTTGGAAAGTTTTCCTAGTTGACATGCTTTACGTCATGGTCGGCAAGTAGGTAGACCTCGACAAGCCCATCTTTTGAGAGCTTGGAGAGGTGCTTGAAGTTGAGGTGATCGAGACGCTTGTGCTATAGCCAACTCGTTGTCACGAACGTTGTTAGCTACTAGGCAAAGGCTTGAGAATCTCCCTAGAAGATTTAAGTCCACGACATAGACGCTTCCTTGTCTATTGCCTGGCCGATATTGTAGAGGATTCACTATCTTTGATGAGGCACTGGTTGGAGTTGAATTGGCATAGAAGTCCTTTGTCGCAAAATTGGGATATGCTCAACAGATTGTGCTTTAGGCCACTCACTAGAGAAACTTTGTTGATGGAGAGACTTCCTCTAGTGATTGAGCCATATCCAATTGTCTTTCCTCTTGCATTGTCTCCGAAAATAATAGTGGGTCCTTTTGCTTCAGCTATATCTGTAAGAAGACTTCTGTTTCATATCATGTGTCTTGAGCAGCCACTGTCCAGGTACCAGATGTCTTTGTTTTCTGATTCTATAGCCATGAAGCATTCCTCGCTGAAACGATCGTATGCTTGTCTCAAGGTTTCCTTAGGATCCTTTTTGAAGGAATCAAACTGCTGTATGTATGTATATTTTCTGTTGTCTCTTGTGTCTTGGTCTCCTTCCAAGTATTCCACAAGAGCTTCCCACATTTCTTTTGCAGCTTGTACATCGAATCACTTGCCGGTATGTGCTTGTGTCTAGAGTCGGTGATTATGTTGATTGCTTTGTCGTCAAGTTCTACCAAATTTTCTATCATCCTCTCGTCCATTCGATTCTTCTTTGGAACTTCGCAGATTCCCAAATGATGGAGGCTAGAAGGTTGGCCTTCATTAGTATATGTTGACCTGTAGTAACACATTTACATAATCTGTTGTCAATAGAGTTCATAAATCTCATGACTTTATCCTTCCATACATCAAAATGACCTTCGTCCAATATTGGGACGTGGTTAGCATTAGATGTAGCTAGCATGTAGTGTATTTGTGCCATTTTGTCGTATCTCTCAAGAGTTTAATCTCGGAAAAACTTGTTTTCAAATAGTATGGCTCTGATACCAATTGTGGGTCCCAATGGGCACAATAATAAGCTAGAAGGGGGGGGTTGAATAGCTTATTGTACACTTAAAACTTTTTCGTAAATTCTTTGAAGGGTACTTGTAATCTATTGAAAAGATTGAAGTAGCGGAAGACCTTCAAGGAAGTTGTTCAGGTCTGCCGATAAGGACTACCGGTAGACGTTTTACAAATTACTTAAGTTCTGCTGTAAATGGATAAAGATAATCAAAGTAATAAACAGTTTAAATAGCAGACAAACAGTAAGAAATAACACAAGTATTTTGGGATGGTTCACACTATAAAGAGTGCTACGTCCACCACCAAGGAAATCAACCTTGGATTTAAATAGTGCACTATGTTTTCCACTAGATCAATTACAAAGAATATCCCTAATGGATCGTGTACAAAATATTGACTTGTGTTTGGGGTCTAGGGAATTAAATATCTGTAAATACAAGATATTTAATTTGTGCAGAAGTATAGTTAATGAATGTAAACAACAAGAAGTTAAAACAATAAGGGTTGATGAACAGCTTCTTGTTGTTGACGAGGACTTCTAGATCTGTTGAAGATCTCTTGATTGCACTGAGTTGTAAGACTTGGAGTTATGGAGTTTCAGAGCAATCCTTAAAGTGTTCGATTGATTATGTACAGTTCTATATATGTCTCTCCAGTCTTTTAATGGCAGTATTTATAACAGGTGCACCTCAAAAGATCCGTTGGAGAAGACGAATACTTCAACAGCTCTTTTATGAATGCATTAAATGCATGGGGCTGTCAGTCAAGGAATTTCGTCTTCACAGATATCTAGAGCAGAGAATGATTTCTGAGATCTTCAAAAAGTGGGCGATTTTCGGTGTCAGATCTGAGAGTTGTTGCAGATAGTAGGAGACAGTCTACTTTTCCTGTTTTTCCTGTTCAGGACGAAAAGTCTTCCTGCTTTTCGGAAAGCTACTTTCGGCGGCTTGATGTGTCAGGGAATGTCTTAGTTTAATTCAAACAATGATCAGGATAAGTTTGAATTAATCCAATGAGTCATTGCTGGAAAGGACACGTCATGAGAGACCAGATGGATACCAGGTCTGCCGATTGTAGGCTTTGAGCAGGTCTTCCGGTGAAGCTTGAAGAGGTCTTCCGCTGAACCTGTAAAGTCCTATAAAAACTATACAAGGCAAAGTTCTATGCACAGTTGTCACGCTAATCGATACGCAGCCCGATTAGCCACTGAAGTATAAAACTAATGTAATGAACTGAACAAATATAAATCTAACATAAGAATCAAAGGTAACTTTTCCTACTTGCAAACACTTCCTTTGTCGATGGCATATCAACAAAAACATCTTTGCGGATTGTAAGAAATACTTTCGCACGAAAGTGCAATGGGATCAATTTATCCTCTGTTGGAATTTTTTGGTGGATGCAAAAAATGAGCAAATATATGAAGAATACCTGAAGAAATTTCAGATGGATTTTATTGATTATCCCGCTGCGGTTGAGTACGCCATGAAGCAATGGATACAGTCGTACAAGGAAAGATTTGTGTCGGTTTGGACGAATAATGTAATGCACTTCAACAACAACACAACAAACATGTATTTAAATGTTTTCAACAAATTTTGTCATGCAATACAAATATTAATTATATCTTATTTCAGGGTGGAGAGCCAACATGCAGCTTTTGAAAAGACAGTTGAAATCAAGTCAAGGTGACTTTGAGACATGTTGGAGACAGTTGCACACCCTGATTGAGACATCACATTGCAATCAAGGTGTCATTCATGAAGAGCCTTACGGTGGTTCTTCCGAAATATAGATCGGTTATATTTAAACACCTTCGAGGTTTGGTGTCTATTCATGCATTGAGCCTGATATACAATGAGATGACCAATATACCTAAAGATGGTTATATAGACCCGTTGTTGTGTGGTTGTGTACTTCGAAGAACATGCGGGTTGCCTTGTCGTCATGAGATTGCTAAGTATATGAGAAATGACTGTTTAATTCCCCTTGATCAGGTTGATTCATTTTGGAGGAAATTAGATATGTTACCTACTCTTGAGAATGTTGAAGTTTATGTAAAGTTGGATATGGACAATCGATTCAATAGCACGTATGATGAGATTCGTGAATATTATGAGAACGCTCCTGAGTCTGAAAAGTTGTTAATCATTAAAAGAATGATGGATGGAAAAGAGGCGAGAACGAACTCCTTGATTGTTCCACAGGATGAAGCTTGCACTCGTGATCGTTCGAAGCCTGCGAAGGTAAAAAAAGATAAATAAACCAAGCATGATCCGAGTTTGTTTGCGCATATGGAGTCGATGATAGATAGCTATTCCCCTTGTGATCAAGGATTGCTATACGAGGTTGGTCCATCGCAGCAACCTCTCACATTCACTACAATTTCCCAGCTTAAGGAAAAGATTCTGGTATTAATCTTTTTTTTATTTCAAAGATTGCTATATGAGGTTCGCTATATATATATATATATATATATTATGAATTTAATTTGTTTTAACTTTCAATAGGTTGTGCGACCACGTATGAGGGCCGGGAAAGCTAGTGGTAATTACGTTCAACTATTTCCGAAGGAATTTCGGCCTTTCATATTAGGCACAACGAATATCATTGGTGACGGTCATTGCGGTTTTCGTGTCGTAGCAGGGTTTATGTATAGAAGTGAGGAGTCATGGAGCACGATTCGAGCAAACTTGTCGATGGAGTTGATGTCAAACCAGGAGTTGTACACACATGTCTTAATTGAACATAATTGTGTTACTAAAGTGAACGCAAGTCTCCAATACAACGACATTAGTGTTCCCAAGACATATTGGTTTGATGCAAATGATATGAGTCATTTGGTGGCATCGTATTACAACATTGCTTTTATGGTATGAGATAAAAAAAAACATTGCTTCACTTACTTACCATCGAGGACCGCACCCCCAAATGATCCACATATTATTTGTATCGGAAGAGTAAACGGTGATCACTTTATTCAGGTTTGATCACTTTATTCAGGTTTGATCACTTTCAATTGCTTTACTTCACTTATTTACAATTGGTTGACATATTATTTGGTTTAAATTATTTATTGACATCATCTCAATTTATTTGTAGGTTTTTTTACGTGATGATTACCCTTTAGCAGCTGTGCCATGGATCTGAGACCAGAATTGTTTGTCGTCTACTAATGCGTGAAAATTACTTTATATTAATCGACAACTTTCATATAGTGAATCTGTAGGCACAGCCAAAGTTGTTGATAGTTTTGACAGTATACATTTGGAGTAGTTCTAATTGTATTATATTAAAAACATGTATTTGAACGTGCCATTTTGGTTAATTATCTGTTGTTAAATGATGCTTCGGCTATGTATATTTAAATTATGTATGATATTGAGGTTCTGCTAATGCTTCTTTTATGTTGTTATGAAATGTCATATGTTATACAAAGTCTGCAATAAGATAATAACATTAAAACTAAGCCACACGAATTCATGAAAGGTTTGCTAAAAAATTTCATAACCACAAAAAATACTAAAAACTGTTTTACTAGTCATAACATTAAAAAACAACATAAACATAGTCCAGAACACTATTGCCTCCTATGAGACGGTCCCACGTGATCAGGTGGACCATTTATAACTATGTGAACTCTATCAAGCAATGAGCCCAACTCCTTATACGGTATAGATCGGTCACCAGATCTCCAGCACCACACTGTGGGATCAATCATAGTCCTCACAATTCCCAACATCTGGTCATCTCGAAGCCTACCGCAACTACGTCCGTAGTGGTGTTAACGTATCTGATCGCATCGCATCGCCGACAACTACATGTGAACGCACGCCTAAATAACTAGGATCAAATCCCAAGCATGAAAGACAAGCAAGGCCTTCGAGTTATCTCGAGGGTCGCAGCCGAGCAATGATCGCCCTAGGAATCGTTTGCACATGCCCGAATCTGTCAAGGACTTTCGGATGGTATGGCTCGACAATATAGCCCATCTGTATGCATCCTAGATACGTGGCAATCTGATGCCATGAAAATCGGTCCCTGACCTTACTGTCGTAAGGAAGCCAATCAACCTAAAACAATAGACCAACAAAAAGTCAAAAACTTTCAATACGAAGCCTGATATTAAAAAGTTGTTGAAATTGATAGAAAAATATGTATACTCACGTCACGGCTCATCAGTCTATCTAACTACTCACGTGATGCCAACAAACGCTCCGCACGTCGTCCCTGATTCCCTTACGGGATCCACTTACGTGCAAGCTGGTATCTGGACTTGTAATCAACATTATGCGGAGGCCTCAGATATGGAAACCACAAGTAGATCTACGCCTAATAGCAATAAAACATACATTTTAAGAGATTACCTCAAGTAATGCCATGGAACCAGCTATCTGCTTCCTGTTATACCTAGACACTTGTCCTAGATGTCTATATAAATATGCAAGGGTGGTAGTTCCCCATGCGTAAGTATCTAGATTTTCAAGATCCTCAAGCCACTCTAAGTATGCAATAGGTACACGGGTCCCGCTCTTATCAGTAAATATCGTGCAACCCAAAACCAATAATAAGTATGCCCTCACAGCATAACCCACCCTAAACTTATCCTCAGACGTGACATCATCATTAAACCTCACACGTAGCCACTCCAATGTCACCGAAACTCCCTCTTATTTCCCATGCCCTCAAAAACCTCTTCAAGTGACACTCCCAACATCTAACTCATATATGCGACATCGACATCCCTAACACAAGATAATTGATAACCCATAATCGGAAAACCGAGCAGACAAAACACATTGTCTAAAGTAATGGTCATCTCCCTGAAAGACATATGGAAAGTGTTAGTCTTTGGATGCCATCGTTCCACGAAAGCAGAAACTAACACCTTATTCACATCAGCATAACATACATGCCTTAGTCGACTAAGCACACCGACCCTAACCATACCCCGAAAGACCCTAGAATCTTCACCATTAGGAATGACCCAATTAAGCAACTTATGTGTGTGATTGTGGCATTTTAGAATACCACGCTCTTCTTTACCAGCCCAAATATATGCAGCTACGTGCGACTCATATAAAATCAGCAACGATGTATCACGCGGACCACCAGGAAATTTGCGCTCAATCTAAGGCTCATAAGTCTGCTGCCCGCCTCGGCTCGAACCGAAATGGCTCCGATCTCGCTTAAAAGTGCTGAGCGACCTGCGTCTCAAGCGAAAATGGTCCTGGTCTTGCTGAAAATACTCATCTTCCTGGCCCTGCTCATGCTCAAAAGTCTACTGGAACTGCTCATCTTCTTGTCCCTGCTCATGAACCTGCCCATTGCCCTGCCCCTGCCCATGCTCATGTTATTGTTGGCGTACTTGTTTCATTTCTTTCATAGCGGATGCCGTCACCTTTTTCCTTGTATAAATGTTTCAAATCATTTTTCATGTAAGCACCAAATAAAATAAATCATAATTAGGTTATAGTTCTAATAAAACAAAATCAAAGTCTGAAAAGTGTGCTCAGTCTGAGTTTTCGCCAGTGTGAGATGAACAACCCATGGGCTGCTCGGCCAGAGTGAGATGAACAAGCAAAGGAGTGTTCGGTCAGGCTGAGATGAACACCTTAAGGTGAGTGTGGCTAGCATGGGATGAACAGATAGGAACTCGTTCGGCCAGTCTAAGATGAACGCCCTAAAAGCTGTTCGGCTAGTTCTGGACGAACTCCACTAATGGTGTTCATCAAACCAGGTCCGAACCGAGCCTTATATTCAAATTTTCAAATTTTTTTTCTATTTATTAACAAATGCAACCCAAAATCATGAATGAAAAAAAAATCTTACATTGTTATTGATACTTAAATTTGACCTATAACTAGTATTTAAGTGTAGGAGGAGAATGAAAATTCATACCTATGCTTGAAGACATTGTAGTATATGTGTTTCAAAATAAAGAGAGTATGTTGTTATTGTTTCAGGACATTTGAACTCTTGCTGTTTTGTTGTAGTATGTTGCTTGATCCAGGAATGAATAAGTGGGAGTACACAAGCCGTTGTAGTTCGCAACAAGAGGAAGAATAGCTCGTCTCTGTTTTGCGTCACTATGGGAGACTGATTTCAGAAGGAGTTGGGAAGGGTGACAGGTTGGTAAATTGGTTGGTTAGAATGGTTAGGTTAGTAATTAATTGTGTTGGTGGGTTATTAATTTGTTTTGAATAAAAAATGGTAAAATAGGTAGTTAGGTGGTGTGTTTAGAGAAATGTGAGAAATTAATGGGGTGTAGAAATAGGTTTTTGAGGTGTAGTTATCCCCACCCTTTTCAAAATTGCTGCTTTAGTGTCATATTTGCTAAAGTCATACATTTTTTCTCTATATAGATAGACTTGACTAGAACTATTGAAATTGACATGTTAACACATACATTTAAGACATTCTTGAGATTTTGTTACTTCAAAAAAGAGACTACATTTTTAGGTATGTACTAGAATTGTTGTAGCATGTAGTTACATAAAACTTTTGTAGTAGTGGTGGTGCTTGTATAATATGTCTTTGATACTTATTAGATTTACTTGTGTGACATGTAGTAACGTAAAACTTGTGTAGTGGTGGTGGTGTCAGTACAAAAATCCTATAAACCCGGGGTACTTCATATTTAAGGAATATGTGTACACTTTCCTAACTATTAGTAATTGCATGCTTTATTTCAAAAATTCTCTTTATATCAATTGTTAAAAAGCTATCAAGAGTTTCTTCAATGAACATGTATTCTCGTGTCATATCAACACACATCATTTTATCTCTATCTAAACATTTATGAGTTAACCATTTTCCTGTAAGTTCATAATACGTGACAGATATCTTTTGACTTACTGGAAGACACTATGAAGGAATTAAACAAAGAGAAATTAACTCTGCTGATGGCAAGGCAGAGTGACCCAAAAGTTCAAACCAAGTACTTCATGAAAATAGATATATTTATGCGAAGATATGCTCTAGCTGAGGAGGAATCCTTAAACAATCATTGAAGAAGACTTTGACAGATCAAAACATGAATGAGGATCAGAAATCATTAAACATTGATGACATACTTATAATATGTTGAAATGATATACATCCATGAATCAAATGTCAATATATTCATCAGCCTCTACAAATGCTAATGATTGACTAAAGCAAGTATGTCCGCCACAGATTTGTATCAGCAATGAAACACACTGAAAAATATCTATCAGCTACAAATCATCAATCAATAAACTTCAGCAGTTAGCACCAACTGACATATCTGTTGAATCATCAACTACTAATCACTAGCTGATGTTGCATTTAGTTTCTAAAAAGACCCAGTTGCTGAAGAAATCAAATGCTGAAAAGACAGCTGAAGAAAAGTTGCGTACAGGGTTAAACCTATGGCTGCTAAGTCTTCCATGACAAACGCAAGCTGAAAAAAAAGGCTTCCATCAAAAGACTGATAGATAAGCCTTCTATCAAATAGAAAGAACTCAGGTAAGCCTCCTATCAAACAAAAAGAACTCAAGTATGTTCTCTGTCCTTCATCTCTCTATCTTGAACTACTCTTAACTGATCATCATTTTATCCATTTGATATCTAAAAATACTATATTAGTTACTTAAATACATATGCCATGATAATCTAATTGATTAATCTAGCAACTCATGGTAGCAATTGCTTGATAATAACTTGGATGCTCAAATGAGAACAATTTAATACTCAACATAGCAAGAAGATATTGACAATGGCCAATTCTTAAACAATTCCCAAATTGTTTAAGAATTGTTCACCATTGTGGACAATTCCCAAACAAGAATTTCTCCCAAAAATTCCCAATTAATAATCCATGGAGGGAAGAGAGAGAGAGAGAGAGAGAGAGAGAGAGAGAGAGAGAGAGAAAGAGCCAATAGTGGGACCCACTGCAAAGTATAAAAATAAAAAGTAGTGTAAATAAAGTGAATGATGTGGTAGTGGGACCCATGTAAAAATTGTTGAAGAATCAAAACCATTGTAGAAGAAAATTCTTAAAAGAGAGAAATTATGAAAATGTATAATTGGCAGTGGGACCCAACTAAGAATTTGTGGGGGAATGTGAACGATTGTGGATGCCCTTAAGAAGAAAAGAATGGATTAGATTCAGGAGGATAATTAAATATGTCTAAACTTATTCCTGCAAGAACTATTGCTTGTTTGACTATCAATTGCAGCTGCTACTTAGTATCGGCAGGAAGACTCTACATACTGATCACATAGAAAATCACCAAAATTAATATTCAATATGAATAATTTTATGAACAAACGTCAACTGATGATATATGTTGATATGATCATCAAATCAAAGTTATAAAAGATATTTGTCTTTCTATCCACTAAAACTTTAGCAGTAACATCAGCTGACATATTTTTCCAACCGAAAGCTCTAAATCTTTCTCAAACTGCTTATTTCTTAAAACACTAAATCTTCAGTTGACATGTCATCTGCTGAAGAAATTTAGTAAGCAGGAAAGATCTCACGGCTACTGAAAAGTAGTCACAACTCAGGTAAGTTTCTGAACCTTAACACGTGCTGAATGTATCTTAGTAAGTGGTCTCATTTTAAATGCTCATTTAAATTTTTTAATCATTTATATTTACTTGAGATATTTAAGGTTCCCGCTTTTTCTGTCTTCAAAAATCAACCGTTCCCCACTAATACACTATTCTACTGGCGGTTGATAAGACATTAAAGCATAAACTGCCCCCAACATTAATTGAGTGACCCCTTTTTCACAATTCATCATTAACCTCATTCAATGTTGGTTCAAAAACCCAAAATTCCCTTTGTGTTTCAAGACAAAAATCTACACATGTGTTTTGAATACCTTTACTCCCTTAATCTATTCCTCATATCACTCAAAGCACTTTTACTCTTCTACTCTCTCTCTCTCTCTCTCTCTATGCTCCTTTACAGATCTTCATCTTCCTCACTTAAACCCTAACCCTAGCTTCTTACCAGTCTTTTGCTCTTTCATCTCTATTTTCTTTAAAACACTATCTGGTAATTTGGTTAACATATATCTTTAATTTTGTGGTATATGTATCTATTTCTTCTAACATCTCAAACTTTCACAGGTACAAGTTTGCCACATTAAAAGTAGTTGAAATGCTCCACCCTTCTGACAAGTCGACCGCATATGCATTGTCATTGATCTTCTTCAGAATCGGGCATGGCCCCATCTTCTTCGGATGCAGCTAACTGTAAGTACCAACTGGGAACCGTTGTTTGTGCAGATGTACCATCACCAACTCATCTACCTCAAAAATCTTCGAACGACGCCGTTTATCGGCAGCTTCCTTATACTTGGCACTAGAAGCCTTAATGTTCTTCACTACTTCAGCTTGCACAGCCTTGATCTTCTCGTCCATATGTTCTGCAGCAACAGTATAGCCTGGCAACTTCGGCAATGGTACCAAATCGAAAGTATGGCAAGGAGGTTGCTGGTACACGATCTCAAATGGTGTCTTCTTAGTAGTACGGCTAACCATATTGTTGAACATGAACTCTATCGGAGCTAAAACCTGATCCCACTATTTCGGCCTATCACTACACAAACATCGCACAATCGAACCCAAAGTGTGATTTACCACCTCAGTTTGGCCGTTGGTCTATCGATGGAAAGATCTACTAAACTGCAGCTTAGTATGATACAAGCGCCACAAGGTCATCCAAAAGTAACTCAGAAATTTTGTGTCCTGATCATAAGTGATGGATTAGGGAATCCCATGTAGGCAAACCACTTCACGAAAGAACAAGGCTGCAATATGAGGTGCATCCGAGGTCTTTCGACAAGGTATGAAGTGTGCCATTTTGCTGAAACGATCCACCACCACAAAAAGCAGAATCATTGGACCTTTGTGTGCGCGTCAACCCCAACACGAAATCAATAGAAATATCCTCTCACGGAGCCTCAGGGATCGGAAGTGGAGTGTTGTGGGTCCCAATGAGCACAATAATAAGCTAGAAGGGGGGGGGGTTGAATAGCTTATTAACACTTTAAAACTTTTAAAGTAAGTTCCTTGAAAGTTACTTGCAATCTATGAAAAGAGTCAAGTAGCGGAAGACCTTCAAGAAAATTGTTCCTGTGTGCCGATAAGGACTACCTTTTGATTACTTAAGTTCTCACGAAATGGATAATATAAACAATGGAATTAACCAGCTTCAATAAATAGACATGATGAAATAACACAAGTATTTTGGGATGGTTCACACTATAATGAGTGCTACGTCCACCACCAAGGCAGTCAACCTTGGATTTAAATTGTGAACTATGTTTTCCACTTAGATCAATTACAAAGAATATCCCTAATGGATCGTGTACAAAAATATTGACTTGTGTTTGGGTCTAGGGAATTAAATATCTGTAAATACAAGATATTTAATTGCATGTAGTATAGTTAATGGAAGTAAACAACAAGAAGAATAAAACAATAAATGTTGAAAAGCAGCCTTCTTGTTGTTGACGAGGACTTCTAGATCTGTTGAGGATCTATTGAATGCACCGTGAAAGACTTGGAGTTGTGTAGATTCAGAGCAATTCTTTAAGTGTTCGATTGATTCTGTATAGTTGTCTTTTGTTCCAGCCTTCAATGGCGATTTAAAAGATGCACTTCAAAAGATCCGTTGGAGAAGATGAATACTTCAACATCTCTATTCATAATTGCATTAAATGCATGGGGTCAAGGAATTTCGCCTTCATAGATATCTAGAGCGTATAATCATTTCGTGATCTTCAAAAGTGGGCGATTTGGTGTCGATCTAAGAGATGAAGCTAGGGACACCTTGCGCTCAAAAAGTATTCTCGCTTTTCGAAAGTTGCTTTCGGCTTGACATGTCGTGGAATGACTTGGATTAATTCAAATAATATATGAGAATAAATTTGAATTAATCCAAGCTTTGATCCGGAGAGAACACGTTCACTGGACACGAGGTCTACCGATCTTAAGCTTTGAGCGTGTCTTCCTGAAGTGAGAAAGGGTCTTCCGCCGAACCCGAAAAAGTCCTACAAAAAACTATACAAGGCAAAGTTCTATACACAGTTGCCACGCTAATCGATACGCAGCCCGATTAGCCACTGAAGTATAAAACTAGTGTAATGTACTGATCAGATATAAATTTAACATCAACAAGTGTACAACCCTGTATTCTGCGACTGCCCCTTGTTAATCGGACAAATAATACACTTCTGCACGAACTTATAAGTATCACGCTTCAAATGAGGCCAATAATATCGTTGTGCAACCATCTCAACTGTCTTGTCGCGTCCACAATGACCACACCTATGCAACTCCGATATTAAACTTTCTTGCACCGAACCCCTCATAATACAAAGGCGATCCTTGAAGAACAAAAACCCTTCCTGAATCATGAAAGGACCGACAAGATTATCATCACTACAACAATCCTAATACGCTACAAAGTCCTCATTGCCAGCATATAATTATTTCAAGCAATCAAACTCCGTCACAACAGTCTGCATAGTCACCAATGAACTTGCCCTACGACTTAGAGCATCAACAACCTTGTTATGTTGTCCACTCTTGTGTTTAATAACAAAAGTAAACTGCTGCAAATAGGCCACCCATCTTGCATGAATATGATTAAGTGATTTTTGCCCATTCATGTATTTCAATGTCTCATGGTTAGTATGCAAAACGAACTCCTTCTGAAATAAGTACTGCTCCCAGCCTCGCACCACCACGTAGAACTCAATCTCAAAAGTGGTACATTTCTATCGTACATTGCTCAACTTTTCACTCATAAAAGCCACTAGTCGTCGCTCTTGAATCAAAACTGCTCTAATCCCGATAATAGAAGCGTCTGTCTCGAGCTCAAATGGTTTATTGAAATATGGTAAGGCCAAAATCGGTGCATTGGTCAATTTTTCATTGATCACAACGAAGCTTACAATAGAAGCTTACAACGAAACATCCTTCTTCCCTCTCTTTTCTCCCTCCTTCCCACCCACCCAATACCCCCACTGCCTTACTGTTCTCCATCTCTAACCAAACATTCCCACCCACCACCCTCACTTCCTTCTTCCCTCTTTCTTCTCCAATCAATGGTTGAAACAAAAAAAAAGAAAAAAAAAGATTGCTAGTGTTCGACCCTAGTCGTCTGAAAAACACAGTTTTGTTCGGTTAGGGCTAGTCAAACAACATTGGGTAATTTTTTTTTTTTTTGAATTTACATTGTTTGGGCAATGTCTGCCGAACAACTTAGTGTTGTTTTGGGAGCCATATCCGAACAACACCGAACAACTTAGTGTTGTTTGGTGAGCCATAGCCGAACAACACTAAATTGTTCGACAGACGATGACCGAAACAGTGTAAATAAAAAAAAATTACCCAAGGTTGTTCGACTAGCCCTAGCCGAACAGAATTGTGTTTTTCTGGCAACTAGGGCCGAACATTCGTTTTTTTTTTTTTTTGCTCCAGAGTTGATTTATCAATGACGTTTGAGAATAGTTCATGGAAGGGAGTGATGGGAAAGGAATGGAGGGAGTGTTGGAAAGAAAAAAAGAACAATGGATGATGAAATCGAGGGAGGCAAGTGAAGAAAAATGGGGAGGGGGAAGGTGGGTTATGCCAAGAGGGAAGGAGGGAAGAAGGAAGGGAGGGAGAGGGAGAACGAGTGGGAGGGTGGTGGTTGTGGCGGAAGAAAAAGAAGGGGGGAGGGGGAATGCTACATTGGGATTGGGAGGGAGGGAAGGAGAGAAGAGGGGTTATGATTATAACAAGTAAGGGTAAAATATGAAGTTTAGTTTTGAGAGATTAACTTATACTCCGTAGTTAAGTGTAGTTAAGTGGGAGTCGGTAGCGCCAATCTTTGGCAATTATTTACCTCAGGCGTAGTGAGTGGATGTTGGCGCGTGTGGCTAGTCTCTCCCAAAGCGGTAGGATAGACAAATCAAAAACGGAAGACGTGTTGTTCTTCTCTCGGTCGAGGGAACTGACTCAGTTTCTGGTCTCTGATTACTGAATTCATATCATCATTACCATGGCTCTCACCTTAGCTAGATCCAAAAACATCGTAACGCATAATCTCAAAAACAATAAGGGTTTGATTTTGGGCATGATTTCTTCGACTTCTTCAGACTTTACTCACCACCATCATCTTCATACAGCTCCACCTCCATGTTCAAGTGTTGCTCCATATCTCAAAAACCCAGTTGCCCTTTTGAACTCTCGCCATCTTCACTCCATCATAGGCGATGCACAGTTAGATGTTTCCCCAAATGCTACTGACGATACTCAGGTGCATTCTTATATCTACTATCTTCTGATTTTGCTTGCAGTGATCTGGTTTCTTAGTTTGATACCAATTATGATATAGTTTGGTCTTTAATTGACGTCTGTTTCCGATTTGAAGAGACCATTTTTTAGATTTAAAAGTCAACACAGGTATATATCGATAGATAAGATCAACTTTCAATCACCCGAAACTACATTAAAAATACGTGCATATTTTATAATATTGTAACACCAAGTAATCTTTATAGTTTTTTTTTCTACAAAATTTGATCAACTTGACTGAAAATAGTCAAACTGGACTCTTTCGGATCAGAGAGGGAGTATTCAAATCTTTGTTTAAAGAGTCCAATTGATATTCAGAGTCAACATGGGTAAATAAATTTAATCAGTATTTAATGTGTTTTATTTTATTTTAGGTAAGAAAAGTTCAATCACAGGAAACCTAAAAGTACTATCAATTGCAACTTCATTAAAAATACTTGTATGAATCTTGATTAATTATTATTTTCATGAAATTGACTAAAAACAGTCAAACTGGACCTTTTAATGGGTGAGAGGGAGTTTTTATCTAGAGTTGACTTCAATAATTTCTTTCATTTGGATTCTTTACTATGCAGCCAAAATTTTGGCTACACGGTAAAGCCATATTTCTTTTGTGCATTTTGGAAGTAACAATTTGGATATCTAAAGTAACTTTATTCATTAAGGAAGTACCATGAATTTTGGTGTCACCATGAAGCCAAAATTTTGATTGCGTGGTGTTTAGCAACAACTATAGAATAACTTTAAGTCAACTGGCAAAATTTATGCCTTAAAGTGCCACTCTCGTGGACTATAGAATAACTAGTTGGTAAAATTTATGCCTGAAATTGCCACACTTGCTGGTTACCTTTTCCTAAAGCAATTCCACAATTATGTGAAGATCCTAATTTGGATTTGCTACATTCTTCGGTTCATTGCTTTCTATATATTGAAACTGTGAATTATCCTATATCAGGGATGTTAAAAGTTAGCCTAGTGTTTTATTTGTTTTGGCTCTGAAAAGTGTTAATGAGTTGCAATGCATGGTGTCAATCTGTCTTTAGGGCTCCATCAGACATTTCTGTTCCCACCACCACAATTTGTCCTCAGAAATTGTCATCAAACTGTTTTGTCGTCTGTCCAGATACTGTTATAACTTTGTGCTTAGACTTTTTAAATTCTCTCAACTCTCAAGCACTATCCATTATAATTTCTGGTGATTTAGGTGGACATGTTGATGTTCTCTCATTAATTTTGTCCAATTCTTGAAATCTTAGGATCCTTGTTGATCTATGAACTTCATCATGGCTATTGATCTTCTTTTGATTTAATGAGATTTACCATAGTTGATTATGATGCAGTTGATAGAAGGATCTAAGAAACGTCAATACAAGAGCACATGAAACTTCAATATATGCTCTTTTTCAAGGCGGATCCTATTTAATGCATTATAAGTCAAGTTACTTAGCTAGTAGTATTGTTGTGGGCCTTAGAACATTCATGGAATTATGTTTTTGTCCACACAACCTGATGCATGAAGTTAGAGGTGTTAATACATGTACGAGCAGTTAGCACGTGAATAGTTTAGGTTTGTTCGGTAATAGTTTTAGATAATAAGTGTATTAGGCCTTGGGCTATGCTTATGCACTAACTGAAATCAATAAATGATACAGATTTACCTATCTCTCTCTCTCTCCCCGTTATTCTAATTACTGTTGGTATGAGAGCCCTAAATATTGATACGCAACAAGTAGAAGGCCAGTAATTATACCATTAACGTCACTCTTAAGCACGGTTGACGTTAGTGTATTTATAAGGGGTACATAAAGATTTTTGGATTTTGAAAAAGCAAGAGGAGTTGGATGCTAGATTTTAAGCTCGCTAGGGGTTGGGTTAAAATAACGAGGCGATCCCAAGTGAGTATTAAATAGGCTCCGCCTTGAGGAAGAGCAGATTCTGAAGTTTCTTGTGCTCCTGAGTTGACTTTTCCTGGACCCTTCTGTCGACTGCATCAGATTAGGTTTCTTGTCCTTTAAATAAATCATTTGAAGTGACCTTACTACAATGTCTCTTCAAAAATCCAACTAGATTATTTTGTGAACCACAAGAAAGAAACTCTCATAACATTTAAAATTAGGCTACTTTATATTATGTGTGCCACAGTGTTGATGGTTGGGACAATGTTGAAGGTCCGGATGCAAAGTGTTGAAGATCGAGACAAAGTGTTGTTGAAGTCTGGGAGAAGGTGTTGAAGTAAGTTAGCAAAGTGTGTGTTCTAAATGTCTACGTAATGTATTATACATAATTAGGGTTGTCATTTGCCTAGGCCGATTAAAGTTTCGGGCTTCTGACAATTGGTCTATGCTTCATTCCGCCCTTCTTTCTCACACCATTGTTCAAGACAAAATGGCATTGAAAGAGTTGCTGACTATCTTGTTTGGCAATAACTTGTGAGTAAATATTTGTCAACCTAATTAGTCGAAATGTAAGTAAACCCAAATAGGTCTAGATATCAAATACTTGGCCATGTTTATCCAAAAGTGTTTATGACTTATGACTTATCATTAGAGCTGTCAAAATAGGTTAGGCCCGTTGGGCTAGCTCGCCCCGCCGCTTAAATGGGGTGGGTTGGGTTGGGAAAATATGAGCCTACTAGGAGGTGGGTAGAGCCGTAAAAATAGGTCAAACCCATTTGGTCCGCCCCGCCATATTAAAAAGACGGGTTGGGTTTTAAAAATACTACCCGCTAAAAGGTGGGCTTTTTGGGTTAGACATGCGCAGGTGGCGGGTTAAGCGGGGCGGGGCGGGTTGGTCCGCCAATTTATAGATATTTATTATTATTATTATTATTATATACATTTGTAATTTAATTATAATACAAATCTAATTAATGTATTGTATTTGAAATGGAGTGAAAAGTCAAACCCTATTACCTACCATTCTTATTCTTTTTCTTCCCATCACTGATTAGTGGTCACCCTCTCTCTCCTCCCTCTCATTTTTCCAGCCGTTTCCCACAAGGCCACACCCAGTCACCCTCTCTCTAAAACAGCCATTTTCGTGTCCCTTTCTCTACCTCACCGCCTCTCTCTACCTCACTGCTTCTCTCGCTCTCACATACAGTCACTGACAACACACACACAACACCCATACCCACAGCTTCAGCTTCCTCTTCCCTCATCTCTTTGTTTTAAGAAAAATTAGAAATCAGTCTTTCATCGTCATCGAATGTCGATCTCTCTGTCTGACTCTCTCTCAGTTCGCCATCGTTGATCTCTTTCTTTCGGAGTCGGTCGATCTTACTCTCCCTTTTACATCCTCCGACCTGCGCGCTCCGGCCAGACCATGACTGTTGATCTCGCAAACGTGGATAGCATCTTCATTTTAAGGAAGGATCTGGGTTGCTTTGTTTATGTAATGAAAGATCTGGGTTATTTTGAGGAAAGATTTGGGTTGTGCAGCGCAAGGTTGCTAGAATACAAAGTATATATGTTTTCAGTTTTCATTATTGAGTATTAGTTATATTATTAATTATATATCATATTGAAAGGTTGCTGTTCGTGGTTTGATTCTACAAGCGGCCAAGCCTTAGTTACTAAAATTTGTGCTTAACTGCTTATAGCTTGTGCTTGGTCAATCATTTCTTTTTTGTGTCAAGAATTTCTTTTTTTGGTGGGTTGGTCCGCCCCACCCCGCAACCCAAAGTGGGTTGGGTTGGGCCAAAGAATTTCCAGTCCGCCTGTTTTGCCGGTTGGTCCGTTTTGACGGCTCTAGAGGTGGGTCAAACAAGTTGAGACCACAACGGGTTGAGGCGGGTCATGGCGGGTTGACCCCGCCATTTACTAATTGCAAATAACATGAGCCACAGGTTGGAAACTATGAGTTTAAATCATTTTTGCTCAAAATTTGAGATTATTTTTTATATCTGAAATATTAGTAAATGATTATGAATTCATTAAAAAGTGACACTTATAGCAACAACAGATGCCAAAATAAGATAGATCAACACCAATATTCATGGAAAGAAAGATTATAAGAACATACAAAAAAAAGTAATAATAAAATGGTTTTTTATTTCTATTTTTTTCTCATTTTATACTATTAATATCTGAGAAAATTGTTATAAACGATATTTAGAATATAACTATAGAAAATATAATTTTTTAAATGAATTTTGAGATTTTTTGTGTTATTTATAATTAGTATTTCTTTTAGATTAATTGAGAGAAAAAGTTGTTGGGCTAACCCACAACCCACGATGGGTTGGGCTGGGTTGGCAATTTACAGGCCCGCCATATTTTTGGGCCGGCTCGCCCCGCCCTGCTAAATGACGGGTTATAATGGGTTGCGGGTTGGCCCGCCCCAGCCCCGCCAACCCACCTTGACAGCTCTATTTACCATAAGTTGTTTTTAAAGCGATTGATTTCACTTATGGTAAGATAAGTTGTAAGTCATGTACAAGCAAGTTACTTAAAACACATGTAAGGCCATAAGTTGTAAGCACTAAGCCTAGTGCTTAATTCTTACTTTTAAAAAACATGTGAGTCGTCTTCTTTATTGAAATTTTATATATTCCAAGATTACCCTTCTTAATAATAGTAATAAAAACAAAAAGTAATAAAAGTAATATAGTATTAATAATAATTATTATAATAAATAATAATAATAAAAGGAATTATAATAATATTAATAAATAATTATATGAATAATGATAATAGTTATAATAATAAAAATAATAATAAATATAGTATTAATAATGATAAATATAATAATAATACTAAAAATAAATATTAATAATAATATAGTAAAAATAATCATAATAATAATAAGTAATAATAATAATAAAAGTAATATAACATAAATTATTAATAATAAAAGTAATAATAATAATAAAATCAATAATAATAAGTAATAATAATAATACTAAAATTAATAAGTAATAATAATAATAAAAGTAATAATAATAAAGGCAAATAATAATAATAAAGATAATAATGATAATAGTAATAATTAATAATAGTGATAAAATTTGTATTAATATTAATAAAATAATAAAAAAGTGATGAATAATAATAATAAATAAAATAAATAATAATGATAATAATATGATTAAAAGTAATATTAATATTAATAATAATAGTAAAATAGTAATAATAATAATGATGATGATGTAACTTATCAAAAAAATAATAATGATGTAAATCACATTTTGTGATGATGCTATTTTAGTCTTTATATTTGATTTCAACATTATTTCAATCTATTAATCAAACACACACACTAACTTATGAAAGCTAATAAGCACTTTTAAAAAGCTAAATCAAACGTGTATTTAAAGAGAATATCTCTAGAAATACCTTTAAACACAAAATCAACCAAATCTTGAAGGAGCTTTTCGATTGGTCTAAGGTTCCTCTCTTTCCATGGGGTCAATACGTTCTCCTGTTCTCTTACCCAAAATAGTGTGTATGTGTGTGTGTGTGTGTATACGGTTCTGCGCATGTTCGTGTTAGAATTCTGATACTCCAAGCTAATACGAGGGGCCTTCTACTTATACAGGAGGGAAAACATGAAATAAGAACTAGGCTTGCATTGGTGGTCTTGGTGATGAAGTAGGTGGTGAGGGGTGAGTAACCAACATGTTGGTCCAATGAGAGAAAACTTAGTCACCAAGTAGTGCACATGAGTTTTGCGCCAAAGAGTAGGCTTTCTAAAAGTAACATGTGTTTAATTTGGAAGGTTTATTAAATCTAAATGCTTTTGGGCTTTTCTATTATAGAAGTTTATTTGATTCGAGTAACGTCTTAGGATTTAAGTGTGTCGATAACACTTAAGTTGTCTGCTTCATTTAGGGGTATACGTCAAGTGTTCTACGTGCACCAAATCGAAGCTGTATAATATCCATAATGATTTTATATTTCTACTTGTATTATATTTTTAATTGCTGAAGTACCCTCATTATTTCAGGTTATGAATTTTCCAGGTGGAATGGTTAAGTTTACCTCAAATTTGCAATTCATATCCAGTTCTCTTGAGGAGCGAATTCCTTGCTTCCGAGTGCTTAATGAAAATGGTCAGCCAATCCATTGTACTGATTCTATAGAGGTACTTCCCACTAGATGAGTTATATAATTAACAATAAGCTTTCTTCTTTACTTATCAAAAAAAAAAAAAAGAAGCTTTCTTCTTTACTCCCATATGAATTCGTGACAGAAATTTACTTGGCTTATGAATATATCAGATTGGCAAAGAACTTGCAGTGAAAATGTATACTGACATGGTTACACTTCAAGTCATGGATACTCTCTTTTATGAAGCACAAAGGCAAGGAAGAATCTCCTTCTATGCTACCACAATAGGAGAAGAAGCAATCAACATTGCATCAGCGGCAGCGCTCAACATTAATGATCTCGTCTTCCCTCAGGTTCATAAGCATCTGCACACACCTAACTCATCTTTGGCTTCTTAATCATTTTTATTAATGCGAGTGTACATGCCACACTGATCATCTGAATGTGTGTCTGCACACCCATGATATATGTTCTGCTAGGCCACAGTCATGGATGTTGGCATTTGTTTAGTAATAAGTAACTCCTTTAAAAGGTTAAGGTGTTAGAGATAACCCCCAACAATGTATGTCATGCTTCAACGCTCTCCCTCACACGTGACACTCCTCGCATGTGAAGAGATTAGTCGTGATATCACTACCGGGGGGGGGGGTATGCAAATGGGAATCTCAAACCTAGGACCTTGCTAAACCAGATCCAGGATATCATGTTAAGTAAGTAATCAGCTCTTCAAAAATATATACGAGTGGTTTAACATTGATTTTAACATTATACCTATATTGAGTTTTGGACAAATACGAATAGACAGGTTAGTCTTATTACATGACTTTTATTTATCTAATTTATCTTTTAATACTCCCTCCATTCCAAGTAAAGAGTCCACTATTCCATTTTGAGATGTTTCACTTAAAGAGTCCACTTTCAAAAATTAAGGTAGAAGTGCCATTTTATTACTAATGAGCTACTAAAAATGTCATTTTCTTAAAAAAGTTGACTTTCAAACGGTGACTCTTTGTCCGGAATTGAGGGAGTAGTATTTTTCTTTCTCTTTCCCTCACACCTGATATCCGAATCCTTTCCCTGATATTACGATTAAAATTGAGCTCCTGCGTTTAGGGGTGAAAAGAAGCCGAGTCGAGGCAGACAACTTGAATGTTCAACTGTTCAAGCTTGTTTGATAATTTTGGTGAACTGAAAATGATGTTCAAGCTTGGCTTGATTTGTTCTTGAACCAATCTCAAACAAGCTTTTTGTCTAGTCGAGCTCGAGTAGCTTGACATTTTCATGAGAAATATTGAGTTATATATGCTTATCGAATCAAGTCTGATTGTCCAACATGTTTCAAATTTTGTTAGAGATTGGTTTGATAATCTCACAAACCGATCTCCAACTAGTTTTTTGTCGAACTAAATACGAGCCAAACTCGAGTAGCTCTGTTCTCCAGCATTTTATCAGTGTCAAAGAAGACTCTTTTATTGCTGCTATACATCAATCTCAGGAGTCAGGGATCAAGATCGTAGGCGGCTTTCCCCTAAATCACAAATGAGTTAAGCAGAAATAAAACTCAAAAGTACGTCAAAAAGGAACCAATTAAGATTCAAGTTAACATGTAGCAACAGGAAAAGAAGGAAACCTTGTGGATAATGAATTAATTGTGAACAATGAAGGAAATGACTGGCAACTTGTTCTATCTTTTCATACATGACATGAGATATTAGTTTCTTTCACTTTTTTCTTAACATGAGTTCTATATGTAGAAGAATTGATTGTTATGAAATTGATAGGAGGGCTAGTCAAATGGGAAGCTATTTCCTTGATTGCCCTTGTTTAGAAGTGCAAAGAATGTTTGGATTTGACTTAGCACTCATCACACGTTTTTAAATAGGAAGGAGAAAATGAAATAGATGATTTTGCATTCAGATTAAATTGATTGGTCAGTTAAAGTAATACTCCCTCCGTTTTCATATTATTGTCCTCTTTGACCCGGCACACCGGTTAAGAAAAAGTAATTGATTGTATTATAAATATTGGTAAAATGTGTGGTTTACTTTAATGTCCTTGAACATGTGGCCATAATAAAGTAGGTAGAAAAAGTAAAGGTAAAGTGGTAAAAGTGTTTTCTTTAATGGGAAAGTTTTGAAAAAGGAGCAATTATTTTAGAACGGACGAAAAAGGAAAGGAGGACGATAATTTGAAAACAGAGGGAGTAATACTTATCTAAAGGAGGGAGGTTCCTTGATAAAAAGTATGTTGTTCAACTTTCCAACATATATTACGTCTTTCTTCCATATCATGGTAAAGGTGGCCAAAAATTGGGGAGAATCCAAAGGGACTTTCTTTGGGAAGGAAATGAGGACTTTGACTGCCCCTTGGTTTGGTGGAAGAAGACTTTTAGACTAATTAGAGAGGGGGGTTTGGGTATAAGGAAGCGTACCTTTTTCAATAACGTTTTATCGGGGAAATGATTATGGCGCTTTCCAAAGGAGATTGATAATTTATGGAAAAGGGGGTTGTGTTTAGATTTGGGCTAGACAAAGGAGGATGGAAATCAGGAATGATACTGTCTGAATGGGGTGGGCTTGTGGATGTTAATTGCAAGAGGTTGGGTTTCTTTTAAAAATTTCACTCTAATGGAAGTAGCCTTGGGGATGGAGCTAAAATCAGGTTTTGGTTGGACCCTTGTTGGTTAGATTGGAGAAGTGTGTTTTGAGTTTTATGCGATCAACGTATATCCATGAAGTTGAAAGGAAAACTTCAGAAGACCAGCATACAGCTTCTCTTATGATATAGGATGCTGAGAAATGAAGTAACATGTAGCAAGAATAGGGTAGCCGAGTTGAGATTCTTAAGTTGGATGTCTGATTGTAAAAATATTAAGATGACAATTGAAAAGCACATTGGTTTGGACATCTTAATACTAACAAGTGACTAGTAGAGAAGATTGATAATATCAATATCAACAACAATGCTAAGGGGAACACCAAAAAGCTAACATGGATGGTGATGATTGAGTTTAGTAGAGTTAAAACGTATATATTTGAGTACAAATATTGTAGTTATACTCTTTTGCATTGAAAGGAAAAACTTGTCGAGCATGGTAACATGGTCAGAAAGAATATGTCACACCTTTTGCACCTGCCAGGCAGAATTAAAATAATTCCAAGCTTCTGCTTATGAGGGCTAGAAGACATATATCGACATATGATGCATGTAGGGGTAGAAGTAGCTTTTTTTTCTTTTTCCACTTATGGTCTGATGTGCATAGGGGTTCTTCATGCTTGAAGTTCATTGTTCAGAATTACATGTTGATCGTCAAATCATCCTATCCAGTGATTTTGAGATAGAATAAATGGAAGATACTGTTCAGAGAAAACCACAGATATTCTTGAGTTGCAGCAATTTTAATGATGGAAGCATAAGAATCTCTCATCCCTAGCTGTTATGAAATTCTGGTGATGTAACTGCCTCACTATCAAATCATAAATCTGTTTAGGACTCTCTATACTAGAATACCAAAGATGACGAAAATAAGATAAAAAATTTGATCAGTATATTGGAGAAGAAGATGCAGTTAAAAAATATCTCGACATGGTTTTACTGTTGGCACTTCTGTTCTGTGGTTGGAGATCTGAAGATTGTTCTATTTTGGGTCATTCTGTATCTATTTTGTTGACCTTTTTACCCTCTTCGTTCTAATTTCACACTTATTTAATTTTAGTTTGTATGCATGCCTAATTTATTTGCTTCAGTTACAAGCTTTTCACAATCATGAAGGTGTAGACTCCAAGGAATGGGAGAGATGGCAAGGGCACTCAGGCAATGACCTTAGGTCCTTGGTTCCAATCCCCATACCAACAAGGGGTTACACTTATCTATCAAAAAACAAATCATGAAGGTGTACATCTCATTGCTGCCCATATATGTAAATGAAAAGTTTTATTTGCAGTATAGAGAACCCGGAGTTCTACTGTGGAGGGGATTTACACTACAAGAGTTTGCAAATCAGTGTTTTGGAAACAAAGCTGATCTTGGGAAAGGAAGGCAGATGCCCATCCATTACGGGTCTAACAAACTCAATTACTTCACTGTTGCATCAACAGTTGCGTAAGATAAAAGCCATCCCTAAATTATGTACATTTTTTACTCTCCCTCTGCCCCAAGCAAAGATTTCACTCTATTTTTGAATGTCCCAGATAAAGAACTGCGTTTCTATAGATGGAGCAGTAAATGCTATCACCTTCCTAATTCATCAGTTGATTGCATATAGATGATTAACAACTACTGGAAAAGCTTACATGAACTTAATCTAAATTTCTTTCCAAGCTATTAGTCACCTAAAGACATTGCTGGTGTTCATAACTCTGTCACTGAAGCTACTATGGAACCTATATTGTAGTTCTGTTCAAGTTACGGTAGAAATAAAACTCCACGCTTGTAGTTCTTTCATCCATCCATTTGGCTGTATTTTTACCCACAACAGGAGTATGTTTGTCGGATTTGACCAAAAGCATGTAAAGTTTCCTCCAACACAAACTAACCTGACCACCTTATTTAGGAGAAACTTTTTTAAAAAAGGACTGGTCAAAGCCACCCATTACAAAAACAACCTCACATACTCAAACATTCCCAAAGGCCTCTTTTTTCATGAAAACCCCAAAATACCCTTATTGAGCCGAAATACCTTAACCTAGTTGATCAATCGACTCACCTACTCAATCAATCGACTCAAACCCTAGAAAATAGAGAGGTTGAAAGGAGAGAGACGACGACGAGCCAACATCACTCGGTTGAAAAGAGAGACGATCGGCGGGAGGACGAATGGCGATGAGGAGGCAGACGGACGCTGTGAGGGAGGGTGGAGGAATGTTTTTGCGCTGTGAGGTATGTGAAGGAGGAGGGTGGAGAGAGTGTGAGCGAGAGGGAAGAGAGTGGGAGCATGTTTGAGACACTGAGGGAGGGGGAAGGGTTTTGTGTTCACTGAGGGCGTTTTAGGCAGTTTAGCACATTTTTTGTCAAGAGGCCAGATGTGGAATGTGTTCAGGTTTTGTGGCCATATTTGGTGAAAGCCACCTTATTTATTGCCGCCCAGTTGTCCGCCTTCATTGAACCGGGCCACAAGTCTTCACCAGCCAACCTACTGAAATATACTGGTCCGATCATTTATATATGGGAAAATAATTCCCGGAATAGTTTCCCCCAGTCAGATCTTTATATTTTCTAAAAGTATTGACATGGAATGAAGACATTAGAGACCTACTCTATGCTTAATGAATTTAATGAACACTGCACTCATGCTGGAAATATGCAAATGCAGTCTACACTCTAAGCTGCAATGGAATTTCAGATGAGGAAAAGGACACACAGTGTCAGAATATGGTTTTGTTTTTTGGAAACAAAATCCGATTGACTTGGAAGCTAAAGTAGGCACCCTAGAAAAATTCAAGCACATAGTTTTATGTTTCCTGATATGTTTTGAGTCATAAGCATGACCAGGTTTAACTCCCCTCATCTAGTTCAAAATTCTTGCTCATAACGTGGAGTCTCATGCTTCACTGGATGATCTCTCTATGCTTGCACCTTCTCATTCTCCGCCGCTGCAAAGCTCGAGGTCGAGCTTTTTCAGTTGTGATAGATAGTGATAGGGAGATTCCAAGTTCATGGTTAATGTATTGGTCAATGGATTATAAGTGTGTTTGATAAAATTGTGTCCTAATATATCAAAGAGGAACTACTGGGGATTATTAGCTGTATACGGATATCATAGACTAGGCTTGTTAGTAGTGTATTTTGGATGGTATAAATTATCTAATTGAATTTGGCTTTAGCATCAAAGTTTTTAAAAGATTGACGTAATTCCCCATCAATTTTATTAGGGTTAAATATTGCTGTGAGAACATTTGGCATTGCGGCCTAAGGCCATTCCAAACCTTGCTAGGAAGAAGTACTCACATTGTAAGATTAGTTCATGAGAGTGAGATAAACCTTGACAAACCATCTCTTATCCTCCTGTCTTTGCAATTGTGGAATAACAAGGTTTGGTTTATTTGTTCAGTTTTAAATCCTTATGAGGCTGATGTATAATTAAGGAGTTTGATTTTAATGTTTGAAGGGCCTCATAGACAGTGACTGACTATTTGATACTCCATGACATTGACACTTAAAATAAAAGGGTCTATCCTGAAATCTGAAGCATGTTATTGGAAATCTTATAAAACTTTAAATTTTACTTTCAAACTGGGCTTTTTATTTTGGAATGGTGGTATTTGCTACTTATAACAAAGTTACAGACAGATAATTTATCCTCATGTATTTTCAGGACACAGATTCCACATGCTGTTGGAGCTGCATACTCCTTGAAGATGGATGGAAAAGATGCATGCACAATTACTTATTTTGGTGATGGGGGCACTAGTACAGTAAATACACGAATACTCTTGAAACTCTTTTTAGAACTTTGAGGATAATAGTTTATGATTCCTTTTTCATAATCCGATAGAATTTAATAGCAAATTCTCATATAGACTAAATTCAGATGTGAATGTTTTACTTACCTAATTGTAATTGACTGGGAGATTTCTCAAATTAAGCATTCCCATCATGTTACTTACATATTTGACATTATTAATACCAGCTTCTACTTTCATAAAAGCACCTCTACTTTTCTTTCCTTGAATTTTCCTATCTTTCAGCTTATACTTTTTTGTGTGTTTATTCCTCTCTGTTTTCCTCAATCTTGTGGTGATTGGTTGCTATACTTAAGACACTGAATTCTGGACTTTAGCAGAAGTGTATAACTGCTGAAATTTTGTGTGTGTACTCTGAATTCTGATCTTTGATTTTCAGCATTGCTTGTCTGCGAGCATGCATCTAGAGCCACTGTTATGTTACAATAGAAACTTGTGATAGCTGAAACACTGCAGATTGTGAGTCATACAGTATATAAATTGTCACTTGGCTGTTTTTGAAAATCCCTTTTACCGTCTAGTGTTTCATGGTCACCTATTTCACTATTATGTTTGTTATTCTTTAGGTGTCTTCACTTCTGAACTCCTTTACCTAATTACCTTGTACTCCCTCCGTTCACTCAAAGAGTCCACGTTTGAAATGTATATTGGTACCATTAAATTGGTCATAATCACAAAATTGCTTGAGAATAACCAAGATGCTTATAACGTGTGTGGAGGGTAAGCTGAATGGTTATTGATATTGTAAGCATAATTTTTGAAGGTGGACACTTTATCTCGAACATCCTAAAATAAAATAGTGGACTTTTGCCTGGAATAGAGGGTGTGCATATTTAGCTTCTTTTGACGTGAGTCAATGGTATATAAATTAATTTCATCCTAAAATACTGTTTCCAAGAATGGGGTCATTTTCACTTCATGTAGATGTCATAGTTCCCCTCAAGTTCAATGTAAGTAGGTATTTGTTTGTTAACTTTTTTATCAATTAATCTCAGGGAGATTTCCATGCTGCTTTGAACTTTGCGGCGGTTTTGGAAGTCCCAGTAATTTTTTTCTGCCGGAATAATGGATGGGCTATCAGCACCCCAATCAAGGACCAGTTTCGAAGTATTTGTCATTTCCTTCTGTATCCTTTGACTTGGTCACATTCCTTGCAGGTACTGACTAGGTTCCTCTATCTATTGGCAGGTGATGGTGTAGTCGTTAAGGGAAAAGCTTATGGAGTTCCTAGTATCCGTGTAGATGGTAATGATGCTCTTGCTATTTATAGTGCTGTTCACGAGGCACGTGAAATGGCTATTAATAAAAACACTCCTGTTCTAATTGAGGTGATTCCCAGGTTTAGTTTTATATATTACTTCTATATTGAGTAAAATGATTTAGGTTATGATGCGTTTGATGGATACTTTTCATTCCCAGGCCCTCACATACAGAGCAGGACACCACTCCACGTCAGATGACTCCACCAAATATCGACCAGCCAATGAGATAGAATGGTGGAAAACAGATCAGAATCCAGTTACACGGTTTAGGAAATGGATTGAAAGCAAAGGTTGGTGGACTGCTGAAGCCGAGTCAGAAGTTCGAAGCAGCATGAGAAAACAGGTAAAATGATTTCATATACAAAACACCTAAACGCAACACCAAAATCCCTAAACGCAACACCATTTAAAATGTAAAATTACTTTGCTACCCCTCTTCACATTTAAACTATACTACCTCCTCACGTAATTTTAATTACGTGTCATTAATTCGATTTCCATTGTTAATTCGCATGATAGTACATGTGAATTAAATTAATTTTGATTCGATTTATTTTTTCTTTTCAATTACGAACAAAAACCGTTGATTTGCAAACAAAACAACCGCTGTGGACACTAGCGGATGTTTTATAAAACATTGAATGGAGCGGTTGTTTTAGTTTGTAGCGGTTGTTTTATAAAGCTAGTTTGTATAAAAAGTGATTATCTATTAAATGTTAAAAGGGGCATTTAGGTCATTTTATACATTAAATGGTGTTGCATTTAGGGAATTTGGTGTTGCGTTTAGGGTTACTCTTTCATATATTAAGAGCATCTCAAAAGAATTTTCATAACACACTCATATTTTTTTACTTAAAATGTGGTTATTTGGAAGAGTTGTAGGAAAAAGCTTAACCAGTTCTTTCTTAGTAAGAGTTCACTATAAAAGGAAATTTGGAAGACGTTCTAACAAATGACTCTGCCTGTTAGAGATTAAGAGTGTACGAAAAACTCTACGTAGATACATTCATTCTTGGTGGGGATCGAGACTAACTGCCAATTTGTAGTGTGGTATGCACTTGTGCAAACCGCAAACTAGGATTTTGAATGTGTTGAGAATGAGATGGCTCGATTACCCAACAACATGCCAGGTGGTAGGACTTGATTGGACCTCGAAGGGGGGGTGTAGCTCCCCTCGGTACGGATTTTCGGGTTTTGGACAAGGCGATCGCTTAGAATTGGTTCTAGGCGACCACCTTCTCTAGTTGTTTCGGACCAAGTTTCTGGAAATTGCGCGATCACCTAGTGTCGAGGACTAGGCGGCCGCCTTGTACCGTTTTACTGCTTTGTTTGGTTTCCTTATTTTAAGGGTTTTAGGTTTCTATTGTATCCATATATATAGTTGTATCTCTAGAACATTTTTAAGGTCGGCTCTAATAAAATTTCGATAGTTCGTTGGCCCCAATCTCTCTCTCTTCTTTGTGATTGATCTTGTTATACTTTGTTAATTTGTTTACAAAGTCTTCTGCTGTGTATAACAGAATGCATATGTTATCTTCCAATAGGATGTTGCCAACGAAGGCAGGGTGCAAGTTACTTGTTATTACACTCACATATCGTTCCAGTCCATATATCTATTCTGTTTTTCCTTTTCATATTCAGGAACCTTATATATTGTCTTCGAATTTGTCTAAACGTTTGTAATTTTCGTACAGTTATCAAATGCAATTCAAGTGGCAGAGAGGGCAGAGAAACCCCCTATTGTGGAGGTCTTCAGAGACGTATACGACATCTGCCCACCGAACCTCACTGAGCAGGAGATCCTGCTCAGAGAGACCATAAAAAAGCATCCACAGGATTATCCTCCTGGGTTTCCTCTTTAGATTAATTCAATCTTACACGAATCATCAATTGTTTTAGCAAGGTGAAATTTGTTCTTGTAAGGAACTTCAATATGCTTTGACGCCTTTTCATTTATATATACTTTACCTTTATCAAGAAAGTACTTGGTACTAGTCTAGCATTTTTTGACGTTGTAGAAGTAAGTACAACAATGAGGTTCCCATATGTCTTCAGTGTTAGGACATTCCGTTTGATGGGTAACTTTAAATCTGATATGTATGCCATATTTGTATCCGGGGATTGATTTATATTAGCCAGACCAGCTAACTTGATCCCACTTTTTATTTGTTTCTCATTTTCAAGAACTAGTTAGTTACACGTGTTCTTAATGATTTTTGTGAAATATTTTAACTTTATTTTTTTGGTGTACTTTTAATTATTATTTTTATATACGAAAAAACTATATATATATTTAAAAATTTTCCATTATGAAATTTTAATGTATATTTTTCACCAGAAATAATATATATATATATATATATATATATATATATATATATATATATATATATATATATATATATATACATACATATATATATGTGTGTATATATTGCTCTTATGAATTAAATTAATCTTAAAAAAGCTAAAGTGAGATTTGATAGAAATTTTGATGGGATATTTGCTTTTTTGGCCTAATTTTTATGAGGTCAAAATACGATTCGTTCCCGGAAGTATTTACGTAAATCTCACGTTGCACCCTAACCTATAAATTATGTGTTTCACTTTCATACACAATTTTGCTATCCATCTCACCCCTTACGCCCATGAGAGTTAATAATGTTAATGGAAATGACACATTGTATGTGACATGAGGATTATTTTGGTTCTTTTCCTTGAGTGCAAAGTTGGATTTAGTTATAATTTTATCATTTAGTTAACCATTTGATATTTAAGATATGTTTGTCATAAAAATTAATGAATAATTGTTTCAATAATCAGAAAAATAATTAAAAAATTCTCATAATTAACTTTAAAGTTAAGAAAATGTCCCAAAAATATTTAAGGTAAAATTGCACCATTAGTCCGCGAACTTTAAGAAAATTCATTAGGGACTGTACAACGCAAATGCACGCCACACACCAAAGAATGCAAATTTTGGACACCGATAATCCCTAACCCTAAATCTGTTAGTTGAAGTGCTATAAAGTCAGAAAAATATGGGTTGTTTGTAACATCATCAAAACAAGGGGGCATGAAAATTGCAAATAATTGCAACCCAATATTGGAAGAAGAATATGCCACCAACAAGCAAACTAATCTCTCTTTAAAGGTTAAAAAGAGATGCATAATTAGTGATAGCTTTTGTCTCACATTAAAAAGATAAGAAACATTTTAAAGGTTTAAAAGAGATGTACACCAAAATAATTCCAAATTGGTTGGAGGAAAAAATAGTAAATTTGGTATATATATATATATCAATCAATAATGTTATGTTTACTACTATCTCTACAACTATTGTTACCACTAAGCCTTGGTGAAGACAAAATGTGTTTTAGTGAAAGACAACATTGCCCTTCACTAAGGCTTAGTGGTAACAATAGTGGTAGAATTAGCGGTAAACTTATCATTATTGTATATATATATATATATATATATATAGTCAAAGAAGATAAACACTTGGACACTTGGGGCATCTTGAAGATTTGATTTAGAATTAATTAATGTTAAATCTAAAATTAACTAATTTATTTTTTGACCTTATTCAATGGGGAGTAATTTATTAAACATTATTTTTGTACAAATATTATTTTTTTATCATGATAAATTTACTTGTTTGTCCTTAAATAAATGGTGGATGATTTATTAGATGAAAGATTAATTTTGTCCATACATTAATTTCTAAGAGACAACTCACATTTTTATAGTAAAGAAGATAAATTTACTTATTTGTCCTTAAATAAATGGTGGATGATTTATTAGATAAAAATTAATTTTGTCCATACATTAATTTCTAAGAGACAACTCACACGTTTATAGTAAAGAAGATAGATATATAGAGATAGCATTTACCTATTTAACCTTATTCAATGGCGAGTGATTTATTAAATTTAGGGTTATTTTTGTAATTATTCATGTAATTGATTAGCCCATAACAAATTTGCTTATTTGACATTATACAATGGTGAGTGATTTATTAAATTTAGGGTTATTTTTTTACAAACATTATCATTTATTATAATAAATTTACTTATTTGTCCTTAAATAAATGGTGGATGATTTAATAGATGAAAGGTTAATTTTGTCCGTACATTAATTTCTAAGAGACAACTTACAATTTTATAGTAGAAATATATAATAGATAGAGATAGAATTTACTAATTTAACATTATCATTTATTATGATTTTTTTTTGTTATTATTCATGGAATTGATTAGCAAATAATAAATTATTTATTTGACCTTATTCAATGAGGAGTGATTTATTAAACATTATTTTTGTACAAATATTATTTTTTATCATAATAAATTTACTTGTTTGTCCTTAAATAAATGGTGGATGGTTTATTAGATGAAAGATTAATTTTGTCCAAACATTAATTTCTAAGAGACAACTCACATTTTTATAGTAAAAAATATAAATTTACTTGTTTGTCATTAAATAAATGGTGAATGATAGATAGATCGAGATAGCATTTACCTATTTGAACTTATTCAATTTTGAATGATTTTATTAAATTTAGGGTCATTTTTGTTATTATTCATATAATTGATTAGCCCATAACAAATTTACTTATTTGACCTTATTCAATGGTGAGTGATTTATTAAACTTATGGCTATTTTTTTACAAACATTATCATTTATTATGATAAATTTACTTGTTTATCCTGAAATAAATTATGGATGATTTATTAAATGAAAGGTTAATTTTGTCCATACATTAATTTCTAAGAGACAACTCACAATTTTATAGTAGAAATAGATAAATAGATAGAGATAGAATTTACTAATTTGACATTATCATTTATTATGATATTTTTTTGTTATTATTCATGGAATTGATTAGTAAATAATAAATTTTTATTTGACCTTATTCAATGGGGAGTGATTTATTAAACATTGTTTTTGTACAAATATTATTTTTTTATCATGATAAATTTACTTGTTTGTCCTTAAATAAATGGTAGATAGTTTATTAGATGAAAGATTAATTTTATCCATACATTAATTTCTAAGAGACAACTTATAATTTTATAGTAGAAATATATAATAGATAGAGATAGAATTTACTAATTTGACATTATCATTTACTATGATAATTTTTTTGTTATTATTCATGGAATTGATTAGCAAATAATAAATTATTTATTTGATCATATTTAATGGAGAGTGATTTATTAAACATAATTTTTGTATAAATATTATTTTTTATCATGATAAATTTACGTGTTTGTCCTTAAATAAAAGTGGATGATTTATTAGATGAAAGATTAATTTTGTCCAAATATTAATTTCTAAGAGACAACTCACGTTTTTATAGTAAAGAAGATAAATTTACTTGTTTGTCCTTAAATAAATGGTGGATGATTTATTAGATGAAATGTTAATTTTGTCCATACATTAATTTTTAAGAGACGACTCACACTTTTATATTTTACTAGTAAGGTTCACGTGCGTTGCACGTGGTGTTAATGATTTTTTAAAAGTGATTTGTTAGTTCCTTCATTTTTTTGTTGACTTTTAATTATTAGATTTTTGTGTGTTTTAATCTTAACAGTTTTTTAGACTTATAAATTATGTTGTTGTGTGTTTAGCATTTCTGATACTTTGTTTTTCGGTCATTTATAATGTATGCTTTTAGTCATTGTATAGCAACTTATCCTACACATTTGTCTTTTTTGTTGATTATTTTTAAATCTCTTTTTTTTTAATATCAAACATGAATTCATTCATTTTTAGCAGTGCGTAAATTGAAATCAATTCAAACTTACTATCTTAGATAAACACATTGTTGTTGGAGACTTTGCTTATGTCGTTTCTGGAATTTATGACTCTTTAAAAAAATGTGTTGGAGAATCAAACTCTCAACCCCAAAGTATATAGTTACACTAAAAACTACAAAATTCCACCCAAGTATCTATGAAGTCCCACTTTTCCACACCCAACCTAAGTTTTGTGTCATTTTCATATCATTTTATAACTTTTTTTTTCTAGTTTACCCCATAGCCACGACAAAGGTTACCAATTTAACATTAATGTGCACATGATATTTCACGTGTAAGGCATTTTGGTCATTTTCTGGCAACACTTTCTCTGCTTTTATATTACCCAAAGAGAAACTTCTTTTTCTTCTTCTCCAACAACTCTTTCTCTGCTTCTTCTCCATCAATGACCTCTTATGTAAATTTTAATTGAGATAAAACTCAAGAGTGTATGAATCTTTTATTCAAAATTTTATATTGAAAAATAAATAAAAATACAACGGAATCATATCAGATATCAGAGAGATATAACTGAAAATCAGATAATCACAATCAGGCGTCAAGGCCACCACGAATAAGAACCCACAAAAAATTAATGCTGTCACAGCCCCCCGACATTTCTCCCTTTCTCTCTTGTACAACACAAATACACAAGCATACACCACGAATTTCAAAACTCATATCTCATCGGCACAGTTGATATTATTTTTGGACTACTTTCGATGGGGCCAAAATATGATTAACTCTCAAAATTACACAATAAATCTCACATTGCACCCCAACCTACGAAGTGTCTCACTTCTATACCTTATTGTTCTATTTGTCCCACTTTGCTCCCTTCCGTCTGTGGGTGCTGAAAATAGTAACGGAAAATGGTATGTGCATGTCACATGAAGATTATTTTAATCATTTTTCTTGGGGTTTAAAATGAGATTTGGTTTTAACTTCATTATTTAGTTACCCATTTAGTATTTAAAACATGTTTTTAAATAAAAATAATAAATAATTGTTTCAATAATCCAAAAATAATTATATGGCCAATTTACAATTCCCCCAAAGTATATCCACCAAATCGCATAGTACACCCTAACCTAAGGTTTGTCCCATAATGGTATGTGATGCTACATTGTTTTCCATTTTCCACCCTACCCCTTGACGGACGTTAGAAAAATCACTTTAAATAGCACGTGATCTTCCACGTGCGGGGAAAAATGACATTTCCTTTATCTGGTTAAAGAGTAAATTTATTAAAAGGAAAAACCCTAATCTCACATCCTCTCATTCTCTCATCTCCTGGTGCAATCCCATCTTCGGCTCCATCGTAATAGCCGTCATCTCTAGCCCCACCATATATTGAAACCGCCATCTCCAGCCTAAACCCTTCCCACTCCGGTCACTCCTATCACAGCTCTGACGCCTACCTCTTTTGATTTTAGCCAAATTCTATCTTCGATCTCCCTCATTCTGTCCCATGCAAAAGTCACGCATAATGTAGCAATCAGAGGCTATAGAGTATACTTACTAAAAACCCTTATAAAAACATGGGATTAATAAAAAAAACCAATAACCCATATCACTGAATTCATTTGAAAGAGAGTTAGACATGAATTAAGAGAAATGGTAAGGGGTTTTATTGAAATACTCTTCAATTTTGCTGGAGAAAATTGGACATACGACCGGCTTGCATATGGCTTAAAACATAGTATCGAAATTGAGAGGATGTTGTAGAAGCTATAGTTCTAGATGATTTCAACCTCATAGCAGCTGTCATGGTGGTCGGGTTGAATTATTTAAAGAATTATGAGAGAAAAAGTAAAGTTAAGTTAAGTCATGTAAGAGGATGAAAGGGGGGGATGAGAAATTGATTGATTTCAGTGGTGGTTTCGGAGAAGGTGAGTGGATCCAATTTCATACAAGAAATCGGAGATGGGACGGGTATCTATGGGTAAAAGTTTTTCATATCTTTTGTTTGTGTACTTTGTTTTCATCATCAAGATAAAAAAAATTGATAATGAAATCAAACGCGCATCTATCTTTTGGTTTAAGAGAAAGAAATTTAAGAGAGAGGACAAAACCCAGATCGGGTTCTAGGTTAATTTTTGTTTTGGGACGACTGAAGACCGGAAAACATGGTGAGTCTTTTCTCTACATTTTCTTTTAGCAAGAAAAAAAGAAATGGTGGACCCCCACTCCATTTTTTTAACATTTTAACTTTACACACATTTATATAATTTTTTTAGAAAATTATATTTTATTTCTTAATTTTTATTAGGCTAAAATACATTTAGCACCCCCAAAGTTTACACCAAATTCCTAATATTTCCCTCGAGTTAACACCCACAAGGAAATGTCAAATTAATGTGACTTTTCTAACGACTGTGGTTAGGGTGAAAAATAGGGAAAAAAATAACGTCAGATACTATTATCGGACAAACCTTAGGGTTGGGGTGCACAATGTGATTTGGTGGATACTTTTGAGGGGAATTGTAATTTGGCATAATTATAAGGAAAATGTTATCCTTACAACTAATTATATTACTTTCCTAACAACTAAGTTTTGAATAACTACAAAGTTGTTTTGGACAAAGACATTTTTGTTTTTTTTCAAGGCTTAGTTGTAAGGAAATTTATAAAATTAGTTGTAAGGCTAGCAACGTTGTTGTTATAATTTTTCTAATATTTAAATTAAAAATTGCATTACTCTCCAAAATGAAATTTAGAATTAATTTAATTTATTTTGTTATCAATAGTTTTCTTCCATCAACCTCATCATTCATAGACCCACCACCATTATCACCTCAAATAACACCATTAACCCAAAAATCTATTTTTGATTTTTTTGTCTAATTCTTTACTCATTCGTTCAAATTAACCTATATGCAAAACTCGTCATTTATAGACCTACCACCACCACAACCTTAAATTTCACTATTTACAAATCAAAATTAAATTTTTTGAATTTTCAAATTTGAAGATTGAAACTCAAACCCATATGAAGATTTGAAAAATTGATGATTTGGAAATCTAACAATGTCATATTCCACCTAAACCACCATTGTTATGCTTACAATCACCCCAAACACCACTCCTAACCACCACCACCACCATCCATGCAATCGCCGCCACCGCCAGTCACCACAACCAAAAAAACACGTTCACCTTGCTTTGCTAAAACGAAAAAATAAAATATCTTAAACTTCCGTTAAGTCACCGTTAAAATTGGATGACAGTTAGGGATAGTGACAAAATTGCATATATCTTTAAAAGTATAATGACAATTTCGCTCGAAACATAGTACAGTGGCAAAATGTAACAATTAATCAAAGTACAGTGGCAAAATTAACCATTTTCCCCCAAAAAGTTAATTTTTTATTTGATTTGATTCCTTTTTAATTCTTTACTCCTTCCTTCAAAATAACTAATTTGGAAAACTCATCATTTATAGACACATCATCACACAACTTTGAATTTCGTTTTTTACAAACTCAAATTCAATTTTTTGAATTTTCAAATATTCAAACTGAAACCAAAACCCATGTGGATATTTGAAAATATAATGATTTGGAAATCTCACAATGTTGTATTTATCTAAACCACCACTACCATCCCTACAATTGCCACCACCACCGCCCCTAACACCACCATCTCTACAGTCGTCAGTATTACTATCACCACCACAAATAAATGCATTCACCTCGCCTTGTTCAAATGTAGACATATAATCTTTTTAACTTCCGATTAGTCGGACTTTTTTCTTAGAACGTCTCTCATTTCTTAGTTCCTATCCACTTTTGGTGTCAAATTACTAAGTAAGGAGATAATCTAATTAATTTTAGGATATACTACTTGAAAGGATGTCGGTTGGTGACAGTATCTTCCAATAAAATGAGAGTTGCGGTAGAAGAAAAGAAAGTCGATAGCCAAGGAAGGGGAATAGAGAGATTCTCATATGTAACTACATCGGGTCCTATGAAGAGGAGCAAGCAAGTTAAGAGCAAAAGAGGTTTGAGGTTTGGAACGCAGTTATGGAGAGGAGTAAAATATTTGAACCTAGTTATTTGTGATTACTACAATTGGTTTTATTTGTAATATCTATAAGTTTGGGACCAGTATGATAGTTTTTAAGGCTACTTGTAGTAGTCTGAAAATTCAAAAAAGTAAACTATAGATTTTAGTTTTTTTTTCTAACAAAACGCATAGATTTATCAAATAGTTCTTCATTTTTTTCATCTTCTTGACATTATGACATTTTTTCTTAACTCATTTCTCTTATTTTATTCATGGGTAATAACTAAACATGTTACAAATGTGCTTAATATCTCGATACTCACCAACAATTCTATTATTATAGATATAATTTTTCATATAAATCTAATAATGTCTTTCCCGAACATATTTAAAAAAGTAAAACCATATTATTTTTTAATTTCGAATAAAGTTTTAGTGTCTCGACTGAGTAAGGGTATTTTTGTCATTTTAGAAAATATTGGGTGACATTTGTAACGATAATGGTAGGAGGGAAACGATAAGAAAATCAAAATATAAGACGAAATGAATATAATTAAAAAATATAGGACCTAACTTTAAAATAGGTACAAGTCAAGGGATCAAATTATTATTTAATTATTCATGGAATTAATTAGCCTATGACAAATTTACTCTTTTGGTCTTAATTAATGGTGAGTGATTTATTATATTTATGACTATTTTTTCCAATCATTATTGTTTAGCATGGTAAATTTACGTGTATTGTCCTTAAAAAATGCACAGATTCATCAAATGGTTCTTTTTTTTTCATCTTCTTGACATTATAACATATTTTCTTTTCCCATTTCTCTTATTTTATTCATGGGTAATAACTAAACATGCTACAAATTTGCTTAATATCTCGATACTCACCAACAATTCTATTATTATAGATACAATTTTTCATATAAATCTAATAATGTTTTTCCCGAACATATTTAAGAAAGTAAAACCACATTATTTTTTAGTTTCGAATAAAGTTTTAGTGTCTCGACTGAGTAAGGGTATTTTTGTCATTTTAGAAAATAATTGGCGACATTTGTAACGATAATGGTAGGAGGGGGAAACTGATAAGAAAATCAAAATATAAAATGAAATTAATAGAATTAAAAAATGTAGGATCTAACTTTAAAATATGTACAAGTCAAGGGATCAATTTATTATTTAATTATTCATGAAATTAATTTGCTTATGACAAATTTACTCTTTTGCCCTTAATTCATGGCAAGTGATTTATAATATTTATGACAATTTTTTCTAATCATTATTGTTTGACATAATAAATTTATGTGTATTGTCCTTAACAAAAGGCACAAATTCATCAAATGGTTCTTCATTTTTTTCATCTTCTTGACATTATGACACATTTTCTTAACTTATTTCTCTTATTTTATTCATGGGTAATAACTAAACATGCTACAAATTTGCTTAATATCTCGATACTCACCGACAATTCTATTATTATAGATACAATTTTTCATATAAATCTTATAATGCATTTCCCGAACATATTTAAAAAGTAAAACCATATTATTTTTTAGTTTCGAATAAAGTTTTAGTATCTCCTCTGAGTAAGGGTATTTTTGTCATTTCAGAAAATATTGGGCGACATTTGTAACGATCCTGGTAGGTGGGCGAAATTGATAAGAAAATCAAAATACAAGACGAAATGAATAGAATTAAAAAATGTAGGACCTAACTTTAAAATAGGTACAAGTCAAGGGATCAAACTATTATTTAATTATTCATTGAATTAATTAGTCTATGACTAATTTACTCTTTTGGCCTTAATTAATGGTGAGTGATTTATTAAGTTAAGGGGTAGGTTTGTCCATACATTAAGTTCTAAGAAACAACCTAGACTTTTATAGGTAGTTAGGGATAGTGACGAAATTGCATATATCTTTAAAAGTATAATGACAATTTCGCTCGAAACATAGTACAGTGGCAAAATGTAACAATTAATCAAAGTACAGTAGCAAAATTAACCATTTTTCCCCCAAAAGTTAATTTTTTATTTGATTTGATTCATTTTTTAATTCTTTACTCTTTCCTTCAAAATAATTAATTTGTAAAACTCATCATTTATAAACACATTACCACACAACTTTGGATTTCACTTTTTACAAACTCAAATTCAATTTTTTGAATTTTCAAATATTCAAATTGAAACCAAAACCCATGTGGATATTTGAAAATATAATGATTTGAAAATTTTACAATGTTGTATTTCATCTAAACCACCATTGCCATCCTTACAATTGCCGCCACCACCATCCCTAATGTCGTCAGTATTACTATCACCACTACCAAGAAATGCATTCACCTCGTCTTGTTCAAATAGAGACATAATCTTTTTAGCTTCTGATTAGTCGAACTTTTTTTAAACGTCTCTCATTTCTTAGTTCTTATCCACTTTCGGTGTCAAATTACTAAGTAAGGAGATAATCTAATTAATTTTAGGATAGACTACTTTAAAAGATGTCGGTTTGTGGCAGTATCTTCCAATAAAATGAGAGTTGCGATAGAAGAAAAGAAAGTCGATATAGCCAAGGGAGGGGAATAGAGAGATTCTCATATGTAAGTACATCGGGTCCTATGAAGAGGAGCATGCAAGTTAAGAGCAAAAGAGGTTTGAGGTTTGGAACACAGTTATAGAGAGGAGTTAATTATTTGAACCAATTATTTGTGATTACTACAATTAGTTTTGTTTGTAATATCTATAAGTTTGGGACCAATATGATAGTTTTTAAGGGTGCTTGTAGTAGTCTGAAAATTCAAAAAAGTAAACTGTAGATTTTAGTTTTTTTTCTAACAAAATGCACAGATTTATCAAATGGTTCTTCATTTTTTTTCATCTTTTTGACATTATGACACATTTTCTTTTGTCATTTCTCTTATTTTATTCATGGGTAATAACGAAACATGCTACAAATTTGCTTAATATCTCGATACTCACCAACAATTCTATTATTATAGATACATTTTTTTTCATATAAATCTAATAATGTCTTTCCCAAACATATTTAAGAAAATAAAACCATATTATTTTTTAGTTTTAAAGAAAGTTTTACTGACTCGACTGAATACATGTGTTTTTGTCATTTTAGAAAATATTGGGCGACATTTGTAACAATAATGTTAGGAGTCAAAAACTGATAAGAAAATCAAAATATAAGACCAAATGAATATAATTAAAAAATGTAGGATCTAACTTTAAAATAGGTACAAGTCAAGGGATCAATTTATTATTTAATTATTCATGATATTAATTTGATTATGACAAATTTACTCTTTTGGCCTTAATTCATGACAATTTTTTTCTAATCATTATTGTTTGACATGATAAATTTATGTGTATTGTCCTTAATAAAAGGCACAAATTCATCAAATGGTTCTTCATTTTTTTTTATCTTCTTGACATTATGACACATTTTCTTAATTTATTTCTTTTATTTTATTCATGGGTAATAACTAAGCATGCTACAAATTTGCTTAATATCTCGATACTTACCGACAATTCTATTATTATAGATACAATTTTTTCATATAAATCTTATAATGACTTTCCCGAACATATTTAAGAAAGTAAAACCATATTATTTTTTAGTTTCGAATAAAGTTTTAGTGTCTCAACCGAGTAAGAGTATTTTTGTCATTTCAGAAAATATTGGACGACATTTGTAACGATCCTAGTAGGTTGGGGAAATTGATAAGAAAATCAAAATACAAGACGAAATGAATAGAATTAAAAAATGCACATCAGATCTCAACTCATATCTAAATACTCATAGAGTTCGTAAGTGCAAATTCAAAAGCGATAAATGACAAAGGGAATCTAATAAGTTATAAGAAAAATAGACACTCAATTTTGGACGATTTCTTTATTTAAAGAATATACGCTCATTTGAAACAAATGGGTCGGGTTAGAAAGGGTAACTTATTGAAACCTATTAAAATTTAAACATCAAATGAATTGAAATAAGTTATGTTGAATCAAGTTGGGTTAAAACTGGTCGACTAAATTTTTCAAAAAAATCCATATATTTATGAGTAAGAAAATATCGTGTCAAAATAGACAACGCTTCGACTTGTTTGACTCAATCCAACCTATTAATATTTTTGCTCGAACGATGAAATGAAATGAAATGAAAACTCATTATCGTTTTTTCTTTGCTAAATTATTTTGCTACTAAATCAATTGGAAAAAAGGATAATGAAGAAAATCTCATTAATTATTCACTATCTCTTTCTCATTAATTAACCTAATTTCTTTTACCCGCTCATATAGTAAGTTTTTTAAAAAAGAGTTGACCCAAAAACATCAAATTTAACTTTACCCAAAAAAAAGTAAAACAAGATAATAGATTTAGGGGGCGGAGGGAGATTTTGTTTTTGAGCTTCAAGGAAGTTTACCCCCAACGGTCCACTCCACCCCCACCGCCATATAATCTTAGTATATATGACTGTTAATTTTCAGAAGGAATTCTTTAATTCTCACACCGGCCACCGCCCACCACCAGCCATCGCCCACCGCCATATAATCCCTTCTGTATAATCTTCTGCTAGGGCCTATCGAGCAGCTTCGTGCGTATATTCTGTTTTCCGCCATAGTAGTGACAGTGAGTTCGATAGGATGACATTGAAGGCGGAAGAAGACCATCCTTATGGTTTAGGGGTTAAATTTTGCCCCACTGACGTTGAATGTGTCCTCTACTTAACGCACAAGATCGTTGGTGACAAACTGCCATGGAATGGGGTCGTTCTTGATTTCATCAACCCCTACGACGAAACTCAACTCCCCGCTCTTTTCGCCGCCGCCGAAATCAGTGATATGTTCTTTTTCACCATGTTGCAGAGGAAGAGTTCTAGATCTGGTAATTCCAAAAACGCAAATCGTGTCGTCGGCAACAACATAGCTACTTGGCATGGTGATCAAAGTTGGGAGGTTACCAATGGCCATCTTGGAGTTATTGGTACGGCTCATTCTCTCAGTTATCGGGAAAATGGTTCCACCAACGACCGTCGTTTTCGCATTACTGAATACCGTCTTCCCATCAATACTGCCCTCAGTTACGACCCTCTCAAGCACCCAGTTCTTTGTCGTCTACACCTTACGAATACCAACAGATCAAAACGCAGATGTTCTCATCAACCCCAAGCCCGTACTCCGTCTACGAAAAAGCCAAAATTTTCTGATGATCATGCTATAACTACTATTCAAGCTGCTTCATTATCTACTTTTCACCATCAATTCCCGACTACGACGACTACTACTACGACCACGACGACAACTACTTCTGCTGCCAATGATCAATATTCATGTGAATCGGCTACCTCTACGACAACGACTTCTGCTGTCGATGAACAATATTCATGTGAATGGGCTCCCTCTGCTAATTACAACAATCAAGTTGCAGACGATGACACGTACTCATTGGGCGATCTGGACTCTTTCGGCGATCTCGACTCTTTAGGCTTCACTCTTGATGAGTTTGATTGGATATTTGAGGATGACTCTACTATTTTTCCAGTTTAGTGTTTTAGTTAGGATTGAATTCTCCAATATATTCTGATTAAGTTCCACACTTTTTCTCTTTTTTGTGCGCCATTGTAGTTGATTTACAGTGTTTAAAAATATATATGTAAAAACTACATTGGAGAAACATTGTGTTAAGATTAGAATGTTGTGCTTGTTATTGTGTGCTTGTTATTGTATGCTTGTTATCAAAGTTTCTATTTCTGTTTCTTGTACATCTTTAAAGTTATAATCTTTTCCACCCATTACCACCAAAAGCCAGCAGATTGCAGACTTCAGCTCACCGAGCACATCGACAGATTGTACACCCACTAAACTAGGAACTTACGATGCCCCCAAAAGCCAAATATCCCCAGCATAATGACTCGAGATCCTGACATGCTTTGCGACTCACCACGGGCCCTCTCCACAATTCAATTTTGACATGTTGATCAGGTATGCCATAAAAATTTTAAATGAAACAGAAACTAAAAAACTATTCTTTAAATTAAGAGCACAAATCAATCTAAAAATCAGATAGTGGTATTAGCACTTCCAAGGGCAGAAAAGAATTTGCAGTTTAATATTGGTAAGTTTAGATTGTGCACATGGATGACAGCTTACTAGAGTAGTATCTATTCTGCTACATTTGATTCATAAAAAACTCTCTAACCTAAAACCTGAACTCCCAAAAACAACCAGCAAGATGACAATCTGGAGAAGAGATCATTTGCATAGTAGAACAAAACAACCTCAGGACTCGCTACCCAGCACCACTCCTCTTCTTAGGTCACGACTCTCCGTAACTTTCTGAGGACATTGTGTTGAGATTAGAATGTTGTGCTCGTTATTGTATGCGATATTGATTGAATTCAAGTATATTGATGATATTTAGGACTGTTTTGAGGGAGCTTTGATTCGGCTAAGGGCTGTCCAAGAAGCTTGGACAGATTTGTTGGTTTCAAGTATTCCGTTACGCATCAGATTTGCTTCTGAATGTTCATGCAGGGTTTTATGTTCCACGAGTTGGAAAGTTTACAGTAAAATCATGAAAAGTAGATTTCTTGATCATAACTGATAGTATACTTAGTATTATAAACGGAAAAGAGCTGTTTCTGTAGCCCCACCTTGCTCTTTTGGATTATCTAACCGCCCCCATGACTAAATAATTACCAACTCTCAAGTAAATCTGGTATCCATAGTTTCCAAGAATAACAAACCAATTTCCAGCACTATCCTAAAAGATAAACTAACCTTAACTACTTACTCTTAAAAGCTAAAAACTAAAACTTGAAAAATAGCAAATTATGAACAGAAGAAAATTAAGAAAGAACAGGGAATGCACACATATCGTGTAGGCATTAACTGGCATTAAGAATACTACAATCACTATGTGCAGGTATATACGAGGACCCTCTACTTGTGAATCATTATTGTTGGTAACTTTAAAGTCACTAGACTCAATCCACGTAACAAAGTTAAAGCATGTAGACAACTTAATCCATAACAGATTAAATGAATGATTCTGAAAATCTAACCAATCATTGTTGTTCAAGCACTTGTAAATATTTTATTCCTTACTAGATACTCTTGTTGCATCATAGGCAAGAGAAAAAATTGATTTCAGCTTTCAGACGCAAGTGAGACATTATACCATTTCATTGCATTGCACTGAGGTAAGGCCCAATGTCCCCCTCTTTATAGCCATCGGGCACTCCCAGAGTCCCAGTGTTAGGCAGCCCCAATTTGGTATTACGACAGGTGCCACCCTGTTTCTGTATTATATACATATATAGACAATGAAATAGGTCAAACATTTCAAGTATAAGATTAGCATGACCACAAGTCTAAACTTGGAAACATCTTGCTGTGTACACCCATTGGCAAGATACTCAAAGTCAAAAGAACCATAAAGAAGGTAAGTCATCCATATTATTCACATCAAACACAACTTGCATCTTCAAAATAGGAACATCACTTTCAGAAAAACGGAGAAATAAGTAATCAGCTGTCAACATCTCTAGGCAAGTAAATCTACCAAGAAAAAAAGGGGCAGATACTCGCAACATCTGAAAAGGCAACGGAAAGAGATCCAGTAAGAATGCAAAGAGACGAACATAATACTTGGGGCAGTATACAAGAACGGGGTATGCGTGTGGAGGAAGGGGAGGAGTCGAAAGCGACTCCTGAAGAATTAAAGCGAGTGTATGAGTACGGCGATCCATTAGACTGGCCGGACTGGGATGTTCCGAATCCTATTACATCAAGGATCCTGAATTCTGTTTGGAAGGTACCTTATCTTTCAATGTCAATTTGCGTATGAGGGTAGGTTCACATTATACTTTGTAGGATAAGGGGGGGAAAACGTGGACTGATATTATGTTGGAATTCTTACGGCTTTAAACCGCCCTGGAAGGCTGAACGGAGGATGAATAAAGTAGACATAGGGGCTGCCTCAAAGAAACATTTGAATAACAAGGGTGATCAGTTTGACGTTGTTTTGCAAATTAAAACCATAGGGGCTGTTTCAATAGAAGGATTCAAGTTTGGGTCTGTTTCCATTTTAGCCAATGGTACTGGAACTATTTTGGAGGCAGAAATAAAATTTGGGGCTGTTGCCAAAAAAACAAACGGCAGAACTGTTTTGAATGAAAGAGGTAGGCACAGAGCTAACGAGGTGAGACACTATGATCCAAGCACAACAAGAGCAACTCCATCAATTCAGAATTTTTCCTATGAAGATTTTGGGTTAAAACCTAGTCAACTCTTGATGCTATCAAAGGAAGAAGCAAGGGCATGGGCTGCGTTTTTAAGGATCATCATGTCAGACAAAGAAGAAACAAGTTGGACAGATTGTGGAGCCAAAGAGCAGCTCGAAATGGCAAGGTCAAAAGCGCACATATTGGGGTTCAAAATCAGTTTGAAAGGCTGCAAAGAAACAAGGAAGGGGCTGTTGGAATTAAAAACATTAAAGAGCAGCTTATTGGGATTCAAAAAGAACGTGGAAGTAAGTGAAACGGAGGTACAAGAATGGTTCGTTAGCAAAGAAGGACCAAGATTGATCTTTTTCGAAGAAAGAGAGTTTGAAGCATATTGGGGCATCATTATTTTCAAGGAGGGAACCGAGACAAAGGGGGCAATCGGGCAGTGCTCTACAAGTCAAAAAGGAGTTGTTTGGGAGGACGTTATGGAGCAATATAACAAGGGGGCTGGTCATTTGGGAAGGGAGATCCTTGCGTGGGGAATAAGGGTCTTACATGTCATGGATTTGAGGGATCACATGGAGTGGCTAGAGAGGAAGCATGCAAGGAGGGGGCAGCCGGGTTCCATAGAGTTCACATCCTGCTTCTAGGCGGGGAACCCGAAAGTGCAAGGCTAATGTCTTTTAATTAAAGTAGTTAGTTAGTTTAAAGTTAGTTTCCTTTTTAGTTGGTTGTTTTAATTATTGTTTGAGTAGTTAATCCAGTTGTATCTAAATCGATTTACAATTGAAGCACACACAATCATATCCTTATCAACTATCATAGCTACCATAACAAACTCTAACGCTCAAACAATTTAATTATTTATTTATTTATTAATATCAATATTAGTGTAATATAGAAATTTCTTGTCCAAGTGAAATTTTCGGGAAAAAACACGAATTTTATAGGATCTCGCCATCTCGGTTTCACCACATACTGAAATGCCAATTGCCATGTAAATGAAATTAACAACAACGGCAAGAACGCATAACATAAATTCAACCACATAATTTAAAACGTAAATATAGAAATACTATAATTATGAGAAAGAGAAAAAGGAAATTACGATTTCTGGGATCTAAAAAGGGCTCGTCATCTACATCATGTCGCCTAAATGATGGTATCGGAATACTGACCAATATATCAGTGTCCGGCGACTTCAGAGGTGCTCTACGGCGTTTGGTTCTACGAGCGCGGGCGTCGACAGTGAGCGATTTACAGCGAATTTGAGAGAGGATAGAAGAGAGGGAGGGAAAGGAGAAAATTGGAATTTGCGCGGGTAAGATTGAAACTGAAAATGTACTGGTGTAGCCATTTTTTAAGTGGCTCTGGAAGAGCTTTTTAAGCCGAGGACTGCAGTGGATATTTAAAACTAGAATAAAGGCATCAGTATGTTGTTCAAATCTATTCTTCCATATAAAAAACGTGTAAGACGGTCTTATAGATATTTTTTGTAAAATAGATCTTTTTTATTTGATTTATGATGGGTTAAGGTGCAAGAGAGTCTTACGAATTAAGATCCGTAAGACGATCTTACTGGAGACCTATTCATCTCCAAATAGAATATAAAGACCTAAACATTTTTAACAATTTTAGACTTGGCTTTGGATCGGTTATCATTTACTAATGTCAATGGTAAGTTTACAAACATGCATTTGCTAGAGAGAGTGAATAATCTATCTACCAATTATAAAAATATTGGATAAAATGGTTTTACGGATATTTTTTACATACACCCATATTTTACATACACACCCCTCCTTTATTTTAAATCTATCCATATACTAATTGCACACCCCTTGCATTTCCCATTTTACACTTCTACATACACCCAAAAAACAAACGGATTCCCTCCCATTCTCCCTCCTTCACTTCAATGTAGACACAAACAAAGCATTCTCCCCCTTCCCCACCTCAAGACCGAACCAACAAACGCAAGAGCTCTTACTCACTTGTGTCAAAGAAGAAAAAAAAGTCCTGAAGTATTCTATTTTTCAAACAGAGACTCTTTGTTCAGGACGGAGGGAGTAATATTTATATAGTTCTATTTCTCAATCATGCATTTTCTTGTACGTACCGATATGGCATTAAAGAATTGGATTAATGTTCTCACTTATCAAACAATTTCAAGGATGTTAGCGTAATGTGGGATGAAGTCTTAGATAGAGCTATCAAAATGAGTTGGGCCCGTTGGGTTAGCTCATCCCGCCACCTAAAAGAGGTGGGTTGAGTTGGTATTTCTTAGGTCCACCACTTTTTTGGGCTGGCTTGCCCCGCCCTGCCAAATGATAGGTTGAAGTAGGTTGTGGGTTGACTCGGCTAGAGGTGTCAAAAAGGCTTGGACCCGTTGGGCTAGCCCGCCGCGACACCTAAAAGAGGTGGGTTGGGTTGGCATTTCTTAGGCATGCCATGTTTTTGGGCTAACCCGCCCCGCCAACCCATTTTGACAGCTCTAGTCTTAGATGACCATTGCCCTTATACTGCGAGGCTGAAGGATTTGGAACAAGTGCAAGATTTAATATCAATCACCAGAGGCCTCTTAAGGCATGAACATATAACATATTGGGGGATAAATAACTCAACAAACTATTGATGCTTAATGGTGAATCCAACAAACGTTTAAGATCAATACGGTAAATCAACTACAATGGCGCGCAAAAAAGTGGAACATAATGAGAATAATATATACTGCCCTTCACAATTAAAGAAGACCTTTTGAAATTTCTCTATAAAGGAGTTAATGAAACTAGGTTGTTGCCTGGTTAAACGAGCCATCACATTCTCAACAATTATCAATAGAAAAGATGTATCACACATTGGCTATAAATTAATGTTGGTTTTAAAAATACTATTATTACCAATAGAATAGATGTATCATACATTTGATAGAGGGTAATGTTTGTTTTTAAAGTCTTTAAATATAAGACTTCTACCATTATTATCAATAGAATATGTATATCTCACATTGGTTAGAAAGTGATGTTGATTTTAATTTTAGATAAAAGACTTTGACTATTATTACTAATAGAAGAGATATTCTACATTTGTTAAAAAATGATGTTGGTTTTAAAAATCTTTAGATAAGAGACTTTTACTTCTATCATCAATATAATAGAAGAGATGTATCTCACATTATTTAGGAAGAGATGTTGGTTATAAAAAATTTAAAATTATTATTACCAAATGAGGATATATATTACCACTACAAGAAAATGATGAATTGGCTACGATAGTTTTATCTACAAATTAAAACTCGTAGTAAAAAAATATGTTTTTACTACAAACAAAAGTTTTGTAGTTAAAAAAATACAAATTCACCGCACTTATACAAAAAATTAAACACAATGTTTTTATGTAATTTCATTAGATTTAAATATTTCAAAAATATTTCAAAGTAAAAAACACGATACACCATTTTAAGCCCCAATTTTTTTTTAAAAATTTGACATTTTCTCAACATAACCCAATAACAAAACAAATCAATTTTTTTAATAGATGTTGCCTCAAAATTTTTTCTTTATTTTTGAAATTTTGTTTTTTCTCTTGTGGCGGTAATTTTTTTGTATATATTACCACTACAAGAAAAATGAATTGGCAATATTTTATCTACAAATTAAAACTCGAGTAAAAATATGTTTTAAAAACAAAAGTTTTGAGTTAAACGCATTATTTGGGCAAAAATATTTACTAATGTTAACGATGAAAAATAGGTGGCGGTAATTTTTTTGTGTCAAGAGGAAATGAAAAATTGGGCCTAATGTTTCGCGTGTGGCCGAGCAAAATTTAATCACTAACGAATGTTGGTCCAATGATGACAAAATAAGTCCATCGTTGTGGGTTAATTCTTAACTTCAGCTGGGTTTCATCGATTTAGGTATTTTTTTTCTTAATCAAAGGTTGAATACAATTAAAAATTCATGTTTTTAGCTTACACAAACATAAATAATAATGTTAGCAAGATCTTAGAGTTCGTCGAAAATTTTATCCTCCCTCAGTCCTTAAATTATCGTCCTAGTTGACCCGGTGCACGGATTAAGAAAAAACAATTGACTTGATAATTTATATTGATTATTTATATTGATTTAATATATAGTTTCCTTTAAGTTTATGTGTATGTGGCTCATAATAAAAATATGGTGAAAAGTAAGGGTAAAGTGTTAAAAGTGATGTTCTAAAAAAGTAAGTTTCAAACTGGACAATTATTTTGGAATTGACGAAAAAAGAAAGGAGGACGATAACTTAGGGACGGAGGGGGTATTTAGTAAAGTTAGTAATGATTAATGACTATAGCTGCCGGCGCCTCCGACAGCAGAAGACACCCGATCACGTGCACAGCACATCTTCACCGATCACAGCGAGCACGTGCACTCTAAGTTCGAGGCACGGTGAAATAGGCAGCGGCCATTAACATATCGCGAGCTTGGGGCTTAGCCTCCGCGGGTTAAGTTATAGCGAGTTGGGGGCTTACCCAATGGCGGGCAGCATGTGCGTGGCGGGGACTTACCATGCTCGTTGTTAAGAAAGCGGATGTCTTGAATGTGAGCGGTTACTTCCGAGAAACTCGTCATCACCACCATGATGAGACCGTTATGTTGGACGTGGTAGTTACTATGGCAGTTAATATGCCCGCCAAATACGCCACCACATTTAATGGGCAGTTACTCTCCGGCACCAGCTATAAAAACCCCTCGAAATGGAGGAGGGAGGTATGTGATTCTAATTTACTAGCCTAAACTCTGTCAAATTGTTGACTTAGTCAACTGTTGTGCTAATTCTTACGCCGGAGGGCTTTTGCAGGGAGTGCCCCTGCCTAGTTCATCGTGTGTGCTTGTTTGCAGAGTTGGGCTTTAGTGATTGCAGGAGTATTGAAAGCCAGATATCCAAATTGAAGAAGCCCAGTGTGTCCTGAGATTGATTTTGACGCATCAGTTGGTTCCGTTGCCGGGAATCGAAGGAAACATTTTCTGTGAAGCCGAATTTAGTTCTTGGTAAGTGTAAGCTATGGCGGAAAACGGTGTTAATGGCGTTAATGGTAGCAATCAGGAAGAAGTGCATGCAACCCCTAGTCTTAACCTTCCAGCTGGCAATAATCCACCCCCTGAAAGAGATTCATAATGTAAGAGACCACAATCTCATAAAGAAGGTGGAAGCGAGTCCAACCCTTTTAAGTACTTCAAGCATATCTCAGAACCTAGGAGAGAAATACTGAAGGCTAATTATTCTGATGGAATTACTAGATTGAAGACTTCCAACGACTATCTAAAGAGACCAACGACTATCTAAGGAGATGGTAGATTTCTGACTTGAACTAAAGCCATGTTTTTTTTAGCTCTGGCAGCTTTCCTTTAGAAGCCCATATTAATTATCTGTTGTCTTTAGAGCATCCCCATTATGTAATCTTCATATACATCTTCTTAGTTGGGTCCCACAGCCACTTAACATTTTTATCTTCTTACCCACTTAAGAATATATATTTCCATTGTATAATCTTCTTACACAAAAAATATTAAATTTAACATCATCCCACATAAATACAAAGCCCTCCCCCCCCCACACACCACAAAGAGACAGCCACCACCCCCACTCTCCCCAAATGTCTTCCTCTCTCCCCAAAAGTCTTCTTCTTATTTATGAATAAATTTTTCCTCTCTCCTATGTGGCAATTAAAAAGATGAACAATAGTAGATAAATTATATCTTCTTAATTGGAAGAAGGGTAAGAAGGCAACAATGGTGTTGCTCTTAGTGGAGCTAGTTAAGGGAAAAAGTATTCTACTTGTACAACTTCTGTATGCAAGCTGGTATTCTACTTACACTTGCTACTTTGGAGTCTACATTTGACATTAGACCTTGTTGCATTCAATCGGAGAAAAATGTGGTATCCCTCATACTTTTCTAGAAGAAATGTGACTTTTATACCCAATTTATGTCTTGGAAATCTCAAGAGATCCTCTAGCACATCCTTCATTTTCGTTCATGCTTAATCCCCCAGAGCCATTATGTTTCTTTCCAAGGCAAGTAGGAAGTTTTTCTACTTTGCCTCATCGATGAAGCAACAATTTTGGTTGTCCCCAATCTTGCATTGTAATTGTTGTAATGCGTTGTAATTGTCAGGCCTACCCTAGTATTGTGTCGTGGTTAATGAAAATACCGGATTTGAGCTATTCCCAAATCAGAATTCTTCCAAGACCAGCTTAAAAAATGGCAATCAGTCAGACTGGTGTTCAAATAGTGTGTTCGAATTTGTTTAGTACCAGGGACAGGCAAAAATCCGAGACTGCAATTCGAATAGTTAGATCTTGCTCCATACTTTTGTTGATGAGCAGAAAGTCTTGAACATCATGCTTGGACAAAAAGGGTCATTTATACTATTTTTATGAGTACCTAAATTAGGTAATAAACAATAACTAGGATACCTATAATAAAATTTCTTTTATTTATACTTAGTTGCTATTACTAATAAATTAATAATATTGCATTAAGTCAACTTTTATTTTCTTTTACCGAGGATGAAAGGAAGAAATTATATATAAATTTAGACATTAGAGTCTTTACGGGGGCTAGAGTGTAATTTTTTTTACCTAAAATAATCAAACTCAATAATTTATACGTTGTAATAGTAGAAAAATTACAAGGTCGCGGGGGCCATGATCCATTTACCCCATAAGGTGGCTCCGATACTGAATATACCCCCTTTCTATTTATTACAAAAAAATGTCATAGATTAAAAAGACCTTTATGCATTTGTCCTTTAAAATACATCCCCTAGTGTTGACCTGAGATGAGAAAGAAGGAACTGGAATTGATGTTGCTTTAGCTGGAGATGAAAGACGATGACTTGAATTGGAGAGAGATGACTAGAAGATGCCAATTGGAGTTGAGGCAAAATTGAATAGAGACGGAGGTTGCCGAACTCTAGTTTTGTTCGGCTAACAGTGAGTGAACGATGATGTTTGGTTATGGCTCGTCGAACATACTAGGTTGATTGGTCACGATTTTTTTTTTGGTACTGATTCGGTGGTGGGAGGAAGAAAAGAAAATAAAAGAGAGGGAGAGAGTCGTGGAAGACGAGGAAGGGAGGGAGAGAGAGAGAGAAGAGACTTGTTGGGGCTTTGGAGGATGAAAATAAAATAAAAAGAGAGAGAGATTCAACCTAGGGAATGTTTTAAGAAGCATAAAATTGGAAATATATGGGTGTATTTAGTATTTAGATAAGTTAAAAATCAAGAGGCGGTGTATATGGAGGAAAATAAGGTGTTAATAGCTCCACTCTAAGAATAACCTGATTTTTCTACTCCCTCCAATAATCCAATTCAAAATAGTTGTCATTTTAATGATAAATTTGTATCATTAAAAATTGATGTAAAATAAGTATCATTTTCATGTATATGGAGGAAAATAAGGTGTTAATAGCTCCACTCTAAGAATAACCTGATTTTTCTACTCCCTCCATTAATCCAATTCAAAATAGTTGTCATTTTAATGATAAATTTGAAACATTAAAAATTGATGTAAAATAAGTATCATTTTCGGTTTTTAATGCATAAGTTTTTCTAGTTTTCCTCTATCTTCTCCCAAAAACTAATAATTTTTCATTAAATATTTTCTTCATCCAATAAACAAAGGGGATAGATAATTATGAGGAGAGAGAAGTTAATGGGAATGCAAAATTCCTAGATACAAATATTTAATTAAGGGTATATTGGTCAAACTACTTAGTCTCTTAATAGGTGCGCATTGACATGGAATTGAAGAGTATGTAAAATCCTTTAAGACTTTGTTTGGTGCAACGTTTTGAAAACATAGATTTTTAAAAATGCAACACTTTTAAAACGCAATATTTTCAAAAAGTAATTTTTTTTTCTTATAAACACGTTTGAAAACTATTTCAAAACACTATTTTTATATATAGAATATTTGTAAACGCAACATATTTTGAAAACACTGCATATTTTAAAAACACTGTACTTTTAAAACGATTGAAACATTTTTAAAGAGAAAACACTATATTTTTTGTTAGCGTTTTGATCAAAACGTTTTACCAAACAAGCATGTATTGTCAAAATAGCCCCTCTTGTCCGACTGCAATAGTAATAAGGGTAGGTCTCCTTCATGGCTCATGCCTTGAGAAAAAAAAAATATTGCGCAAGGGAGCACATGGTAAATTTTGAGTTGTTTTGAACATAAAACCATGAGAGGGACTAATCAACTCAACTCAACAATTTTCTCAATCACTAAGGACCGACTACATGAATCCTTTTCTGTCATTTGATTCGGTCGAAAGCAAAATGATCACACATACACACCATACCATTCTTATATATACACTAGTGATGCACCTGCGTTGTACGTTTTGTACACGAGTGTAAATCATATATTTAATTAAAGTTGACTAATATACAATTAAAAACTTTAATATGAAAAAATAAACAATAAAATTAAAGATATAAAATCACATAAATTTATTTAAATGTATTTCCTTGTTTGGAAAGGCATGATATAGAATTGAACATCTACATTATTCGTTAAATCAACAATTGATAATAGACTTGTTCCTGTGAATGACAAAAATTGATAGGGATGACAATTTTTGATATTTCGTACTAATGTAGTAGTTATAAAAAAATGTTGATTATTGAAAATACAAACATATAAAATGACATGAATTAAAATTACTTTACTAAATAGTTTTACATAACACCGTTTGTTATATTCGATAAAGGAGAAATTGAAGTCTCGTATAATACTTTATACAGAACCTCTAATTCTAAAATATTATTGAACAATACTTTATGCAACTTCATTTTTATATGATCATTCAATAAAAAAACACAAACAATAAAAAATTATAAAATGCAACAACATAATTTATACATGACATTTCAATTACATAAAACAAAGGAGTAATTGCGGACCAGTTTTTTCCCCAAATTTTCATCCGGAAAAGTAACCTTTCATTCATTTGTTCCAATAATGCCTAAATTGTATAAACTATTTAAATTTCTTCTTATTCTTCTCCCTCGTCGTCGAGTTCGTTTGCCGAAGAAGCAAAAAAAGTATGGTGGTTATGGATGAAGAGAAAATAATAAGAAGTTGGGTGGTGAAGAATGGTGGTTACTACATAATTGTGTCTTCCAATTATCTTCCTTCTTCATACCTCCTCTTTCTTCTTCTTCTTCTTCTTCTTCTTCTTCTTCTTCTTCTTCTTCTTCTTCTTCTTCATTTGTGTGTGAGATTCAAATTCAATTTACTTTTGTGATTGTGTTGTTATGCATGTAAATTGTTTGATGAAATTCCAAATAGGAATTTGTTCGTTGTTGTATACATTTTTTAAACCGGATGCATCAATTTGAATCACAATGATCTGTGAATTGTAATGCATCGATTTGAATTTGTGATGTAGGTAAGACGCATTAATTTGAGATCATTTGTTAATTGTGAACATGAAAGAAGAGAGATGAATGTCTGGTTCATTATGATTTGTAGCGCGATGCATAAATTGGATTAGATTATTTCAATTGAGGCAACTACGATGCATATATTGATACAACGCGATGCATTGATTATGTGATCCATAACGAGCCTTCGGTTCATTAAAGCTATCGTACTATCTTCCCTTGTCATATAGATATCGAGCTTCTCACTCTCTAACCTAAAATACCCACCCCAACTCTCTCTAACCTATATACATATTGGCTCACTCTCACTAAATCAATTTGTCTAAAAGGTTACCTTCCTTATTTCTAAAACCGTAAACATAGCAAAATTCTCGTGTGAACATGAAAGAATGACTTGAATTTTCAAAACGTGACACTCATTTGGGATGGTGGTAGAGTAATAATTCAATGAGTGACCCTAAACGTAACACCAAATTCCCTAAACGCAACATCATTTAATGCATAAAATGACCTAAATATCCCTTTTAACATTTAATAGATACTCACTTTTGGTACACACTAGCGGATGTTTTATAAAACATCCGCTAGTTTGTAGTGGTTGTTTTGTCCGAAATCGAAAAAAAATGCAAATCAACAGTTTTTTGTACGTAATTGAAAAGAAAAAATAAACCGAATCAAAACCAATCTAATTCACATGCAATATCATGCGAATTAACAATGAAAATTGAATCAATAATGACACGTAATCAAAATTACGTGAAGGGGGAGGGAAGGAGGGGTAGTATAGTTTAAATGTTTAGAGGGGTAGTGAAGTAATTTTATCTTTTAAATGGTGTTGCGTTTAGGGATTTTGGTGCTACATTTAGGTGTTCTGTAATTCAATTGATTAATGTAATACATGATACTAATTGATAGTTTAGTTACTCCTTAGGTAGAAAAGTCATTCATATTCCTTTAATATAATTTAATATCAAAAATCAAGAATTATTTTTTAAAATGAAGCTCAGCTTGAAAAAAATTTATTCTCTTTTTAAATTAGTTCCTTAGATATAGTTTTATTTCATAAATTTAACATAGATTTGTTTTTTATTTTTTCCTAAAACATCATATTCTTGCAAGTGTCATGAGATGTGTTTGCCTTCATGAATTAAGAGTTTGATTTTAAATTTTGAGTTTTTCTTTTTGTAATGACCGAAGAAAAACTGAAAAAAGTAAGAAAGAAATGGAGCGAAAGTTGTGGGACAAATGAAATAATAGAGAAAGTCTAAAGCCACCAAAGTCGGGTTTTAAATTAAGAGGTGGTCTCCTGTAATACGGTCTTACGGATCCTTATCCGTAAGACGGAGCCCAATTTAAAAATTCAAGGGTTAATAACCAAATATGTTAATAAAAATCATAATAATAAATTTGAAAAGATGGATGGAAGTCTTGCTTGAAGATTTAGTTGATTGGAGGTCAGCTATTTAAAACTCCTTAGCTACGTAATTTTGTTTTAATTCTCATTAATGAGAAGTTTCTCTATTTGCTTCGGTGCCCTTGCACTTTCATTGTTTGTCGCCGAAATTCTTATGTTTCTCACGCCTTGCAGTTTAATCATTTGTCACTTTTTAGTATTAAGAGTGTCACTTTTTAGTATTAAGAGTGTCATTTTTTAGTATTAAATGTGTCACTTTTTAGTATTAAGAGTATCACTTTTTAGTATTAAGAGTGTTACTTTGTATTTTAATGAGAATTATATAAATTTCATTTTATAGTATCACTTTCAACCTTAAAATGTGTCACTTTTATCTTTTCAATGTGTCACGTTTGGCTTTAAATGTGTCATTCAACATTTCGTTAAAGTTCATTAGAGTTCATCAAGTATCCCAAGGCAATTGATGCTAACAGAGCTGACAAAGGATTAAACTGTAAGGCCTCCCAACAATTGCCCGCTTCAAGCAGGCGAATTCCCTCAGGTATTCATGTACCCTCAAAGCAGGAGAATGAAGAGTAGATGGCAGACGATTAGGCAGAAAGCAAGTATAGCCGCCAAAATCCGTCCCACCGACATCACCGTCGACAAGATCATCATCGTCTCCAGCCAAGTTTTGGCAGTCAACATTAGTTTTAAAGTGACACTTTTTAGTATTAAATGTGTCACTTTTTAGTATTAAATGTATTATTTTTTAGCATTAAGAGTGTCACTTTTTAGCATTAAGAGTGTCACTTTTTAGCATTAAATGTGTCACTTTTTAGTATTAAGTGTGCCACTTTTTAGTATTAAATGTATCACTTTTTAGTATTAAGGGTGTCACTTTTTAGTATTAAGGGTGTTTCTTTTAAGTATTAAGAGTGTTACTTTGTATTTTAATAAAAATTATAATAAATTTTCTTTTATAGTGTCACTTTTAACATTAAAATGTGTCACTTTTTAGTATTAAATGTGTCATTTTTTAGCATTAAGAGTGTTACTTTTTAGCATTAAGTGTATCAATTTTTAGTATTAAATGTGTCACTTTTTAGTATTAAGGGTGTCACTTTTTAGTATTAATAGTGTTACTTTGTATTTTAATAAAAATTATAATAAATTTTCTTTTATAGTGTCACTTTTAACATTAAAATGTGTCATTTTTGCGTTTTCAATATGTCATGTTTGGCTTTAAATGTGTCATTTAACATTTCGTCAAAGTCTGTTAGGATCCGTCAAGTATCCCAAGGCAGTTAATACTAACGGATGGTTAACGAAGATGCCAAAGGATTAAATTGCAAGGCGTAAAAATATAAGAATTTCGACGGCAAACATTGAAAGTAAGGGGCACCGGAGCAAATAGACGAATTTCTTATTAAAGAGCATTAAAACTAAATATTGTTACTTTGTATTTTAATAAAAATTATAATAAATTTTCTTTTATAGTGTCAATTTTAACATTAAAATGTGTCACTTTTGTGTTTTTAATATGTCACGTTTGACTTTAAATGTGTCATTTAACATTTCGTCAAAGTCTGTTAGGATCCGTCAAGTATCCCAAGGCAGTTGATACTAACGGATGATTAACGAAGATGCCAAAGGATTAAATTGCAAGGCGTAAGAAACATAAGAATTTTGGCGGCAAACATTGAAAGTAAGGGGCACCAGAGCAAATAGACGAATTTCTTATTAAAGAGCATTAAAACTAAATATTGTTACTTTGTATTTTAATAAAAATTATAATAAATTTTCTTTTATAGTGTCACTTTTAACATTAAAATGTGTCACTTTTGTGTTTTCAATATGTCACGTTTGGCTTTAAATGTGTCATTTAATATTTCGTCAAAGTCTGTTAGGATCCGTCAAATATCCCAAGGCAGTTGATACTAACAGATGGTTAACGAAGATGCCAAAAGATTAAATTGCAAGGCGTAAGAAATATAAGAATTTCGGTGACAAACATTGAAAGTAAGGGATACCAGAGCAAATAGACGAATTTCTTATTAAAAAGCATTAAAACTAAATATTGTTAGCTTCCAAGTTTTGAACCCTTTGACCTCCACCCGCTACACCATAAAGAGATCCAACCAACCAACTCAACTAATATACATTTATAATATTCATTAACATGTTTATTTATTAATCCGCGAATTCCTAAATGAGGCTCCGTAAAATCGTCCTACACAAGTCTTTATCTTAAATTAAACCTTAAATCACAAGTTAAAAATGATCATTAAGACAAACTTATAATTTAATTGCAATTTTAAAAAATAAAAAATAAAAAAATAAAAAATACAATATTGATATTTAAATTTTAAATGAGACTCTATTTTCTTGAAGGAAGAGGATAATTCTGTTAATATTTCCACCCTCATACCAAAAAAGTCTCTTTTTAAATCCAAACTCGAAATTTCCATTAGTATTTATTTTTCAATCCTTTTACTTTCAAAAGCAAGGTTGGCACTCGCTTTAACCGCTCAATGGAGCTTCAATCCTTTCTCCGTCGACCCTCTTTTGCAGGTAACTTCTCACAAAATCGCAATTCCGTGGGTGTAATTGGTGCAAGTATACTTTTTTTTTTTTTTTGTATTTCATTATGTTTGTTTGCTTAGTTGAATTTATGGGTTCCTTCAATTTGTGGATAATACTTGCTACTTTCCCGCTAATTTTATCATATGAGATTTGGGCATTTTGAGGTTTGAATTTTTGTTGTTTAATCTGCCTTCTTTCAGTTTCTCCATCTGTTCCCTTAAAGCGTCTACTTTCTAGTTAATGTTCAATATACACTTATTCCATTTTAGATAATAAAGCTTGGATAATTGAAACACATTAAAAGTACTACTCTTTCTGTTCTCAAAAAAGAGTCCCATTTAACTGGAGTTACTGGACACGGACCAAAGAGAGTAATTTAAGTGTATCACTTTCCACTTTTAATCTCGAAGCTAGTTAAAGGTTTAAAAAGATAGTTTGTAGTGATTTGAGTGGCACTCTGGCAAAGAACTTAGGTTTTTGGTTCCAATCCCCGTACCAACAAGGGATCACCTACTTATCATTGTTTTTTTTAACTAAAGGATGAAGTAGTAAAAGCACCATAAAGGATAGTTCATTTTTAGAAAGTGGACACTTTTATTTGGGAACATTCCAAAAAGGAATAGATGACTCTTTTTGAGGATGAATTACAACTTAAAATTTTATAAAGATAAGTTTATTAATGATGAATCTTTGGTTATAGTTTAATCAAGTTGACAATAAAAAGGCAAAACTAGACTCTTAACGTGGAGGGAGTATTTTTTTATTTACTCATTTTTTCTTGATCAATCTTTTGCTGGTTTCACAACATTCCTTAAAGAAATTATCTGACATGATGTAACCATGATGCCTCTAATTTTTTCGGGACTAGATAATTCTTGTGTTCCTATGTGACAGTTTTGAAGATAAGATGAACTGTCTCAAAGGGGTTTGCTAGATTCATTCTAGGTAGGAATTGTTTCTTTGAGACTGCAAAACTATATTTTTTATGGTTTATGCTATTTTTATTTGTTTATTGAGGAATGGACTCTGGAGGTGGATTAGGTTTTAGTAGTAAAGACATATTACTACCACCATCCACAAGTTGGTGCCACTTTTGGATAACTCATGGAGGGAGTAGCTTGCATTTGGTGGCACATGTACCAACAGACTCATGTTGCTGCAGCTCAAAGATGGGAAGATAGGAAATCAGTTATGCACTGATACACCCCGTTGTTCCTCTTGACTATCAACAATGAGATTACCTGCACTTCACAAAATTGGTGCAAAAAATAAGTTTGTTGAAGGAATATGCTACTCCCGGCATCCCAAAATGTGTGTCCATCTTTGTTCATGATCGTGAACAAAGATGGACACTTATTTTGGGAATTGGGACGAAGGGAGTGCATTGTTTAATATTCTTGCCATGGGAGCCAAGTTTCTGTGATTAGAGAATGAGATGATTGCCATGTATGAGTTCAAATGTGGAAATTGTTTTTCTGTTAGCTGCTAGGAGATTATTTACTATGAATAATCTGAGAAAGAGTAGCGAGAGAGAAAGAAAAGACAACACTGTGAGATGAAGTCTGGTAAACTGACCTTAATTTAGGATTCAGCCAGAAAGTGTTCATATATACTAAAGAAACAATCTCCTAAGTTATTACAATAAGATGTTGCCTACTCTAAAAGATCCTGTGAGTGATCATTGGTAAAGACTTATAATACAAATATACTACCTAGACTAGGACCAGATTGATAGTGTTATTACAAGAAAATTATCTACCAAGAATACAAACTTGCTAAAAAACTTTATACATCAACTTGTGGACCAAGTTTACGGGCTAGCAACCCCCCTCAAGCCAAGCGTAACGAAGTGGAGCTGCAACTTGGACGATGAAAGAGTGAGTTGAGGCTTAGGCAGACTTTTTGTAAAAATCTCAATGCGTTGATCTTGAGTGGAAACATAACGGAGGCGAAGAGTACCACGTTGTTGCATTCAGCAGGAGTAATCGATTTCCAGACATTCTCACTGTAATTACACTCTTTGCAACTTAATAGAGCTTCATGCCACTCATTTGCTGCTGCAGTGAGTGCTGATTAGTTGCATAGAGACCCAAATCAATCTCTAATTCTCAATATATCATTCCCTCAACTTAATAATGATCATATTCTAGTCCATTATTTCTGTTATTCTTTAATATTACTACGCCCTCCGTTTCATTCAAAGAGTTCATGTTTAAAAAGTCTAATAATTTATAACTAGCATTAGAGTTGATCATATTTACATTAAGGCTTGAACATAATCAATATGTTAATATCAAATGTGGTGGGTAAAGCTGAAATGTTTTGAAGATTGTAGACATAAGAGCCAATTATCAAGAAGAGCCAATTATTTGTTCCCCGTTGGCTATGATGAGTCCTGATTCTATGTTAGGGGAGGAGTTAGGGTTGTTAACCGACGAGAAAAGTGACATTTCACTGTGGGTAAGTAGAAGATTAAAGGACTTCGGGAGATGTGTAGGGGTTCCTATGCAGGATTTGAGGAAAAAATAGTAAGGCTGTTTGATGGAAATTGAAGAAGCACGGAAGTCGATGGGGAAAGATAGTATTCAAAGCAAAAAAAGGACTCGGGTAGGGAGCAGCAGGGAATTAAGGAATCTGAGCTGCAGTCTGAATTTTGATAGCATGGATAGAAGGGGAGGGAAAGGTTCAAACATCAATCCTGATAGTTTATAATGCATTTTAAGATCATCTCTTGGAATGTGAGGGGCATTAATGACGTGTCAAAAAGACTGGAGATTAGCGTGCTGGTAAGAAGATGGAAAACTCATGTTATTTGTTTTCAGGAAACAAAACTTACTTCAGTGGACAGAAGGTTGATCATGAGTGGGAGGGAATCAGTGGTCCCAATGGGAACATCTGGATGCTATTGGATCAGCAGGAGGTATTCTGGTCATATGGGATAGTCGAGTTTTGACTCGGGTGGGGTCGGTGTTTGGTGTGCATTCTGTCTCTTGCCTGTTTTAAGGAGTGTCTAATGATTTGCAGTGGACTTTTTTGGGGGTGCATGGGCCTTGTGTGGATGGTGATTGAGTAACTTTGTGGGATGAGCTGAAAGATGTGCAGCTAAATTGGAATCATCCTTGGTGCATAGGAGGGGACTTCAATGTGATCAGATTTCCGGATGAACGTACCGGGGCAAAGGTAGTCTCGCAGACTATGATGGATTTCAATAAGTTTATTAATGAGATGGAATTAGTTGATTTACCTTTAGAAGGGGTTCCATTTACTTGGGCGCGAAATAACATGGGGAATCAATGCTCAAGGATTGACAGATTTTTGGTGTCCATGAGTTGGGTTGAGTGTTTTAGGGGGATCTCTCAATCGTGCCTGCCAAGGGTAGTCTCAGATCATAACCCTTTGTTTCTGGAATGTGGAGGGATGATTAAAGGGAAGTCTCCCTTTCGGTTCAAGATTATGTGGCTAGATCATCTGGGTTTTCTGGAATGGTTCAAAGGGAGATGGAATTCTTATGGAGTGACAGGAGATCCCTGCTTCCGTTTTGCGAGAAAACTCAAGTGGCTGACAGAGGATCTTAAGGTGTGGAATAAAGAGGTCTTCGGTAGCATTCACTTGAAGTTGAAGGAGGCTCTGGAAGTAGTGAGAATGCTAGATGAGAAAGAAGGGATGGGGAGTCTTGGTGTTGAGGAGGCTGCTTGTAGGATGTCTTTAAAATCTGAAATCCAAAGATTGCTAAGGAGTGAAGAAATTAGTTGGAGGCAAAAATCCCGGATTCAATGGCTGCGAGAGGGGGACAATAATACGAAATATTTTCAGCAGATGGCGATCGCTCACAAACAGATTAATCAGATTTGTAAGGTAAGAATTGATGGAGTTATGTTGGAAGATGTAGATGAAGTTAAAGAAGGCATAACAGGATTTTACAAAGGCTTGTTTACGGAAAGTAGAGATTGGCATCTTAGGTTGGATGGGGTCTAGTTCAAGTCTCTCGGTGCCGATGACAGGGATGTTCTGGAAATTCCTTGCACAGAGGAGGTTTGGTCTGTAATTAGGAATATGAAAGGAGACAAAGCACCGGGGCCGGATGGTTTTCCTATGGGTTTCTTTCAGTTTTGCTGGGAGGTCATTAAAGTTGAGGTGACGGCAGTCTTTCATTTCTTCTATGTTCATAAGAGGTTTGAAAAGAGCTTTAATGCCTCTTTTTTAGCCCTTATTCCGAAGAAAACCGGTGCAGAAGATATTAAAGACTTTAGACCAATCAGTCTGATTGGAGGGGTCTACAAGATCATCGCGAAAGTTCTGTCTGTCCGTCTCAGGAAGGTTTTGGGAAAGCTCATTTCTGAACCTCAACACGCTTTTGTGGGGGGGCGACAGATCACAGAGGCAGTTTTGATTGTGAATGAGGCAGTAGATTCGAGGATGAAATGTGAAGAACCAGGTCTGAGCTGTAAACTTGACATTGAAAAGGCCTATGACCACGTCAACGGGGACTTTATGATGTATATGTTACCCAGAATGGGGTTTGGTGTACGGTGGAGGGAATGGATTCTTTTTTGTATCTCTACGGTGAAATTTTGGTGCTAATCAATGGGGAACCTGCAGGTTTTTTTTCCTAATTCGAGAGGCTTACGCCAAGGAGGCCCTCTCTTTCCGCTCCTTTTCATCGTAGTCATGGAAACCCTGGGCAATATCATGTATAGGGCAGTAGCTAATGGTTTCATTCGGGGTTTTAATGTGGGTAGGGTCGGGGATGCAGAGGTGGTGATTTCCCATTTACTGTTAGCGGATGATACCTTAGTGTTTTGTGGGGCAGAGGCAGTGCAGCTGGGTTACCTTTGGTGCTTCTCTTCTTTCAAGCAGCTTCAGGCCTGAAGATTAATATTCATAAGAGTGAGCTCTATGCAGTTGGTAACGTGGGTAATGTTGACTCGTTGGAGCTAGGTACAAGTGTAAAGACATTTGGAATCTGGTTATTGAAAGATTTGAACGTAGATTGGCCTGGTGGAAGAAACAATGCTTATCAAAGGGAGGTAGACTGACGTTAATCAAGAGCACCCTTTCCAATTTGCCTATGTATTTCATGTGTATCTTTAGAATGCCAATCTCGGTAGTCCAGCGTTTAGAGGTTAGAAAGAGACTTTTTGTGGGAGGGTAATTTGGAGGAGCGAAAGTATCATCTGGTTAGGTGGAAGGTAGTGTGCCTTAGCTTGAAGGGTGGAGGCCTAGGGATTACAAATTTAAAGGTTTGGGGAAATGGTCATGGAAATATTTGATTGACAAGGAAGCCCTATGGAGGAGGGTGCTGGTGGGAAAATACCGGAGTGGAGATCATAAGTGGGCTCCTAATGAGGTCCAAACCTCATATGGGACGAGTGTATGGAAGGGTATTAGGAATAAATGGGAAGCAGTGAAGCGGTTTATTTCCTTCAAAGTTGGAAATGGAGTGCTGACTGCTGATCCGTTTTTGGTGTGATAGATGGTGTGGCGATAGGGATCTGCGAAGTGTTTTCCCGTCTTTGTATAGTATCGCTGCTCATAAGGAGGAAATGGTTGGGTCTGTTTCTCAGTTTAATGGCGGTGCGGTGAATTGGAATATAGTGTTCAGAAGAAATCCCCAAGACTGGGAAGTGGATATCGTCGTGCAATTCTTTGAGCTGCTTTACAATCAAGAGGTGACTGGTGCTGGGGAGGACTCTGTTGTGTGGACTGAGGAGAAGAATTCAATCTTTTCAGTCAAGTCCTTATATCAAAAGTTAACATGAACATATGGTATATTTTCGCAGATTATTCGGAAGCCGAAGGCCCCTACTAGGGTAGGCTTTTTCATGTGGGAATCTGGTAACAAAGCTATTCTAACCGGGGATACTCTGCGAAACAGGAAGAAGATCTATGTTAACTGGTGCTACATGTGCAAAAGGGATGAGGAAAATGTCAATCACCTCTTGTTACATTGCCCAGTTGCGAGGAGCATATGGGATTATGTGCTGAATCTGTTCCAGTTATCCTGGGTTATGCCTAGAACGGTGAAGGACTGAAGGAGCTGCTGCGTAGTTGGTTGCTGTATAAACGCAAAAGAAAAATTAGTGTTTGGGAAGCGACTCCGTGGGCCGTTTGCTGGAGCATCTGGAAAGAAAGAAATGGCAGAGTTTTCGATAACGAAGAAAGGAGTGTTGAAAGGCTTAAAGACTTGATTCTCCAAACTCTGTTTTTTTGGTGTAATGAGCTGGATTCTCCGGGGGGGGGGGGTTGATCCTTTTGTAGATTTTGTGGATATGATTGCTAATAGGTAGCTTGGTTTTTGGTATTCTCCCTATGTACATAGGTTGTGTCTCCGTTTGACGCTTTTTTATATATAATATTCTATCTTTACTTAATGGAAGAGAAGGAGTGATGAGACACACCCGTGATGAAGGAATGAAGAGAAAGAGAGTAACGTACCGAGCCCGAAAACTCGGTCCGCTACCTGTAGCCCACTAAGTACGCAACACCTTGGGTCAATTGGATGATGCTGATGCCTAGTCGTAGTGGGTGGCCACCTTATAAGGCGGACTCAAACACACATCTACCCGATGTGGGATGGGCTATTAAAATCTCCCCGACTTAAATCCTTGACGTCCTAGTCAAGCCGGCCAAACAGCCACCAAGATCGTACCCTCGGGCGATGCAGGACTCAAGAGGTGGCTCAACGGGGATCAAGACGTGGCCAATCCAGTAAACGATATTATATGCCGGCTAAGTTCTAAATAGAAAAAAATTGACGAATGCCTAGAGAATGGCCCACTTGCAGCCTATCTTTAGGTCCTGGGTAATAGTGAGAAAAGCAGATGGAAGGTGGCCTAATCAATGGAACACCTAAAGGGTGTGCCAAGCTTGCTTGTAGACTAATACTAACTCTTAACCATTTAGTTACGCAAAGATCGGATTTGATCACGGTTCAGCATATCCAAATTCAGACATCAGATCTTTGCTGACTAAGGCTTTCCATTCCATCATTCATTGTGCTGAGAAAATCTTTCTATAAGGGACCTGTATGCTGGTCCATGCAAGAACAGCTACCAAACATCTCTGTCATTGCCTCATTAGAAGTGGTGGAGGTGGAGGTGCAGATGGTTGTGGCTGTGGCTGGGGATGGTTAATTTAGAGAGATAAACAGTCTGGTTGTAGGGAGCAAGAAAAGGAAAAGGAAAAGGAAAATACTTTACTTATTTATGTAGGGTCCAGCTAACATTTGTCCCAAGTGCCCTTTTGGGGAAATTTTTACATGAGATTCTTTCTCCTTAGTGGCAATGGAATTCATTGAAACTAGTAAAATACATGATAACCTTTCCAAAAATAGGATGTTCAAAGTGTGGCATCAGGGAACTTGTTAGCATTTGTCTTATTTTAATATATTTTACCAAGTGGCTATCAATTTGCCACTTTGCCATTAGAGATTTTTGATCAATTTAACCCTAGTGATTAGAGGTGGCAATTGTTTCCCGCGCCCATATGCCCACCCAGACTGCCCACAAAATAATGGGTATGGGCACACTTAATGTTTGAAGTAGGTACAAATGGAAATGCCCACTTGAGACCATTAATTATGATGGGCATATATGGGCTTAAATGGGCGCCTACTTAAATTGGCATCAGCAAGACGGACATTGATAGAGGACTTTGTACTGGCACCGTTCATGTGATTGTCTTACATTCTTACCGTCACTTTCTTTGTTTAATTACTTGTACACTTCTTAATTTGGTGACCTCTTGATTCTCAGGTTATTATTGTTATTATTATTATTTTAATCTTAAAACACAAATTCATGTCATTGAAATTTACTCAATAACCAATAAATAAATGGATAACAAATTATGCCGATAATTAATGTATCATATTAAATTGATGCTGTGGGTACATTGCCTTCTTCTGATTATGGTACAATTTAATACCATGTTAATTTATTTGATAATTTTGTGGCACAATCTAATAATGTTAGATTTTTGTTAAAGGAAATGAATTTTTGTATTTATTTGATAATTTTATGTTAATGAGTAAATGGGCACCCATGCCCATTTATGCCCATGTTATCAAGTCGGCACTTACTCGCCCGCCCACTAAGTTCATTGCGCCCATACCCGCCCATTTTCCACCTATACTAGTGATTGATCCACATCGATATTCTTCGCCTTCAATTTTGAATGGATGCAAGTTTGATGACTTGAGACGATTCAACAACTTTCAGTGACCCAATTGATTTTCAAAGTGATCCAATGGCAACATCATGTCACACTCACATTTAGTGACTACCTGGATAGATGGCCTTTATTCTGCTCATTAGAAATTTGGAAGACCAATAACCCCCTTAACCAAAGAATGTGTTAGGTCATCATTGCTAGGTCGTTTGGCTCTATATAAGAGCTCTTCTTAGGCCTCGAAAGAGTGAATGAATGTCTATTATAATATGATTTGACTATAAATTTAAGAATTTTGCTGTTTCCTCTGTGTAGCGGCAGTGAGATGGAAATGGCACTTTGGTTCTTCAATACGACCCTTTTGCATGTTACATTATGCCATTATGGGCGATTTTGTTTTGCAAATTTCATTGGCATTAACATGTAAAACGGATCCATCTTACTTACATAGAATATTCAGAGGTATGAAACCCAAGTTCCTTATTGAATATTGGGATCATTTTTTTTTAAACAATGGTGTGCACATCTCCATGAATTCACACATACTGTAAACACACATTTTAGAAGATACATCATTTGCATATTCTTGAATATGTATCCCATCCTTGTGCTATGTAGCTTGCTGGTTTTATTGTGGTACCATGAATAAGCTGGAGTAGCATTATGATTTTTGTCATGTGCAGGGGATAGATGTTTCTGGAAGCATATGAATTCACAAAGAAAATTTTCTTCAATACCTAGAAGTTCTGTTTTTTGTTCAAATGGTGAAGGGAACTTTAATGTGTTTGATCATACACAAGAAAGCGATGCTAAAGTGATCTATTGTGTTGCTCCTGCATTGGGTCACAACCAGGTATTTGAACAGTGCTTTAGATATCTATATTGAATCGTTTATGATGTTGGCATGTGGCAAATGTATGTGGAATGTGAAGAATTTCTGGAAGTTCTTATTGATTTATAATTGATACTACATCTGCATATATATATACAAAAATATCTAATAAAAGGAAATAACTAATTAGGTTGATTCTTCCCTAAAAATTAGAGAACAGAATCATAGGAGAAGATCACCACAGATCTCTCCTTTTATTCCTAAAATACTTTCATAAAATTAAGTTTCCTAACTATGACTTCAAATATTCAACACTCCCCTGCAAGCTGGAGAATATATATCATATAATCCCAGCTTGCCAATTAAGTCTTCAAACATAGGTCTAGGTAGCGCTTTGGTGAGGATGTCTGGAGTTTGTTGCTTGGTAGGAATGTAGTTCAATTTAACAGTCTCACTAGTCACCTTCTCTCTGTCAATTTCAACGTGCTTTGTCCTGTCATGATGCACGGGATTCTTTGCGATGCTGATGGCTGCCTGATTATCACACATCATCATAATAGGAGATGAACTCATATGTCCTAGTTCACTAAGAACCCTTTTTATCAAAATCCCTTCACAAATTCCCTGTGCCAGCACTCTATACTCTGATTCTGCACTACTTCTGGCTACAACTGATTGCTTCTTGCTCCTCCAAGTAACAAGATTACCCCATACAAAAGAACAGTACCCAGAAGTTGACCGTTTGTCAATGTTTCCTGCCCAATCTGCACCTGTGTACATTTCAATGTCACGATTCTCTGTCTTTCTGAAGAATAGACCTTTCCCTGGTGTCATCTTCAGGTATCTAAGAATAGTGTAGACAGCTGTAGACAGCTTCCATGTGTTCCTTAGTAGGATTGTGCATGAATTGACTTGCAACACTTACAGAAAAACCAATATCTGGCCGAGTGTGTGAAAGATAAATCAAGCGTCCAACAAGTCGCTGATATCTCCCCTTGTCTACAGGTGTACTCTCTTTCTCTGTGCCAAGTTTCTTTTTACTGTCCATAGGAGTATCAACTGGTTTGCATCCAAGCATACCAGTCTCCTTAAGAAGATCTAGGATATATTTCCTTTGAGAAACTACAATGCCCTTCCTTGATCTGGCCACTTCCATTCCAAGGAAATATTTAAGATTTCCAAGATCTTTAACTTCAAATTCTTCTGACAAATACTTCTTCAACTTCTGTAATTCTTCCACATCATTCCCAGATAGAATGATATCATTGATATAGACTATCAATATAGCAATTTTCCCGGTATGAGATTTCTTGACAAACAGAGTATGATCAGCCTGACCCTGTATTTATCCAAGCTTCAAAACAACCTTTGTGAATCTTTCAAACCAAGCACGGGGAGATTGTTTAAGGCCGTACAAGGACTTCTTGAGTTTGCAAACTTGATTCTTTGCTATACTCCCTTCGAAACCAGGTGGGATTTCATGTACACTTCCTCTTCAAGATCACCATTTAGAAAAGCATTTTTTATGTCTAGTTGTTGCAAGCACCAATCTTGATTGACAGCCAATGAGAGAAGAATTCTGATAGTGTTAAGCTTTGCGACCGGAGCAAAAGTTCCTGGATAGTTGATCCCATAGGATTGTGTGAAACCTCTCGCTACCAACCGAGCCTTGAATCTCTCAACTGATCCATCGGCTTTGTACTTTACAGTAAAGATCCACTTGCACCCCATGGGCCTTTTTCCAACTGGCAAATCAGTAATAGTCCATGTTCCATTCTTCTCAAGTGCATCAATCTCATCTTGTATTGCCTTCTTCCACTCTGAATTTTGTAATGCTTCTTTTGTATTGTTCTGGGAACCTGAATATCATCAAGGGAAGTAACAAATGCTTTGTAAGATGGCGATAGTCCTTCATAAGTAACATAATTCCCAATTGGATGATCTGTAGACTTCCTAACACCCTTCCTCAATGCAATCGGCATGTTAGAGCCATAAATATTTGGAATTGGCACATCTCCAGCCCTATCCATACCTATGTTTTCTTCGGGTGGACTTGAAATTGAGTCCATTTCTTGGCCACATGCTGGTTGTGATCTGTGCTCCAGCTCCTGTCTCTTTTTTCTCCTGATGTAGACTTGAACATTCTCATTAGCAAGTTGTGGAGCCATAGATTGAACAAGCTCAGAAGAAGAAACATTTGTGGGCTGGACCGATGATTGAACATGAACACGTGTGGACAAAGGAAGACACATTTGTGGCTCGACTGATAACTGGACAAGCACAGGGTGAGAAGAACTTGGTGACTCTGACTGGTCAAAGGGTACACAATCATCAAGAAGGGACTCCCAAGCTTGATGCTCATTCATGCTCTCCCCCTGAACATGAGATTTGGGGTAGAAGAACACATGTTCAAAGAAAGAGACATCCATGGTGGTGTAAAATCTTTTGGTGATTGGAGAATAACATTTGTACCCTTTTTGAGTTGGAGAGTAGAAAAATGCACTTCTTGGCTCTAGGATCAAATTTGCTTCTGTGTTGTGGATACACGTGAACAAATACCGAGCAACCAAATGCCTTGAGTGGTAAATCAGATGAGACAGCACGGGTTTGAGGAAATTGTTTTAGAAGAAGTTGACGTGGAGATTGGAATGTAAGGACTTTGGATGGCATGCGATTGATCAAATAGGTATCTGTAAGAATTGCTTCCCCCCAGAAATGATTTGGAACATTAGAGGAAAACATAAGACATCGGGCAATCTCTAAGAGATGTCTATTTTTGCGTTCAGCCACCCCGTTTTGTTGAGGAGTGTCAACACATGAACTAATGTGAATAATCCCTTGACTCTGAAGATAGGTATCAAGACAACTAGTGAAGTATTCCCTAGCATTGTCTGATTTGAGAATCTGAATTCTAGAGTGAAATTGGTTTTGAACCATGAGGTTGAAATTTTGAAATACTCGCCCAACCTCTGACTTTTCTTTCATAAGGAAAACCCAAGTTACCCTTGTATGATCATCGACAAAGGTCAGAAACCATCTAGTACCAGAAACATTTTTTATCCGTGAGGGACCCCACACATCACTATGAATCAAAGAAAATGCAGATGAGGGTTTGTATGGAATTTGAGGATAGACTGTTCGAGTATGCTTTGGAATTTGGCAGATTTCACAATGAAAAGAAGCTGGATTTTTATTGATAAATAGTTTGGGAAACAACTTAGCAAGATACACAAAACTAGGATGACCGAGACGATAGTGTAACAATATGATTTCACTATCTTTATTGACATTAGAAATTGACACATAATTGAAAGACTCTGACATACTCAAAGATTGGACACAACTTGCTTGAGAACCTTGATTTGAGGATCGGCCACTTGAGAGTAGGTAGAGCCCGGAGCACAGTTCAGCACTGCCAATCATTGTCCCCGATTTCAAGTCCTGAAAAACGCACAAGTTTGGATAGAATTTTGTAACACATTGAATATCACGAGCCAACTTACTAATGGACAAAAGATTACAATCCAAGTTTGGAACATGAAGAACAAAATTGAGATGCAACTCATTCATGAGTTTAATGGAACCTGTTCCAGCAATCTTTGAACTTGAACCGTCAGCAATACAAACTGAAGAGTGACCACTGCTTGGCTTGTAATTTTGGAGAATTGTTGCATCTCCTGTGATGTGATCAGAGGCACCACTGTCTACTATCCAAGGCTTCATTCCTCCCCTGCTGACAGTAAATGGTGTATGAGAATCTGTTTGAGCGACAAGACCAGTACTAGTAACATTCCCACCGCCTACTTGACTGAACAGTTTCTGCAATAGCTCCATCTGCTCTTTTCTGAATGGACTAGGCTTGGGAGTTAGCACATTCTCAGAGTTTGAAACCATGTGAGCCTTGTTGTCCTTATCAAAACGTGGCTTTGGTTTCCAATCTGCTGGGTTGCCGTGAAGCTTCCAGCAAGTCTCCTTATAATGACCTTGTTTCTTATAATGATCACACCATGGTCTTTCTTGTTTCTGATGATCTCCACCATTGTTGTTTGATGGACGGATAGCAAGTGCAGATGCATCTAGCATTGAGGCTGGTTGTTCCTTGGTTCCCATCATTACTTTCTTTCTTCTTTCTTCACGCCTTCATGTCTGACCTCTGAGAACGCCTCACTGAGACTGGGCAGAGGCTTAGTACCCATGATACAACCTCGAACATCATCCAATTCTCTGTTAAGTCCCAAGAAAAACTTAAACAGGCGTTTTCGCTCTACAATCTGTTTGTATGTTGCAGATCTTCTGGGCACTTCCACGAGTGAGTTTCAAATAGGTAGAGTTGCTGCCGATACCGAGTGAGTGTGTTGAAATACTGGGTAACTGACTGCTCTCCTTGACGGAGGAGAACTGATTCAACCTGAAATTTCAGAGTTAGAATACGCCTCTTTGGCAGCATCCCATATCTCATTTGCAGTCTGGAACAGCAAGAAATTTTCTCCGATATCATTGTTCATGGAATTGATAAGCCATGACATGATCATACTATTTTCAATCTTCCAGTTTTTGAACCCCGGGTTGGTAGCCTCTAGCATTGCTGCTACTCCAGTAAGATAATCATCTTCCATGACATGATCATACTATTTTCAATCTTCCACTTTTTGAAACCCGGGTTGGTAGCCTCTAGCATTGCTGCTACTCCAGTAAGATAATCATCTTTACCTTTACCGCAAATATACAATAACGCTGACTGTGATCAGTGTAGGTCATTATTGCCATTTAACTTATGACTAGTGATGATGATTTGGGAACTAGAAAGCTCTGAATTGCCTCCAGATTGAATGTTGGAGGTTTGAGATGAAGCCATGAATGGGTGGTTGATGAGAAACAGGAAGAGAAGGCCAAAAGAGAAGGTCAGAAAAAAAGACACGGCCTGAAGGAGAGTGGCCTGAGAGTACCGACCCGGAAAAATGGTAATGGTGGCTGCCTGAAGATATTAGGGTTGGCTCTGATACCATGAAGAATTTCTGGAAGTTCTTATTGATTTATAATTGAAACTACATCTTCATACATATACACAAAAATATCTAATAAAAGGAAACAACTAATTAGGTTGATTCTTCCCAAAAAATAAGAGAACAGAATCATAGGAGAAGATCACCACAGATCTCTCCTTTTATTCCTAAAATTCTTTAAGTTTCCTAACTATGACTTCAAATATTCAACAGAATGGTATTGATGACTGCGTCCCATTGTCTATCTTTGAAAGCGTGGGATCTATTTGGTGTGCAAATCGGCCGAGATACTTAGAGTGGCTGTGGAGTCTCTTGGGTCTGGTAGGGGGAGAAATAGGGGATTTGGGAGCTTTTAAGTTTCTAACTTTGGTTAATGAAGAGGGGGAAGTGTTCAACAGGAGACTGGGGTTTAAGGAGTCTTCTTTACTATAGTTTCCTCGCAAGGATTGTCAGCTTTTGCCTTTTGTGGTCTAGGAAATAGGAATAAATGTAGGAAGGCATGGAAGGTTGTGATATAAGGGCAACCTAGTCTTCATCTATGAATCTAAGAGGGAGGTGGTGGATTTTATGTTGGTGAAGAGTATTTGGGGGCACAAGGTAGGGATTGGGATTACCTCCCTTTGTTGGGCGCTGGGTGCATTATCATCTTTTGGGATACCTGAATGGTTTCTCTAACCTTCATGTAATAATAGGAAAAAGCAATTTTTTAGTATCAGATTTAACTGTAAATTTAGATGCCTTAATTGATTTGAAATGCGCCTTTCATTGTATTGGAGACAACAACACATATAGTTTTGTTGTTTTTCCTTATTGGTTGAAAAAATTGATTAGTATATACAAATTTGAAACTTGTCCTTTTGGAGTTCAATGTGTTCATCGTGTATCAAATTTTGTTTATTGCAGAGATCCTTGAAGTTTTGGATTTCTATTTTTAACAGGAGGCACATCCAGAATGCAGCTCTAGGGTTCCTGCAATTGTTAGTGCGCTTGAAAAGATGGAGCTGACTCCAAAGGTAAAATATATATAAACTTCTTTGTATTCAGTGTTATCTTTCATTCTCAGGGGTTCCCAAATATTGGCAAAGGTTGAATGATTTGCCTTCTGCTTGCAGTGTTTGTCCTTGAACTTTCACTAATCTATTAGTAATCGAACATGCACAATGACGTCTCTGCATCATGCAATAAAATAGAAAGAAAGAAGGTGTATACCTTCATCTAATTTTGGGAGCAGGAAAGAATTCTAACTGCGAAAGATTCTGCTTGTTAATAATTGTCATGAATGTGTTAAAAATGTAAAAGATGCTTAGAATGCTTGTTCCACTGGCAATGCACCTTTTGTTTCTAGGTGAAGGCACACTTACAAAAATGCTCTGCAGATTTTGGTGTTCGGTTGCACTTAAAATGTTTTTGATAAAATATGCTCCAAATAAGACTCCCTCCGTCCCAAAAATATAGTCTCATTTGACTTCTTACACAGATTAAGAAAGATCAATTAGTGTCTTTTGCTCTTATATTAACCTTATTGATTATAACACAAAGTGGTAGTTCCTCCTTTAATGAGTAACAAAGTTATTAAAATTATGTAATTAATGAGGGGACTGTAGGAAACTAAGATAATTTATTGATCCACTTTTAGAAAGTGGACAAGTTTGTTGGAACAAATAAAAATACATAGGAAGACAGTATGTGGCCCAGAGGGAGTAGTAAGAAAAGAAAATGGTTATGGGTGTTTTGGGCTAAACTCATTTGTTGTGCACACAATTGACTTTTTTACTCCACTAGTGCTACCTATTACTAGGTCTGCAAGCGAACCAGTCAATTTGTTAACTTAGCTTTGCTCGGCTTGGGCTGGGGCTCGTTTCTTTAGCAAACGAGCCGAACCTGGAACTCAATCTTTAAATTCATTATATATGATCCAGGCTTTAGTGAGGGTAAGCGCCATGAGTAATGTTGAATACTTTCTTTGTTGATGTTGGCCAACCAGAGTTAATCGATTTAATGTAGAGTAGCGCAGTCCAGTATAAAGTAGGCCAGGACCGTGATTTATGTTTTTGCTTGAAGTGGAATGGGCTGAATGCATAACTCTTCGGCTGATTCTGATGGGCTAGCTTTGTTGAGTGATAGCAAAATTAATTTTACTGTCCTTTTTTTTTTTGATAGGTAAGTGTGACCTCAAGGAGTGGGAGAGATGGCAAACCGTCCCTTAATACATTTATTGAGTAACTGATGAAAAACCAAGATTGGCCAAGTTGTTGAGCGATGGAAGTATAAGCTGGCGAATGTCCACCATCAATCAATGATAAGAGTTTCATTTTTGCATCATCCCGAATGGTTTGGAAATGAAGTAATGGATTTATGAAGAGTTTTCAGAGTAGATCAAACTGTATAGCTCGCTGTTAGACTGAAATGATATTAATTCTGTAACCATATTAGCATTGGAGTGATAATTGGATATGGAATTTCGATGACAAGCCTTTGCAGTAAAAGTGTACTAACCAAAGATATTTATGCTGAATTTGTTAGTAGGAACAGCATTTGTATTGGTGGTGGGTACCTCTAAGTTGTAAGCTGTGAGAATTTTCTGTTTCTTCTTCAGTCAACCTTTAGTGTAGAGTTGGCCGATTTGAACTCCAAGTCTTCATTCCGTTTATCTTTGATATATATAGTCAAGCTAGGTTGCTTTACAAGCCATCATAATATAATGATTTGTTGGTGGCTTCCACATATCCAATGCAGATTTGACTCTCAATGAGCTGAAAAAGTAATTAGCCCTTGAGCTTGATTTATATTAGCAGCATCAACCTAAATAAGCTAAACTCTTCAAATGATGATGTACCCTCGTCTAGTGACTGCTCATGTTGATATTAGCCTTGCCCCTTGTATCCATCATTCTAGTCATCATTGCGAAGGAGATGTCTTCATCAGGCTGCTACGTTTGAGATTCTTCTTACCTCGAGTCTGCCTCCATTTGGCCTATCAGCCTACTCTATTGTGCTTAATTATGAATGGGCTGACTGACGAAATGACATGATTGACCATTTGGCCTAGACAATTGAAATCCCCCTTGTCTTTTAAGTTGTCAAATAATTTTATTCAACTTCGAAACAATGCTAGTGTAATTTATGACTATTGTGTATAATTGAGCTTTTCAGATTTCATACCATCAAAATTACATCTTTAATCTCTAGGAGACAGAAAAATGCCATCCTCAAAGTATAGGTTTGAACTCGGACACAGTAGTATCTCTCGCATGTGTTTCTCTATCAAGACGATCAAATTCATCCATTAGACCTTCAATTGTGTCATCTATTCCGCGTATTTTGCAGTTATAACACCCAATTGGAGCATTGATTTCATGTAAGCCAAGAGCTAGAGACACCACTAAGTTGAGACTTTTTCTAAATAGTTGACTTGTATCCTATGGAAACAAGAATAAAACATTGCTGTACTGAACTAAAATATATTGTATACAAAGTCGACCCAGTTTTTACAAAATTTGGCTTTTTATTAATTTCAAGTTTGTCGAGCTTTTTGTGGGGTGCAGAGGGGAATATAAGCTGTCTGAAAATCCTAGGTTGGTAGTCTGCCAGAAAGTTGGATTCTTAATTGTTAACTATTAGAAAAGACCATATATCCTTCAATTTTCTTAAAATGCGATGTCATCATGTCTCAGTTCCGTGGCTCAGAGATCATCCAACTTCAAAATTTCAGATCAGCTTCAGTAGAAGATGTTACAGGTGTTCACTCAAGAGCATATGTTTCCGGCCTTGAAAAGGTAACGCTTCATATACCTTCTACATGAATGAACACAGAAGAACTTGCAGACAAAATTTGTAGGATTACCTTATCAAGGAAATCACATGGCAATGCTTTAATCTTTATTTTTATGTCAACTATTTGATTGTTAATAGTTTGTGCAGCTCTTTCTTTTGCACTTCCTTTTTTCTCCTGTGGAATTTATTTCATATACGTATATATGTAAATATATACCTGCTCACATGCATCCACACACATGGTTTCCCATATTATATTTTGAAATACTCAAATGAGTATAATTGTTATTATTGCTTCCAGCCCCACACTGCATGGTATCTATCTTCTGTACTTATAGTTGATATTAGACAATACACTTCTAAATTATCCTTATTTTTTTTTTCTTTTGATTATTCCCTCACCTTATGTATTTTTTTTGTCTTCACCCAAATTATCAACGGAATTCAACCTTCTTAGATAAAGCAACACACCCTTTGATATTATTCAATCTAATAAGAATGGATTCTGTGTCCAATGAATTGGAACATATTGTCTTGGCCAGAAGTGCAACATATTAATTGTACATTTTCACCACATAATTTTGCTCGCACATAACATAATTTCCACTCATGAAGGTTTATGAGAAGAGGATTCTGGTCCCTGCTGAATACATCTATTAGAATGGAGGTTGGTGTATATAATCAATAATAATGTTAAGTAACCAACTAATTTGAAAGCTTAAGCTATTAGATAGGGGTCCAACAATGTATATCAAGCTTATCAACATTCCCCCTCACGTGTGACCCCTCCACACGTGGAGAGATGAACAAGTATGCCTCACCAAGGCATCACAAACCAAATAGATTAACAACATGCACTCACAATATTTTTCGGGTAACAAATGCAAGTGAGATGGCTCGAACCCATAACCTTGCCAAAATAAACCTTAAGTTATTAGATAGGGGTCCAACAATGTGCATCAAGCTCATCAAAAAATAAAGAGTTGGGTGTAATCATGGAACTCAAAAGATTGCAAATTATCCGTATGTTTTTAGATAGATCTTATCGATTTTTCCCAAAAATTCTCTAGGGTAAGTATAATTTGAACAATGTTCAACGTTTAGCCATTTGATCTTATAACTACTCAGGTAAGTCATTTTAAAAATACAATTAGCCTCATAATCTATAGAAGGGACGTGGTGACATTTTGCTGAAATTTGAATATTTATGGAAGTGTTTAGGTTTTCTCTGATTGTGTCCTTTGGGCATAGCTTATCCCGTTTTGAGGATAAAGCAGCTTCTTCCTTTTTGCCCATCCCTTTTATTATGTGCACTTGTTGGGCTGGGATCCTTGCATTGTTCAGCATCACCCAAATTCTATAGACATATGATCTATACCTCAAATGTGCAGTCAATTTGCTATCTTTGACCAAAATCACTCTTTGAATTACCACTTTATTGTTAGCTAACCCTGTCACAGTTTTGAAAAACTCAAATCCTCAGCTTTTGTTCAATTACTTGGGGTCGGTGACATGATTTCTTTTTTTGCCATTAGGTTCAATCCATTGCAAGGTCATCACACAAGCTACATTCATTCATATCCTTCTCTATTATTGTTTTCCATGCTAGTTTTGGTACCCTACCTCTAGTCTGGTTATAAATATTGATACCATTTCTCTTGCTACCCAGTGCACTTAGCGGTCTATGTTGTATATGTCCAAAATATCTTAAGCAATTTTCTATCATTTATCTCCTACTGGGGGAGTTTTATGTTTCACAAATTTGTCCATTTTGAGAATTAGCATTTTGACTACATTAATTTGTTAACATGTTCTTTCTTAGTTGCACAACATTTCCTTTCATAAAGTAGCGTGGGTCTAATAGGTGACCGATAAAGCTTCTCGTACAACTTAACAGTATCCGCCTATCAGATTCCCCAACCAGATTTATTTCTAACATCATTTCCTACTTGCGGATCTTGATAAATACTTAATCCTAAATAGAAAAATTGATCCCTTTGTGGCATTTCTTGGCCATATAACCTAAATTTGTCTCCATTATTACTCCTTGTGCCAGTAAAGTTGCATGTCATATATTCCATTCTACTCCTGCTTATTTTAAACCTTTGACGCCTAATGGTTCTCTCTGTTTTCTTAATGATTATGTCTAAAGATACTAATTTGTTCCATCAATAACATTGCCATCCGCTAACGACAATCTCCATGGTATCACTGAAGGCAAATCGATAAGGACTTGAGCCGACCCTTGATGTTATCTATCGCAGTTTTTATGTTTATGAATAAATATGTGATGCAATGGAAGTGTCTAAATGCTATGTAGCAACTATTCATTCACACAATCTTGAGACAGAATTATTGAAGGATGAGGCATGCACTTGGCTTAGCGTTTCCCTTTCATTTGAGCATCAGCACTGCAGAGACAACAAAAAGAAAAGCAAAAACTGCTTATAAATGAATCAAAATGTTGAGGAACAAGAACAAGAAGATAAAAGGTTGAACGTGGTTCATCTTCTTTGGTTCTACATGTCAAATGACTGAAGAAAAGGGGGAAGAACTGTTCATTCCAGTATTCTTGTTGTCCTCTGCTATCCTTTTATCATCTTGTTAAACATTTGGCTTTGGCTCTATAAATAGTTCCTTCCTCTTGCAAATATAGTGGGTTTTTTCTATTCTTGTTGTCTGGATAAATATTCTCCACGTAGAAAATAAAAATATTTCTAACCGCCGTTGTATTCTTGCTTTCTCCAATGTTCTAGAAAGCTCTCTCCATCCCATAATAAGTTCTTTTACTATTTGGCACCCATATTGATGAGTGCCTTGGACAACTTTGATATTAACAAGGATTAGCATGTTTGCGATCAGAGGAACTCTAGCTGGCCAGGCTTCACAAAACTCAAGCCAAGAAACCAAGTTATGGTATCTCATACAGCCACCCCTAATCTTGTTGTTTTATCATTGCTAATATCTCTATGATATCAATTTGGTAACTATAAAAACTAAAAAGGGATGTCATCTATCACCCACCACAATGGCTGTTATGTAGTATAATCATTTATCTTCATGAATTTACTGGGTTAGATTTCTCCTCCCTTAATGTTACCTTTGTTCATTCTTGTTTTCTAGGCAATGGAGCAGGCTTCTGAACAGGGCATTATTCTCATTGAAGGTTCTGGACCAACGTACGCCACTGCCACTGTAAGAGAATTTACAAAGAACTGCCTTCTCTTATCTTTTGATTGTTATGGATTTGTGAAGAAATTAATTGATATGAATCTAGGATGACCCTTAAACAATGTAGATACACTCACTAGATTTAATACAAAAGGATGTGGAATTAGCCCAGGACTTGGATGACAATTGCAAGTGAACCTCCACCCTTAAGCTATATATGTGGTGCTTAAGAATCTTAGTACGGATACTTATCAAAAAAAAAAGAATCTTAGTATGGATTCTTAACTCCTAGCGTGGGAAAACTAAGAACCAAAGAATATGAAGAACCCTACAAACTTAGCTCACAAGTTTGATAGATAACCTCAAAAAACACTATAAAACTCATACAAGAGAATATAGCCTTACAGAAAAATATGCAAATCAAAGAAAGAGAAATTCTTATTCATTCAAGTTGTGTTGATTACAAGAGTTTGAGGCCTTCATATAGGCTCACGGCTAGGGTTTTGGGAGCTTAAGATGACGGCGAGGGACATATATGAGCTAAAGAAAAGTTAGTAACACGGCTAGGGTTTTGAAGGTAGTAAGATACGGTTAGGGTTTAGAGGGTAGTACATGGCTAGGGTTTCTAGAACACCTTGGCCAAATTTTCAAGCGTTTCCAGAATACCATGGCTGAATTGGACTTTAAAAATTTCTAAACTTCTAATTATAATAAAACAACAAATTACAAGCCCATTGATCCATCAAAATTAGCTTAACATATGCCATGTCCAATTAGGCCCATTGTGCTTGAAACTTGTTTCTTCGTTTCATCCTAGGTCGTTTCCTTGACTGGTCATGGACGAATGTTCACCATTTGGTGTAATTTGAACTTAAAGAACATTCACCAATTTGTAGTTTGAAAATTACTCCATTGCATACACTTGCACTAGAATTTAAGAAACTAGAGTTGCCAAAGCTTGTTGCATCTTCTTGGCTCTTGATCTTGTAATTGGTCATCCCTAAACTTCAATGGATCCTGCTTGTCAAGGCTAGATGGACCTCCATCACTCCCTCCCCCTAGGAGATAATTTGTCCTCAAATCAGCATCATCACGCACATCAAAAGGAGTCAAGTCAGAAACGTTAGATGTTGCACTTAAATTGTACTCACCTGCCAAATCAAGCTTGTAGGTGTTTTCATTGATTCTTGCAATGACTTGGAAAGGACCATCTTCCCTTGGTTGAAGCTTAGACTTCCTCTTGGCTCGAAACTTCTCTTTCTTAGGTGTAACCACACTCAGTCTCTTGGCTCAAAAGTAACGTGCTTCCTTCCCTTGTTGGCTTGCCTCACGTATTGTTCAGTCCTTATCTCAATATTTTGCTTCATCTTCTCATGCAATTTCCGAACCATCTTTGCCTTAGCTTTGCCATCAAGGCTGGCTCTTTCATTGACACGAATTGGAACTAAATCAAGGGGACTAAGGGAAATTAAAACCATAAACAACCAGAAAGGTGAGTAATTTGTAGCAGAATGAGCATTACAATTATAAACAAACTCTATGAATGGTAAGCACTCTTCCGATTCTTTAAGTTCTTTTGGACAATTGTTCTCAACAATTGTGAGAAAGTTCTACTAACCACCTCAGTTTGCCCAGTGCATGACTGTCATGAATTGTGCTTGCTCTAAATATTAATTTCATCTTTCTAAAACGATCGATGGGTTTGATTTTGGATCCACCTATTAAAGCTCACATTTCTTGGCCCTAAATATAACAACGAAGATTCAATTCCGACAAAAAAATAGGGCTTACCATCAAGACACACTGGGATCACCGTGGCTTTTTCTACGAACATGATGAAAATCAAAGAACCCAAACAAGAAAACCACGAATAATAAGACACAAAACAAAGGTTCCACAAAGACAGATAAATTGTTTGATAAAACAGACCTTAAATTGAGATGGCAAGCTCAAATGAAGATTTAACTGTAACAAGAATTTAAAGGAAAATGCGACTGATATTAAAGATTATAGACCCATCAGTCTTATTGGGAGTGTGTATAAACTCATTGCTAAGGTGCTTTTGATGTGGTTGAGGAAGGTCGTGGGCAAAGTTATTTCGGAGTTGCAACACGCTTTTGTTGAGGAACGTCAAATTATTGGCGCATCTTTTATAGACAAAAGTTGTGGATGATAGACTAAAGAGGGGAGAGCCAGGCTTGATCTGTAAACTGGATATCGAGAAGCGTATGATCACATCAATTGGGATTTTTTCATCTATTTTCTGAAGAGAATGGGTTTCAGAGATAGGTGGAGAAGATTGATCTTTTGGTGTATCTCTACTGTGCGGTTTTCAGTGATGATGGATGGAGAGCTATTCTTTGGAAGCTCGAGGGGCCTTTGCCAAGGAGATCCTCTTTCTCCTTTCGTCTTCATTTTCGTGATGGAAGCTCTGAGTTTAATGATGGATAAAGCTATAGCGGGGAGGGGGGGGGGAGGGTGGTTTCCTTAGTGGCTTCAAAGTGGGAAATGAAAGTTTTTTCTGTTTCGGTGTCGCATGATTCTCTTATGTTTTGTGAGGCGAAGGCTTCTCAGCTAGGCTATTTGCAGATGGTCTTGCTTTTCTTTCAGGCGGTCTCGGGGCTTAAAGTTAGTATCCCCAAGTCAGAAATTATTCCTGTGGGGAATATAGGAAACATCGGCGATCTGGCTTCTTTTTTCGGTTGCAAGGTTACAAGCCTCCCTTCTACCTATTTGGGTCTACCGCTAGGGGCTTCATATAAGAGTTCGAGCATGTGGGTTCCGGTGATTGAAAGATTTCAACGCCACTTGGCAGGATGGGGTTGATAAACTCTACAACATCTATGCATAATTGTGACAAATCCAAATTAATGGAAGTAGCCATATATAGAAGAACTACAGATATTATGACTAACAAATATGATACAATTAAAGATAAGTCGAGACTTACTATATCTCCTTCCATGATGGTGCTCTCAACTAGAAAGGTTATGTTGCTTCATTTTGTTGGGTGCATTCAATACTCCAATTATGTTGATCCGATTCTTTTTGCATTATAAATGATGCAGACATTCCAAGAGTCGCTATTTGCAGCTGGAGCCGGTATTTCTTTGATTGATTCAGTGGTAATGTCTCAATCTCAGACATTTTTCCCTTCATGAAACTCCATCTTTTACTGGCCTTAATTGGTATGAAGGGAATTGCTTTTGTTCCTCGGTTCCTCCCTTTATGATGAACTTACAATTTATTTTTGAATAAAACATTATGGTTTCAGTTTAGCCTATTTCAGTAGTGTGAAATAGCTCTGTACTTACAATATCTATATGATGAAATTGTAGGTAGCAGCATCGAGAATTAGTCAGAACCCTCCCATTGGTTTTGCCTTGATTCGGCCGCCTGGACACCATGCTGTTCCAAAGGGGCCCATGGGCTTTTGTGTCTTTGGTAATGTGGCTATTGCAGCTCGCTATGCTCAACGTGTACATGGACTAAAGCGCGTCTTTATTATTGATTTTGATGTTCATCATGGGAATGGTACCAATGATGCTTTCTATGATGACCCAGATATATTTTTTCTCTCAACTCACCAAGTAAGCCGTGATCCCTCTCTCTGCTATTCTTTTTAAACTCCTAGTACCTTGGTATGATGAATGCATCTCAATTACTAGTCTAATCTTGCTGTACTTTAAGCTACATTTAAATGCTTGTTTTGTTTAAGAATTTGCTGTGGTGTCTCCTGTAGGACATGGAAGGGTGTGGGTGATGTAGGGAAGTAGGAAGGAGACAAGAGATAGGAGACTATTATGATGTGTGTGGTGTTGGTTGTTACAGGCTTTAGTAATGCCTACCTGTAACCTCTTTAAGACTACAGGAAAAGGCACCCACTCCTATATGACCGGATGGAGTATATTTAGGAAGTGCTGGACTTAATGTGACCCAACTAACAATATATGAAGACTTTAGCCAAGCAGTGTGATGTTAGTCCGATATGATTTGTCTCGCTGTCTACTTGTCTCACGTCACCTGTATTGACGCTTATTAATATATATACTTTTATTTATCAAAAAAAATGCTTATGGGGCTGATAGGGTGCACACTGATATCCACCACACACGCTTGTTTGGCGATGGTTATTGAATCCAACTTCAATAAAGGAGACATCCGCTTGCAACCAAGTATTTATCAATTACATTCAACACCTTTATGTCGACAAGTAAGTACTTGACACAAGCATGACATCCTAAACTAGCAAATAGCCAAAGTAAGAACAATTCACTTATAATGTCCTGAATGAAATCTTATCAAAAATAAAATAAAAATAGTTATCCTAAAATACTAGTGGTTCATTCTCCTAAGGGGGGGGGGAGGTAGAGTTTTAAACTTGTTGACTCCAAGGGATTATGTGTCATTCCAAGTCCTCTTCAACCTTATCCAGTGAGTCTCTCCTTCGATTTTAGTCACTTCTTCCTCATCAGAATCATTTTGACTCCTTGAGCCTCGGCATGCACTCCCTTGAGTTATATCATTGAATATAAGTGGTTGTTGTGTAAAGAGAGCTGTTCTGAGGACAACTCTCATAATAATTACCACTATGTCCACATTTAAAGCAAGAACACTCTTCCTTATTTGTTGGTTGCGTGCTTGTACTGGGAGAAATCAATTGGAGTCAACATCCTTTGGTCTTGTGTGAAATTGATCCTATAAAAGCTTCCTCTTCTGGTTAGTCTTCTGAAGCATTGACCCCAAGGGGTGGGAGAGATGGCAAGGGCACTCAGGCAAAGACCTTGAGGTCCTTGGTTCCAATCCCCATACCAACAAGGGGCCACGCTTTCCTATCTAAAAAATAGACTCCTGAAGCATTGATATAACATGCAATCTCCTTCTGATCAGATTCCTGTATTTAGTTTCAAAGGGACAACTTCTGAAACTCATAGTATAATTATCCATGGACATTGAACCTTGGTAAAAATTCTTAGGCTTGTAGAATATATCCATGTATAGATTCAATCCCATCCTTCATATCTCTTGCCAATTATTTATTTGAGTCAAACCTCTTGCCATCCTTATTCGAGCAAGTTCTGCACACCAACTATTAGCACTCCCCAAAGTGTAGAAGCTGCAATTGAAAATGTCCAGGAATGAAAGCAGCACTTGTTCCACCAACTTTACCAATTCAAGAAAGATATCTGTCTCAAATTTACTATTGAATTTAGCATTTTGCTTATCTTCGAAAGCAGAAAGGGTATCTTTGAATCCCCGACAGGTCCGTTTCTACTTTATTTTCCTATCATTAGAGTCATTTAAGTGAGCCGAGCTGAACGGAGCTTTGAGTTCTTGATCTCAGACTCTACTTTTTGAACTCGAGCTTTACTCAATCCAAGGAACCTATGTATGAGCTTGATTCATATACTTCTAAACGGGATATAAATGGGCTGAGCCCGAGCCTAAGCCAAAAATAAACTCTAAAATGTAAGCATACATAAAACTGTGTATATTTTGCGATTATCGAGCTTGTTCAAGCCAATCTAGCAGGGCTCGTTGATACTTTGAGCCTAAAATCATGTTCGAGTCGAGTTTAACCTGTAATGAGTCGAGCTGAGCTGAGCTTTAAACAAGCCAAGCTTGAGCCAGCTCAGTGTATTAAACAACCTTAATGAGAGGGTATCCTCCTCTTCCTTCCCCTTTTTTAAATGTTACTCTACTATTTGGAATAACAGAATTATTTAGTGTAAGGAGATGCCTGGAGAAGCTTTAAGCATTATCCAATCTAAAGGAGTAGCTCCTCATGCTTAAAATGTCTACTTCAGTTAAGTTGAGGTATATGTCCCCTCATGTGTAGCCTGGAGACCGAGGAAAGATGGACGAGAAATCTACACTCATCATAGAGGAGAGAGGGTCTTAGCACTCGGACTTGAAAAGAGATAGTAGACTTTGCAATAGATTATCTTTATTAGCTGAAGGCAATGGCTGTAAGCTATAAATTGGATCAACCCACTTTCATACCTTCTAACAGAATTAAAATACTAAGGTTCCACAAGAAGTGAAGCTCACTTGTGGGCTTGGGCTTGAGACTGGGCTAATTATGAACCATAACAGAACATTCAACCTAATACCAATTGGTTGATAGGTGGGGTTACTCCTCAAGGTTACAACTTCCAAGCAGAATATCTACTTTATTTTAGTGAATGTGGCACCAATACTTATACATTTAGAAGGCCTTCCAGAACGCTTGGTTTCAGACATGATTATTCTCCATGAGTGCCGAATCTCAGATTCATGACTTTCACGAGTTTACATGGAATGGTGTCGGAGGACGAGCTCTGGCTTCCTTGTTCAAATGGTATCCCGAACTCATCTTTTCCTAGGCGCCATAAATATTTGGCACTTCAAGCTTTGGCATCAGCATAGGAATACTAGATAGAACTGTTACTATATTCTTTCTGATTGAGGGGTGTAATTATTAATAAATGAATTTCTTTTTGATGTTAGGATGGAAGCTATCCTGGTACTGGTAAAATTGATGACATAGGTAGTGGAAGTGGTGAAGGAGCTACACTTAATTTGCCTTTAGCAGGAGGGTCAGGTGATATAGCCATGCGTAGTGTGTTTGACGAAGTCATTGTTCCATGCGCTCAGAGGTTTAAGCCAGATATTATCCTCGTTTCAGCCGGGTAATTTGCTTCATATCACTTAAAGTCATATATACTTGCATTATTCATGTACTGTTTATGACTGAGATTAAGGATGTCGCATATTCAATAGATATACAAATGAAAGCATGCCTTGTGTCCATTTGTTCACTTTGTTTTTGTTTTTTAGTACTCCCTCCGGTTCACTTAAAGCATCCCTCTAACTTTTTGAATGTTTCACTTGGAGAGTCTCCACTTGGAATATTGACCTTTGAGTCTCAATGATGCTCAACTCTATCCCTCATATTATTAGCACCAGCAGATTGATAGAAGTAAAGATCTTATAATGGTGAGAAATACAAGATGCTAGTGCAAGAAGAATGAAATTGGGTTGGAGTTATCATTGGTGTATTCTGTATTATTGTTTCAGAAGAAATTGAGTTTTTCTTTATTTATTAGGGGATTATTATCAGTTATAAATATTTAAGATCATTGCAGTGGAGTAGTAGGAGTAGTATTGCTAGATTTCTTATGACACTCCCCTTCATTCCTAAAAAGGAGTCATGTTTCGCCTGGCACACCCAGCTCACGCATTAAGAAAAGTTAATTGCCTGTTATAGTTATTAAGATATTGTGTGTTTTCCAAAAATGGTCCATCAATTAATGTGGGATTCAAATCAAGGGTAAAATGATAAAAATAATATCCAAACAAGTAAATATATGAAGTGGACACTTATTTTCGAACAGCCTAAAAAGGAAAGAAGGGGCTCTTTCTTAGGAGAGGGAGTATTATATAGTTTATTAGCCAGAGTCCTAGTGATTTTAGTTCTTTCGTATTATACTTTTCGATGTAAGCACCCATGTTTAGTTAGAGTAAAATATAGATACGTTTTGTGGCTTTCAATGTGGCCTTTAGGCACAGTAATTCCTTTGCAAGGGTAGCCATCCTTCACCCTTTTGTTTTTCTCTGTTTCCCCTTCCTTTTCTGTGGCATGTTCCCTTACTCTGTCCTACATCCATTTACTCTTTGGGCCCATGAATCTTTCATAAGTTTGATGTTTCTAAATGTGGGTCTTAAGTGATACAAAAGGAGTCGTGTTTAAGATGTTTGAGTGCATTTGTAAGTTAATCTTAGTTAAATGCTTTTTAATTAATGTTGACGAATCATCCATCGGTTATAGTAAAAAGTGAAGGTTTGGTAGTGATCATACTATTGTAGACGTAAATGGAACTATGACTAGTCAATATGTAGATTTTCTCCATAGTATATACACATGAGAACAACTTGCCTTTATGATATATATATATATATATATATATATATATGTATGTATTTTTTTTTTGTAGACCTTTCCCCTAAGGGGGCATGGGAATGGATCGAACCTGAGACCTAATTTTGTAATGCCCCAACTCTATCACTCGGCCACCCCTCAGGTCGCCTTTATGAGATATTTGTCAAATTAGTGCATATGATAAATCATTATATATGTTCCCATCAGAAAAAAAATATTTCCATTTGGTAACTTGACCACTTACTCGTTATTCAAATATTTGCAGTTATGACGGGCATGTATTAGATCCACTAGCCAATCTGCAATTTACAACGGGAACATACTACATGCTCTCTTCAAACATTAAGCAACTTGCAAAAGATCTTTGTGGGGGCCGATGTGTTTTTTTCTTGGAAGGAGGATACAATCTCGATTCTCTTTCGAGTTCGGTTGCAGACTCTTTTCGTGCTTTTATTGGGGAACCAAGTATGGCGTCGGTGTTTGATGACCCTGCCATCTTGTACGAAGAACCCTCTAATAAGGTGAAACAAGCGATTCAGAGGATTAAGCACATACATTCCCTATGAAAACCATCACAATGTCAAAAGCTCTGGAATCCTTACTTTCACAGGTATGTCTTCTTGGGTGTTAGTGCATCAGCTAGCTGATTAACTTCCTTGTAAATATAACAGGCGGATGATGGCTACATTGTCGATTAACTTCATGTGCTTATGACATACATTTCTTGAGTGGCAATATAGTCAAAACACAATTATGGGAAAGTATCTTGGATAACTATTTTTTTAAGGTCGGAGGGGACATACATTTACCTCAATCCTTATTATTATTAATTTACCTTGGAAGGCTACAATTGTATATAGTGCCTCAGGTGAGGCAGAACAAAGGGTGTCTGTAGTGAGGCTTTGAACACATGACCTCTTCGTTCAGAGAAGTGAACACTACCAGCTGAGTTAGAGCCCGTTGGTAACTAAATGGTGCCTTTGGTGAGGGTGGTGGTATTGGTGCTTCTGGTGGAGCTTGAACACTTGACTTATCCACTAAGAGAAGTGAGCTAGAGCTCGTTGGTAGACTAAATGATGTCTTTGGTGAGGATATAACAACAACAATAACTCTGATAAGGTTAGAATACCTGACCTCTTTGTCGATAGTAATGAAGTACTAGGGTATTTCTTATGAGATTTGACCACCCGACTTGTCCATTAAAAGAAGTGATCAGTATAGTTGCGCTAGCTTTCCTTGGTTATCTTGGAGATACTCTTTGACATTTCACATAGCTTTGGGTATGCTCATGGAAATAGAAGGAATTAGAGAACACCACTAGCAAATATGGGGCATCGGCACTTGCCTTCATCACAATCATCATATCCTTATGGCTCAATCACCATCTTACATTTGAATTGCTGAGCTCTCGAAAGAGAGTTTCTTGATGGGTTGGAAGTTAATTTTGTCATCTCTTTCTCTTTCCTTCTCAAGAAACAACATTGCTTTGGAATTGAGTGGGATGCATCTGTATTGTCAGGTTTGTCTCAAGCGACACAAACTAATGCAAACATTGAACAAGAAGTGGAAGCGAGGTGAATTGACTAACATACCCTTCGAGTATAGGGATGAAAAACATAAGAACGTAGAGGTTTTGTCAGTTTTACCATTAAAGAATGCATGTGATTGGCACACGATGTTTTTCCTATAATTTTATGTGATAGGGGCAAAAATGACCCTCAGCTGACACCGGCGCATGAAGTTAGAAAATTGTGAACTTTGCCCGGTGAATTGAACAACTACGGTTGCTTGGCTACTTGAGCCTACCGGTGGCCTCGGAATTTGCATCTAATCATTATTTCACTCGATTGCTCAAGGTAATCATGCACTATTCAAAATCTAATGCCTAGCTATGCCTGAAGCAACACCGAGATTGCTCGACCAATTCTAGATGTTGTTTATCAGTTCTTGATATTCTTGGTATCTTGTGATACCATGTAAACCAATATACATCATAATTAGGAAGAGGCAAAGGAAAAGAAAGAGAAGAAAATTATGAAGAGACAAACCGGAAACTGAGAAAGAGAAGGAAAATAAAGATAGGGAAAAAGTTAGGAGAAATTGTTGGTCGGCACACTTTCCCAAATTTATAATTGCTATATGTTTCTTTTTTTTTTTAACCGCTAAAGCCTACTATTTTGTAATTGTTCTTAAAATGCCTACAGAAGAGAAAGAACATCTGGATTTCGTAGGGATCTAGAGTAAGGAAGGTGGGGAGGTGGAGTGGTGAAGAAAAATACTTATGTTTCAATTGGTTAAAAGTTTGGTTCATTATAATTTGTAGTGCGATGCGTCAATATTTTACATCGCGATGCATAAATTAGGTTATGTGATTAAAATTGATGCATAAATTAATGCCTCACGATGCAAAAGTGAATTAGATAAATTGTTCATTTTTAGATAAATTGTCCATTTTTAAAAAAATTGTTCCTAAAATGCCTGCATCAACAAAAACAGAAATTGCACTCCCCGATAAATTTTTGTTTTGGTGAATGTAAAGAGAGAAAGAAGAGAAGAGAATAGTGTTGAGAAGCCGTAACATAAACCGAAGGCGCACACACACACACACACACACACACACACACACACACATATATATATATATATATATATATATATATATATATATATATATATATATATATGTTTATGATAATACAATATACATCAAGACCTCCAAACATACATCTTAAACCAAAGAGACCCTCAATACTTTTAACAATATAACGCTCCCCCTCAAGCTGGAGCATAAATGTTATGCATTCAGTTTGTTACAAATATATCTTATTCTAGTGCCATGTACAAACTTTGCGAATATATAAACCAATTGGTCACTGGTTGGAACATAACTTGTAGAAATTATCATTCTCTTGAAGTTTCTCACGAACAAAATGACAATTAAGATTGATATGCTTTGTTCGCTCATAGAACACAAGGTTAGAGGAAATATGAATCGCTGCATGGTTATCACACCGCAATTGCATAGACATTGGATTCTCCATACCAATCTCACCAAGTATTTGGCGAATCCACACTAACTCACATGTAGCCCTGTATTCTGATTCAACACTTGATCTTGGTACAACCGATTGTTTTTTACTTTTCCAAGAAACCAAGTTACCCCTAACGAACATGCAATATCTCGTAGTAGATCGCTTATCTCGTGATCCTGCCCAAGCAAACCCCTTTACTCTCATGAGCCCATGATCACGATATAGTATGCCTAGTCTTGGAGCTATCTTAAGATACCGAAGAATCTTAGCAGTAGCCTCAACCTCCTGACTTACTACACTAATTGCAAATGCATATGCAATACCTGGTCCGGTCACATCAAGATAATTCAATTTCCCAACAAGGTGTTGATATTTCTCTAGCTCAACAAATCTTTCACCCCTTCAGCATTGTAAGTTTCGTATTCGGATCCATAGGAGTCTTAGAAGGCTTTGCTCACAACATGTTTACCTTAGTCAACAAGTCACACATACTTTTCTGGGACAAGATGACGCCTTGCTTGCACCGGGCAACCTCAATCACTAAAAAGTATCTCAAACTTTTCCTAAAGGACCCTTCTAACGCACTAATACATGCACTGTTACTTCTAGTAATGACAATATCATCCACTTAGACAACCAATAGAATAATTCCTTCATCACTGTGCTATAATACTGAGTGATCGCTCTTACACCTCATAAGCTCGAACTCGAGCGCTACCTCACTAAATCTCCCAAATCACACATGTGGAGATTGTTTTAACCTATATAATGGCCGCTTTAATCTACAAACCAACCCATACTCCCTGAACAACAAACGCCGAAGGTTGCTCTATGTAAATCTCTTCGTGTAAATCACCATGAAGAAATGTATCTTGGACATCAAACTGATAAAGAGGCCAATGAGAAGATGCAATAAGAGAGATAAGTGAACGAATAGAGGCACGCTTAGCAGCCAGAGAACAAGTGTCCGTATAATCAACCCCATAAGTCTAAGCATACCCCTTAGCAACAAGGCGATCCAAAGAACCATCGAGATTGACGTTAACAACATAGACCCACTTGCACTCAATAACATGCTTACCTGTTGGCAATGAAACTAACTAAGTCCCAATTTTGATTGTGTGTGAGGGCATCCATTTCCTCTTCCATAGCTGCCTTCTAGCCAGGATCACCACTGCTTCATACACAAACTTACATAGAATAAGACTCAAGGACATTGACAAAGGCACATACATTAGGGGGGGATTTACAAAAATGGCCAAGTCAAAGATGACTTGGTCATTTGTAGTCTCACTTAAAAAAAAAACTCTTTTATAGCCTGGTTTATTGATAAACCACTGATAAACAACGACTGGTTTATCGATAAATCAGTAAAAATGCACCCCCTCAACATCCGAAATCACTGGTTGACAGTGTGGTCGACAGATCGACCACTTGGTCGACCAAGTGGTTTATAGTGGTTTATTGATAAACCAGTGTAAACCACTTGGTCGACAACTGGTTTATCAATAAACCAGTGTAAAACCACTTGGTCGACAACTGGTTTATCTGGTCGACTAGTGGTCGACCAAGTGGTTTATGGTCAAAGGCTATATATGTTCATCAACCGGGTCAAATGGCTGTATTTGACTAATGCCACTACATTTGGAGATAAACCATTATAACTAACAAAGTTACAAATATGATGTAACATACAACTATGTTTACCTTTTCTAAGGGCAATAGGAGTATCAACATCGTACCTCAACAAGAGCTAGATCGGGCGACGGTGATAGGACTGACTTAGCTGGATCAGGAGTCAGGGGCATATTTCCATGAGAGCACGTGCGATGGGTCTATACGTGCTGAATAGAAGGATGGGGTATCTCGTGGACAGGGAAAGACCGGACTCCACAACTCTGTAAATAAGAAACTCATCATCAAAAGTGGACTCAACTGATAGAATATTAGATGTAGGATAAAATGAAATAGACTCATGGAACGTAACATCAACAAAAACCAAATAACGATTCAAGTTAGAAGAGAAACATCGATATCCTTTATGAGTACGAGAATAACCTAAAAAGATACATTTGGGTGCCTTAGGATCTAACTTGGTGACATGAGGACGATGATCACGAACAAAATCCGTGCACCCGACTATCCTAGGAGTCACCGTGAAAAGAGACTCGGATGGCAACAAGACTCGATGAGGAGTTCTCCAAAAAGAACAGAAGATGGCATGCACTTGATAAGATGACACGTAATTAACACAACATCTACACAAAAGGTTTTAGGGACATGCATCTGAAAAGAAAGAGCGTGGGAAACTTCGAGGAGGTGACATTTTTTTCTCTCAGCAACACCATTTTACTAAGATGTATCAGTACAAGATGATTGGTGGAGCATGTCATGAGTTGTCATAAATTTGGAGTAAGCAGTAGAAAAATATTCATGAGTAGTGTCACTGCGAAGATGTTTGACAAGCACACCAAATTGAATTTTAATTTCAACACAGAACGCATAAAAATATCAAATAGCTCATAAAGATGCTTCATTAAATAAATTAAAGTAACACGAAAATGATCATCTACAAACGTAACAAAATACCTACTCCCTCCGTCCCAAATAAATGTTCCTAGTAGACAAAACATAAGGATTAAAAAATGTAACTAATGATGTGTTGTAAAAATATGTCGTTACAATAATACCCATTGCACACACACACACACACACACACACACTCTTTCTCTCTCGTTAATTATGTACCAATTACACTCAATCTCTCTATTGGATGTGCAATAATGATAGTATTAAATGAATGGATATATTAGGAAGAATGGTAGAAAATTTGTACACCAAAGTCTTTAGAAACATTAGTTGGGGCACCACAAAATAAAAAGTAGGAATATTTATTCGGGACGGAGGGAGTATAACCTAACTTCGAGATAGTAGGACTAGGTCCCCAAATGTCCGAATGGATTACATCAAATGGGGCCCGAGCCCGTTTATTAACCCTAGGAATATATGAAATATGATGGTGCTTTGCAAATTGACAAGCATCATATACAAAGGTTGGTAGAGATGACAAATCTGGACACAATTTCTTGAAATTCGACATAGAGGGATGACCCAATCGATAGTGGATTTGAAACAGGGACAAAGAGGCACTCGAACACGCAACATGTGTAGATGGAGTTTCAAAGAAATACAAAACTCCTTCCCTCTACCAATAATCCTTTTCGTATGAGTGGGAAAAAATGAGACTTTGCAATTATGATCACGGGTGAACTTGCTAATAGACAATAAATTGAATGGAAAACTAGAAATATATAACACAGAGGATAATGAAAAAGAGGATGTGAGACAAATATCACCCTGCCCATTAATAGAAGCAATAAACCCATTGGCTACAGTAACACTCGAAAATGTTGAAGATGAAATGAACGAAGAAAAAGAATACCTTTATTGCCACTCAGATGATTAGAAGAACCAAAGTCAATAATCCATTTACAAGTGAAGGAAGAAACACATGCATGAGGAGGGTACCTGTCATGATAAAAGTTGTAGTGGATGAAGAAGACGAAGAAGCTTGGGAAATGTGTATATTGCAAACTCATCATTAGACCTCCGTACCACCTTACCCCTTAGTAGGTGGACAAGATTTGGGTGGGAGGGGGGATAGACTCAGTGTTTGCAACATGCTCATATCGATCACTAGATGATTTACCATGCAACTTTTAACAATTACAAATCACATGATTATACCCCACAGTGATAACAAGTACGAACTTCTCTACTCTCCCTACCTCCATCGTAGCCACCACAACCACTATCACAACCTCTTTTACCGGTAGACCGACAACTACCACCACTACCACGGCCACCAATACCATGACCTCGGTGAGCTATCTGGCTCACAAGTCACAAGTGCAGAAGAATCACCAATATTACTGAAGAGGACTCTAGTGAGGCTAGAAGCACACGAGAAAACACATATTGAAGAGAACCAACACTAGTGCCGAATAAGATCTGTCAGAAAGAAATACCGAATTCGGATCTCAACCCGGCTAGAAATCCAAGAATATTTAGGTGCCCTCGCTGTGTCTACATAGTACTAACATCAGTACTTAAAGGAAGCAAAGAACTCCACTCAGTTGCCAATTTCTTATAGTCTGCAAAATACTGAGTAACACTACGACCTTGTTGATCCTGGGAAAACATAGCACGCGACAAGTCATACATCTGATTCATGTTGTCCTTGCCTCCATATAACACAAGTAAATAATCCTACATATCACAAATAGTAGAAGTAAGGCCCCCAATTCAGCGGTCTCATCATCCATAGAACTCTTAAGCTTCCAATACAAATCAGCATATGCACGGACCTACGCAACATCAATAGAGTTGACTATGGTGAGATGATCTTCCTTATTCTGCCCCTTTAGATTCATCTCAACCACCTGTCGCCACATTAAGTAATTCTTTTCCGTTAATTTCTTGTCTGTAGTTTTCGTACTAGTGGAAAGTACCTTAGAAACCATGGGTTTGGACTATGTGGTCTCTGCATTCCATCCCCGACGTCGACATTAGAAAGCAACCAGCAAAAAAAGGAACCAAACAGACCGGTACAGTTGACCAATCAAGCCAAACCCTCTCCCCCCAAAACTTGGTTAATCCTAAAACCAACTTGAGAACAGTAATCCACAGTCAACGACGAACCAACTTGTGGAGGTCCGGTGACTTTTTGACGAAAAAATTCCGGCCATACGCTGGCGCGTGGGATGTGTGAGACAGATTCCGTCGACGTTTGGTGGCGGCGACTATACAAAGAAGGTTGCCTAGTCTGGGTGAACTACTCTTCTTAGGCAGTGACCATCAAACACTCAAACCCTAGGCTGAACCTCAACGGACGACGAGACAAATATCCTGTTTGCCTGTGTTTGAAAGAAATAACGAAAAAGAAGAAGAAGAAGAAGAAGACATGGATGCGTTGTGGTCTATCAGCACACGACACTATTGGATTTCCCGCCTTGATACTATTGTGAATGTAAAGAGAGAAAGAAGAGAAGTGTTGAGAAGAGAATTGTGTTATATATATATATATATATATATATATATATATATATATATATATATATATATATATATATATATACATATGTTTGTGATAATACAATATACATCAAGACCCCCAAACATATATCTTAAATTAAAGAGATTCTCAATACTTCTAACAAACATGTTTTCTCCATCTGCCATGACTCCTCACCTCGGTTCTCACTCTGTTTTCTTTTCTCTTTCTCCAAAGCCACCCAGATCTAAGCATAATGACAAAGATGATTTCAAAGAAATGCATGAGGTTCTCAAAGTCAATAAGGCATACTGGGAAATCCCACATCCATGAAGCATAAACATAAAATGAAGCAAGCCTTGCTATTATCGAGGGCAAAAAACTTGAATGCAGGAGGGTGGGAGTAAGCTAGAGGATATTACGTACGAACAAAGAGAATGGATGCTATTTAGTTTTAGTCATGCTCACGAGGAGGAGCTATGTAGCGCACAAAGAGAATCAATATCTCTTCGCCTTCACATAATGCGATGCTTTGATTTAGTTCGAGGTGCAACTAGTTTGGAATTTCGATGCATCAATTTAGTGTTAGAATAGAAAAGTAAATCCCGATACTCAAATTAGATTTTTCTATGCAAGCATCGGATATGCGATGCGGAAAGTCCCGTGCTTTCTCCCTCGACTACGTCTCAAGATTCAGAACAGGACGAGGGGCCAAGGCTACATAATATTTGGTAGAGATTGAGCTTTCTTTCAGCCATATTTATATCTGCTTGGATACTTAACCCTTTCGTTTTCTCATTTTGCTTTTGGTCTACGAAAAAGTGATGCACATACTATTTGGGTTTTTCCATATGCCGAATCTATCTTTTTAAGCTTGCTGTTGCTGGATAGATTGTAAATGCATTTTAACCTACGGGTCACTGTTGATGTGCACGAACGCAACTCGGGTAAGATTACCCGACCGCATCAAGTAATAAAGTGTACCTAAGTACGAGTTATCGATTCCACAGGGAATGCACGTAATTCTCACTCCAACTAAGTACCAAAATTATACTAACGACTTATATTTAAGCGAAAAGAAAATGAATTAAAATCTAAAAATATAAACAACTTAGAAAACAATTAAATCTACACTACTGCGGAGGTGGTTTGAAAACGACAAATCAAGATAAAAATATAGGATTGCATTATTTCTAGTCTAGCCGGTGATTAATTTAATCATCTTTTCAATTTTCTTTAACTTAAGTCTTGGTAGTCGGACGTGCTATTTTATTCACTACGGGCTTTCGCTACGTATAACAAATCAAGATATCACTCAAACTTGCTACGGGTTCATATCATTGCAACACATAATATAGGAGAGAAAATAACCGCATGTGTAAACAAACATCCAATAACTATCTACGCATGGTCTCCTTTCGGTCTCACGCCACGCAAACAATTATTGTGAATTTTGGGAATAATAGGAAGGGCTTTCGCTTCGTATCCTATCATTCTAGGGGTCATCTAATGGTTTGCTACGCCATTAAAAGCATGAAGAACACACAATAATAACCAAGCATATGGGTAATACTTTGTAAAAAGAAACTCTCTATATTTTTCTACAAGTCATGTTAGTAGCCGGGACAACTAAAATTGGTTAACTATGGGCTCTTGCATCTTATAGTCAACCCTAACCTCCTCGACCTCGCGAATGGTTAAGGTGGTTCCGTCGCGTGTCAAACAGATTTTCACAATGTCTATCGGTGTGTGTCACAAAACACCAACTATTAAATTGATTGGTCCAAAATATAAAGGTAGCTCTCGTGGATCCTAAATATTTCTAAAATCATTTAATTATTGGCCAAATAATTAAAAACATTAAATTCCCAAAATAATGACTAACATGAATGTGTACTAAATAAAAAGATAGATTAAATTTAAAACATTACATTGGACATAGAAAAATAATTGCATTCCATAAATATTTTAAGCACAAACTAATTCCACATTTACAAAATTAATCAACCCTAGAAATCATAACAAATATCTAAAAATATAAGTTGAAAGAATTAAACCGAATAATCGCGAATCCGGGGTTGAAATATTCTATAGATGTTTCCTTGGCCCTTGATTTGAAGCTCCAAACCTTCAATGGTGATCAATCATCGAAGGAATGGAAGGATTTTTGAAATAAATGGGGCTGGTGCCCCATTTGGGAGCAATGTCCCGAAATGGGGACTTAGAATGCAAAATGAAGATGTTGGGGAAATTAAAGGAAAAGGCAGCAAAGAGGCACAAGGCTGCCAGAGGTATAATGGGCAGGACAAAGGAATTTTGAGGGCTGAAATGGAAGGAAAAAGGAGGATGGGTCAAGGCTGGAGCAGGGTCAAACCAGGCAGGGGCTCGCGGGTCACACGGGGGTTAAATGGGCTAGAAGGAGAGGTGGAAACCCTGGCTGGATGGAGCGCGGGCTACCGGATCCATCACCGGATCCATCAAGCCGCACGCGGTCGCCTACTGGAGGAATGGATAAGGCATGGCTGCAGGTGACACGTGGATCAACCAGGGGTCGACAACGCGCACAGAAGAATCTGGAATAGGCGCCGACTTCCCTGCGGTTTTGAAACTTGCTCCGGTGCCCCTGGGCTTCCTGGACTGAGCGTCGCCTTCCTTGGCTTCCCAGATGTCGCAGATTAGTCCTCCGTCAGCTCTGTCAGCCTTCGTTAGCCTCTGTTAAGCCTGATTTGCCTTGAATTACTTAATAGACTTAACGAACTTTGTCCAAATAATTTCCAATTCAACTTTTAAGCCCGGAATTGTCTCGAACTTCGTGCTAAACACCATATAATTACTTGATTATGCAAGGAAACCTACATTAAGCATAAAAACACAAATAATAATATTTCCAAAGCATAATTAACTCAAAAATAGCACAAAATAGAAGAAAATTCTGGGAAAATTAGTGGAAATCTTGTGCTCATCACACCCCCTGGGGTGGCAATGACTGACACGACACGATAGCACGAACCAGCACGACACGATTATAAAACACGATTACAGAGACAAATGACACGATAGACCCAACACGACACGACACAACACGAAACATGACACGAGACACGAAATTGTTAATATATTCAAAATAATATTTATTGCTATATTTATGATCAAATAAGATAGATAATATGAAAACACGATAATGAGGCACGAACATGACACGATAGCATGAATTGCCACCCCTCGCACAAACTTAAACTTTGATCGTCTCGAGCAAATAAAATGAATTATGGAAATGCTCGAGAACAATTTGAAATGAAGGTGACGCTCAATTAAGATCCCACAAGCATTACCATTTAAGAGATCAACCCAAAGATTATAAATATGCATAATAGAGGTACGAATTAATTCATATACTAGCAAACAATCCTCAAACAATTATTCATACCATGAAACATTTTTTTAAACCCAAAAGTAGCAATGTTCTAGCTTAGATTGAATGGCCAACTGAGATACCAAATGCAAGTCAAACCGAAAGAGTCATCAACCAAATTTTTGTCATAAGGCAAGGCAAGAACACGCGGTATGACAATATCAATATGACTTTTTAAAGTTTGTAATGTTTGGCCAAGGTTTAGGCTACAAATGAAAGATATGATAGCAAGTCAAGAGAGCAAAGAATTTAAAGTCTTCACATAATGACTAGCTTCATGAGAGCACACTCTTCAAATACCACAACCTCACTTCAACAACCTCTTAAACATTAAACATTGGGTTGAAAATTTGTCTCATCTACCCCCACAATTAAGCTCCACCCTTATATCTCCTTGAGAAAATTAAGAACAATGACATTGCTTTCTTTTTTTCTTTTGTGGCCACCGTTTATTTTTCTTTTCTTTTCTTTCTTTCATTTCATTGCTTTCCAAGGGAGCTCTTTCCTTTTTTCATTTCATTTTTTTTCCACCACCATTGAACAACAATTCAAATCCTCAACATCAACATTAATGAACACAAATCCTTCATGAAGCATACACTTCCTAACAAGATTACAAAAATAAAATAAATCATTCCAAATCATGCTCTCTTGAAGGGCGACAACAAAAGTGTATAGGTTCATGGGATAAGATAATGCGGGTATAAGAAATGAAGTCGAATGGGGGTCATTGTGTGCTCTAGGCACACACCATTCTTTATATGAGCTCAACGGGGACACTAGAGATTTTTGTGAGATAAATGAGAATGATAGAGAAAGGCACAAACGGTCTAAAGATGACCTATATCATACTCTTGTCATACACACATGCCCAAACCAAACTTTTAATCATCAAAATATAACTTTCGACATTTAGACTCACAATATGGTACTCTTAGACACACACAACCATCATTAAAGCAAAGCATAAAAATATTTCCATCAACTTGGGCATTATCTATCATGAATGAGGTGATGCTACCACATGAATCACAAACATATTCTTAACCATGCATATAGTAATCTCAAAATTGACTCCAAGAAAATAATGCAAGTACAACTCAAAGAGCGCAAAAAATGAAAAGACGAGTGATCAAAGCATAAATAATTTGGGGCGTATAAAGCACAAGATTTTCAAAATTTTCAAAGTTCACTAACCAAACCATACTCCTTAAACTTAAAATAACAGGAGAAAGAAAGGAAAAGAAACTCCCTCAAAGTTGATTTCTTATGAAGTCCGGGCCGAAAAGATTCACTCCAAAAATCTCTACAAGTAACCTTCTACAATAAAAGCGCTAAAACCCCTGCATCAAATCAAGCTCAAAAGAAAAGAGAGTAGGAACACAATTATCGAAATAAAAAAGAAAAGAAAATATTTTTGTGTGGGGACACTATATACACCTCCCTACAAACTTACAAACTTAGGAGGGTTTCGAAAAGCGACTCAAAATACAAAGCATATAAATACAAAAGCAAGTAAACTAATTAAAAAAACATGTTCAAAATACAATCAGCTTCACTTGGTATCGATATTAGTATATAGGAGCAAAAATTAAATCATTCCCCAGCAACGGCGCCAAAAACTTGATGTGCGCGAATGCAACTCAGACAAAGATTACCCGACCGTATCAAGTAATAACGTGTACCTAAGTACGAGTTATCGATCTCACATGGAAAGCATGTAATTCTCACTCCAACTAATTAAAAAAACATGTTCAAAAAATATTTGACCAAAAAGAAAATGAATTAAAATCTAAAAATATAAATAATTTAGAAAGCAATTAAATCTACACTACTGCGGAGGTGGTTTGGCAACAACAAATCAAGATAAAAATATAGGATTGCATTATTTCTAGTCTAGCTGGTGATTAATTTAATCATCTTTTTACTTTTCTTTAACTCAAGTTTTGGTAGTCGGACGCGCTATTTTATTCACTACGAGCTTTCACTACGTATAACAAATCTAACTATCACTCAACCTTGCTACGGGCTCATATCATCGCAACACATAACATATGAGAGAAAATAACCGCATTTGTAAACAAGCATCCAATGACTACTTACCCACGATCTCCTTTCGGTCTCACGCCACGCAAACAATTATTGTGAATTTTCGGAATAATAGGAAGAGCTTTCGCTTCGTATCCTATTATTCTAGGGGTCATCTAATGGTTTGCTACGCCATTAAAAGCATGAAGAACACATAATAATAACCAAGCACATGGGTAATACTTCGCAAAAAGAAACTCTCTATATTTTTCTTAAAAATCATGTTAGTAGTCGGGACAACTAAAATTGGTTAACTACGGGCTCTCGCATCTTATAGCCAACCCTAACCTCCCCGACCTCGCGAATGGCTAAGGTGGTTCGATCGCGTGTCAAACAGAGTTTCACAATGGCTATCGGTGTGTGTCACAAAACACCAACTATTAAATTGATTGGTCCGAAATATAAAGGTAGCTCTCACGGATTCTAAATATTTCTAAAATCATTTAATTATTGGCCAAATAATTAAAAGCATTAAATTCACAAAATAATAACCAACATGAATGTGTACTAAATAAAGAGAGAGATTAAATTTAAAACATTACATTGGACATAAAAAAATAATTGCATTCCACAAATATTTTAAGCACAAACCAATTCCACATTTACAAAATTAATCAACCTTAGAAATCATAACAAATATCTAAAAATATAAGTTGAAAGAATTAAACCGAATAATCGCGAATTCAGGGTTGAAATATTCTGTAGATGCTTCCTTGGCCCTTGATTTGAAGCTCCAAACCTTCAATGGTGATCAAACATCGGAGGAATGGAAGGATTTTTGAAATAAATGGGGCTGGTGCCCCATTTGGGAGCAATGTCCCGAAATGGGGACTTAGAATGCAAAATGAAGATGCTAGGGAAATTAAAGGAGAAGGCAGCAAAGAGGTACAAGGCTGCCAGGGGTATAATGGACAGGACAAAGGAATTTTGAGGGCTGAAATGGAAAGGAAATGAGGATGAGTCACGGCTGGAGCAGGGTCAAACCAGGCAGGGGCTCGTGGGTCACCTGGGGGTTAAATGGGTTGGAAGGAGTGAGGGAGTAGGTGGAAACGCGGGTTGATGGAGCTGGAATGGACGCAGGCTACTCGGATCCATCAAGCTGCACGTGGGTCAGGCCGGCTGTGGAGGAATGGATAAGGCATGGCTGCAGGTGACACGTGGATCAACCAGGGTCGACAACGCGCACAGAAGAATCTGGAATAGGCGTCGGCTTCCCTGCAGTTTTGAAACTTTCTTCGGTGCCCCTGGGCTTCCTGGACTGAGCGCCGCCTTCCTTGGCTTCCCAGACGTCACAGATTAGTCCTCCGTCAGCTCTCTCAGCCTCCGTTAGCCTCTGTTAAGCCTGATTTGCCTTGAATTACTTAACGGACTTAACGAACTTTGTCCAAATAATTTCCAATTCAAGTTTTAAGCCCGGAATTATCTCGAACTTCGTGCTAAACACCATATAATTACTTGATTATGCATGGAAACCTACATTAAGCACAAAAACACAAATAATAATATTTTCAAAGCATAATTAACTCAAAAATAACACAAAATAGAAGAAAATTCCCGAAAAAATTAGTGAAACTCTTGTGCTCATCAACTGTGCCCCTTTTGGACCCACTCGCTCTATGGCGAATCAATGCTTTCAAATTAGATAGAAACCATAAGGAAAATAGAATACCTTAACGTAACTCTCAAATCCCTATACATAACACTATTTAAGGGGTAAAATTACTTCACTACTCCTCTCCACATTTAAACTATATTATCCCCTCCGTCCCTCCCCCTTCACGTAATTTTGATTACGTGCTATTGTTGATTCGATTTCCATTGTTAAGGCATTGTATCGCATTTGAATTGGATTGATTTTGATTCAGTTTATTTTTTCTTTTCAATTACAAACAAAAATCCATTGATTTACATTTTTTTTCGATTTCAGACAAAACATCAGCTACACACTAGCGGATGTTTTATAAAACATCCGCAAGTGTGTACCACAAGTGAGTATCTATTAAATGTTAAAAAACGTACTTAGGTTATTTTATGCATTTAAATGATGCACGTTTAGGGATTTGAGTGTAATTGGCAACGGTGAAACCGAATTGTCTTCGACCAAAACCGAACCAAATTGATTGGTTTGGTTTGGTTCGGTTCCGTGGTACGGTAGTTTCGATTTACACCCCTAGTCATCGTTAAAGCCCTTGTGTATATGGTCATAATTAAAGTAAAAAAATTAAGATAAACTATATAAGAATTTTTTAAAACAGAAAAGTTTAGAAATATGACAATTTTTTTTGGAACGATTAAAAAAGAAAGCATAATTATTATTTAAAGCCAAAAAATTTAGATTTCTAATTGATGTAAGTGAACTAATATACACTTTACATGCATGTAATTAGATTTTTTAATTTCATCAATATAATTATATTGGATTTTTCTTATCATATTTGTCTCATAAAAAAACTCACAAATATTGTGCTGCACATGTGCCAAAAAAAGTTATTCGAGATATATCTTCTTTTCGTTAATTATAACTTCATATTTGAAGTATTAAATTTTTTTGTATTATTTAATATATTTATTTGAATCATTTATGAAGAACTCATGATATGATAATATTATATAATCACCTTTGGGAAAAATGGTAAATTTTGTTATTGTACTTTGGCAAATATTTACATTTTGCAATCTACTATTTTTCAAGCAAACTTTGAAAGGGAAATGCAATTCACACTATCTCTATCTGTCATCCAATCTCTAATGTAAAGTTTCAGTTGCCTCCCCTAAGGTTTTTTAAAATGTTGAAAGATTTGTTGATGTTAAAAGGTTGATGATTTTAAAAATAAAATTATAATGGTGTCTTTTTTTCTTTTTCTTTTAGAGATTCAAAAAAAATATTTTATGAAAAAAATATGATAGAATGAATAAAATGTAAGCATACAAATAAGAAGAAAAGATATATTGTCTAGATTAAAAATAAGATAAAAACATTTAAATTAATTAATATATACATTTTGTTTTAATGAATAATATAATAAAAATATAATAATAAAAAACATAATAAGTTTAAAATAAATCTAATAAATTAATCTTAATCTATTCGTTAACATTCATTTGTTGAATTTAATTTAATTCATAAATAAAATTGACTAAAAGTATAACTTATTTATGTATTAACATATTTCAAAATTCGTTATAATTGAAGTATTTTTAAAAATGTTTTATGTTATTTAATGATTTATGTCTTCAATGTTTTATTTAATATTTTTTATTAATTTATCCAATAGTTTTAAATAATTTATTATTTAATGATTTATGTCTTCAATATTTTATTTACTAATTTTTATTAATTTCTCAAATAATTTTAAATAATTTATTTGATAATTTTTAAATATTCAATAATTTATGAAAACATTAATTATATAGAATATTAAATATATTTTATTAATTTAGTAAATATATATATTAATTTATTAAATAACTCTTTAATAGTTTAGTAAATAAGTTTTCAAATAATATTTAATAAATGGTAAAGCTGAAGATTATAGAGATTAATTGATGTCATAAGTTTTGAACGTAAATCCTTCCAAATAAAATATTTTAAAATAGAATACTCTTTGAAATGAATGGAGGGAGTGCAAATATATGTGGCTTCAGGTGGTGTACAATCTTTAACCACTTAATTTGTTATCTATTCTTGTATTAAAGTTTTGATACTATTTTTACGTCCTAAAACAATTGTCTCATTTGAGTAATCAAACTTGTTAAGAATGATTTTATTTAAAATCAAACATGATAATAATTTAGGAACAAAGAGAGTAGAATTTTAATACTCCCTCCAGTGCTAATAATCATCCTGTTTGATTCGACATATCATTTTCAAAAAAATGATATTGTATTATAAATATTAGTATTATGTGTGGTTTCTATTAATATCTTTGTGTATGTAAATATAATTAAAGTAGGTAAAAAAAGTAAGGATACAATGATAAAAATGTTATCCTAAAAAAGAAAATTTTGAATGAGAATAATTATTTTGAAACAGACAAAAAATTGAAAGAAATGACAATTATTTAGGTGCGAGAGTATATTTTTAGAGATGTGACTACGATTTAGACAAACAAAAAGAGAAAGAGATACTATTTTTTTGGAGACGGATATATATATATATATATATATATATATATATATATATATATATATATATATATATATATATCCTTCGTTTCGGTTAAAAAAATTTCGTTTGAAAGTTAATATTTTTTTAAAAATGATACTTTTAGTAGTCTATTAGTATTAAAAATGATATTTTTATACCTTAATTTTTGAAAGTGAACTATTTAAATGAAACACAAAAAAATGAAATAGTTGACTATTTGCCCGAAACGAAGAGATCGGATTATATATTTATGAATAATGTTATATGCACCAAAAAAGTACCTAATTTTGTACACATGTGGTATCATATGTCATTTTATTTGACATCTTATGGGCTCTAATATGAGTTAAAGTCTATGTGTATGTGACTTAAAGTATGAAGAAAAAAGTAAAGATGCGATAGTAAATGTGTTTTCCAAAAAAAGAAACTTTACAAATAGTATACTCCCACAAAAAGTTCTCACAAAAAATTCTAATATCCAAAAAGTCTCAAAATCAAAATTTTAATACAAAAAAGTCCAAAATTTAACGTGTCTACGAACGTTGTTATGTGAAAAATTTTATTTGGACAATTTTTTTTATCATTTATGAAAGTAATGATAAAATTGTATTGATTATTATTATTCTTATTATTATTATAATGGTAATGTTATTATCTTCATTAACATTATTAGTATTTAAATACCAAAACTCTATTAACGAAATTCATTTCCCAAGGATCCTAAACCAACAATTCAATTCATAAATCTAGTGTTAATTTTTTTTTTTTTTTAGAAAACAGGGACGACACCCTGCAGAATTTTATTAAAAGAAATAAAGGTGGCTGAGGACAACCACCCTTATAAATGGGGGGACAGAGGAGCCTAACCTCGAAAAAGAGAGTACAAAGCAACAACGAATAAGATATTCTAACATAAGGAGTACTAGCAGCATCTAAATAGATATTCGCTGCTCTTTGCCTTGCTTCCTTCGGTTATCCTATGGCATCTATGGAAATCTAGGAATCGGGCTTATTTTGATGACATTCGTACCCCTTTGCATGTGATTATACAAAATATTTCGGTTGACATCAAGGATATTCTCCATGCAGCGAATTACTATGTTTCTGATTTTCTTGGTCCTTCTTGTATCTCCTTTGGTGCTCGCAAGCAAGTTGTTATTCAATCTGTGTCTTGGTCTAAACCTCCGGATGGTTTTTTCAAGCTCAATACCGATGGTGCTAGTCGAGGTAACCCGGGCTGTAGCGGTGGTGGTGGTATTATTCGAGATTCTCTTGGGAATTTTGTTTATGCTTTTGCTTCGTTCTATGGTGAAAGTACTAATATGGTTATTTGAACTGCGTGCTCTTTATTCTGGTCTCTTGTGGATCCAAAGTCAAAATTTGAATAATGTCATTGTGGAAGTTGACTCTAAGGTTATTTTCGACTGCATAACCAAGAGCCATAGCTTTCCTTGGGCTCTCTCTTATTTATTTCGAGACATTTTTCGCATTCGTGATAGAGGGCATATCTCTTTCAGGCATTGTTTCAGAGAGGCTAATTCTGTGGCGGACAAATTGGCTATCTTGGCCTGTGACTCTTCTTCCCAGCATATTTTTCGCCAGTCTTATGAAGTCCCTCCTCACATTCGTGGCCTTATCTATTTAGATGCTGCTAGTACTCCTTATGTTAGAATATCTTATTCGTTGTTGCTTTGTACTCTCTTTTTCGAGATTAGGCTCCTCTGTCCCCCCATTTATAAGGGTAAAATTTGGTTGTCCCAGTTTGTACCTTTATTTCTTTTAATAAAATTATAGTGCTCCTAAAAAAAAAAAAATCTAGTGTTAATCTTTTCATGTAAAAATTCAAAAAGTTAATCTTTATATTTTTATTAAATTGCGGTAGTAATATTAATATTAGTAGTAGTAGTAGTAGTAGTAGTAGTAGTAGTAGTGATAATAATGATATTATTATTATTAATTAATAATAACTTAATAACAATAATAACATTAATATAATTTTTTTGATGATATTGTTATTATTAACAATAATTTATTTTTTGTTTTTATTATTTATTTATTATTATTATTATTATTTTATCTAAAATATTGAATCATTAAAATAATTGAAGTTAAAAATATTATTATTTTTTTCAAATAAAACCCCACTCTCTAACGATGTTAGTAGAATCGTTAAGTTTTAGACTTTTTGGTATTAAGAGTTGAATTTTGGGATTTTCTTGATAGAAAAAAATATTTTTGGGACTTTTTGGATATAATTTTTTTGTGGGACTTTTTAGTATTTTTTCTATAATTTTTTTTTTGAAAAAGGAAAGATTTCTAATAATTTAGTTAGGTAGGGTGGGAGGGAGAATTACTTTTTTTAGTAGCTCAAGTTTTACCCTAATTAATTATCGCATTATTTTGAAAATTATTGCAATCATGTACTTCCTCTGTACCGGATAAATATTCATACTTTCTATTTTGAGATATCCCAACTAATGTTCCTAAAAACTTTTGGTGTGTAAATTTTATACCATTTTTCCTAATATATTATTTCATTGGGCAATGTTAGGGTACTTTTATTTTGTACCAAAATATGAGTACTTTATGATGTGATATATTCTTATTGGTTGGACATTATATGAGTCTCATCACTCCAAATCAATGAGTATGTATCCATACACCCATATTTTGTCAAGAAATGACTAAAACTAAAACATTATCCTATTTCATTTAATACCATTATTACACATCATAAAGAGAGTGAGTGAGTGTAATGAGTAAATAATTAATTAAAGAGAGTGTATGTAATAAATATTGTTGTGACAATATATTTTATAATTTATAATTAATTATATTTTTTAATCATTATATTTTTTCAAATAAAAATATTTAAAGTACTAGTTTTTGTTTATCTGTCTGCATGGCACGTCTATCAACCCAGCTAGGTATAGTAGTACGGACTTCAATAATAACGAAAACAGAAACAGATGTATAATTGAGAATGTGACAGAGACAACAAGCTCGTGATCAAACGCACTAAAAATTTTGTTGTAGCCTCTAGCCAGGTTGTAAAACTCTCGTTAATTTTCACGTTCGATTCCACCCCCCGTGATCTTCATCCTTTTGCAAAACCTCCCGTGATCTTCACTACAAACAACAACATGAGAGAGAAAGATCTAGAGAGAGAGAGAGAGAGAGAGAGAGAGAGAGAGAGTTAATATTGTTTATTGACTCGTTTCTTTTCAAATATGTCATGTATATTACAAAGCATTTTTGGACAAAGCTTAGAACAATATTTAGAGAGGGAGGTAGCTTGCATGGTTTGCTCTCGACTAAATTTGTTTTGTGGCCAGCATCCTAGAGGTAATTTTCAACCATGCATCCATTCCGTAGGGGGCGTATCGTGAACATCCGTAGGGGGCGTATCGTGAACGTGAACGTGGACGTGGACGTGGACGTGGATGTGGACGTGGACGAGGCTAGAGGTATATGCAAGCTAGCCAAAACAAACAATTTTAGTAACGACCCGAAATTATAAGAATCCAAATTAAGAAGAAGAAAGAAAGAAAAAAAAAAGGAAGACAAGGTAAGGTTCATTTGTGTCCCCTCTGAGAGCATCTACACCTTAGAAACACATATGCAAAGAACCTGTACAGTAAGATGAAACAAATCATGATAACCACATTCCTCCATCTACTTTCCTCTCCACTATACCCTTGCTCCTTGAGCAAATCTTCTCCGGTCACCACACACTTGCCGAACATAAACTCCAAGCATCTCTCCGATCCCCCCGAGAACTCGTTTATCAACAACCCTTCGAACGGGTACTTAAACAGCGATATGTAATGCATAAAGATCCAGTAACTCGGCATCCCATTCTTTGAAACAAAGTAACCCGAGAACAAAAAGAACGAACCCATCACACCCGAGATCACCGAGTTCCCCACGATGAAATTAGGGACTAGAGCACTGCAACATATAACAACCGAATTCGCCGTGTAGAGAATCAACCAGATGAGCAGTAAGAAGTGAGTGAAAGCCACAAAGCTCCTGTTTAGCCCAACAAGCCAGTACAATGGTATTGAGAACAACACTGCCAAGATGAGTAGAAATGGCAAGTAAACTAAACTATTAGCTATTGCATATGATGAAACTCTATAACTCCCACAAGAAGTCTCCTTCATTAGTATTTCCCTCTCCTGCAAAAAGATCGGCAGCGCCTCGATTGTGCTCGACAACAGAAATGTCAAGATAAATGCAAATAACCCTACCCTTTCCTCCGCCCCGACTAAATCGACTTTCAGATCGTAGAAAATCGAACCCAAGACCAACCCCGAAACCAGCATTTGTAAAGTTCGGCATGCGAATAGCTCTTTTGTTCGGTATATGTTCTTCCAGAACCTATGGGTGAGGATTATGGTTTCACGAAATCTTGAATTCGCGTAACCTTGATCACTATGAGTATCATCAACTTGTACATTGTTTTCCACTTCATCGATGAGATCAATCACTTTTGATTGTAGAAAGAGTTGTTGTAGAGTGATGGACTTACCAGTGATCTTAGGTGTTGATGGCAATTGAGGTGATATTTCGTGAAGAACTTGCGTCAAGGATTGTTGTTGTTGAATTGTTTCGATCGAGTCTATAGCGAATTCGACTATATTGACTTGAAGGGGAAGCTGCAAATTCATGAGTCTCAACGTGAGACCGAGCTGATCGACCGTGCCATGGTGTAGAACTGAGCCATTGGCTAGTAAAAGTAGGGAACCGAACAACTTGACAATTCTAAACCCAGGCTGGTGAATACTGAGGATTATAGTTCGTCCTCGAGTTTCAGCCATGGTGTTTAGAGGTCGATTATCTGTAGGGCCGAGGTACTATCGAGCCCAGAAGTTGGTTCATCGAGAATCACCACTTTGGGATCATGTATAACCTCAACACCAATTGAAACTCGACGTCTCTCTCCACCGGAGATCCCCCTTACCCTATCGTCGCCAACTCGTGCTCCAGCTACGTGACTTAAGCCAAGTTCTTGGATCAACGACTTAACCCGTAACCTCAGCTGCGATTCCGGAAGCCTTAGCCGGAGCTTGGCACTAAACAAGAGCGTCTCCTCGACAGTGAGTAGTGGGAAGAGAGTGTCCTTTTGGGTAACGTAGCCCGACATCTTCTTGAATTTTGCCTTGTCGACGGGCTTTTGGTTGACGTAAATTGATGCAGTTTGTGGTGTTAGTTTCCCAGCTAGGATCTCCAGTAACGACGACTTCCCGGCACCACTTGGACCAACGATGGCGAGGATTTCCCATGCTTTCGCTCGGCAGTTCACGTCCTTGAGAACACGGCGGAGCGTCGGGTTCACCGAGCCTTTGTCGTCGTCGGGAATAGTGTGATCAACCTTGGGGGGTGGTTGTTGTTCTAATAAGTCTTGATCATGGAGGCCTTGTTGTGGTGGTTTCTTGGAACTAGACTCTTTGGTGAAAATCTTGAAAAGGGGTTGTGGCTTTTGTGTGTAGATTGAATAGTTGATGCCTATTGCTTCAATATCGCACCCTTGTTTCTTCATTGAAGAACACTAGCTCTCTCTCTCTCTCTATTAAATTTTAACCTCAATGAATTGTACTAGTAGTACATCTCTCTGATTTTTCTATCAATGTGTCTTGTTGTATGGCATTTTCTTGAGTAATATATATATATATATATATATATATATATATATATATATATAACTTGACTTTTCCTTTGGCCACAGATATCATTAGTTTGTGAAACTAGTATTATGGCAATTTCTTGTTAAATGTACTCTCTCCCAGATAATTTTTCTCTTATTTGACTTGATTTAGTTTCAATATACTCAATTCGTCACTCTATTTTCGGTTAGTTCGTTTAAAGAGTTTATTTTAAAAATTAAGGGATAAAAATATCATTTTATTACAAATTGGATACTAAAAATGTTATTTTTCTTAAAAATTTGATTTTCAAACAAGTATTTTTTACCCGCAATGAAGAGATTATACTAAGAAAATTTAATTAAATTTATTATAAATAATACTTCTTCCGTTTTCAATTTATTGTTCCCTTTGACTTGGTACCACGTTTAACAAAAAGTAATACTCCCTCCGTCCCTAAATAATCGTCCTGGTTGACTCGGCGCACAGTTTAAGAAAAATCAATTGATTTGATTATTTATATTGGTTTAATGTGTAGTTTCCTTTAAAGCCTATATGTATGTGACCCATAATTAAAGTAGAGTGAAAAAGTAAGGGTAAAGTGGTAAAAATGATGTTCTAAAAAGGTAAGTTTCAAAGTGGACAATTATTTTGGGACGGACGAAAAAGGAAAGGAGGTCAATAATTTAGGGACGGAGGGAGTAGATTGTATTATAAATATTGATGAAATGTGTGGTTTCCTTTAATATTCTTGAACATGCGGTTATAATTAAACCATGTGGAAAAAATAAGGATAAAATGATAAAAATGTTTTTTTTAAAAGAAAATTTTAAAAGATGATAATTATTTTAAAACTGACGAAAAACGAAAAAAAAAACTTTAATTTGAAAACGGAGTTACTACTTTAAAAAAATTACATTTGATCGACTCGCACACACTGTAGAAAAAGTAAAGGAATAATATATATTGAATTGTCCAATGATATTAAAATGAAAATAAATGACAAATATGACATTTTAAAAGTAAAAAAAATAAAAGGTGAACACTTCTTCCATAAAAACATTTACTCCATTGGATTGTTTTCATCCGTCAAACACATTATCACAAAAATAATTGATTATATTATAAATATTACGATCATGTCTTTTTCATAGATACACATATTGAATGAGCCCATCAATTAAAGTAAAAATAACCAAATCAAGAGGAAAATAGAAAAAGTAACTCCTAAAAATAGAAATATTCGAAAGTAAACATTTTTAAAAAATGATTTAAAAAAGAAGATGAATTCGTTTTAAGAAACAAATGTATCTTAATTTTTGGAAGTAAAAGTATTCATTAATTCCAAGCAAATAGTTCACTATATTATTTTGTGATGTTTCATTTTAAGAATCAATTTTTAATAATTATGTTCACAATATCCGTAATATTTCAAATTTTACTATTCATATTTGATATTAATATGTTAATTATACTTTAATAATTTTATAATTACGACATATTCTAATACTCCATCCGTCTCTAAATTATCGTCCTCCTTTCCTTTTTCGTCCGTCCCAAAATAATTGTCTAATTTGAAACTTATTTTTTTAGAACATCATGTTTACCACTTTACCTTTACTTTTTCACTCTATTTTAATTATGAGTCGCATACACATGTGCTTTAAAGAAAACTACACATTAAACCAATATTAATAATTCAATCAAATATGTTTTTTTAAACGATGCACCGATCAACCAGGATAATAAATTAGAGACGGAGGGAGTACTAATTATATATCCTTTAATAATTAAACGTATTTTACGAATATAGACCCTTTTTTTTCTTTGGCCTCACAGAATTCATTAATTAGTTTGTGAAAATTAGTGTGCAAATCAGGTAATGAGCTGAAACGACAAGATATTGTTCGTCCGGACTGTTGCATGGGTTCACGTGCCCTTGTTATTGCTATATTTATTTCTCACCATGGAAATTTGTACACGTCACGTGAAATAGTATTTGCATATTTGTATGTTTCTTGTTTGTATTGTTTTCCACTTTCTATTTAAAAAATTTTAATTGACTTTATTATATATATTAGTGAAATATGTGAATTTCTATAATTCTGTTGAATATGTAATCATAATTAAAGCAAGTAAAAAAAGTAAGGGTATAATCGTAAAAATATTTTTTTTTTAAAAAAGTTTTAAAAGAAGACAATTATTTTAAAATAAAAAAAGAAAAGATGACGATAATTTGAAAACAGATGAAGTACTTAAGTTATGTGATTTTCTTGTAACAATCACCTATTAGGATCAAATTACACTGTAATTAGATTCATTAGTAGCCTACGTGTTGCATGTTTTCTAATCTGACCTTAGACCATCCTGGCCATATGGCGAACTTTTTTTTTTTTTTTTTTTTTTTAATTTATGGAAGCATGGACGGTACCCTGCGGAGTTTTATTGATATAAGAAAATAAATACAAACTTGAGGGGGACAACCAGCCTGGCCCTTATAAATAGGAGGACGGAGGAGCCTGACCTCGAAAAAGAAATACAACTCAAAACTCAAAATACAAAAATTAAGAGCGCCTACGACGAATGTAAGGAGTGCCATTAGCATCCAAAATAAAAGAGCCACGAATACGAGATGGCAAGTCACAAACATCTCTAAATTGAGTCGAAGTTAAAGAATCGCATCCCAAATTAGCCAGCAAATCTGCAACTGTGTTTGCTTCCCTGTAACAGTGACAAATGTCAAGATCCAGCTCCCTTTGAATAAGACGAATACTATGAAGGATGGACCAGCATTTCCCATATGGCGAACTTAAGAATAGAATACTAACGTATAAAGACTCAAGGTTTGCTAAAGAAGACTTCACGAGACTCATTATCTTATTCGAAGAAAGGTTGAAGATCACTCAACAGTCATTGCATCAGTTATTTGCCTCTGCTCGTGACTGATATCAAATGACTAATGTTTATCACGCCAATCAAGAGCCTTCAATCAACTTATGCATCTCGTGGATTCATATCTTTTATATTAGAGAATAATATATTTATTATTCATGTTTATTTGTAATTATTAGTTAGTGATAATTACCTTGTATAGTTCTTTCCTTATTATGTTATCTTCCTTGTATATGTTTCTTGTATCCTACTCCAAGTGTAACCCTAATTGTAACTCTCCCTATAAATAAGTGATTCAATTAATGAAAAAGTTATGTCATTATTCCTAAACTTTATCAGTTTCTACATGGTAACAGAGCTTTGCTCCTAAAATCCTTTTCCCTTTTCCCTTGCCGTCGCCGCCTTCCATAACCATCCCGCCTCCATGACTAACGGTAATCAAACCCTCACCATTAAAAACCCCGTTGATCCAACCCAAACCTTCGACCTCATAAACATTTCCCACCACAACATCACCAAACTTACCTCCACTAACTACATAGCTTGGAAACTCCAAGTCGAGGTAACCCTCATTGGCTATGACCTTTACAAGTTCGTAGATGGTTCACACCCATGCCCGCCTCCCACCGTCCTCTCCAAGGATTCTCAAACATCCAAGGATGTTTCAACACCAAACCCGCACTACCAACTCTGGATCCGACAAGATAAACTTTTGTTTGACGCTATTGTCGGCTTCTTGTTTGCTCCTTTGGTCCCCTTGATCCAACATGCCATTACTACTCGTGAAGCTTGACAAACCCTTGCTCACAACTATGCTCGTCCAACTCGCGGTCACATAAAGCAGATCAAGGACTATCTCAAGCGAGATTCCAAGGGAACCCAGTCGATCTCCGACTACATGCAATCAGTCAAAGGGCGTGCTGATGAGCTCGCTGGTCTTGGAAAACCTCTCGACCACGAGGATCTTATTGAGATCATCCTCGGGGGTTTGGATAATGACTATTTCCACATAGTTGATGTGGTCGAAGGTCGAGACACTCCTATATCGTTTGATGAGCTTCATGAAAAACTTATCAACCATGAGCTGCTTCTCAAACATGCATAGGTCATGTCTCGCATCTTGCCTCGGTCAATCCTGCTGTCCCGAGGTTCACTAACTCGTCTGCTCGGCAACCATCCTTGTAAGCCCGACAACAATCCTCCCAAGCTCGACCACCTTCCTAGTCCTCGGCATCTGCTCCTTGCCAACAGCGACCATATTTGGGCAAGTGTCAAGGATGTCGCCAACAGGGCCACACAGTTGCTTGTTGCCCTAACTTTTAGCTGGTTGCCACCACATCCCTACCTACTACTTCTAACACGGCAAATGGCCCCAAGTGGCAACCACGGGCACACCTCGTGACCACAACAAACCTAGGAACACCGAGCTGGCTGCTTGATAGTGGTGCCTCTCACCATGTCACTAGCGACCTTGGCAACCTATCTCTACACACCCCCTACACGGTCACAAACGACATGGTCATTGGTGATGGTATAGGGTTATCTATCTCCAAAATTGGTTCCTCCTTGCTTTCTACACCATCACACACTTTTGCCTTGCATAATGTTCTTTTCGTACTTGACATGAAAAAGAATCTTATTTCCACATCTCAATTTTGCATCTCCAATAATACTTTTATTGAGTTCTTACAAAATTCTTTTCATGTGAAGGATTTACGGACAGGGAGCATTCTGCTGACCGGGCAATATAAAGATGGTGTGCATGAATGGCCAACCACAACTCCTTTTGTTCGCCCCTCTGCTTGTGTCGGTTCCAACGCCTCTCATTATGACTGGCATCACCACTTTGGCCATCCATCTGAACCCATCCAGCGCCAGATTCTATCTAGTTTAGGTGTAGCTTTAGACACTTCTCGTATCAAACAAGAACATTGTAATGATTGTTTATGCAATTAAAGTCACAAACTTCCTTTTATGCAATCTATTATTGTGTCTTCCTTTCTGCTTCAAATTATCTATTATGATATCTGGACCTCCCCCATTCATTCTGTTGATGGCTTTAAATAATATGTTATTTTTATCGATCATTACACTCGCTACATATGGCTCTACCCGCTCAAGAGAAAATTTGATGCTGCCACCATTTTTACCCACTTTAAAGCCCTAGTTGAAAACTATTTCAAAACCACCATTGTCACTCTTTACTAGAATAATGGCGGCGAGTACACGGGTCTAGCCCGCGATACTAGCTTGGCCGCCTACCTGTTTGCTAATGGCCTCTCTCACCTTACCTCATCACCTCACACACCGGAGCACAATGGGTTCTCGAAGCGTCGCCATCGCCACATAGTTGAGAACGATCTCTTTCTTCTCTCTAAAATTTCCCTTCCACTGCCCTTCTGGTCATTTGCCTTCCACACAACGACTTACCTTATAAATCGACTACCAATATCCGCTCTAGACCGGATATCTCCCTACCAAAAACTGATGGGTTCTCCGCCAAACTACTTTTAACTCCGTGCCTTCGGTATCTTTGCTACCCTTGGCTTCGCCCTTATTCTGCCCACAAACTCGTTGCTCGCTCCACTCCTTGTGTCTTCCTTGGTTACTCGCTTACTCAGAGTGCCTATCTCTGTTATGATCCGAGCACCACCAAGCTATTCATTTCGCGTCATGTCTGGTTTGTCGAGTCTGTTTTTCCCATGTCCACATCGGCCATCCATCCTGTTCGCACGGATACCTACACTTGTGTCTCCTGGTTCCCACCGCATGAACTACTCTCAGATTCATACACATCGTTTACTGCCCGCTCTGGTAACTCTCCGTCCGTGGCTTGCACTAATCAGAATGTGGTTGATCTCAGCTCGCCCCTACACCACCCTCATTCCCTAGCTACTATGACTGAGGTTACGACTGTGCCCGTTACATGTCATATGCCCGGTGTGCAACCTTCCTCGGCCCCCAACTCCATGCTTGCGGACAGCACTAAGCCTCCTGCTCCACCCTCCTCGGCACCCCGTACCATGACCGAGGATAGCCCTATGCCCACCAGTGCTATGCCCGTTGCATCTGTTCCCTTGCCCGTTGCATCTGTTCCTGTGCCTGCTGACCCTATTCTTGTGCCCGCTGGTACCTCCTCCATGGTTACCCGCTCCAAGAACAATATCTTCAAACCTCAAGTCAAAATGATTCTTGACTTAACTAGCAGTGGACAACGAACCAACATGTGTCACTCAAGCTCTCAAAGATGTCAAGTAGGTCCAGGCCATGTTTGAGGAGTATGATGCTTTAACCCGTAATGGTACATGTAATCTGGTTCCTTCGGCAAATGATCGTAATATTGTTGGCTGCAAATGGATCTTCCACATAAAACGACACCCTAATGGCACTATTGATCGCTACAAAGCTCGTCTTGTGGCCAAGGGGTTTCATCAGCGGCCAAGACTGGATTATCATAAGACCTTCAGCCCGATGGTTAAACCGACCACTGTTTGTCTTATTCTCTCGCTGGCTGTATGTCGAGGATGTGATCTTCAGCAATTGGATGTGAACAATGCCTTTCTTCAAGGCAATCTGTCCAAAGAGGTGTTTATGGCTCAACCACCTGGCTTCCTTGACAAGGACAAACCTCAGCATGTATGTCGACTTCACAAAGCTATCTATGGTCTCAAGCAGGCTCCCCGAGCATGGTACAATGAACTTCATCAGTTATTCCTTGCCTTCGGGTTCAAAAATTATGTGGCAGACATTTTATTGTTCATTCTTAATACAGGGGGCACCACCATCTATCTTCTAGTCTATGTGGATGACATCATCATCATTGGGAACCAGCCCGCTGCAGTCCAAACCTTCATCTCCTTGCTCGCTGCTCGCTTCTCCCTCAAAGACCTTGGAGAACTTCATTATTTTCTTGGTGTTGAGGTTATCAAGCAACCAAGTGGTCTCCTGCTCTCACAGCGTGGGTACATTACTGATCTTCTTGCTCGCCTGGTTGCTACTCCACTCCCCACTTTGCCAAACTTAACCCTTCAGTCAGGCACAACTCTCACGGATCTGACATAATTTCGGGCAGTGATTGGGAGTCTTCAGTATCTATCTCTTACTCGCAGATGTTGCCTATATCATCAACAAACTCTCTCAGTTCATGCATAGGCCGACTACTGAGCATTGGAATACGGCCAAGCGTGTTCTTCACTACCTCTGTGGGTCTATTAATCATGGCATTTTACTTCATCGCCAGTCCCCCCAAGCTCTCCATGCATTCACTGATGATGATTGGGCAGGCAACAAAGATGACTACACCTCCACAAGTGCCTACATTGTCTACCTAGGTAGAAACTCAGTCTCGTGGAGCTTCAAGAAACAACGCACTGTTGCTCGCTCTTCAACTAAAGCTGAATACCAGGCTGTTGCTGCCACTGCCACTGCTGCTGAAGTCCGCTGGATTATGTCTCTGCTCGGTGAGCTCGGTATCACCTCCTCTATTCAGCCCATCATTTATTATGACAATGTAGGTTCCACTAGTCTCTGCTCTAACCCAGTCTTCCATACTCGCATGAAGCATGTGGCCCTGGACTTTCATTTCATCCGGGAACAAGTTTAGGATGCGCTTATGCGGATTTGCCATGTTTCCTCGGCTGATTAGTTGGCCGATGCACTGACCAAGCCTCTTGCTCGTCAACAGTTTCATCAATTACATCACAAGATTGGACTCTCCTCTCGACCGTCCATCTTGCTGGGGCATATTAGAGAATAATATATTTATTATTCTTATTTATTTGTAATTATTAGTTAGTAGTAATTACCTTGTATAGTTCTTTCCTTATTATGTTACCTTCCTTGTATAAGTTTCTTGTACCTTACTCCAAGCGTATCCCTAATTATAACTCTCCCTAAAAATAGGTGATTCAATCAATGGAAAGGTTATGCCATTATTCCTAAACTTTATAAGTTTCTATATTTTATAGATATTTTGATATCCAAAGTACTATTCTTCACGTGGCCCCTACCATAAATTGTTTTGTGATGTGACAAGTCTTAAAAGCTTCTAAGAAAGACGATCAACCCTTTCGATACAAATCTCGAGACCTTTCTAAAGACTCCACGAATCCCAAACCTATCAAGAACATTGATGAAGATATCTACTCAACCACTTGAGGACAAAACTCAACCGTTGAATAAATGCAACGACTCAATTTTCAGCTCTCATATAAATTACTATTATCTTCTCATATTCACAGAAGTAAAACGTAGAATATTGTGAAGAAAACATAGAGAAAATGGTGTGTGGTTAAGAGTGAAATTCAGTAGAAACCACCATAAGAAAAGAGAGAAGATTCAAGTGAAAAATTGAGCTAATAAGATTTCAACATCTCTTCAAGATCACATCTCTCAACCTTTCAAAATACTAAAGGATGGATTATTCACTGAAGGAAAGGAAGAGGAGAAAGGAGTGGGCACTTGATGCCATGCTGATAGAGTCGGTCTTAAAGTCTAGGTCTTTACTCCAAGTCTTATGTATATCATCACACTTACTAACCATTGTAATTTATATTGAAAGACTACATACCCTCATATGAGTCGAGATATACCTCAAAGTTGTATTCAATCTGCTTAAGATTGAATACTACTTATAATATTCCTACTCATAAGAAAAAGAAAAGTTCTTCATGATGTACTATTATTTTTCCTCTGACAAAAGGTGGGATGGGATTCATAAAGAGCAGAAAACATTAACTTCACATATATTCAAACAGTGAAGTTCTTGTTTTTTTATTAATCTAGTTATCCTACCTCTTTGTGGTTGTTATTTGTGTGCATTTGCCAAAATGGAAAGTTTGCACTTTTAGTGTCTGTAAGGGTAAAATAGGTCATGCCTATTTTACTTCCTGTTTCCCCTTTCATGGTAAAAGTCATATTTGACAAGTTTAGGTAATTTTGGAATTAACATCTTTAATTAGATTTTGTTGCATTATATTTGGAAGCAAAATCTTCTAATGAATCCTTTATCAATCGGGTTTCTTGTGACCTTCATCATATGGTAATAAAGTCTATGGATATGGTAAGTATTTTTTATTTCCTTTTCTTTAATCATTGTCCTTGTCATTAGTGTCTAACGGCTAATTACAATTAGTGGAGCTATTAGTGTTCATTTTCAGGCAACATGAACTTACCACATTCAGAAACGTGCTCATTCTTCACATCCAAAGAAGTGTGCTGTTGAAGATTGCCATCACCGAAATCCCTTTTCATTCATCTTCCCTTTCTGATTCTCTCCTCAAAGATTCCATGGATTCCTCATCGTCATCCGCATCCAAGAATCTTGAGCAAAATACCTCAGCTGATGTAGCTTCCAATGAAGCTACATCGTCCTCAATCTCCTCATCAGAAAATCCCCAATTTGCTATGGTAATTGCTCAGCCTCTACCTGAACCCCTAACGGTTATTCTTCCAGGCGAAAAAGGGAATGCCATCGACGTTGACAATCCTGTCGACTTATCCGGATTGCCCTAAATTGGGAACCCTAGCTCTAGACGATCAAAGAGACTCAGAGGCATTCCATCAAATTTTGGAAATCCAAGCAAGGAAGACGTTGCAAGTGCAAAGAAACACAAGGTAACACCTAGTGATTTTGAAGAACCTGTGCCCGTCGTTAGTGATTCGGATGACAAAGATTTTGTAGCCGAAATAGAGTCTATTCCTGTTGCTGAAGATATTACTTCCAAACCTTCTTCTTCAACATTTGTTCCTGGCGTAGAAGACGTGGCTGATGAAATTATCCAATTCCTTCTCCACGGGTTGTCTTCCAAACAGATTCTTCCACACAAGCCAAGGAATCTTCTGATGATAAGTCTGATTCTCCTTTGGTGTCTAATGCCGATATTAGTTTCTCCGATGAAGAACGCACTTTGGCAGATTATCTGGTACAAATGAAGTCTGCTTCTGCTCCAAAGTCTCCACAGTCTTCACCACTTCCAGCCGAAAACTTGGCTCAACAATCCAGCTCTTCTGAATTTGATGACAGTTCAGATAGAAATTTTGAAAGTAAGGAAGCAACTCCAGTTGCTAGTGATGAAAACAACGAGGTTCCAGTTTGTTTTACCAGAAGCCGTGCATCATCAGCCAATGTAGCTACCAATGTAGCTACATCCAGAGCTTCAAAGGCTCTTGCATCTTTTACTGCTTCTGTTGGTAAACCTTTTTCTTCAAAATTTCTTTCAAAAGCTGCTTCTGTTAGATACAATACTTCTAGGAAAATTGTTGATGAAAGGGTTATCCCTTCTGCTGAACTGTCTGAACAAAATTTGTCTCAATTCTTCATAGATAGAGGTTTATTAAGAACTCTCTCCTCTGCCTCACCATATTTCAGAGACCTAATCTATGAGTTCTATGCTAATCTAGAGAAAAGAATTTCTTCAGTTTCTGATCCTAAGTTTGAGAAAAATTTTGTCAGTGGGAAATGGTATATTTTTTCTTCCTCTCACCTCAATAAACTGTTCAATACACCTGAAATTGGTCCTTTCTCCATGAATTCTGACCTGAATTTGTGTGCTCTTGAACTGACTGGGGGGGGGGGACTTTGCATAAGTGGCCTAGGAAGGGTTCCACCATTAGTACATCTCAATTATCCTCTCTATATGCACTTATGCACAAAATTTGTTGTGCTAACTGGGCCTCCACTACAAATACAAACACTTTGACATAAGAGCATGCTAAAGTCTTGTTTCAAATAGGAACCAACAAACCATTTGACTTTGGAGACTTTACCTTTAGGAAAATCACCTCTCTTGCAGAATCAGAGGGTGATAAAAGGTCTCTTATCTTCCCTTCCCTCATCTACAAAATTCTGGTGTCTCAAGGTTATACTCCAGCTACAGGAACTAGGCTAACCCCTATCCTTGATCCTCTCCATATTTCTGCCAAACTCCTGAAAGGAGACATGGTTGTTAACCTGCCTTTATCCTATCCCTATGTTCCTGTCCCTACAGCTCCTTCTTCTTCTGTCCCTGGTCCATCACAGTCTCAACCATCTGTCCAACCTCCTTTCAATGTTACTGGAAATGTAGCTACATCAGCTACGTCATCTCTGCCCATCTCAGATAATCCCTCTGCCCCTATATCCATTTCCTTCATCTCTGCTCAGTTAAGTATGGTCAATTCACAATTGGCTATTCTGTCCTCTCAGACCTCCCTTCTCCAGTCCTTGGCAGCTCAATATACCTCTTGGTTGTCTCTACATTCTGGCCAAATAGGGGGTGATGATGCTCCAAGTGTTCCAGCTCAGCCTTGGTCCCTGATATTTCTCCTCGAGGTTCCCGCCATTCTTTGTCTCGAACCGTTCTGCATTCGGGGAAGACATCATTGGTGAAGAGAATTGAAGTTGTGTTTCTTGTGGTTGTTGTATTCCAAACAATATTTTATGTTGGTCTGATGTTGGTCTGTAATAAATCCCTTAAACTGATTTCTGTTTGGTTTGGCTATGTAACTCTCCTAACTGTTTTGGGTTGATTTGTTAATATCTCATACAACTTGATTTTCTTTTATTTCTATATGATACATGTGTTCAAGGGGTGTGTTCTTGGATACTACTCTCTAACATATGCAGGTTGAAGTATGAGTTTGTTATGGCAACACTTGTCATTGTATTTGACCAGAAGTGTTCAACAAAGGGCCGGGGTGATTGTAAGGGTAAAATAGGTCTATTTTACTTCTTGTTTCCCTTTTCATGGTAAAAGTCATATTTGACAAGTTTAGGTAATTTTGGAATTAACATCTTTAATTAGATTTTGTTGCATTATATTTGGAAACAAAATCTTTTTATGAATCCTTTATCAACCGGGTTTCTTGTGACCATCATCATATGGTAATAAAGTCTATGGATATGGTATGTAGTTTTTATTTCCTTTTCTCTAATCCTTGTCCTTGTAGAAGCCAGATTGTTCCTTGTGTGTAGGTTATCTCAATGCTATATATAGAGGAGCTGGGACATGGCAAAGGGTGCAGAGCTTAAGAGAGAAAAACTAAAGATAATAGCTGTGAGCAGAACATAGAAGATTCAGAAGTCTTTCTTTCTTCCAGACGCACTGCTGTTTGATTGTAGCTTCTGATGTTATAACATCGGCAGCTACATTGAGTTATGGAATTCTGTTTATCTTCCTGTCCAGTTTTAGGAAGTTGTTTTGTTTCTTCCCACGTTTAGTATACCTTGTTTTATGTGGGGTTTTTGCTCTACAAGACGTGTTGTCTTGTGAGAGTGTTTTGGTTAGTGATTTCACAGTAGTTTTTGTAAAACGTTTAATCTTTTTAGTGAAATCTTTGTGGCCTTGAGGCTAGGTCTACAAGCATAGTCTTGTAGATTGTTTTGGTAAACTGTTTCATTATGTTTATTATCTAATTATTTAGTCTTCCGCTGTTTTGATTATTTATGACCATTGTGACTTCCATTGTAGCTACATCGACAGCTACATTGGAAACTGCATTGGTTTCTCTTGAGATTCCTAGCTATTGTGTTGTTTCAGTGTCTTGGTTGTAATAGGCTGTAAGTCCATGTATGTAATTAATACTATAGTATGAGTCAGCTAATGTACTGTAAGACTTGACTGAAATCAATATATGAGATGCATCTAATGCATTCATAGTTACATCAGTCGGCTGCTGAATTTTATCATGACTTCTGTTATATAATATTGCTTTATCTCAATTTAACACAATAACAACTCATTTTTCAAAACACACCTTTTTTCACACATTAGCGGTGCGACTTCTTCCTCTTTCCCGTTTAGGGTTTTCTCTCATGACGGAGCCGCCTCCTCCAGCTCCTCCGGACCCTCCCTCCCTCCCTAAAACTTTTGCAGCCGCTCTATCTGATGCTCCCTCGTCTATACCTTCGTTTATTATCCCCCCCTTCATCATATAAAGGAGAGCCGTCTCTTAAGCTCTCCCCGGACATCATTGAAGCTTTGGCCCAACCCTTCCAACATGCCTTGATAGGGAAGTTTTCACATGGTCGCCTTTCCATGGATTCCATACGTAAACTTTTCCACACATTCGGGCTTAAGGCTGCCTTCTCCATAGGTCATTTAGATGCCAAACATATCCTAATCCGTGTCCACCATGCAGAAGACTTCCAAAGGCTTTGGATCAAAGATCAATGGTATTTAGGCCGTTTTCCTATGCGCGTGTTTAAGTGGTCACCAGATTTTCGTCCCGACATTGAAAGCCCAGTTGTTCCTGTATGGTTAGCGCTCCCTGGCTTACCCATCCATCTGTTCCATAAAACCACGTTATTCTCTATTGCCTCTCTATTTGGCCGGCCCCTAATGCTTGATCAGCCCACTATTAACCTCTCTCGTCCGAGTGTAGCGAGAATTTGTGTTGAAATTGATCTGACGAAACCAATCCCTAAACGACTATGGGTTGATTGTGGGAGCTCGTATCCTAGCTTCTGGCAATCTATTGAAGCTGAAAACACCCCTCTCTATTGCTCCCACTGCCTGCGCCAAGGTCATTCGGAATTAGGATGCAAAATTAAAAACCCTTCTCATCCCACAGAGGAATCTCTCCCTAAAGCTCCTCCTGTTAGCACTACTCGGTGGACTCCCAAAAAACCTACTTCTGTTGTGGTTAGTGATAAACCTCCTGTTGATATAGCTCCAGAGGCAAACCCGCTTCCAAATCCAAATCTTACTCAGACTGCTCATGGCATTCAAGCCCCAATTCCGGACTCTAATCTTGATAATTCTGATGCTCAAGGCAACCGATCCAAGCTACCAGAAGCGGCTAACGAGTGTGACATTGATGCTGACTCGAACAAATCCCAGCCGCATGCAAATCCCCCTCATGATAACAGCGCGGGTCCATCTCATTCTGAGGATGGGGCCAACTTAGTTGAGGTTCCAATCCATGTAGATACATCTGAGCAAAATATGATGGAGGAGGAGGCCACTATTCTATCTCCCAATAGGTTTGTGGCCCTTCAGGATTTTCAGGAGGAGGATCCAAGTACTGTTAATCTGAATATTGAAGGTCTTAATCTTGAATCTCAGCCCAAGAAATTGAAAGCTCCCAAACAGACGAAAATAGCGGGTAAAGGAATGAACACTCGCTCCAAGAAGCTTGCGAAGGCCCAGAATGTCAACTTGACTCGATCTTCTCATGACGATTAAACAACTATTCTGGAATCTCCGAGGTGTTGGAAACGACTCCACCATTTCTCGGTTGAAAAAGTTGATAAAGCTGCACAAAATTTCATTTATTTCTATTTACGAACCTAAGCAAGATAAGTCTAAAATTTCTTTTATTGCTCGTAAGTTGAAGTTTCGATTTTTTTTTTGTAACGCTGCTAACTCAATTTGGATCCTGGCTAAGTCAGCCTTTACATGTCAGGAAAGATGTGAATCAGAGCAGCAAATCACGCTTAGCGTTCGCCATTTTTCTTGGGCTTCGCCAGTTTTCATCACATCAGTTCATGCTAAATGTTCCAGTACTGAGCAGAATAACCTCTGGCATGATATTATTGATATGGGGATGGATTTCAATAATACCCCGTGGCTTGTGTTTGGCGATTTTAACATCATCTTGGACCCTTCTGAAAAAAGCGGTAGAGATGGCTGGGATCGGCAGGGTGCCCTTGAGTTTCAAGCTTGCCTTAATGCAACGAATTTGTCTGACATCAGCTATCATGGAAATCAATATACCTGGTTTAATAACCGTGCTGGACGCGCCACTATTTTCCAACGCCTTGACAGAGTGGTCTGTAACTCTTCTTGGCTTTCTACTTTTGCTTCAATTTCGGTGGCTCACCTAAATAGAACTTGTTTAGACCATGCTCCCTTTCTCGTTTCAATTACATTATCGGCAGCCCCAAGACCCTACCACTTTCGGCTTCTCAATGTTTGAGTTACCCATCCGTCTTTCCTTGATACGGTTAAAGCAGCTTGAGGAGAGCAGACTTGGGGGCACCCTTTGGTGAAGTTTGCTAATAAGTTAAAAGCGGTTAAACGTGCTCTTAAAATATGGAATAAGGATGTGTTTGGAAATATTTTCCAAGCAGTGGAACAGTCAGAATAGGATGTTCTGTGCATGGAACAAAATTATGCTTCTAATAATTCTCCTGAAAATCGAGCTGCGCTTTACTCGGCCCAAGCTATATTAAAGCATAAGTTGAAAACGGAAGAGGAATTTTGGCGCCAAAAATCTTATCTGAAATGGTTGAAAGACGGTGAGGGAAATACCAAGCTATTCCATTCTTCTGTTAAGCATTCCAGAAATAAGCTTTTTATTCATTCTATTAAGGACATGCATGGGAATGTCCTATCCAATGAGAACCTCATTAAAGTTGCTGCTATTGATTTCTTTCGGGATCAACTCACGACCAACCAATGTAGTCCGAATGATTTATTGGATGTTATCCCTTCTTTGGTTTAAATGCGAGCAAAATGATATGCTTTACGCCCGCCTTCCATCGATGAGATTAAGTCTATAGTCTTCTCTCTTAGTAATGATAGTGCTGCCGGTGCTGATGGGTTTACCGGTAAATTTTATACTTCATGTTGGGATGTTATTGCTGAGGATTTATTTTTGGCCATCTCTGAATTCTTTGCAGGATTTGAGTTATTGAAGTCATGGACCAGCACTCTTCTTCTCCCTATCCCTAAATCCAGTCAGATTGTCTCTTTTAAGGACCTTCGGCCGATCAGTTTATGCAATTTTTGCAACAAGGTGGTCACCAAGCTGCTTGCCTCTCGGCTTTCTTCGATTATGCCTTTGATTATTTCTGCTAATCAAAGTGCCTTTACTAAAGGGCGCCTTATCCAAGATAATCTTCTTCTTGCCTATGAATTGACTCATCAGCTCAAGAAGAAAGTTAATGGTTCTAACGTCATTATCAAATTAGATATGGCCAAAGCGTTCGATAGGATATCTTGGCCCTATTTGATATCGGTGCTTCGAAAATTCGGATTTGGAGAGACGTTTATAGACATGGTATGGCGGGTTATTTATAATAATTATTTCTCTGTCATGGTGAATGGTATGTCTGAGGGTTTTTTCCACTCCACCTGAGGTCTTCGACAAGGTGATCCGCTCTCTCCTAGCCTTTTTATTGTTGCGGCTGAAGTTCTAAGTCGGGGGCTTAATCAACTCCAGCAAGAGCACTAACACTATGCTTATTCATCTTCAAGTGGATGTCCAATTATCTCCCATTTAGCTTTTGCGGATGATATTGTTATCTTCTGCAACGGTAGCAAGAACTCTTTGTCTCGGCATCGCAAGCTTCTTGAGTCTTATGAACAATGTTCGGGCCAATCTATAAATGTGGGTAAAAGTTGTTTCATGGTATCTGAAAATCTAGAGGAGTCTCGGGTTGCTTCGATCAAACGCCATGTGGGCTTCAATCGCCGCCTGTTGCCGGTTTTGTACTTAGGTTTCCCCCTTTTTGAAGGTCGGAAAAAGAAAAGCCTCTTTGATTCCCTTATTTGTAAATTGTAGTCCAAAATTAACTCTTGGACGGGGGCGTTTCTCTCGCACGCTGGTAGAGCGACTCTTATAAATTCCGTCCTTCACTCGATGGTTATGTATCAAATTGCGGTGTTGGATCCGCCCAAAGCTGTTGTTAAGCATATTAAAAAAATCTTAGCTAATTTTTTTTGGGGCTCCATTGACTGCAAGCAGAAAATGCATTGGGTTGCTTGGGAGAAATGCTGTCGGCCCATCTCTGAAGGGGGGATTGGCATTCGTGCAGTTCAAGACATTATTAATGCCTATTCGATGCAGATTTGGTGGCGGCTCCGTTCGTCGGACAGTCTTTGGAGTCAGTTTATGAAAGCCAAATATTGCTCCCTATATCCTCCTCTTCTCTCTTCGATTAACGACTCGTATTCTTGGTGGCGTATTTGCTCAATTCGAGAGGAGGCTGAAAAACACATCAAATGGATTATCGGGCATGGGGATTGTTTGACCTGGTTTGATAATTGGCTGCCAGATATCTTTTTGCATGGTCCTGCTTCTAGTAACTTTCCAAGAGTTAAAGACATTTTTTCTTCTCCTGCTAGTATTTCGGTGGAGGCCATGGCCGAGCTTGGATATGATGTAGTTAAGTCTATTGAAAAGCATGGTGTCGCCTTGTCTGACCAGCCTGATTTTGCTGTTTGGAGCCTTTCGAGCAATGGTTCCCTTTTTTTCTCTTCGCCTTGGAACATATCCCGGAAGCAATGGCCTGTCCTCTATTCAGCCTCTTTTTGTTGGAATAAACATCTGCCCAAGCGTATTTCTTTTTTTATGTGGCGTCTTCTTTAGCAACGTCTTCCTCTTGATGAGAGTATTATGCATAGAGGAGTCCAGTTGGTTTCTCGTTGTGCTTGCTGCGTGGAGGGAAACTTCGAATCTTAGTCTCATGTTTTCCTTGATAGCCTAATTGCCCGATATATATGGTTTGATTTTAATAGAGCTGGAGGCATTCGCTTCAATGGAAATTCTGTGAATCAGGCTTGTTTTGCTTAGTGGCTCGCTAAACCCAATTCTCTTCTGTTTTCTATCACCCCCTCCATCATTTTGTGGGAGCTTTGGAAGAACTGAAATTCTTGCCTTCATGATAATGCTCATAGTCCTCAGTGGATTTTAGTTGATCGCATAAAGCTTCTGATCTCTGCTATCATTAAGGACGCGAGTTTCAGCCTTCATTCAGGGGGTTCTTGGGATCGCATCTTTGATGCTCGGCTTGGTCGTATCTCATCGAAAATCGTCCGTGTTATCAGCTGGATTAAGCCGTCTTTGGGATTTGTTAAACTTAATTGCGATGGGGTTAGTAGAGGAAATCCGAGCCTTAGTTCGGGGGGTGGTGTTATCCGTGATCACTCGGGCAATCTGCTTTTTTCTTATGCCGATTATTATGGGCATTGCAACAGTTTAATCGCTGAATGCAAGGCTTTATTACAAGGTTTAAAATGGCTGAAGCTTCAGGGAAGGTATCGGACTATAGTTGAAACTGACTCTAAATGTATTTTAGATTGTATTCAAGGTGAGCGCCGGTGGCCTTGGTCCTGTTCGTATTTGCTTAATTCTATTCAAGCTTTGGTTCAAGATTTGGGTATCTCCATTTAGCACTGCTTTAGAGAGGCCAATTCGGTGGCTGACGCTCTGGCAAACTATGGGTGTGATTAAGGCGATTTTTCTCAATTCTTGTCAGTTAATTCTCTTCCGGTTTCTATTCATGACCTTCTTGCTTTAGATAAATCCGGAACTCCTTATGTTCGTACCAATTAGATTTTTTGTAATCTCTTTTTCGAGGTTTCGGCTCCTTTGTCCTCCCATTTATAAGGGCAAGACTGGTTGTCCCCCTCAAGTTTGTATATTTCCTTTTCAATTAATATAATCTGCAGGGTACCGTCCCTGTTTCTGAAAAAAAAAATTGCTTTATCTCTTTAATTACATATATACAATTACTATAGACTATCCGTTGATCGACCATACTAACACCTTCACTTAGTCTTTGCAAACATCAAACTTGTCCCTTAAACAAATTAGTCCTAGCAGGCTAACATCACTTCTCCTAGAGCTTGTACTGTTGACTAATTACATCAATCAAGAGACTCATAGGTCGATATGCCAGCTTGACTATTCACATGTGTCAGTCTATATATCCTTATCAATCGATATGTCAGTCGACTGATCACATGTATAAATCTATCCTTAACTCTAATTTCACACAACTCTACCTTAACCTTTAAGCTTCAATTGAGAAGAAGTTTTTATAAGGTTGGTATAGGATATTCACCCCTTCCCCTCTAGCCTATACTCTATCATTAGTGTGGGACCAACACCAGACATTCTCAAACGGTTCGAACCACCGGTTCCACAAACCTAGGAGCTATAGTCAAATAGTAACTGAGTCGTGGTAGGGGCGATTTTGATTAAGGTTTGTAACTGTTGGTTATGGTTGACACGAACCAACCCCAAATCCCTATACAGAACCTGGTCAAGCGTGTAACAATATAACAAACAACACAAACCATGTTTAACACAGGCTAAACCATAAGCACACACAACAAAATGACAATAGTATATAAACTGTATAGCACCATGCCTAAAAACATGATCCGGGAAAACTAAATCCTATCAAGCTACTGCTATACAATGTACACAAAAGGCACTACAACCAACCAATAAGTACAACTGTGTACAAGCACGACGCTACATGTCATACCCAAAAATAGAGTTTACATAACTATACAACCACGTCCTTACCAAACTATACAAATACACAAGCTCGCTAAGAGCTACTACCCAAAAGGACAACCTGCCAAATACCACGTGTCTCACTGGCCTCACTTTAAACTCTCTGGATGGTTGGTATGTAAGGAAAACAAAGGAACAAGATAAGTGATAACTCAATAAGTTACTATATGCAACTACGTGGTATATAATCATGCAACATTTCATACTTCATTTCAATAAGCCAAATACAACTATACATATACTAGCACAACGTCACGTTGATCATGCGATAATTCACACCGACTAAACGTAAATAAACATATTTCAAAAATATTTGCAGGAGAGCTTTCTGCCTTATCCTACAACTTAAATTTTTTAGTTGTGTTGTTGTAGTACACATGCTAAACCATGTCTAAATCGATAATCGTGCTAAAGAACCTACGACTTTGGGACTTAACCCGTAGCATCACCCCGACTTTTATCAAAGATCCTAGCTCACCCAATGTTACACATTTGGTTATAACAAAGAGGCTACTTCCTCAATACGGTCAATAGTGAGGGATAAATACCCATACAACGACCCGTAGTGATCACGAGACTAAATATCTTAATGACTATTGTTTTCCTATTGTTGAAACAACCAAGCATGCCAGCTGGACTCAATGCAATGCAAAAATAGATGTTTACTTGTCTACACACAACTGTAGAGCCCAAAGTAGGGGAGTTCAACCCACATACCAAACATGTATTTTCTCGTAAATAAACATCGAATCATGTCATAATTCACGTAGTATAAATTACACCAAAATATTCCTCAAATATCATAGGAAACCAAAATGTCACTCGTTATATTTTATGTGTCCCTAAATCGACACCGTAGAGTCATTTATCAACTATTTATAATTTTTGGGTAATAACCACTTGTGGAATTACACAACACAATCTTACAATCGCTTCCCCCAACATAAAGATGGTATAAAATCATTCAAGCATGTAAAAAAGTTCCATTTAGCATTAATTCATCATAAGATTTTCTTAATTACTCCAAAATTCACCATACAAGCATGGAAGTTGTCCAAATATTATGTACATCAATTATACATACAAAGGGATCAAGGGGAATATTAACTTACGTCTACCGAAAACTATCGATTAAATTGCAAGTAATTGGTACTATGTTGCTTCCATCGTCCAAGCCTTACAGTTCTACGCTAAACATGTGAGAAGCCAAATGAGCTTAGAAGATCAAGGTTCTCTTGCTAGCTCTTAACAATGGTGACCGAATGGTGTTTGGAAGAGAAGGGAATGACACTTCTCTCATCCCCAATGCTAGTACAAAGGTAAAGGGGTGAAGTTGGGTCCATTAGGTGAGGTGGTCGAATATTATTGCTTGAAATATGGGAGGATTATGTTGGATACTGCATGGCTCCAGGTGGAGGCTAGAGAGCAAGACAAAGAGGAGGAGGGAGCGGATCCGAGGTTGGGGCGCGACACCTTTTTCCTTTTCACGGTATTTTCTAATTTTTCAGTTAAGTCCCTTGTAGATTTCTACCTTTTCCGTTAAGTCCCGTTAAGTCCTGTTACCTGAAACATTAACAAAAAGTAATGTTAGTTAGTCCAATCAAATTATAAATTATATCTTTATCATTGTTTTAGGACATCATATCGTAGGGTATGAAATTGGGGTCTCTACAGCCACAACGTTCATCTTAACCTCGAAGCTCGATATGTGGTCTATTGCACTGGTGAGACCACAATAAGATTCTAAGTTAGCGATCTTGTTATTTGGTAATGGGGCTCTCCTCATTCTTTCTTTGAATGACTCGTCTTTTCCTGGAGGGAGCATCATTGGTTTCCCTTCTCCATGGCCTCTAGCCTTCCTCGCAGAGACTTTACTTCATGTTTGACAATAGGGCTCGGTGTTGGGTTTGAATTTTGAACATCTATGGTCCGACCATGCTTTTAAGATCTTGCTTCTGAGTGCAGGGAGTTGGTGCAGTGCTTGCATGATTTGCTCTTTACGACCTCGGTCCTTGGTCTAGATTCATCTTCTTCGCTCATTTCCCGAGTGCGAGAGGGAGCACAGTCAGTCTCTTCTAGGTTTCAGAGCGTTCTCAACTATTCTCTCTCGTAGTCTGAATTTGGCGCTGGGGCGAGGTTCGAATTTCTTCTTTTCGTTTCCTTTGGATGCAACCCTCTTGGGGGTTGGATCATTTTTGGGGTAGTTGCAACGGTGAGTGTGATTCTAGCCTTTTTGCTGAGCTCGAACATGTTGCGTTCAACTTCTTGAATTCCTTCAAAGTAAAGTATGGCGTTCCTAGAACTTTACTCCTCTAAGTATTGTTCGTGCTTGTTTTTTTTTTTACTTTTTCCATCTAGAGAGCTCATAATTCGAACATCCTCCTCGTTTTCCTCGCCCTCGGTAGAGGAGACATCGGCATGGTTGATATCGACTCCCAAGTTACGACGACCTCTATCATCCATTTCCTCTTTGGTGCTTTTGAGCTGGGAGTGACCAAGTCGACCTCCACGAACTTGCTCTCTAGTAATGGAGACTGTATAGTCGAGGGAGTAGCGTTGTTTGCTCCTTGTTGGCTTTGTTTTGTGGGAGTGTGTTTTTGATGGTTCTTAATCACAGAGAAAAAAAAAGATGAAGAAAATTGGACGATTCCCGGCAACGGAACCACTTGATCATGCAAAGAAATGAGGGTGACTATGCTGGCAGCCCACGTAATGGACTTTGAGTTAGAAAGTAGAATAAAATGACTTTGGTTACCTTAGGGAATCAACTGGTTTCCTGGGTTCCTTGTTGTGTTGGTTACTTGACAAAGAAAGCACCATTAGGGAGCTAGGAGGTTTTCCCAACTAAAGCCCTCCGGTGTGAGAGTCAGTAACTAAGGTTGTATGTACTTGAGCCTAGGCATTCCCTTAAGCCTATTGGTGATAACTGTATAGAGAGAATGAGTTGTGTGCTTGCTAGGGTGAAATAGAGTGTAACATGTTGAAGGTGGTGAGGGGATTTATTTATAGCTCACGGTTTGGGCACTAAGCCAAGACTGGCTGTTGAACGTGGAGACCAGCCTATTGTTGATCGGCTAGCTGGCCAATGTTCATTGGCTCCGTACTCTACCTATTACTTTTCGTATAAAGAGGTAGGTTAGTGGAATGGATTGTAGCTGGCACAAAGCATGTATGTGTCTCTCCAATCAGGCAGTGACACCTGGCTGGCGTGATACGATGCTAATGCATGGGTATCTATCTTAGTCGAATTTGCGTGTCGAATATGGTCGTTCCTCGGATGGGTGGTCGGTAATGTTCGGTCCTCGATTGATCCGACGAGTACCGATGATCCTTTGTTTGTCTTTGTGGTCATCTAGTTTGGTCGGTGGTCGGCCTTAATGCCCTGTTGGTGGTCGGAGGATGAACCTTTACGGTTGTGTTGGCGACCACGAGTCTTTCCACGTAGATGGAGTTTGGTTGGGTCCCTTCAAGTATTAAAAGCTCTACAAAACCTTCCATAATGTGTGTGCAAATTGTTAAATTATATTGGGACGGAGGTAGTATTTGTTTAAGTATTAAAAGCTCTACAAACAATTTATTTGGTTGTGATTGTACATTAATCTTGATATTATATTCTTTCCATACAAGTTAAAATTGATAACTTGAGTTACTTTTATATACTTGCCTGCTAATTCATTTACCATATTTCGTTGCCTCCTTTTATTTAAGAGATGATTTTCTGTAAAACGGTCTTTACGGATCCTTATCTGTAAGACGGGTCTATCAAGGTCAAATTGGGGCAAAATTCAAAAATCTCAATGCAACCCCTTAGTTTTTAAAAATTACAGCACCACCTCTCATGTTTATATATGCAGAGTATCACATTTTACAATTAATAGTGTCACTTTTTGGTATAAAATATATGTCACTTTTGACCTTAGAAATGTCACTTTACATTTTTAATGAACAATTATAAATTTTTTCCTTAAAAAGTGTTAGTTTTTAGGCTTAAATATGACACTTTAAGTCTTAAATGTATTCTTTTTACTTTGAAAAGTGTCTTATTTTTTTATAAATGAAAATCATTACGTTTTGCATTAAAGTGTCACTTTATATAATTAAAAGTGTAACTTTTTAGTAAGAAATGTGTTATTTTTGACCCTATAAGTATCATTTTGCCTTATAAATAAAAAATCGTCGTTATTGACCTTAAAAGTATCACCTTTTAGCATAAAGAGTATCATATTTTAGTATTAAGAATGTTCGTCAAGTATCACAAGGAAAATAAGGCTAATGGAGCTAGCATATGATTAAATTATAAGACGTAGAAAATATAAGAATTTCGACGTCAACCATTGAAAATACAGGATCACCGAAACAAAATAATAAACTTTTCATTAATGCACAATAACAAATAATCACGTGACTTGAGGGATTCAAAGTCAAGACCTCCATCTTCATCATCAATCATCAATTATTAAATCTTAAGCATCAACTTTGAAGTTTGAACCATCTTAATTTGCTAAACCATTAATGTAATCTTTAGTACAATGTTTATTTATTATAATTCATGAATTCTTAAATGGGCCTTCATTTTACAAATTTAGGATTCATAAGATCATTCTATATAAATTTTTATTTTTATTTAACAAAAGCCTTAAAATTTAGCAGCTAATAAAAAGATTTTATAAAATATTTTAAGAGGCTATTAACCCCACTAACCTATTCTGTCGCTGTTAGGACCTATATAGACTTACTAAACAATCCTGTATGAACTACAAGCTATTGATTGAAAACAAAAATTTATATTATAAGACAGTTAAATAATTAAATAGGTCTACTCAAAGGTTGAGATTAAATTATCTTAAAAAATTTAACGGTTAAGATTTACCCTCATATTCATATGTGTGAGTAGTTATCCATTTTTAACTCCCTAAAAAAAGCTAATTCTCTCCCAACTTATTGGGTGAGTTTTAGCCGACCTCCATTCATCTTTTACTTCTCTCTCCCCCACATATCTCCTTATCCATTGGTCTTCTTCCCAGTATTTGTTAACTTTCAAAAATTTTGTTCCATAATTTAAAGAAGGTGGCAAAAACTGAATTTTTTTTTGGCTTAATCAGAGCATCCAATTTTTAGTTAAAATTTTGATATATTAGAGTGGAGAGCCTATGAATTAAATAAACAACTCAACTCACATCATCACTTTGATGATGATATGCTTTCCCATTTTTTCCATTTTCTTTTTCAATTAATTTAATGTATTTTTTGCAGTATCATTTCCCTTTTTTATTATTTATAACTTAAAATTATGGGTATATTGATAATATTAAAAAGTGTGACAAAACTTTATTTAAATAAAAATAATTGATATAATCAAAACATATAATATAATTTTCATAAAATATAAAATTTAAATGTATAAATATTTCATTTCAATTGCGGTAAGAAAATAAAAGAATAAAAAATAGAAATATATTGGTAGTTAGGTTTGTTAGGTAAGATGTCACCAATTCAAAGGGTTATATAGAGGGTCCTCATTGGAGTTGAATTTTTTTTAAAGGGTCTCTAAAAATTAACTTTTTTAAAGCAGTTACCTTTTTTTTCTTATCCCTATGTTTTATCTTCATATTACAAAGGTACACCCTATAATTAATCTTTTGAATAATCAGCCCTTATAAAAACTCAATTCCTCAACTAGATCTAGTCTACATATATAGATATTGAGGACCTTCTTAAAATGATTGTAGGCCCTAGCTGATGAAAGACTAAGTTTTTTATAAGAGCGTATCCTAATTAAATTGTAAGTGGGAATCCTAATTTCTAAAAACTCAAATCATTAACTCAATGAGATTTGTCTTATATAAGACTAGTACTCTTATTTGTATCGATGACACGGCGTTAATTTAAAAATTTATCAATAAATAAAACAGATATTATGAAAATGAACTATTAAAAATATTATTTTCTTCAAAAAATTAATTTTCAAACGAGATCTTTTTGCCCAAAACGGAGGGATTAATTAATAATTTGTATACGAAATTACGGGTCAGAAAAAACGGGCCGGAAAAAAATTAAATTGATTAAGTTAATTATGATAACAGTTAAAAATAAAAAAAACAAATATTTCAAATTACAAAACTTACGATTTTTTTTTAAATTTTAAATTTGTATACGAAATTACGGGTCGGAAAAAAATTAAATTGATTAAGTTAATTACGATAACAATTAAAAATAAAAAAATACAAATACAAATACAAATTTTCGCAACCATAAAACTGCTATACGAAATTGCGGGCCGGAAAAAACGGACCGGACAAAAATTAAATTGATTAAGTTAATTACGATAACAATTAAAAATAAAAAAAATACAAATACAAATTTTCGTAACCATAAAACTGTAAAACTGTAAAACCGTAAAATATTAACTGTAAAACCATAATAAGTAACTAATTTTCGCAAATGTAAAATAAAAACTGTAAATCGTCTTGTAAACCGTAATATTTTAATAATTTTCGTAGTAATAAAATAGGGATATAAAAAAAATGTGATAAAAACGGTTGAGATTGTAAGATTAAACGTTATAGAGAGACATTCTTTATATTTCATATATATCAATATTACATTGAAATGAATGCCTGCACATAACTTTTCGTTTAAAAATTTGACATTCGTCAATAACTTTAACTTATATTTCTTAATTTAAACATGTGCTACCATTAATTAAGAATATATAAAAAATAAAATTCATGCTTTATTAAAATTAAATTGATTCAAGTAATCACAGTTACTTTTTATCCTAAGTCAATTACACACGTATAAGCTGAGCTGTATTATATTATAAATAGTTGTAATAGTTTTTACCCTGATGAAAAGAGAGGTTTAATTAGTTGGAGACTTTGATGAAAGAGAAATGATATTTTGGTCTTAAAACATCGTTTAGGAGATGCACCCTTGCATATGCCATTTATCGTCAAGTATGTAACGACCAATTAACGGAGGAGTTAATTGCTAATTTAATGACCCATAAGGGGCTCTACCCTTTGGTTAAACAAATTCAGTACGCAAAATTAAAACTTGGTACTCTCTCTATTCCTTCAAAAAAAAAAAAAAAAAAAAGTATTTAGCTCAGCACACATTTTAAGAAAAAATCATCAACATAAGTATAGATTGGTAAAAGAATGTTCTGGTTTAACCACAGGTCTCAGATTCCAGTTATAAAAACCCGACTGCACTAAAAAGAATTAAAAAAAACTTGATATATAGAGAGCTTTACCACCATTGTAAACTTGATAGGGAGAACTTTATCAACCTTGTGTTCCTATACGAAATCATGGATTAGTTTTAAGGTTTCGAGCTCAGAGCTACTGTGTGGAACCAGAAGAAAGTAGAGTAGGTTTCCTGAAAGACTGTTTTACAGATTTTAATTCCTAAAATGGACCTTCACTCTCTTATAGTTCAATCCACCAACACACAGTGAATTATGTAAGTAGTATCCGTCCTACAAAAATTATCTATAAGACCGTTTTATATAAGTTTTTACCAAGAAAAAAAAGATTAAGAAGATTCATTTTACTATTCCCATTCCCATTCCCATTTTGTGCGAACCAAATGCGAGAATTGATTATTTTCATTCTCATTTCCCATAATATTCATTCATTTTTATAACTCCATTTCCATCGGATTCAACACCACCTAAGATGTTACACCATCCGTCCCCAAATTATTGTACCGCTTTTTTTTTTTTGGTTTATCTCAAAATAATTATTTCGTTTGAAATTTTTTTTTTTAGAACAACACTTTTATCATTTTACCCTTACTTTTTTATTTTACTTTTATTATGAGCCACATATACATGAGATTTAAAGTAAACTACATATAAAACTAATATTAATAATCCTGTCAAATGTGTTTTCTTAAACCGTACGTCAAGTCCATTAAAACGATAATTTAGGAACGGGGGGAGTATGTGTCGTTCGAGTCTTTAAGACTAAGAATGTGAGAAGTAAAAGTAGGCTAGTCTTCTTTGTGAGATCCCAATCATCGTCTTCCTTATTACTCACTCTATTCTGGGTAAATAATTCCCGTTTGAAATCAAATTATTTTAAAAAATGATACTTTTATTTATAGATGTTAATCGGGTTCACCCTAGCCCTATAGTGCCACGAGTTAGATGGTTCGTTTGAACATGTCACTAGAATTTGCAACCCTAGACCTAGTCCTGCAGGTCTCGATTTAAACGGGCCCTAAACAGATCTCACCTAAAGAAAATGACAGTTTTATTTAAATCTAAAATTCAAACTTAAGTAATAACTAGAGTGACAGACAATGATCAATCACACAATCTAAAATAAAATAAAGTCACACGATGAGTTAACAACATCACTTAAATGATGAAATTTAAAACACAAAACAATTTCAAATAATATTAATTAAAAAGTATCTTCAACCACATTTGAAATGAGCTTTATTTCGAGAAAGTATCTTTTTCAACATCATTATTCTTTTCATAAAAAATAATAAAATAACATAAATTAATTATCGGTAAGAATAATACAAGCAACTATTTAAATCAAATAATAACTTAAAAATATAAAAACTATTACCATGAACAAAACCTTGTAGCCAACCACGAGTATAAATACGTAGTTGCACATGATCAAGATGAAGATGACTTCTATATCGATTAAGAACACGAGTTTCAATATTAAAAACAGACTTGGATGTCACAGTCGTTATATGGATGCTTAGTTAGATATGTTAATTGAGTTGACCATAACCCTATAGAATCACAACCTTATAGGGTTGAATTTAAACGGATTACATTTTCTCGGCCCTAACCATTTCTTGTTTCGGTTAACAGGGTCGACTCTTCGGTACTTGGCCCATTTAATATCTCTACTTTTAGTAGTTAATTAGTAATAAAATGACATTTTTATACCTTAATTTTTTAAAGTAAACTCTTTAAATAAAATATTTTAAAATAGAATAGTAGATTATTTGTTCGGAGCAGAGGGAGTATTAATCAATTCTCATGTAATAGTGGGATCCATCGTTTTAAATAAATGTCTATGTACTTAGCAAAAACTCGGTAGATACTTATTTATTCGGAATTAACAAATGAGGGTGTAAATCGAAACCACCAAATCACGGAAATGAACCACACCAAACGAACCAAATCAAACCAACTTATATATTTTTATTTATTTATTATATAATATAATATATATTATATTTATTAACTATTTTAAACCTTTGATTTATATATATAGACACATACTAAATCAAACAAAATCGTGATTGTTGGAGAACTATTATTTTTTTCAATTGTTTGTGTTTATTTTAGAATTTGTATTGTTTTAATTATGATAATTTGTTGTTAGTAGGTTATTTCCTAATTTTGATGTTAATTCCAAATTAAAATCTTATTTTTATTGTTATTTTTAATGTTAATTAATTTCATTAAAAATAATTTATATAAATCACAAAACCAAACTAAACCAAACCAAATTGAGTGGTTCTATTCGGTTCCAAGTCTTACTCGATTTGGTTCAGTTTGAGATTTTTGAAACCACTAGGAGACGGTTCGGTTTGTGGTTTTGGTATAAACCAAACCAAAACGAATCACTTACACCCCTATTAACAAGTTCCACATCCCTAATAGTTGAGTGTGTGTGTGTATATATATATAGTGAGTCTCCTATAAAACGGTATTAAAGATCTTTATTTATAAGGATGATTAATTTGTGGCTCCGAAGTGAGATAGGTATTTGTGGCTCCGAAGTGAGAAAGAGTATCTATCAAAGAAGTTCACTTTGTCTTCGTTTGCATGTATTTATAGATGACATCCGTGATTCTTCTTTTGGTCCCTACATGTAGCTGTCCCACTTACTCATTGAACTTCTCAACACCACATATTTAATATATATTATTTATTTATTTATTATTTGTATTACTATTTTATATTTTCCTGACGAACTGAAAGTTGGCCCGTGAACCAATATAATTTCTGGTTCATCTTTTTTTAAAATATATTTATTTTATAATTGACTAAAAAATTTAGTAATTATTTTTTTAAAACAAAATTCATAAACATGATAATACTAATACATATCATATACTTTCTCCGTTCTCAAAAGATTGTCTTGTTTGATCGGAAGATTAAGAAAAAAATAATTGGTTAATTTTTTTTACTGATATTATGATAGTGTTTATTTGAAGAATGAGATGTCATCAACCGAAGTGAAATCAAATTAAGAATAAAATGATAAAAGTAGTTTCCAAAAGAAGAAAGATTAGAAAATAGACAATTTTTCTGGAGTGAAGTAAAAATGAATGAAGGACTCTTGTAAGGAATGGACTATAAAAATAGTTGTCATACTAGTAAGTATGAATTATATTATATTATTAAATTTGTAATAAAATAATATTTTTATTAAGAAATGATAATACTAATTTTTTGAAACAAGAGAAAGGAAAGTGATTTAAAAAAAAAATAGAATCAAAAGTACAAATAAGAAATGAGATATAGAAAACACATATTACCACTGGCAATTAAGCAAAAAACTGAGAAATTTTAAAAGCTGCATACCTCTCAGTTGAATCCAAGAAATTAATAAGGTTAAGGTTAGGGCACTGCCAAAACTAACATCACAAAAACCAAGGAAAGACCCGACAAAAATTTTAAAAAGACATTCTTAAAGATATTTTTTTGGGTAAAATTTTTTGATCGATCCATTTTTTAAAGTTTTTTAACCCAAAAATCTACCCATTTTTTTTAAACCTTAAAAGACCACTTTTTGAAATATTGTTCCGAAAATATTACTGTCTTCTTCAACAGTTCCGGCAACACACTTTAAATTCGAAAATCACCATTGTTACGCAACGAAATGAGAAGGCTTACGACAGAGGAGATAGAAGAAGAAGGTGGAGGACATGGTCTGATTCATTATCATTTTGTATCGCGATGCAAAAATTGATTAATAGTATTTTATGTATCGTGATTCAAAAATTAATATGGTATATAAAAGTTGATACCGCGGTGCAACTTGGATTAGATATATGTATACATGGTTCAAAAATTAATTCATCGCGGTAAATAAAAAGTTGGTATCGTGGTGCAATTATAATAGACAATTAAACTATTGAACTGTAGTGTAAAAATTAATACAATAAAATTGATGAATTGCAGTTTAATACTCAATGTATAGCGATTTATTTATGTAGCGCGCATGTAGACACCAAAAATTCATACCCTTAATTTAGAAATATCATAAAAATATAATTTATAAATTAAATGAACTAACGGACATTAAATTACTGTTAAGTAAGAGGAGTGGACAAAGTATTAAAGAAAAATTAAAAAAGGCAATTGATAACAAGGGGAAAGTGCAAAAACTGAAAACAGGAAAAAACAAGCAGCACTGGAGCCGCTCCCCCTGCCCCTTGCAGCCACACTGGCGCCATACTATCTTCATGGGGAGCCACTCCCACAGGCCTTTTTGTCTCAAGTTTGCTGCAGCTACAAGTCCTACCTTTCCAGCGCATGGCACAAGTTTTCTTTGCCCAGTTTGGTTGGTTGCCTGTCAAAATTTTCTCCTCTAAATAGAGCCTCTCTCTCCCAAATTTCACACACACTTCACCCCCTCCTTACTCTACCAAATTATAGAATAAAATTTCCCTCCGTCAGGCTACCCCGTCACCCTCTCTCTCTTCACAAACCTAGTTACTTCTCACCGTCCCTCTCATAATCTCCCAACCCACTCACTTTTTCAGGAGCGATTATAAACTTGGGTGATAATCGGGCCGGTCCCCTATAGAGAAAATATTACAACAAAAGTCCATTATATTTATTTTAAACTGCTAAAGTATACTTTTGAAGAGAAAATAACGAGGATACCCTTAATGAGGGAAAGGCGCGCGGACAAAGCTACAACCCAAATTTGGGCATCGCTCAAAATTTTGGGTGTCGTTCATTTTGGAAAACGCAACCCCAGTTTATTGAGATTACAATGACTTGGGTGTCGTTCAAAACATTGGGCGTCGTTGCTACGTGTATTGTGGTTACTACATTCCTACAATTTTAATTCATAACATTGGGTGTCGTTCATTTTGTGGGGGTTCAAGATATTGGGCGTTGTGTGTAACACCCCGTATTCTTGCATGTGCATTGTGTGCTTGCCTTCATGTTTTCTTGTTGATTGTGAGCATGTTTACTTAGTCTATATATGATTTAGAAACATTCATAAGTCATTCATGAAGTTCTTAACATGTTTAGAATCATGTATGCTTGCTTGTTGAATCGTTGGTTCGATCGCTTTGATTTTGGCCTTAGCGATTCCCCTCGTTGCTCGTTTTGCTTCTATTTTGTCGTGCGAAGTGTTCGTTGAGTTCTTGGCTTTGTATTCAGGTCATAACCATGTTGAAACAAGCCTTTTCCATGACCAAGTTATCCTAGTTTGATTGGTGTTTGATTCGTTAACCATTCGTCGTATGATTCGAGCCTTGTTTTACCTTGTTCCGGATGTTGTTCGGGTGTGTTTCCGACTTGTTTTGAGTTGAGTTAGACCTTAGAATGGTTGCCCATAAGTTTGGGACCATTTAGGACATGTTTAGACCTAGTTCAAGGGTTAAACGAGGCGGCCGCATCGAATTTTGAGCACTAGCCCGCCTCAAAAGCTGAGAGCATTTCAAAATCAGCTCAGGCCCCAGCATTCCAGGCGCCCGCCTGGGTTCTAGTGAGGCGCCCGCCTCAACTACTGGGAGCTCCTACGGGATTTTCCCCTGTTTTGCTGTTGGACGAATTTTGGCACCCAAACCCCTATCCAAACCTTTTCTAAACCTCACTTAAACCTCCCTAACCCTCCTTGATTATGTCCTAACATTAGTAACAAGTTTTAAGGGTTGATTAAGAGACCATTAGTGATTATTTAAGCCACCAAAATCAGACATTAAGAGACCACAACATCATGACACTTGTCCCACTCAATTTCTAGACCAATATAAGCCATATCTTCAGGTTTTGACCTTCATTTCTCACCTTCACTCTTTAAAAACGAATTTCATCTTCTCTCAAGTTCTTCCATCGCTTCTTGAAGCTACCTTATTGGTTCTCCATCATCCCTTCTTCCATTGCTCAAGCCACCTTCATCAAAAGTGTAGAGGTTGAAGAGTAGATCATTTGCAACCGATTAGTTTCCTTCTTTGCTTTCTTTGCTGAAGAACACAAGTAAGTTACCTCTTTTCTTCCTTGTTCTAGTTCTCATTGACCCTAAGGAAACAAAGTTTATGATGTATGAGGTCAATGAGGACACATATATGCTTCCTATGCTCTCTTCTTGTGTTTTGAAAGTATGAACTTGCTAGGAGCATGTATAGGATAATTTCTTGCCTATGAAAGTTTATAATACTCTTTCATCTTGTCTATTCAAGGTTTTGAACATGTTAGAAACATGTATTACATGTGTTGCTTGAACAAGTGCTATATGAGAATGCCCTAATTTGAGCCTACATGATATGTTGTTAAGTTGTTATGTGTTCTATCCTCAATGTTGAACTCTATGATGTATATGAATCACATTGCAATGCTTTGGTGAATTTATAACCTAGTTGAACTTAGAAATGTCCTAGGTTGGGTTATGAAGCACATAGCTTCAATTTCTCCAAAATTGGGAATTTAGAGAAAAGACTCAACGGAGTCGACTCTAGGGAAGAATTGAACATGTTGAACTCTAATTTCAATCCCTACGAAGTTTGGACACCGCTTGATTGAGTTTACTCAAATATGAGCTTGGTTTAATTGTTTACAACAAGTTGTTATGAAAGATTGGTTTTGAGCAATTTATTGCCTTGACATGTTTTATGGTAGAGATTAATAACCTACTTGGTCGGATGAGTTCGCTCTTGTCGAATTCGATCCTTAATTGGTTTAAGTCAAGTAAATATCTACTTGTGCATCACATTGAGTCCAGCTGGCATTATTTGGTTTGTTTATTAAGTCAGGGTGGGACGATGCATCGCCTTCACAAATTATGGGATTCATGCTCGCTATGGATCGCCGCACCTGGGACCTCACACACACCTCCATTGTTGGCCGCAATGGGGAAGTAGCCCCTATGCCGTATCAATACGTGCTGTATTGGCTTGCTATCTAGATCGAGTAGGTTCTCGATAAAAGTCGATGTAATCACCGAGCATCGATGTGGCACGATCCAGTATAATAAAGTTTATTGCAGGAGCTACGAAGCGGCCGTGACTATATCATATCCTACTTGTATGATTTATTTTATGCACTTACGTGAATAATGTGTTAAGTGCTATATGATGATCATGTACCATAACTGTGATAAATGTCATGCTATAACATGAACATGCATTTTTAGTAACTTACTAAGTCTTTCAACTTACCCTATTTGTTTGCTTTGTTTTCCTTAGATTCGAGCCGAGGAGACGGTTCGCGCTAGACTCGCCATACTTGCGTTTGGTTGCTTGTGAGCTCAAGGTTGCTCTTTTGGACTTTTGGTAGTTAGTCTTTTATTTTGGAAAGGACGTTGGGAAGCAAGTCACTTAGACTTGTCTTGGGAATTTTGTTGTTGTAGTAAACTTAAATATTAGATACTTATGATCTTTTGTATGCCGACTTATATGTCGTGCTTGTTTATATGTTAATGGTTCGCTACAGTTTCTTCCACTAAAGCTCTTTTAAATATTATTATTGTTGTTGTCTCCGGCATGTTGTGGCCGTTGAGGTTTTTTATAAGCATGTGTTAAAATTGTAGGAGTAGTTGTTGGGTTCATTTAACGTCGCCGATGACTTGTTTATATTAAGTTGTTTTTCCGGCCAAGTGTAGCCGAGTTGTTATTCAGCGATGTTGCGCCACATGAATTTTATAATCCTACTTGCGCATGCTTGTATCTTGCCTATTTGGGCGGCACGACTCGGGATCTCGCATTGGGGTCAGGATTCGGGCACACTTGGTATCAGAGCTATAGGTTAGCTGTCGGCCAGGATAGGTTCCATGGCCTAGGTGGGTTGGTTATTTGTGTGTTGATTCTAACGTCGAGTGAATTCTTGTAGGGGTTCGATGGATAATCCTAGGGATGGCAATGGCCGTGGTAGAGAGGTAGGCCCAGGAGAGGTAGCAGTCGAGGCAGCCGCCACGAATCCGGTGGGTCGGGATATGGCGGTAGTTAGAGGTTGATGGCTTTTCGGGCCGGGCCGGGGAGGTCAGGCGGGAGGTCAAGGCGGAGCCACCACCACCTCGACGGAGGAAGTTGTACCACCACCGAGGCAGAGAATGACCACTCTTTTAGAGATTCCTTAAGTTGAAGCCTAGTGCATTTCTTGGGAGCCGAAACCTAGGGAGGCCGAGTTGTGGATGGAAGAGATGATCAAGGTATTATCTATGTTGGGGTGTACCGATGAGGAGAGAGTCATGCTAGCGACATTTAAGTTTAAGGGAGCCGCCGAGCATTGGTGGAATGTGTTGAAGGAAAGCTGGGAGATTCAGCAAGTTCCTATTACTTGGGCCAATTTCCAAAGGGAGTTTAAGAATGAGTATGTACCGGATGTAGTTCGCAACAAAAGGGAGAAGGAATTCTATGATCTTGAGTAGGGTAGCATGGCGTGACCGTGGCGAGAGTTCACCGAGTTGAGCCGTTATTGTACGTACTTGATTCCTACTGAAGCACGGAGGACACATAAGTTTGTTAAGGGGTTGAGAACTGAATTTAGGAAGCAAATTCTAGTGCTTAAGCTCATTGATTATCAGAGTGCAGTTGATAGAGCTTATGAGGTGGCGCGGGATATTGAGGAGCACCGGGTCAAGAATAATTCTAGTAATGCACGACAGACTACTCAGAACAATAATCAGGGAAATAATTCGGGTAACAGAAGGGGATACCAAGGGAACCGTGATAGGAGAGGAGGAGGCCAAGGTAGGCCACAGTCTGGGAAGCAAATCAACAATACTTCTTCTACTCAGGGGCAGCAAGGATCACGTAACGAGACTATGATTTGTTCGTTCTGTCAGAAGCCCGGACACACAGTTGATAGGTGTTGGGGAAAGACTGGGAAGTGTTTCTATTGCGGTGACGGAACTCACATGAAGAAAGATTGTCCGAAGTTTAAGGCCAATCAGTCGGGTAGCGCCGGTCAGCAGTCTGGGGCTAAGAGAGATGGGGATGGTAAACCAAAGGTGCAGGGCCGTGTGTTTGCGCTTGATCAGCGCGAGGTTCAGGGGTCTACGGCGGTGATAGGAGGTACTCTTTCTATATTTGATCATAAGGCTCGAGTTCTCATAGATCCAGGGTCTTCGCATTCTTATGTTGCTTCACACTTTGTTGAGAATCTATGTGTACTGCCTCAACCTTTGCCATATTTGCTTGAAGTGTCTACCCCGCTCGGGGAATATATGCTCGCATCTGAAGTGTTTAAATCTTGTGATGTATTGGTGGGTGACCACATTTTGCATGCGGATTTGGTAGTTTTACCTATACGTGATTTTGATGTGATTCTTGGCATGGACTGGTTATGTGCTTATCATGCTATAGTTGACCGCCATAAGAAGCGGGTTACTTTTATATGCGGGTGTGCTGAATTTACATTTGTGGGTGATCATGCATCAGTGATTTGCATTTTATTTACTGCTCTAAGGGCTAGAAAATTATTGTCTCAAGGGTGTACGGGTTATCTTGCATGCGTTGTTGATAAGAAGAGGTCTTCGCCGAAATTAGAAGAGGTTCCGGTAGTGTGTAAGTTTCCCGATGTGTTTTCTACCGACCATGCTATGCCACCCGATAGAGAGCTAGAATTTTGTATTGAGCTTATTCCGGGGACTTCACCGATTTCTAAGGCACCGTATAGGATGGCGCCCGCGGAGCTTAGAGAGTTGAAAACTTCGGTTGCAAGAACTCCTAGAGATTGGCTTTATTAAACCAGAGTGTGTCGCCTTGGGGCGCGGTCTTATTTTGAGGAAGAAAGATGGGAGTTTGCGGTTATGCATAGATTATCGTGAATTGAATAAGGTGACCATTAAGAATAAGTATCCTTACCCCACATTGATGACCTTTTTGACCAATTGCAAGGGTCTATTGTGTATTCGCTTGATTTGAGATGGGGTTACTACCAATTGAAGGTTAGAGAGGAAGACATTCAAAACGACTTTTCGCACTAGATATGGGCACTTTGAATTTGTAGTGATGCCGTTTGGGTTGTGAATGCACCAGCGGTGTTTATGGACTTAATGAACCGTGTCTTTCATAGCTATCTTGATTGTTTCGTGGTAGTCTTTATTGATGATATCTTAGTGTATTCGAAATCTCGGGAGGAGCATGAGAAACACTTGAGGATTGTCTTGTCTATTCATCGGGAGAAACAACTTTATGCGAAGTTTAGTAAATGTGCTTTTTGGCTTGAGGAAGTATCTTTCTTGGGGCATATCGTTTCTAAGCAGGGATAGCCGTTGATCCTTCTAAGGTTGAAGCGGTGATGAATTGGAAGAGACCTAGTTCAGTTACCGAGGTTTGGAGTTTCTTAGGTTTAGCGGGTTATTACCGGAGATTTATCGAGGGTTTTTCTCGGATTGTGACTCCTATGACTAGATTGACACAAAAGAATATGCCATTTGTTTGGAGCGAGAAATGTGAAGCTAGTTTCCAAGAGCTTAAGAAGCGGTTGACGTCGGCACCTATTTTGGCTTTGCCTAGTGGAGGAGATAATTTTGTGATCTATAGTGATGCTTCTAAGGAAGGTTTGGGTTGTGTTCTGATGCAAAATGGTAGAGTTATCGCTTATGCGTCGAGGAAGTTGTCTATTCATGAGCTGAATTACCCGACACACGATTTGGAGTTGGCTGCGATTATTTTCGCGTTGCATAAATGGAAACATTACTTATATGGGGCTAAGTTTGAGATTTTCACCGATCATAAAAGTTTGAAGTATTTATTTTCTCAAAAAGAGTTGAACATGAGGCAAAGAAGATGGATGGAAAAATTAAAAGATCATGATTGCACAATTTTGTATCATCCGGGGAAGGCAAATGTAGTAGCGGATGCCTTGAGTAGGAAAGTTCACATGTCTTGTATGATGGTTAGAGAATGGAAGATGTTGGAAGACTTACGAGATTGGGGTCCTAGTGTTTATGATAGAGGTGTAATTTTCGCAAATGTTCGGGCTACGCCAGTTTTATTTGGGAAAATTAGAGAAGCGCAAGGGAATGATCCGGAGTTGAAGAAAATTTGGGAAAATTAGAGAAGCGCCAGTTTTATTTATAAAATTTTGACCATAATAATGACTCTTTTTAGTGCTATTTCCTATAGAAATTCGGGCAGCATAACTGCTTATTTTGATTACATCGAGCCGACCTAAATAGCAATTTTTAAATAAATAAAACTTTAAATAGCCTACCTCTTGAAGCATGGGGGTTTTATCCCGTACCAACAAGCTTCTAATAGATTTTAGGGTGCACTTGCTATGTCCTTCCGGGAAAGGGAGTCTTTTTTACTACTTTGTTGTTGCGAGGATTCGGGCAGAGTAACTGCTTTCGAAAGTTGCTTTCTGGCCTCGGGATCCGGGTGGAGCAACTGCTTGCCTTTTTGCTGTTGTTTGCTTGCTGACGGTGGAAATCAGGCAGAGCAATTGCTTGCTTTTTTGCTGATTTGGCGTCTGGATTCGGGGTGGACAACTGCTCTTTTTGGGATTTTGGAATCGGTGGAATAGGACGGAATCCTAGCAGGGTAACTAGGTTTCACTTTGGCCGGTTGGTTTTAGTGTTTGGGGGGAGATTTGGTGGGGCTTCAGGGCTAGAGGAATAAATTCTCTCGGCGCTCTCTCAGAACTCACTGGGTAACTGTGGGCGCTAACTGTGTAAATTATGTGTGAATTTCACAAGCCGGATGCCTCTATTTACAAGCTGGAGTGAGGATTCCTTCGTGATTAAGATTTCTCATTCTGAGCTTCATCGGCTTGTACCGCGCGCTTGAGAGATTGCATCAAAGGCAAAAGGCTACAGTGCATAAAGCACCATTGGGCGCCACCCATGGAGGAAGCTGGGGCGGCGCCTGGATGGTTGGGATCCTTTTTTGCATTTAGGCCCCCTGCATTTCACTGTTTACGCATCCTGCTTTTGCTTTTTGCATTTTCGACCCTGTAACTTGACATTTGTTAGCTTTTTAACATGTCTTGATATTTCATGTCATGTTACATATCAGGAATACGAAATTTGGGTGTCTACAGAGCCCTTCAACGATGGAGTTTACGGGTAAACTGAAACTTAAAAAGTAAACGAACATCGTTGATAATAAATAGACTCCCAAATTTCGTGGAAATTATAATGTGGAGAGATGCAATATGTGACAGTTTATAGATGCGACAATTTATGATGCAGTAGCTCAAAAATCTCACATACCCTAGACATATTTTGTCGGTTATAGCAGGTTATCGTAGTTTTTAAGCAGATATGCAATAAAATGCTCTGATGGTTGCACCTACTGAAATAGGCTGCCTACGTATCCCTTTCTCAAGAATCAGACCAAACGTAGTTCGACCTCATGCAAACAAAGAACAGCCACTGGGTGGGAAAACAGGATCAACACATCACATCCTCAGGGTAGGACCCTTCGTCAAATCATGATGGTGGGGGACACATCATCATAAAAACATCGTATCCTCAAGGGTAGGACCCTTCCCCGAACACGATGGTGGGATATCATCATAAGACATCGTATCCTCAGGGTAGGACCCTTCGTCTAACACGATGGTGGAACCAACCTTTTCCTTCACTGGCCCGGGGTATGCACCCCTTGCAGAAAAGATTCAAAATCTAAACTAAACTAGTCTAACTACGACTAAGCTAGTCTAACTACAACTACGCTAGTCTAACTAACTACAACTAATCATTTCCACGTCCTGGGGTTTGCACCCCTCGAGGAGAATGATCTAACAACAACTCTGGTGGGATAGATTCAACTTGATTATTCCACGTCTCGGGGTATGCACCCCTTGAGGAGATAATCCGACAAACCACAAATAAAATGCATGCAGGTAAAATACTAATACTTTACCTTTCCTTCTCTTTTCTTTCTTTTGCTTTCTTCCTTTTCTTTTACTTTCTTCCTTTTCTTTTGTTTTCTTCTTCCTTTTTTTGCTTGTCTGCTTTCTTGCTTTGTTGTTTCTTTTCTTCTTTTGCTTTTTTTTTTCTCTTTTTTTCTTGCTTTCTTGCTCTGTTTTTCTTCTTCTTCTTTTTTTTTCCTTGCTATTGCTTTTTTTTCTTTTGCTGTTTTTTTCTTTGCTGCTGGCATCCTGCTAGGGATCAAAGTGACATAATTCTTCATTTTCTGCTTTTCTTGCGGCTAACTTGATGGGGATATGAGTTTTCCTTTGATTTTTGATGGATGGCTGTCGCTTTTTGTTACCAAAGCTAACTTTATGTTAAGGTTCCAAGGCCATTTTGCGATTTGAGCAAACTTGGACGTTTAAGTGCTGAACCTTTAACTTTGGGGGGGGGGGGAAAGTGAAACTTTCCAATTTCTTTCTTCTTAGCTTGGCAGAGAGTGAGCGGTACTCACTTTCACCCATTTCGTTTTCTCCTTCGTCATTTCTTGCTTCTGCCATTGCTGACGGAGCTTTCTTCATAATTTCTTCACATTTTCTCGATTTTCTTTCGCCAAATTGATTGTTTTGCTTAACATATGGCTTCTTCCTCAAGATCCAGGAAAGGGAAGACACCCATGTGATGTGCGCGAACGCAACACGGGCAAGATTACCCGGTCGTATCAAGTAATAAAGTTCGAAGTACGAGTCGATCCCACGAGGATAGAGCTATAAATAAATCCTAAGTACTAAAATTGGGCACACCTAATTTTATTTAAGCTAACGGAAATTAGATTTAAAATAAAAATAAAATAAACAAAATAAATGCAAGAAAATAAACTAAATTAACGCGACAGTGAAACGGCGGCAACATCAAATCAAGGTTAAAAAGGTAGGATTGTGATATTTATAGTCTAGCCAATGTCTAATTTAACTCTCTCTATTTTTCTTAACTCAAATTTTCGGTAGTCGGGTGCGCACTAATATTTTCTACGGGCTTTCGCTACGTATAGAAAAACCTAGCTATCACTCATCCTTGCTACGGGCTCATATCCTCGCAACACATAGCCTATGGGAGAAAATAGCCGCGTGGTAGATCAAGCACCTAATGACTATCTACGGCCTTCGACAATCGGTGTGTCTTAGAGACGTAAACAATTATCACGATTTTCGGAATAATAGGAAGGGCTTTCGCTTCGTATCCTATCATTCTAGGGTTCATTTAATGATTCATGACTTCATTAAAAGAATTAATCACACAATGATAATAACCAAAAATATATGAGTAATACATCAAATAGAGATAAATTAAATTAAAACATTACATTCAACAAAGATAATAATCACAATCCAAAAATGTATTTAGCTCATCATCAAGGAATCAAATAAATGCAAAGTTTCTCCAAAAATTACAACATTAAAATAAATAAAGAGGTGAAAGAATTAAACCAATTAATGTTGCAAATCTTGGTTGACTTCACATAATCTTGCTCCCTTGACCCTTGATTTGATGCTCCAAGCCATCAAAATGGAAGCATTTTTAATTTTGATGGAGTGATGGAGAGTGGATGAAATGGAATTGGGGAGAGTTTTAGGGCTAATGCCCTAAAACCTGAAGGCTCTGCTTCTCTCAATCTGTTCTGCCCGTAAAAAATGAGCTCTCTGAATCTCTCAAAGGAAGCTAGGGCATAAAGGGCAATTTAGGAAGTTCAGATAAATTTAGGGGGCAAAAAGGGGCAAGAAAAGGGAAGATGGGTCGCGGCTGGATCAAGGCTGAACCAAGGGAGAATTCGCGGGTCGCTCTAGGAGTGAAACGGGCTGGATATGTGAGAGGTAGTGGGCTGCAGAGCGGGCAGGTGGAGCAGGGCAGACGCGGGTCGGATCCGACCCAGAAGAGAGGACGCGCGGGTCAGCCATTGTGGGCGGCGGTGACGTGGCTTCTTCTCTGCTTGACACCGCATTAATGAAATGCAATTTCAATGAATTGCTCCGGTGCCCCTGACTTTCTGATTGCGGCTGCCGAAACCCTTATTCCCCCAGACTTTGTAATTTAGTCCTCATTTTGCTTCTGTTAAATTCTGTTAGCTTTCTGCACATAGAAACTCTTAACGAAATTTAACGGCAAGCATGAAAACTTAATATTAATGCTCGGAATTGCCTCGAATTGTAAATATTGAGCCGTAAAACCTTGAATATGCTTGAGATACCTACATGAAGCACAAAATACATAAAAATAGTATCTCAAATGCAATAAATTATTAACCAAAGCTCAAAATTAATCAATAAAAATTCCGAAAAATAATGAAAATAATATAAAATTAAAAGCTTATCACCATGCACTCGGAATCTGGCGAAGAACACCGAGAGTTTCCTCCTCTTAGCCGGAATGTTATTAAATATTGGTATTCAAAGGACGACCGGAGCAACATACTCCGAGATCGTCACACCTATGTCTCCAATCTTCTAGATCCGGCTGTAAGTTTCTTTTTTCTTCAACCCATTTGGTTGAATCTCTTGAATTTTTTTGGCTTTTTGCTGTTTTTGGCTTCTTAGAGTATACCTGCTCTTTATTTTAATGCTTATGCAAGCAATATTTATGTTAAAATGATGCAATTTAGTAATTATATCATGGCAAAACATGAAATTCATGATATTTAATTTTGCGATGCATACTTATACTTTTGGCATTATTTGATTATGCAATGCATCTTTCATGTAACTGATATATTATAGCTTTAATAATGCATGATCGTGCTACAAATATTTTTAGATGATGCATGATCATGCGATTGACTTTTCGAACAAATGCTACATTTTTTGATTTTTTTTCAGGATCTTGTAGACACCCCAATTTCGTACCCGGTATGTGAGACATAAAATATCAAGAAGCTGTTAAAACTTAACAAATGTCAAGTTCTGAGGAGTCAAAATGCGAAAGCGCGCGTGAAGCTGAGGGGAGAAAGTGCAAAAAATTGAAAGATGGAAGGCTGCTTGGTGCCGCACCAAGGCCTCTTGGTGCCGCACCAAGCATTGCAATGTTGGCACCGAGACTTCTACTGTAGCACTCTCTCATATGTAAAATGTACAATCTTGAAGCGCAAGGTACAAGTGGGCGATCTGGGAGGAAGAAACCAAAGAATTCAGCGTGTCCTCGGCCTTCACTATAAATAGAAGCCTCAGGCTTCTCATTTCATTGCTCAATTCCTCCGCGATTTTTAATCGCAGCGAAGCTCTGTTGCTCTACCGATAGAAATAGTACGAGAGGTGCGAGATAGGTGAGTGGAACCCCCTAGAGTCTCCAAACCCCGTCCAAGCTCTGCCAAATAAAAACCCATAGGTTATAAGTGATCCTAGCCTAGTTGTTAGGTATCCACCTTATTTCCCGACCAAAAATCCCAAAGTAGCCGTTACTGCCTGAGTAGCAGTGGCTCAAAAACTAAGCCATCATTCCGCCCGACCAAACAAGCCAAAACTACCATATATAAGCCGTCACTCGCCCAAATCAAAACAACAACCACACAACAATAACAAAAGACTCCCTCTCCCTGAAGGATAGAGCGAGCACACCGCCGCTCTAAAAGGTAAAACCTTTAAGGGCGTCGTTTATTTTTGTTTATTTATTTTTCTGTCTTTTATTCGTTTTTAAAAGTTGTTATTTAAATCCGGCGCAATGTAGCCAATATAAGTCGTTGTCTTTGCCGGATTAGAATAGGAAATATTTTGTAAAGAGCCGTTATAATGACCAAATATTCTTAAATATGTTTGTAATTATTGTAAGGAAATGGTCTGAGTCAGTAAATAATGTAGCCACGAATGTATTTGTTTAAATTTCTGTCTCTTTAATACCTTATTTATTTGCGAGATAAATATGACAATAAGCATACTTCAAAAACCATTTTCGAGACCGAAAGGCGAGTTGGGTGCTAGCACCTTCCCAACTCGTAACTTAGCCTCCGAACCCGTTTTCTTTTTTCTCTCGTTTATTTTTCTTTTCATTGGTTTTGCTTTATTTGTCTTAAAATAAAGATGGCGACTCTAAAACTTTCGGATTCGGTGGGGCCCGCAACATTCCCTCTTTGCACTTTCCGTTCTCCCTAAAAAGGGAGATATGGGAATGGAGGGTGATGCATTCACATATCTGGTATCCCTAAAAAGGGATAACTTGATGCGGGAAACCCAAAGCTCAGCTCCCATAGTAATCTGGATGGGTCATAAGGCTATTTTTAATAAAATCCATAGTGGGGCGTCACAATATCCTTTTTGCACTTTCTCGTTTTCCCTAAAAAGGGAAAATGGGAATGAAAGGTAATGCATTCCCATATCTGGTATCCCCAAAAAGGGATAACTTGATGCGGGGAAACCATAAGTTCCCTTATTGGATATAAAATCCACTCAAGGCAGCAGAGGCACATTCCAACGTGCTAACATAGGCGACACTCCTCTCGCACTTTTGATTTCGTCTTCCCTAAATAAGGGAGGGTGGAGCGAGGCGATGAGTGTCCCGCACCGCTGCGTCGCGCACCCTATCCAAGGGCGTGCGGGCGCGAGGCACCTGAACCTCACAGGCGACTCTGCTAGGGAGTTGTTTTATTTTAAATAAAATGGAGGGCTAGACTCGTAATATAAAACTTTTTTGTTTTTATTTGTTTAAACTGCGGTATGCTTGTTATATTAATTTACGCATTTGAATAAAGTGTTCCTATACGGCGTGGCTATATTTGTGGATATGATCCTCCATCTTACATCAGTTTCGTTCCAATAACTGTTACATACATGTTTAAGAATATAAAAAAACATTAAAAAAAATAATATATGAAAAAAAAATTTGAAAATTCAAAAACAAAATTATATATGTCACAATAAATTCCGGGCAGCACAACAAAAGAGCTAGGACTTTACTTCCGGCTCTATATTATTATTTATTTCAGTTCATTTTCTTTTCACTTTATTACGTACATTTATACACATCTGCATTCATTACGTCATTTTATTTTGGGGACATAGGACCAAAATTTGTAATTAATAGGGATAGATAGTTTCCCCACTTTTCTTTCTATTTCTTAATGTGATGTGTTTGCTTGTTTGCGTTCAAACTAAAAAGCCGAGAAAATCCATACAAACAGCAAGACATGCCATATATGTTTTATTTTTCTGTTTATACATCTGTAAATAAATAAAGATTTTACTGCTTTCTAGATACCACACACACGCACATGCATATAGCTATATTCCGAACTGTTACCCTACACCATGACCAGCCTACCCCCTGCATGAGCCAACGCTAGAATGCATATAGTTTCTCAGGGCACTTCATTGACCAACCGGTTTTTGCATCTCTGAATTGTGAGTCAGCCCCTGTCAAAAAAAGAAAAAAAGAAAAGACAAAGTCAAAAAAAAAAATTATATATATAAACAGGGGTTGATTTATTATTTTTTGATGCTCGACCTAGACCATTTCGAATGGTGGATCCTAGAAAGAGTATAGGCCCTTCGCACAGGACGATCCGATCCTAGGGAGTCGAAAGCGAGTGGAATCACGTTGGTCCTATACTCTGGAGAAAGAATCCACTGTTCCAGGAAAAGTCCTGAGACCGTCAAAATAAAGCAGGTGCTTATCCGGTCAATTTTAGGGAACAAAAACAAATAATAATAATAAAATACACTAATAAAGGCACGCTGTACTTCAAACCCAAAAAGCCTTCAGCCAGCCTCCTGATACCTCCATAACCCATTTTCCTCAGAAACCTGGCCCAAATTTGGAAAGACAGAGATAATACTGGCCGATTGATACGGAAAAGTAGTCGTCGAAGCGGAAGGTATCGCACGATCGAGACAAAGCGAGAATCGATCTGAGAGCAGATCCGGCGGTATGGCAACGATGAGCGATCCGATATGGGTGCAGTCGGGGCTCGAGGATATGCTCGACTCGGTAATGTAGCAGTGGCTAGACCAGAATCTGGATGCACGAAATGAACGCTTGCGAAGCCAAATAGAAAGTCTTATACAAGGTCAAAAACCCAGTGGTGAGGTGAACTCTTCCCCTACAGTCCCCCAAGAAACATCCACATCCCATGTGCCTCCAAACCCAACTCCCCAGCCAAACACTAACCCACCAAATACTGCCGCTACCCCAAATCCCAATCCTCCACCTAGTCCTTACTACCCAAATATCAGCTTTTACCCGTCCTATACTCCATATCCTTCCTCAAACACCAAAATTCCCCAAAGCCCAAAATGACCTCCCTGTTTCCATAACCAACCCACTCCAGAACAGCCCAAATATAGACCCACAAAATTATAACCCGCCAGGCCAAGTTACCACTTATTTACCTTATAATGATCCTGGCCGCCCAACCGAAACCATCCAAAATTCACCTACCCAAAATCCACCAACCCAAAACCCTTATCCTACCCAAGCTCCACCAGCCCAGAATCCATATCCAGCCCAAAATCCTTACCAGGTACCACAGCCAGAAATTAACCCAGCCTTCCCTAACCCTGCCAGCATCTACCAAAACCCAACTCTCCCGCCCGCCAAAATGGAGGCTGACATCGAAAATCTGAAAACCATGATGCTTAGAATCCTTAACCAAGAAGTTTCTAATGAAAATTTGGGAGACAGCTTCCTGGGTATGATGGATAAAGGCACTTCTCAACAAAAAAAAAAGCGTTCCCTGCTGAGTTTGAGTCCATTTCTAATAAGCCTCTGCAGAACTAGTATACCACGACCGACCCACTTTTGACACCGGACACGGTGGACTACTTGGATATATTACCCTATTCCTTTCCCTAGCCTTACGGATTTGGTCATCTACCAATCCGCTCCCTAAAATTGAGGATCTCAAACCCCAGGTCCTCAATAATGTAATTAACTCTATACGATGTGCTTTTAATAATAATCTAAACGTCTTTACTTATTTCTTAGTTGCACCTACATTAAAAGACGCATTAAAAAAATTATAATAATGAGTCATTTAATAGGACCCAAAAGATAAAAAAATTATTTGCTTGAGCTTGTAAAGTCGTGAGCACCGAGACAACATCATCAACAAGCGAAGGCGATCCACTATCAATCTGGGTCTAGACAATGAAATCAAAAGAAGTCAGAATCGGCAACTACCTGCAAGGCTCTGAAAGAATAACACCCATGAATCCCTTCAAAAAGTTCGTGGACATGCTTACCTGGTCCTATGAAGATGTGTCGGGGGTAGACCCGACCATAGCCAAATCTGGGACCCTCGTATGTCAGGATGCTCGATAATCGGACAAAAGCTCCACGCATCAAGCCGAATGGTCACTATAAGTTCAAAAAAAAAAAAAAAAAGCCTGAAACAGCCGAACGCCAACTTCAGTCGGGTAAAAAAGAAAAAGAAAAAGAAGAGTATAAAAAAAAGAAAAGAAAAACTAGAGCAGAATAAAAAAAATACCCGATCTGGTTGTCCAATATAGTGATCATTCCCAAGCCCAACAATTTTTTTTCATCAATAGCATGCTGGGTTATAGTCAAAACAAAGGCAGCAGGAAACCAAGAGAAGACCTCATTCACCACCCCTTGGGGGACCTACTGCTATCATGTCATGCCGTCTGGGCTAAAAAATGCTGGGGGCTACTTATCAAAGGCTGCTACCCCTCTCTTCCACGATGTGCCGTATATTGTCAAAAGGATCCGGTCAGGAGATGCCGTACTCCCCACAAGCCAGGAAAGAAGACCTTGTTTAGCCCTCCAATCTCAATGAGCTTAAAAGGTATTATGCTTGATACACTCTATCCGACAAGTGCTTCCTTCTTCAGCCCGCTAGGCTGAAAACCCGAAAGGGCGGCCTAGGCAAAAGTTAGGGCATATTAAAAAAAATCAGAAAAAAAAGGGCTCGCTAGGTTGAAAACCCGAAAGGGCGGTCTAGGCAAAAGTTAGAGCCAAATAAAAAATATATATCAGGAGAATAAGGAGAGGGAAGGCACTCTTTGAAACCTCGACCTCTTACCTCCAGTCTTCGGCATGCAAGGGGGCTCGTCTGACAGAAGAAAAAGAAAAACCACGACATAAGCTTAAGAAAAAGAAAAACCACGACATAAGCTCGCAATAAAACACTAAAATATAATATTACAGGTCCTAAGGTGCAACTTAGGAATAATTGCTAAAGAAATTTAGGTTATGCATTAATTGCCTGTACATATCTATTATTGCATGTACCCCCTTTGTTTCCCCCAAAACTATCCCTTCATTTGCAGCTTAAGCCCCAGAGCAGTCCATCAGTGCTTGTGGCGTCCGCCCGGCCTGGGCCCATATACTTCTTCTGTAAGGCACATAAAAGACTCAGTCTCATCAGGATGAGAAGCACCAGAAGTGTCCTCATCCTATTCATCATCTGCGTTGCCATTATCCTGAAACAGCCAGACGACTTGGGTTCCGATCATTCACCGCTTCCCTGTCTAATTGTGAAGAAAAATGCAAGGGCTATGAGAATAGCCTTATGCCAAGTATAGCCCTGCAACAATGGTATGGCCAAGAACAGGAGGAGATGTCTGCCTTTTCCTTTCCCCGCATATCACAAAAAAAAAAAAAGAGAGAAAGAGAAAGGAAAGCCTGTTCGAACCCGAAGATATATTCCTTTAAAATCCATCTTGGATACAGCGTGTCATTACCCATTAGGTCGGTGTAGCTTTGCTCTACGTGTGTGTCTTGAGTCTGCATGTTTTTTTTTTTATTTTGCATCATATAAAATTAGATTGCATTGTAAATATTTGTACAGGTTTTCAAAAAAAAAAAAAAAACAACAACAACAAAAAAAAAAAAAAAAAAAAACAAAAAAACAAAAAAAAACAATTTTTTTTATATGTATTGTTTTGCATCTAAATAAATGTTTTTGCATTCTAGGCATCATAGAAGTGTGTTGCGTTTTAAAGATATATACTACATTCTGCATTATTGCATGCATGTTAGAATAAATAATGCCCATGCATCATGTTAATAAGCATCCTATAATTTTTAGGCATCACATTTGCATTAAATAATGTAGTACATGCATCCAGCATTCACATTTATTATCCAATAAGCTGCATTAGGGGTGCGCTAAAAAGAAAATAAAATGTCACCAATCAGAAAAATAAATATTTTTATGGCATTCACTATGTCCCTGCAGCATAAGCATGCATCATATAGCCCCATTTGCATTTATAGTATAAATCATGCATGGTAGGGTCAAATAGTGACCACTAGTTTAATCATGCATCGTAAAAATAAATTGCATGCATCATTACTTAATTGCATCATTTAGGCATAAATAGGACATGCATGAGCGTTATTAATAAAGTCAGGGATACTTCAAAAAGTGCCAAACAGTGCCAAAATCTAGCAAATCTGAAGTATATCCAGACAAACAAAAAAAAAGACAAAAAACAAAAAAAAAAAGAGAAAAAAAGAGGTAATAAGCATGCAAAAGAAGAAAAGTGGCAGGCATGCAGAATAAAAAAGACAAAAAAAATCAAAAAAATCAAAAAACAAAAAAATCGGGAGAGGGAAAAATGCATGTACAAGAAGAAATTTTTTTTCAGGTACATGCAACAAGGAAAAATGCGGCGGCAGAAGAAGAAATTTTCGGCTGAAGCTAGAGAATGGAGCAAAGAAAGAAAACAGCAGCAAAGAAAAGATGATATCAGCTGATACCAAACGATGCTACAGCAAGAAAAAGGAAGCTTCTAACCAAGGTTAGAAGGAGCAGTAAAGAAAATGCAGCAGCATCAAGAAATTTTTTCCAGCTAAAGCCGAAAACATAGCGGAACGGGGGAAAAGATTTTCCAGCGAAGGCTGGAACAGTGCCAAAAAGAAAAATCCCCAGCAACGAACAGCGTAAAGCAGCAAGCGACAGCAAAGCAACATCAGCATCAATTTGCTGCATGGACACGACAAAGGTAAATGAAAGGAAGGTATTTTCCTTTTTAACAGTGCATTTGTATGATGTTTGGAAACTTTCCTTTAAGGGGTACACAGCCCTGGATTGATAGGGAAAGGTTTTGTTCTTCGTTGAAGGCTGAGTTCCTTAGGAGGCAATGCATTCCATGCATTTTGGTCGTGTGGAAACTTTCCTTTAAAGGGGCACACGACCGGTTATAGGGAAAGGTCTTGTTCTCCAGTAGAGGCTGACTTCCTAGGAAACAATTCACTCCACATAGCCACAAGACGAACTACGTTTGGTCTGATTCCTTGACTAAGGATACGTAGGCAGTCTATCACGGTAGACGCGACCATCATAACACATATTTACCCTTGTCGTACTCATTTGATAAAGTTTTTTCACACTTGCTCATTTAGTATTGCCGCACTTGCACCACAACACTTACACCACCACATTTAGTCCCCAGCCGAATGAACTACGTTTCGATCAGATTCCTTGTTTAAGGATACGTAGGCAGCCTATCACGGTAGGCACGACCGTTGTAGGAGTGATAGTTTAGGTTTTGGCCTGAACTACGTTTGGTCTGATTTCCTTTAAATGGGGAATACGTGGGCGCTACATTAGTAGGTCAGACCATCGAGCACATTAAATTCATATCGCTTAAAACTACGATAACTTTTTATAGCCGACTAAAATGTCTAGGTTATGGAGTTTGGATAGCATGTTAAGCGTGCATTATAGCGCTACCAATTGCATTCTCCTGTTCTTAAATGAACGAAATTGGAGAGTCTATTGTTTATCAACGATGTTCGTCTACTCAGTAAGCCTTGGGTTACCCGTAGACTCCATCGTTAAGGGGCTCTGTAGACACCCCAATTTCGTACCCATGGTATGTGACTGACATAAAATATCAAGAACTGTTAAAACTTAACAAATGTCAAGTTACAGGAGTCAAAAATGCGAAAGGAAAAACAGGATGCGCGAAACATTGAACTGCAGGGGGGGAAAGTGCAAAAAATTGAAAGATGGAAGGCTGTTTGGTGCCGCACTAAGGCCTCTTGGTGCCGCACCAAGCATTGCAATGTTGGCACCGAGACTTCTACTGTAGCACTCTCTCAGATGTAAAATGTACAAGCTTCGAAGCGCAATGTACAAGTGGCTGATGCAGGAGGAAGAAACAAAAGAATTCCCAGCGTGTCCTCAGCCTTCACTATAAATAGAAGCCTCCAGCTTCTCATTTCATTTGCTCAATTCCTCCGCGATTTTTAATCGCAGCGAAGCTCTGTTGCTCTACCGATAGAAATAGTAGAAGAGGTGCGAGATAGGTGAGTGGAACCCCCTAGAGTCTCCAAACCCCGTCCAAGCTCTGCCAAATAAAAACCCATAGGTTATAAGTGATCCCTAGCCTAGTTGTTAGGTATCCACCTTATTTCCCCGACCCAAAAATCCCAAAGTAAGCCGTTACTCTGCCCGAGTAACGAGCTGAAAACCACAAAAACTAAGCAATCATTCCACCTGACCAAACAAGCCAAAACTACCATATATAAGCCGTCACTCTGCCCAAATCAAAACAACAACCACACAACAACAACAAAAGACTCCCTCTCCCTGAAGGACTGAGCGAGCACACTGCTGCTCTAAAAGGTAAAACCTTTAAGGGCGCCGTTTATTTTTGTTTATTTATTTTTCTGTCTTTTATTCGTTTTTAAAAGTTGTTATTCCTGTCTTTTAATGCTTTATTTACTTGCGAAATAAATATAACAAAAAGCATACTTCAGCCAAAAATCTTCTTTGAGACCGAAAGGGCGAGTTGGGTGCCTAGCACCTTCCCAACTCGTAACTTAGCCTCCGAACCCGTTTTCTTTTTCTTTGGTTTATTTTTCTTTTCTTTGGTTTTGCTTTATTTGCCTTAAAATAAAGATAGCGACTCTAAAACTTTCAGATTCAGTGGGGCTCCGCAACATTCCCTCTTTGCACTTTCCCGTTCTCCCCTAAAAAAGGGAGATATGGGAATGGAGGGGTGATGCATTCCCATATCCTGGTATCCCCTAAACAAGGGATAACTTGATGCGGAAACCAAGCTCCCATAGTAATCTGAATGGGCCATAAGGCTATTTTTAATAAAATCCATAGTGGGGCGTCGCAATATCCTTTTTGCACTTTCCGTTTTCCCCTAAAAAAGGGAAAATGGGAATGAAAGGGTAATGCATTCCCATATCCTGGTATCCCCTAAAAAAGGGATAACTTGATGCGGGAAACCATAAGTTCCCATACTGGATATAAAATCCACTCAAGGCAACCAAGACACATTCCAACGTGCTAACATAGACAGCACTCCTCTCGCACTTTTGATTTCGTCTTCCCCTAAACAAGGGAGGGTGGAACGAGAGCAATGGTGTCCCGCACCCGCACGTACGCGCACCCCTATCCAAGGGCACGCGGGGCGCGGGGGCACACCCCGTGAACCTCACATATACATTCATATGCTGCAAGTATATATTTTTCTTATGTAAAATGCAACAGAAATATTTTCTTTTTCATGCCTGTAACATTTTTATTCCAATAATGTGATATGCAAATATTTTGAGATAAATGCACATGATAGATGCTAAAACATGCATATATATCACTATTTTTTCATTTTTTAATCATTATGCATATATTATTTTTATGCATGAAAATGCAGGTGCGAATGCATTATAAAGATATTAGTGCTTAAAAATGCAACATGGGATATATATATATATATATATATATATATATATATATATATATATATATATATATATATATATATATATTTTTAATTATGCATGCAAAATGCAACTTTGGATATTTTTCTAGCTAAATGTATGCGAAAGTGCAACATGTATTATATATATATATATATATATATATATATATATATATATATATATATATATATATATATATTTCATGACATAATTATGACATGCATAAAGGGCTTGATAAAAGATAAGAGTTTACCTCCCTTTTTCTTTTTTCTGCTGAGGTGTTGCTCCCTTTTTTTTCTTTTTCTCAGGCACGCAAAGATCTTGCCAGGGATCGGGCTAGCTGTGACAAAGTTGCCACCATTTATAATTCAATGCCTTTGTAGGCGCAGCTTCTAGTGGAGCATTCTGGCTTTGGAGTGTTTCTCGGAGCTTTCGCAGTTATATGCCCATTTTTGAGGTTATGCGGGACTATTGGTGGGATACCACCCACTCTTTCCATTTCAGCTGGGGCGAGGCTACTATGACCCTCTGCGACTTTCCCGTGATCACAGGCATCCCTACTGGCATCGGCGAGCCTTTGAAGCCGGATTATACCCTTAGACATCAGCATGATGTGGTCGAAGACCTTCTGGGCTTTGAGCTAGTTTACAAGGCTGCTGATGAGATTCGTATTGGCAGTGTGAAAAGTTGGCTGGAGCAGCATGTCGGGCAAGTTGATAACGAGGATGACGAGGCTGTAGCTCGCGTTACCAGGGCATTTTTATTCTTCTTTTTGGGGATGTCACTTTTTGCTAATTCCTCGACCACTTTACGGGTTTCCCTCCATGGATGTATCCGGGATTTATATTGGGTCTCTATTTATGACTGGGGGCAGGCAGGGTTGACTGAGCTGTACGCATCTATGGATCGGGCCAGCCGCAAAGTCATGTTGAAGTACGTTGGTGGTTCAAATTGTAAAGTTAAAAAGAAACATTGGGAATAAATATATCCAGATAAAAAGTTCTGACCCCATTTGACTAAATTTAAAATTTGGACCATAAATTGTAAAATTAGCGCATAATATTCATCCCTAAATAGAAAGTATGTATGCACATATCTTTGTTGATTTTTTACATAAGTGGAAAGATGACATAATTCTTCCTTGGTTAACATTGCAATAGATTGAAATCCAAGTTTGCAAACCTCAATAGAAGATAATTCTTAGAAAGGTCCTCTTCCCATACAGAGATGTAATTACTTGACTCAACACTTGGTATACCTTTGTGGAGTGATTGTTTGAAAGCATCCATCACTTGCTTTGGACTCATGGCAAGAGGTCATGAAAGCAAGAGCCTCATCTAAAACATCATCAACCCCATGTGTCCTCACATATTTTGCTTTATACAAGCTCAACATATATCCTGTTGATCTCCAACTCCTGCTACTGCTCTTATAGTTGATGATAGCTGGTACTATTTGTTTCCCGTAGGTTCACCAAGCTGGACATCCTTCACATCCATCATCTGCATATGGATGCTACTCTGACAACTCACACTCAGATGCTGCAAGATCTTTTGTCCTAGCTTGCTTCAATCCTTCCAAACTTTAGGAACCCCCCATCCACTTCCCCCTTTTTTCTTTTCATGATTAGGGTTCATACGAAACAAAGAGGGAAAACTTAATGACTAAAAATTGGTAGTCTGCAACTGCAATTTAGCCACACAATATGTATCAAGTAGAGGTGGCAATTTTTGCGTATGCCCATATGCCCGCTCCGACTGTCCTCAAAATAATGGATATGGGCATACATTTATAATTTTGGGAGAAATTTGGGTCGGTCCCATGTGATGGAATTATAATTGGAAAAGTCCCTTATATTTGTTTTAAACCGTTAAAGTACATTTCTAAGGGGAAAATAATAAATATACCCTTAATGAAGGAAGGACGCACGAACAAAGCTACTGCCCAAATTTGGGCTTGAAGCGAAAAAAATTGGGCGTCGCTCAAAATTTTTGGCGTCGCAATGCAAAAGTCACTGCCCAAATTTGGACATCGCAAGGAAAAAAATTGGGCATAGCTCAAAATTTTGGGCATCGTTCCCATTCCCCACCGTCACCTCACTTTGAATCCCCCCAAACCCATCATTTCCCATATAACTCTCTCTTTCATCTCATTCAATTCTTCAATTTTCTTTCTCATCTCCTCATTAATACTCCCCTACCACTTCCCACTCCCCACTATCACTTTGAATCCCCCAAGCCTATTATTTCCCATATAACTCTCTCTCTCTCTCATCTCATTCAATTGTCTCTTTCATCTCATTCAATTCTTAAATTCTCTCTCTCATCTCCTTACTTTGAATAATACAAAATAATCACATTTTCTTTTTCGTCCATTTTAATTAAATATCAAAGTTGTTCTTTATTTCTTCCCATGAAAACACCCAACCATGGACTCATTCCTCAATTAAAAAAAAAAAGATAAACCCACCTCCCCAACCACCGATTCCAAGAAACACCACCCAAAACCATCAAAATCCGACCTCAAACCTAGTTGTGATTCAATGAGAAAGATGTAGAAAATACGGCATCGTAAGAGGTACGATACATAAAATTGGGCGTCGTAAGTTCCTAAATACTTTGTGTTGTGTTAGAGTATCTGTGTTGGTGCTCCGTACACAGACATTTAGCTTCAACTTCTTTTGCAACAATATACTTGAAGTACTTTATCCAATTTTGTCTTCTTCATTTGTGTTTTAATGGTTGTATTTATATGGACATTTTCAAAATTTCAACAATGTGGCTGGCCTGAATTACTCCTATATTGGATAAATTGCATTTTGGTCATTCTGTAATTTATGATGTGTATGTGCTTGTGTGTGTTTGTTGAAAATTCTTTCATAACTCTTCGCAGTCGTTCAGTTGTTGAATTCCATTTCTGATAAAGTTATGTTTGAAAATGGCAAAAAGCATATCAGCCCTTGTAAGACCCCGATTCCCGGTTAGCTTGAATTGCGTGCAATGCTCGCACTTCTTCCTTTGTTGATCGCTTATTTGATTTCTGAGAGAGTCTAGATGTGCATGATAGATCACATTAAGACCAAAATACTTTTAAGAGATGTCATTTAGTTGTTAACTTGCTAAAGTCACAAGTCGTAACTCGACGATAATCGAAATGCGACGCGATTGAGAGTTTACTCGAGTTTTTGTGTTCCTGACCTCGATTTGGTCCTAAATCTTTACGTGATGATTAAATAACATGTTTAGATGTGTTAGAGTTCTAGATGGATGCATATATGTTAGTATTAGATATAATCCATAATATCCTTAACAAGATTTAAATCTTGTTTGAATGTTTGTCGAATCGACGGGTTGATTGCTACTTTACTTCTTGTCGTTTTTTCTTCTTTGTACGACTTTTTTGGTTGGTATTATTTTGACCCTAGATGACTATGGGACCTTAGGGAATTAACTTAGAATTATTTTTGAGTGGTCGTGTAAACGTTTGCACACGCTCGAGTTTGATTTTCGGAAATTCGCGTATTTCCGAAGACCACGATAGGTCTGTAGTATTTTGGCCATAACTTTGTGTACGAAACTCGGAATTCGGATCCGTTTGATGTGTTAGAACCTAGACTCATATAGATTTCTAAACATACCTTTTGTGTAATTTTATGACGTTTATTTCGGTACAGGACCATTTTGTAAAATGACCCAAATTCTGGTCTACTATAGTTGACCACTCATTGTGTGTTAGACTTTCTATTTGGCCAACAACCTACCCAAACCCAACCTAACCCACCCTAGTTCGTCCTACCCATCCTATCTTGCATGCTTGACAAGTTTTGGGAGATTTAAGTGCATGCAAGACACTTGGCAAGTAAAGACATCCAACATGCACAAACATGCATTGGACACTTCCTCCCACCCCACTTAAGCCAAAGATTGACCAAATGCCTCCACTAAGCCATACTATTCAGCCATATTCTCCAAAAAACGTGGCTGATCATTTCTCTAAGGTTAGAGAGGAGTTCTTGAAGGTTCTTGGGTGATCAACAATGGTGGCCAAGTCTTGAGGAGGCCATTGCCAAAACCCAACCATAGAAGAGGAGAGGAGGTCAAGGTGATCACATACCCACCTTTGCATGGACGTTTTGTACATCTTTTAGGACTTATTTAAGGTGAGTTACAACATCTCTTCTTATTTCTTTTAGCCTCATTGACCCTAGGGAAAACAATCTTGCTATATGAGGTCAATGAGAGCACATAGGACTTTGTAGAGATGCCATGTTCTAGTTTATGCTATGTGATGAATTTGGATTGTATGAACAGATTATAGACCTATTATAAACCATGATTTTGATGTCATTTAAGTGTGGTAATGCATGACAAACCATTCTACTTTGTTGTTTAAGTATTGGGAGCCTATTGGATGAGATAGTTAGGCTTGTAGATATGTCATGATCTTGTATGTGCTAAATGATGTATTTTGGGTTGTGTAACCAGATTATGATCAGTTTGTAAATCATAATTTTAATGCTATTTAAGTGTGATAATGTATGACAAATCATTCCACCTTGTTGTTTAAGCATTGGGAGCATGTTTGATGAAATAGTGAGACATGTTGAGATGTTATGTTCACGTACATGCTAAATGCTACATTTTTAGTTGTATGATCAGATTATAAACAGGTTGTAAACCATGTTTAGGATGCTATTTATGTGTGGTAATGTATGAAAAATCACCCTACTTTGTTGTTTAAGCATTGGGAGCATGTTTGATGAAATAGTTAGACTTGTTGAGATGTTATGTTCACGTACATGCTAAATGCTACATTTTTAGTTGTATGATCAGATTATAAACAGGTTGTAAACCATGTTTAGGATGCTATTTATGTGTGGTAATGTATGATAAATCACCCTACTTTGTTGTTTAAGTGTTGGGTGCATATTTGATGAAATAGTTAGACTTGTTGAGATGTTATGTTCACGTACATGCTAAATGCTACATTTTTAGTTGTATGATCAGATTATAAACAGGTTGTAAACCATGTTTATGATGTTATTTATGTGTGATAATGTATGATAAATCACCCTACCTTGTTGTTAAGCGTTGGGAGCATGTTTGATGAAATAGTTAGGCTTGTAGAGATGTTATGTTCTTGTATATGCTAAATGTTGCATTTTTGGTTGTATGAGCAGATTATGAACAGATTATAAACCATGTTTATGATGTTATTTATGTGTGGTAATGTATGATAAATCACCCTATCTTGTTGTTTAAGTGTTGGGAGCATGTTTGATGAAATGGTTAGTCTTGTAGAGATGCCATGTTTCACTATATGCTAGATGATGAAATTTTGGTTGGATGAACATGTTGTAAAGTATGTTTATGATGACATTCATGTGTATATATAGATGATGAATTATTCTATCTTGTTTGTTTAAGTGTTGGGAGCATATTTGATGAAATTGTTAGACTCATATTTGATGAAATAGAAAGAATGAATATATATGCCTTGTTTGTGACTTCTATTCTATGTTGACTAGTTAATTGTTTGAGTGGAGTTTTATGGGTTTAATAACCCTAGTAAACAGATTGTAAAGTATGTTTATGATGATATTCAAGGGAAGAGATATATGATAAATCATTCTATCTTGTTTGTTTAAGTGTTGGAAGCATGTTTGATGACTTGTGAATGAGTATATAGCCCTAACTTCTGACCGTGATTCTATGTTGCCTACTTAAATGTTTGATTTGGGGTCTTATGGGTTTAATGACCTTAGTAACCTATTGATTCATGTTAGTATGGACATAGGAGAGTATTGAGGCCAACGGCTTCTATACCCTAATTTTTGAAAGATTGATTATGACTCAACGGAGTTGACCATTGGGTTAGTATGACATTAAGGAGTAATATGCCTAAGTCCTACGAATTTTGGGGTAGTATTAATGGAGGTTAAGCCTCCAAGCATTTTAAAGTGTATGAAGAACACTTGATGATTAGAGCCTTGATTTTTATCTCTAATGTGATTATGTGCTAGTTGTGAAGTAAAAGCATGACTAGATGATTGTAGAGTACATGCCTACTTATTTGAGCATATGATAATGTATTACGTGTGCTTGAAGTTTGAGTCCATGAGTCGGTTTGTTGAGTCTTTGGGGCGGGGACGATGCATCATCTTCACGAATTGTGAGATTCGTGATTTTGATGGATCGCCGCCGGATTGCACACACCCTCTATCGATGGCCACGGTAGGGAAGTAGTTGATCTCAGTTGTAGTATGGAAACATGACTTTGATAACTATCGAACTCGAGCGGAAATGTCTCGGGGCGTCGATATCCACGAAAGGGATATCGAGGACACATAAGTTTGGCACATGTTTTTGCAGGAGCAACATGCGCGGAAAAAGGGTAACGATATCACCTCCCTTTTGTATGAATTGACTCACGAGTGCTATATGTGAATAATGTGCTACGTGAATATGATATGATATGAAATGATGGTTGATTGAATTAATGAAATGTTATACTTGTTGATAACATGATATTCAAGATTGTTAAGTATGAATGCCTTGACATGATTATTTATGAAATGTATATTATGTCAATTGCATGAATTATTATTGTTGAGCATGATGCCATGACAGAAGTTATTGTTAGTAACTTGCTAAGTCTTTATGACTTACTTCTATTTGTTTTGATTGTTTTCCCTAGATCCGAGCCGTGCAAGTGGATCAAGTGATTGTTGTTTTACATTGAAGAAGCTTTGGCAAGGTTGCTACCTTGTATTATTAGTACCTTTTATTTTGGCAAGGACGACGGGACATAAAGTTATATAAACTTTATGTGGGGTAGCAAGACTTTTATTGTGTGATATTTGAACTTATGTTTATTATTTCTTAATCTTTTGAGAGCCGACATATGTTAGTCGTGCCTTGTATATTTATGTTGATCATGCTTAAGTTGGTTTTAACCATGTATTGGTTTGTTTAATATGTTTATTATCCGGCATGTTTTTAGCCGTTAAGCATGCTAGACTAGAGTTCTAGACTTAGTTTAATATTGGGTTCCGGCCGTAGCGTCGCCGATGACTTGATATATAATTGCCATAAATTGTTATATGTGCCTATTGTTGCGTCACATGATTTTATTTTTGGACCAAGAGATTCATTATCTCTAAGGTTGTATTAGTTTGAGCTTGTTAGCTCGGGCGCCACTGTTTAAATATTATACGCTTCCGCATGTGTTAAAGTTTTTATGGCGCATCGTTATGGCCTTACCCACTATTTGCTACTTGTTTTTGTTAAGTACCTTTTTTTAGGCGGCACGACCTCGGGGTCTCGTATTGGGACTCGGGTCGGGTCGCCACAGCCCTTCCCCCACTATATTTATTATGTAACAAACCCACTTATAGGAAAAGCATCGAACACAGAGAGGGTGGAAGTCGGAATGAAGGGCCTTTTAGGAAGAAAAAAAAGTACTTTTACGGTTAAAATAAAAAACAACGGACTTCAGCGGTTAACATTTCAGAAAAAGGGGATCGACCTGCAATTATTCCTATAATTTTTAGTGACACTCGGGCCGATCTCTTTTTAAAAGTTTATAACTGCTCCAGTCCATCATGATTTTTTTAATCGAAAAAGTCACTTTTGGGGGTGAAACGAATACGATACCCTTACTGAGCTTGAGGTGCACTATAGATCACTCACGAAAATGCACTGTGTTGCATTAATTTAATTGCATCAATTTTTGCACGATGATGTATCAAATTATTTTTCCAATTCAATTTTGCGTCGCTTTGTATCAGATTTTGCACCACGATGTATCACATTAAAATGACATAATTTAGATTTGCATTGCGATGCAAAACATTATTGGAACGCGATGCACTAATTTTAATACCTCATCCAATTTTGCATCAAATTATGTACCGTGATGCATATATTTTAAATTACCAGACCTTATCTACCTTCTTTCCAGTACATAATCAACAAATGATTCAAAATGCATATGCATCTTTACTGCATCCCAAAATCCAAATCAATGCATCATGATTCACAAATGATGCATTGTGAGTCAAAATTAATGCATCCCAATTCAAAAAGATGTCCAACAACGAAAAAAAAATATATATTCAGACATTTCATAAAACACTTTACATGTATAGCAACACAAAACACTTTAAATCTTTTTTGAATCACACAAACACAAATAATGAAAGAAGAAGAAGAAGAACAACAAAAATAGTAGCAACATGATATGAATAATAAAAAAGTGAAAAGTTTGAGTGATGAAGAAACACTATGTAATAACTATCATTCTTCCTCACCACTCAACTCCACACTCTCTTATCACTTCATACTATTTTTTTTTTGTTTTCGGACGAACGAGGAAAAAGAAGCAGATGAAGCAAAAAGAACACACTGTCGAAACTGAAGATTCATAGATGAAGTGGAAAGAAAATGGATAGTTAGGGTGATGGATTAATCAAATCCAAGATAAAAAGCACACGTGTTTTTCAATATCTGACCTACCATTCTCTTCTCCATCCGTGCTAATTCAAGTAGTAAATTCTCTTTTGTGGGTATTTTAGGAAAGATATCATGAAAATACATTTTAGCGGTTGTAAAAAAGGAGGGAGTGGAGGCGTTAAATATTTGAGAATAGGGACCGACCCGTAATTTCTTCTATAATTTTTTTTAACTAAGTACAAATGAGCATGTCCATTTGAGATCATTAATTGGGATGACCATATATAGGCTTAAATGAGCGCCCACTTTCCCATTTGAGACCAAAATCTTATAAGTATTTAGGCCAAAATATAAATAGCTCTCCAAAGTATCCACTCAATCCCAAAGTGCACCCCAACCTAATTTTTTTTTCCAATAATGCCACGTGATGTTACCTTTTGTCCCACTTTGACCTATGATCAGGACAGATGTTACATTTTTCTCATTATGTAGCACGTACTCCTACACTTGCGGGGTAAAATTGTCTTTTACACTTGAGGCCTATTACACAACACTAAATAAAGGGGCCAAAGTATCAAATAGAGAAAAAGAAGATTTTAGCATCTTCATCATCCTTGTCGTATTATGTGTGAAGCCGCCACCACATCCTCATTCTACCGTCCTTCCACCTCCTTTAGAGCATCCCCAACGTATGAAAACTAAACTTCTTAGTGCATTGAGAATTGTGTATAATGGCCACCTAGGATAGGGTATTGTCTAAATAGGAGAGAGAGATATATTTAACTTCCTAAATAGGAAGTCACTTTTGGTTGAAAAATGGGAGAAAGTGGGCGGCTGTCAGCCACCACAAGTGGGTGTGTGTGTGTGGGGGGAGGGTTTTTATTTTATGTGGGATGGTGTTAAATTTAATATTTTTTGTGTAAGAAGATGTGTAAGAAGATTATACAATGGGAAGATATATTCTTAAGTGAGTAAGAAGATAAAAATGTATAGGTGGCAGTGAGACCCAGCTAAGAAGTTGTATAAGAATTTATCACATTGGAGATGCTCTCATTCCCACCGCCACCGCCATTAAATCTCACTTCAAACTTCCCCCACCTCCAACAACCCCCCACCACCACCATTTCCACCGAAAACAATATCAAAATCGAGTGTTCTAAAACTCAAATCTGGGTTTCAAAAACTCAGATCCAAGTTGTGAACCACTATGGCTAACCCCTTCTTTAAGTCCCTCCATCCTCAAATTAGATTTGGGCTCGCCTCTTCCTTTGGCAGAATACATTTGGGGGAGCGTTGGACTGGGCAACATTACGAGCCATGGAAGCCAACAAGGTGATGCCATGCTTGGCTGTGGGAGCATTAATGACGAGGCAAACAAACTAGTGGCGAATACCGACACCAGCTCTTCCGACGACCTTCAAGTGGCCTTTGGTAGCCTCAAATCACACACCCACGCCACCACATTCCGTTCGATCACACTCATAAGACTTTTCCATCAACAAATCTCGCTCTGGCCATGGCAGACTACTACCGTGGTCTTGCACGTGTTCAAATGGATGATAATGTTGGGCGTAATCGAGACAGAGAGACAAGGGTGACCCTCTTTAGTTATTCGTGAAGATATCCTAAGCCAACGAGGATGGCTCGATTGTTGCCATGGCCATTGCGCCGGTAAGGAAAAATGGTTGTGATGGGGAAATTAATTGGGAGGTTTGAGATAAAATGGAGAGAGAAGATGGAGGGACTGTAGAAACAATAATGAAGGCTTGGGAGTTGACTATAAGTCTCAATCAATTGAGACGAGATTGAGATTCCTACATCTCTGGAATGAGAACCACTATCTTTGTCCCTTAAATTGCTGGCATCAACTATCTAATAAACATTATTTATAATGGGAGATTTCATTTAATCATGACTTTAACATAATAATACTTGTTTTATACTTAATAATTAGATTTGTGAAAAAAATGTTTTTTAAAAGTATTATAAATTTGAAATGACATTTTTACCCCTGTATGTGTAAGACACGTGCAAGTTAACGAGAAAAATGTAACGTCCGTCATGGCCAAGGGGCAAAGTGGGACAATGAGTAATGTTAGGTGATATTATGGGGAAAAAAATTTAGGTTACGGTACACATTGGGATTGAGTGGATACTTTTTTTTTCGGGATATTTATATTTTGGCCATGTATTTATGTGTGTAAGCTTGCACCTGTTGCCCGTGCCAACTTGGTTGCCATTGCAAATTAGCCTACAACATTTAACAAACAAATAGTCTCTACTCTCTATTACACCCCACCCCTCCCCCAAAAAAAAAAAAATCCGTACAATGCAGCCACCACACAAAAAATGCCCTTGACGGCTTGACCCCTAAGCTCTGTTTCGAGCATTTGCTCAGCTACGGAGTCTTCCGACTTGATTTTCAAAAAAAACTTGAGTAAAGAAGAAGAAAATAATTTATTTTTTTTAAAGCTGCTGAAAAATATTTTTTAAAAAAATACAATTTTTTTGGGTGTTAGTGTCACCTAAAATGTCACGATACTATAAAAACTATTTTTTTATATAATTTGTTTTAAATAATCTATATTATAAAACAACTGGATAATTGACTAGTACTATTCAGAGGTTGAGATTAAATTATTTAAAAAAAAAATGATGGTTGAGATTCACCATCATATTCACATGTGTGAGTAGTTATCCATTTTTAACTCCCTATTTTTTCTTTCCCTATTACAAGTTACCCCTTACAATTAATATTATGAGCAGTCACCTATTTTTCTTTTCCATATGTTTTATCTTCATATTGCAAAGTCATATCATGCGATTAATCTTCTGAACAGTCACCCTTTATAAAATATCAATCCCTCCCTCAACTATCCCTTAAAGCAATGTACCCCTCAACTGTAATATTTTTTTTAAAATCACACCTTCTATCTAGGCATTATCATTTCAATTGACGAAATCAGATATAATGACAATGTGTCATAGGCACGGACATGAAGATCTAGTTAATAGTACATGTTATCTTAAATTTTTTAAAATAAATTTTGTTAGATTTGTTTTATTTGATGATTTTATGTTAACAAGTAATGAGCGCCGATGCCCATTTACTGCCCACCCACTTCTGCCCATTTTATTAAGTGAACAATTCACTTACCAGCCTATTTAAGCACATCGCCCACAAGGGCGCCACCCATATAGCCCGTTTGCCATCTCTAGTATCAAGGATGCAATCAAGTAGATTCGAAGTTGGAGACTATCTCTAAAGGAAGCTTGAATTCATGGATGCCTTGATTTATTTTCGTAAATTAGGCATTTTTGAATTTAACATTTTTGTAATTTCACATGAGAAAATAAATTCTTTTTTTAGGTGGCTATTTTTAGCTTGTGTGGACGTACACATCATCACCTCCGTTAAGTTTTTGACAAGGAATGAACAACACTGGTTATTTTTTCGAGTATGTATTATGGATCCTAATTTGTAAAACGAAACTTTAATTTCATTGTAATATCTCGAGTTTTTTTATAATACCATATTTTGGTGATAGTTTGAATATTTGCAATTGATTTCAGTTTAATTACTTTGGGCCCAATATTGTATTGTTAATTGGGTAATAATCGAGCCGGTCCCTGTGATGATATTATAATCGGAAAAGTCAACTATATTTGTTTTCAACCGCTAAAGTACATTTTTTGGGATATAATGACGAAGATACCCTTAATGAACAACAAATGTGTGTACAAAGCCACTGCCCCAATTTGGGCATCAGAATGAAAACATTGAACATCACAATCTACTAGGGGTGTGCACGGGCTCTAAGCCCGCGAGCATTGTCAATGCCAAGTATAGGCCCATCAAGCAGAGGACATTAGATTTAAAAGCCCAATACTATTGATCAGACCACGTGCATTAGTGGATGGACTTCAGACGGGCATTGGACGGGCACAGGCAGGCACGAGCTTCAGCCCATTTGTTATTACTTATTATTACTCATTTTATTTTTCAACTTAAAAATTAATGTCAAGAAATTAGTCATGTTTTGAAATCATTTTGTATAGGAAGCAAATACAACAATATCATGACCCAATTTAGAAATACGAAAAATGAACAAGAAACAATATACAAAAAGATAAAACAAAACTTTGACAAAAAGAAATAAAAAAAACCTTTAACATCAAGAAATAAAGAATAAAGAAAACTATAAGTGTGTAACTCACAGTCTCACACATACACACACAATCACATAGTGAGAGATCGAGAGAGAGAGAGAGAGAGAGAGAGAGAGAGAGAGAGAGAGAGAGACAGAGAGAGAGAGAGAGAGAGGAGTTGGCGACTTGAGCGGTGGGATTGTGGAGTATGGAGACGGGCGAGGCGGCGATGGCCGGCGAAGCGGCGACTTCGATGAAGTGTGAACTGAGCGAAAATGATGAAGAGCAGTAACGAACTTGAGAGGGGCAATAAACGATCGAAAAAGATGAAGAAGGCGTTGGATGTGTGAGTCGAGAACGTCGTTGGGCAGGATTTGAGAGTCGGAACGTTGTTGTTTTCCAAGAAGATGAAGAAGACAATTCCCGTACCTTACTAGTTACTAATACTATATTTAATATTGATGTCAAATTTTAATCTTGCATGTGATGAGATTGAGAATAGAATATCAATAGATGTGTAAATGATTGAGTAATTAATTATTAAAATAATAGAGTTTGACTTTTAGGCTTTTATTTTTAGCAATAGCTTTATTAGTTTAAGTGTATTATACTATTACTATATTTATATATTATAATTTATAACTTATAATATATAAATATAGTAATAGTATAATACACATAAATTAAATATATAAGATTTAGTCAAAGATCTATAATTAAAAAAAATTAAAAAAAGTTATCAAAGAAGAGGCCGGGCCGGGACGGGTATAACGGTCAGGGAGCAGCTGAAGGCCTAGTAGAGCCCGAGACCACGTGCATTTGACTCATCTAAAGCCCAGTACTATGCATAGCCCATGGGCACGGGCTCCATAGGTTGGCACTGACGGGCTTTAATGGGCTTGATGGGCATTGACGGGCCCTGCTCACCCCTACAATCTACAATTGAAATCTGTCAAAATTTGGGCATCGAAATTCAAAAAGTCACTGCCCCAATTTGGGCATCAAAATGAAAACATTGGGCATCACATGCACAATTTTAATCTGTCAAAATTTGGACATCGAAATTCAAAAAGCCACTGTCCCAATTTGAGCATCGGAATGAAAACATTGGGCATCGCAATGCACAATTGAAATCTGTCAAAATTTGGGCATCGCAATAGAAAAATTTGGCATCGAAATGAATATATTGAACACTGCCATCAAATATCAACATAGTTGAGCATCAAAATGGACAAAATTGATGCTGTAATGAATAAATTAAACACTGTCACCAAAGATCAACAAAGTTGGGCATCGAAATGAACAATATTGAACACGACCGCCAAATATCAACATAGTTGGGTATCGTATTTGACAAAATTGACGTCGGAATGAATAAATTAAACGCTACCGTGAAATATCAACCAATTTGGGCATCAAAATGGACAAAATTGGCGTATGAATGAATAAATTGATCATTGCCTCCAAATTTGTGTGTAAAAATAGGGCATCAGAAAGCTTTCGAACCCTAAAACAATGCTTAAACATCGTCTTTTGGCCTTAAAATGAAGGCATCACGAGGTCAACCTCATGATGATTGTAGATCTCGCCGAGAGCTTTAATTTGATAGGCGGTGGATCCTGTGGTTCATCCGGAATCAAAAGTTATGGAAAAAATGTTAGGAGAAGATGAAAAGAGGTCGGTAATGGAGAAAAGAGAGATAGAGACGAAGCTGATGGCAAACAGATCTGAGAAGAAGAGGAGGGAGAAGAAGAAGAAGAAGAAGAGAGAGAGAGAGAGAGAGAGAGAGAGAGAGAGAGAGAGAGTGTGTCTGTGTGTGTGACATAGTGAAGAGAAAGAAGTAGCAGGAGGAAGAAGACGGAAGAAGAAAAAAATAAGAAGATGAAAGAAGAGTGGAGAGTTTGGTTTCAAGTCCGAGTTAGGGTGCCGCTGCTATCTAGCAATGCTCTCCACCCCATGACCTAGTCAAAGGTTCCCCTACTCTCCCCATAGAAGTCTGTTCAATTCCGCAATTGAAGACTATTCATACGAGCACTTCTTGATATTGAGATTGATACATTCATGTTGTTCATGTTCAAAACTAGTGCTCAACGAAGGAATTAACACATACAGAAATCCAATAAGTTATAAAGTAAGTTATAGTCGTTAGCTTGACTTATATCTACCTTTTTTCAACTAAGGAGGCATCGCAGGATCACCTAGGAATGCACACATGTTTGGTCCATAAAATCCACCAATCATGTAGTGTCTCAAATTTTGGCTATTGAACCCAAACACTTCTTTGGCAAAAATTTCTTTACATGATGACCATCTAATAGATTTGGGAATGGGAAAAATTACAACTAACTCTTGCAATGTAATCTCATTTTGAATTTCCACCACTTTTTCATCAACCCTACATTGCTCATGCATCTCTAAAGTATGTTCATGATTCTTTTCAAGAAAATATAAAGAAGGCGTCCCTTGATCCACAAAAGTTGTGACTAACGGAGAATCAATTGGAAAGCTATTTCTAAGGTCAATCTCCGAAATTTCTTCGGGTTCTTGTGAACAATGAGGCGGTAGGTCATTTTGTGAAAAATCTTGGGATTCTATGATCAACTCCTCCTTTTCACTCGGTTCTTCTTTCTTAATGGCGTTTATCTCTTCTTCATCCCATGGTGTAAAGACACTTACTTGATACGAATCACACAAATCCTTTTATATCTTTGTGAAAATTCTTCATTTGTCCAAGCATTCGCTTTAGCATTTGCCTTAATCTATCATCGCGTTCTTCTAGGGAAGGCTCATTATGGTAGGATGATTAAGAAGGGGAAGGCTCATTATAGTAGGATGAATAAGAGGAAGGCGACTCATTATAGTAAGACAAAAAAGAATAAGGCTCATTCCAATTATTATACGAAGAAAAAGAGCATTGGTTATAATATTCCCATTCATAGCAATTACGATAATGAATGCCTTGGTAAGCATACACTTCTCGAGACATAGGGAACATTCTAGCATTTTGATAGGCAAACTCATTTGTGGTGCTCATTGGTGCAAAGTTCTCCCAACACCAATGATAATAAGCCATATTTTTTTTGAATTTTTTTAAAAAGAATTTTAATTTTTGGATTTTGTTTTTTTTTTTAAATGAAATAATATATAGAAAAAAGCCAAATTAACTAAATCAGAACAACAAATTCCTGGCAACGGCGCCAAAAACTTGATGTGAAAATTTATTACCTCGCAAGTGCACGAGTCAACCGGAGTATAGTTTTGCAAAGACATGGGTCGAACTACAGAGATTTGAGTTTTAATTAAAGGAAATTCAACTAATCTAACAAAACAAAACAAGTAATAAAAAAGGGGGGGGGGGTTTGGTTTTACTAAATTAAATTACCTAAAAAGCAATAAAATAAAGTAATTAACAAAGTATGATAAATATGAGATAAATCAAAGTATGTAAAAGACCTAGGAATTAGGATTCAAATGTATATCAACATTATGTTCTTTTAATATGGTATCAATCAATTATCAAGGTTTCGTTCACGTATCTAAAGATTGAGACGGTTGGGTCACGGTTTGTAATCTTAGTATCTCAAATTAATTATGCTTTCTAGGTCCGTTCCACATAATTTATTGAAGATCCATTAAGAATACTAAAAACATATGAACCTAAATCTTACCTTAGTAAGGTCATGAATCAACAAGATTTAATTATCACAAAAGTGGGAAAACATATGACATCAGCACATTGGTCATGCATTTATTCATATTCCTATGCCTAAAACAGTTGCAGATATCTTAATATATAAGCTTCTAAAGAAGACATGATCATATGTTTTGTGATAAAAAAGATATTGATTGAATAAAATTATGGATTAGAACAAAGGATTTCAATATAAGTTACCTCAATTTGCTAGATTATGAGGTTAGTTCCTCATAATTGAAAATATAAAACCTCGAACCATTCTTGAAAAATCCGTCTTCATAGACAAAGAAAAATAAAACACAACGTCTCTTGTTTTTTCTAACCTAAAAGGAATATATTTATACCTAATAATTATACAACAACTAGAGAAAAGAAGTACAAAACAATTAAACCTAAAAGGAGTCTAAGAGGTAGCGCACGCTTTCCAAAGCAACAAATCCTTCTAAAGGGGTAGCTGACCGTATATGAAATATGCTGATTTTTAGCTGTTAGACTTCAACAATTCAGAAATCGCACTTTCGCTCCTGAAGTCTTCAAATTCCGCATAAAGTGCCTATATTTTGCACAATTGTTCCCCAAGTCTCTGAAACTATAAAACAACACTAAAACATATATTAGATAACAAAACACCAGAGAAAAGTTACGTTTAAGCCGGAATAATATCCAATAAATGAGTATAAAATGCATTCATCAGTTGTTAATATTTGAATTGGCTTGTAATTCATAGAGGTTCAACCTTGGTGTGTTTTGATATTGTCTGGTAATTGAGTAAACATGGCCTTGTCTCAGATAGTAAGGCGACCGTGTCATAGGTTGGGAGAATAGGGAAGTCCTAGAAGTTTAAGCGGTCGCGTCCCTGTGGACAAAGAGATTGTGTTGCTAGTGAAGCGGTCGCATTGGTTGGGTTGAAGAGACTACATTGTGGGCTTGAAAACAGAGTGACTAACCATTACTTTGGACGACTACATGGTTAGGGTCGAATTCTGAGCATAAATCCTAGTGTTTGACGCGGTCGCGTCATTGAGGGCCAAGGTTACTGCGTCATCCAACATCTTTTGTTGACAGATTTTGAGTCATTGACATTTCTTAATTGGGTTTGTTTGCCCTAAACCTTGTCTAATGACTTGAGTAAGCTAGTGTTAGACCTATATGGGTTAGTGTGGGGTTAGTTTGATTATCTTTAATGGTGTAATTAACTAGTGGTAATCTTGATTATCTTTCACCAATCATCATCAAACACTTACCTTGTGAGGAAGCCTTGGAGGATACCTCCTCCTTCTTTCTCCAACAGATAGACTCTCTTTAGAGCCTCATTCTCAGTCACAAACACACATAAACCATGAAAAATAAAAAGATAGAGAGCTCGGAAGGAAGGGTTTTGGAAGAAAAACTTGAGTTTGAGCTTTCAAACTTCCCCATTTGCTGTAAGGCTTGTATGAAAATTGTTCATCTTGCTAAGAGGAGTCTACCGAGCCAATACAATCTCAATTCCATTGGTAGATTGATATCTTCGTAGTGGTAAGGTAATTCTTACTTATGAATGTTCATTATTAATGGTTTAATTGACTAGATTGAGTTATTAAATGCAAGCTTTCTATGAGATGTGTTAAGTAAATTTACGTTGGTATCTATTTAGTATATGGTTAGGTACCATTTTGTTATGGAAACCTTGCCCCTAAGGGGGTGGCCCAGTGGTAGACATGGGGCTTCACAAAGTGTGAGGTCTCAGGTTCGATCCCTTCCCATGCCCCCCTTAGGAGGAAAAAAAAAGAAAAAAAAATTGTTATGGAAACCTTGAATTATATGACCATGTTGATGTTGTTAAGTGATATATGTTATATGTGGAAGCTTCCCAAGTTAGTTGGTAATGTTGCGAATATTGACTTATGTTGGTGAGATAGTATATGTGCATACCATGGAACAACATGGAACATATTTAGTTGATTGGTAAAAGTTATCAATGAAGTTACTTGATAGTGAAGGGTTATGTATTAACACCCACGTCAGTTTTACATATGAATCAAAGTGTGAATAAAAGTGAACAGAAACGAATGTGTTAGGCCTCAAGACAACCTCTGACTTGGTCACTGGGCAGAGAGCATTTTAGGCTAGCAACAAACTTTCAATTTGGCTTAAACCCCTCAGTTATGGACATAATTGAGGATAAGGTTAACCCTCTTGGCTAATAGCTTTATCTTCATGACATGTTTGGGGTTGTAGGGACCTAGCCTCGTGAATTACTTTTTCCCGAGATTGTGTATTTGAATTGAGTACGAGATCAAGAAAGACAACTGGTGTAAGGGGAAACAGATGATTGGAGATGTATCTTAATCTTGTATACTTTAAGATTATTGTTGCATACACGCATGACATGCATAAGTACACATGAACCTTACTGAGTTTTGACTTGCCCCTTCCTTATTTGTTTTCCTTAGATCCCAGCTACGGAAGAGAACACCGGAATGCTAAAGGTGGAATTTTTTTGGCTAGCATTCTTGGTAGTTTTACTTTTGTTGGTTAGTGTGTATAGGAAGAATTGTAGTCTTCTTTTGATGCTTTTTAGATAGCTACCACCTTGTAATATTTAGTAGTCTATTTGTGACTTCGAGTTAATATTAGCAAAGTTCTTTTGCAATTGGTTCTTATTGAATTGTTGTTCAAGAGTTTAAGAGTGAGTTAACAACTGATAGTTGACGCCCTAAACTGGGTCCCATACATGGTAAATGTTGTTTCTCACTGTATCTTAATTTGCATTTGCTCATTCATTAAATTAGGTTATATACTTAGTGGCTAAATGGGCTGCGTACAAGTTAGCATGGCAACTGTGTATAGAACTTTACCTTTAGAATAGTTTTTAGACTTCACATGTTTTCGGTAGAAGACTTCGAGTGAAGGCTTCACCAGCAGACTTCACTAGCAGCCTTCACCAGCAGACCATGTCTGCACTCGGACAGCATGACGTGTCAAGTTTACCAGGATATCCAACTCTAGTGGATTATTTAATTCAATTATATATGGTTTGAATTTGAATTAATTCATCATCATCAACTCCTGACTTCCAAGACACGCCTTTCCAGCTTTTCCGAAGAATGAATACTTTCGCCTCATGAACATGGCAGAGCAGGTTTTCAGTCTAACACAAACAGACTGTACCAACTACTGCAGGTCTGCAAACTCTGTTTGTCGCCCACCTACTAGTTCCAGCACCTGCTCCTCACCATACCCTGATCAATTCCAAATAGAGATGAAGTCAACAAAGCAACTCCTGACATTTAATGCTCCCAACCTAATAGAGCTGTTACTCACTTCATCTTCTTTAACGGTCTCAAAAATGCTCCGATATAAATACTGTCATTGAAGACTGAAGAATGAGTGCAAAAAAAAAAGCAAGTGCTGAATGCTCTGAATCTATTAAAAAACATCAAGTCATCATACTCGGTGCATTCAAGAGATCATTAACTAATCAATGAAGTCCTCAACACCAACAAGAAGATCTGCATCATTTGTTAATCATTTACTTCTTGTTGTTGTACTCAGTACTATTTTTCTGCACCTTGAATATTCTGCCTTATCAAATATTCAATTCCCCCCACCCCCAAACACCAGTCAAATATTTTGTACACGATCCATTAGTGATTTCTGTAGTAGAACTAGTGGAAAACATAGTGCACATTCAAATCAAAGGTTGACTGCTTTGGTGGTGGACGTAGCACTCTTTATAGTGCGAACAATATCAAAATACTCGTGTTCTTTACATTTTGTTACTTACTGTTTTATACTATCTTCATCGTCTTAACTTCTTCTTTGAGCAGCAAACTTCAAGATCGGCCAAGTCTCTTCCTTAGGTCTTCCTAACAAGTCTTCCGTTACTTCAACCTTTTCAATAGGTTGCAAGTACTTGTTTTAAGGAACTATTACGAAAAGTTTTAAGTGTTTACTAAGCTATTCAACCCCCTCCTTCTAGCTTAGTATTGTGCCCTTTGGGACTAACAGTAAATTTGGGACGTGACATAGGATAACTCTAAGTTATTCTTTAACTGAACAAAATGATAACTGTTTGAGAATGCTTTGGCTATTTTCTTCTTTGAGACATTATTGTCGGTGTATCATGCCTTTTATTTGATCAGCCTTTAACTTTATATGAGCAATCTCTCTATATTCATTCACTTATGATTCGAAAGGCTTTCCTTTTTTATAGGCATTTCTTTGGAAATTATACGTCATAATCTAATTGTTATGTAACACCTAGATGAACAATTTCCAGCTAAGGTTCAGTCTATGTGTCTTGAAACTTGCATTGCAGTTGTTGGTTTATTCCCTTAGGGATTTGGAACATTCTTTTAGGGTTTGTCTCAATAACATTTTATCCAATGATTACATGACATGCTGATGTGACTTGTTGTCTTAACTTCTTATTTAATCATAGTTGTTTTTTTTTTAACATATAGATGTTTGCTATTAGTTATTTGTTCTTCATGTAAGCTTCATCATAGTTACTTGTAATATCTTGATAGTAACTCTTATACATTGAGCCTAATAAACAATTTTATGAGAAATTAGTTTGGCAACATCAAAACCTAACAACACACGGTCCTAACAAATCGGTTCTCCAACTGAGCTAGGTACTTAAACCCTTGGAAAATATCTATTTTCTTCTTGTAATTGGCTACCCAACAAGAATGTGTACCACAACACATAAGGTGGGTTGGTGATGCTTCCTTAGAGTGACTCTTATACTCTGATAAAATCTTTGTTTAAGTTCTTTGATAATGATTCTCACTACTCGGAGATAACTGTTGGTGGGTTGTTGGACCAACCAAAATTAAATGAACTACATGACTCAAAATTAGTATAGTGTAAGTAGAGCTGCCAAGGTGGGTTGGCGGGGCAGGCCAACCCACAACCCACTAAAACCCACCAGTTGGCAGGGTGGGACGGGCCAACCCGCCAAAGGTGGCGGGCCTAAGAAATGCCAACCCAACCCAACCCATCATGGGTTACGGGTTGAGCGGGTCAACCCACCAATTTTTCCACTATTCTTAAAAAATAATTTAATTCTAACAATTGATAAAAAAAAATAACACCAACTTTTTCACCATTCATAAAAAAAACTACAAAGTTTTTCAATAATCTCAAAAACATAAAAAACAAATACTAAGTTTTTCAATAATTTTAAAAGCAAACACAAACATTCATTATTTTGTAGCATCTTCATTTTCTTCCTCGTCAAGAATCTCAAAAACATTGGTCTCTTCATATGGTAGAGTTGTGTGACGACCCGACCCGGACTCCGATGCGGAATCCCAAGGTCGTGCCGTCCAGACAAGCTAAAAGACGGACAAGCACCCGCTAAGCGTGGTGGTGCGAGTCAAGAGTTAAACCAACAAACTCTAAACAGGAATGAGAAGCCATAACGGCAAAACCGAATAACCAAAAACTAAAATCTGCGGAAGCAAATCATAAGTGGAACCCGAACTTATAATTATAAACTAAGGAATACAAGGCTGAGAGATGGCTATCTCTCGACAAATCTACGACTCGCGTGACGCAACATTGCGCACGTACAACAACCCATCGGCAACCTAAGGCCGGCGAAGCAACAAGAACCCAACCTGATAAACCACGACTCAACGGCTATAACACGCCGGAGGAACAAATCAACTAAATGAATAAAAGATGAAACACTAACAACTAAACCAATGTCTCTCGACTAAGGTTGTCAGAGACAGAATTAACAATAACATAATACTAGAATAAGCGAGCTAAAACCTTGCTCGGGAAGACTACGGAATAACTTCTAATTAAATACAATCGACTTCGGCTCCCAAAATAAAACAATAATAAGATACTAACATAACTACCCAAGTAAAGTTTACATAACTTCACGTCCGTATCTCACAAGATAACAAATACAATAATACTAATAACCCCATGCTATCGCGGGAAGACCACATTATCGATCAAGCGCTCAAGCTTCAACGCGTACTAACGAGCTTACTGCAAAAACTAAGGAAAACAAACACACGAAATGAGTCATAATGACCCAGTAAGTTACTAAATGAAATGTATGGCATAGCATGGCGTGGCATGGTATAATGCACAAGCATATATAAAATCATGGCATCTTTATAGTATACCAATATTAAACATGTATTAAGTCACCAAGTAACATAAACTTCATAAACCACTTCGCACATTATCTTTCATATAAGTGCTTATAGTAAGCCACATAAGGGATAGAGAATTTACCCAAATAGTGACGTTGTGTTGCTCCTGCAATACACAATGTTATACTAGTTCGTGACACGATGCACGTGATTGATACATCGACGCTAGCGGCTACGCCTTCAAGAGGGAGCCCTTTCTCGGACTCAATAGCATAATCCATTCGCTCTCTTGGTTACGAAATGGGCTAACTTCCCAGGGGCCAACAGTGGAGGGTGTGTGAGGTCCTGTGCGGCGATCCATAGCGAATACAAACCTTACGATTCGTATAGGCGATTGATCGATGTATTTTATACGTCGATTTTATATGCTTCTGTGACTTGAATTAGGCTATTTCATGAGTCTTTTGAGTACTAATATATGTTTTTGGTGAGTTTTGTAAGTTTCAGGATTGTTCGTGAAAATACGCGAAACTCCAGGGTTGTAAGTGCAAATTACAAAGAAAGAAAAATTGAAGAAAATAAAGTTCGTCAATCGGACACCTTGCGGACGCAAGGTGCCTCGCTGCGACCGCAAGGTAGGCGATATCGGTCCCTGAAGCCGACAATCGAAGAGCCAAGAAGCACACACACGGAGACCTTGCGAAGGTATTCAAAGACCTGCGGCGCAAGGTAGGCGAAATCGGGTTTTCACCGGTCATTCGATTCAATCACAACTCCCAAGTATATATAGAAGTCGGATGCCGAGCCTAAGCATAAGGAGGACGGCTGGAAGCTCTCTTTACATAGATTTTAGGTAGTTTTAGATTGTATAACATAATTAGGTTTTGTAATTTCAAGTATTGAAGATCAAATCATGTCTTCCATCATCTTCATGTGCTGTTCATCGTCTATGATGAACTAAATCATCCCTAATCTAGGAGGTGGGAGGTAACTTGTATCGAATTTATGTTTTGATTCTTATATTTATGTCTATTCAATGCTTGTTGATTGTGTTGTTTATCAATCCCTTTATTATTTCGCTTTGAACAAATGAATGTAATCGCAAATAATAAAGGCTTAGAGGTGCGGATACCTGCATGACCAAATGCATATGTCGTACACTGGCTCACCAACACAATAAATTGGACCTATCGAAGCACGAGAGTGATAAGTTAGGACCAGGTTCTTACATGATCTAGGTGACAGATAGATCATAAATCTAGGTGACAACTAGATTACGTTCTGTGCTTAGGATATGGAATGGGTGAATTTTGCGGGGAGGGAGGCTGAACCAATTGTTCAACAGACCATATCTATTTTTAGTGAACGAACCCAAGACATTGAATGACATTATTATGAATTGAACATAAAGGAGATATAAGTGAAACCCAGAATCCTAGATTTCCACTCACCATAAGATCTTCATATCTGTTATTATTGTCTAATTAGTTAACATCTATAACTAGTAAATTAGAGTAGAATTAAACATAAAAACCCCCTTAGGTTAATAATTTGCTATCTATAACCGCCTTGTTCGTGATCACTTGTCTCGTGGGTTCGACCCTTGCTTCCGAAGTCTATTCTATAATAGTCTTGTACACTTGCAAGGAAATAGATAAAATAAAACATCGATCAAGTTTTTGGCGCCGTTCTTAAGCTAGTTCACGTAGTTAGTTTGTAGGTAGCGTAGTTTTTAATTTAATTTAGTTTTTAGTTTAATTTTCTGTTTTTATAAAAATAAAAATACAAAAAGATTTTATTTTATTTTGCCTTAATAGTTAGTTGTTTTTAAATTGCTTTTAATTAATTTTTATGCAAGGTCGTAGATCTTTAAATCCTGAATTGGTAGACTTAGATCAAGAGATAAATATTGTTAAAAGATACCAAAGATATTTTGAAAATCTAGTTTTCGAGCACGATAATCAAGATAATCGAATCGAGAGGATCCTCGGTTGATCCTACAATGGAAGATAATAACAATAATCGTAATCACGAAAACCTAGTTGACCCGGTCAATAGGAATCAAAGACAAGAAGAGCACGCAAGAAGAAATATGGAAGTAGTTGTAAATCAAAGAACTATTAATGATTTTAGTAGACCTTCATTAAATGTGGTAACATCATGTTTAGTATTGCCGATCTTTGTTAGGAATTTCGAACTAAAAGGACATTATTTTAATGCCATACCATCTTTTCATGGGATGCCTAATGAAGATCTGTCGGTTTCTTAAGAGATTATGAATACATGATGAGTACTTTTCCTTTAGGAGGGTTAACTGAAGATCAAATTAAAATGAAATACTTTCCCAGTGCATTAAAAGAATTGGCAAAGAGATGGTTTATGAACCTAACACCAAACAGTGTTTTTACTTGGGCACAATTATATGATTTGTTTATGAGCAAATTTTACAAACATGCATCTCTTACGAGTATAGAAAACAAATCATGTCATTCCAAAATGAACCGGTGAAACATTCCATGAGTCATGGGATAGATTTAAAAATACGCTTATTATGTGTCCTCATCATAATTTGGCTCAACATGTGTTAGTGCTTCAATTCTATCATGGTCTTTCGCCGGGTTTACAAACTATGGTTGATAGTGCGGTGGTGGTTCTATTAATAGAATGACACCGAAGCATTAGAAGAATTATTTGAGATGCTAAGTATTAATTCCCAGAGAAAAGTGCTAGAGGTAAAAATAGGAGCCTATATCAATTGCAAGATAATTCAAATACACAAGCTCAATTTGAAAATTGGCAAATTCAAGAAGCATGTGCTCTATGTGGATTATATTCTCATGCTACTAATTTTTGTCCGTCAAGTGCTATGTATTCTGAACAGGCTAATGCTATGAATATGTACCCTCAAAGGCCAAGGAATGATCCATATTCCAATACATATAATCTTGGTTGGAGGAATCATCCTAACTTTTCTTGGGGAGGAAATAAGCCTTTGCAACCTCAACAATTCCAACCTCAGCCACCACAACCTCCACGCTTGCAAAATCAAAATCAAAATCAATTGAGAATTGAAGAAGTTCCCAAGCAAGAAGTAGCAAGTAAAGGTCAAGCATCGTTGATGAAGTACATGCTTGAAGAAATCGAAAATCTGAAGAAATATATCGAAAATTCAGAAGCAAATAAAAGAGAAGAAGGGAAGTTCCTAGTCAAAGCCGAGCAAGCTAAGTCAATCACCGTCTGCTTGAAGTGGTAAGGTGATAGGTGAAGAGGTAAGTGATTCGATCCCCTTCTAATATGCATGCTTCAAAGAGAAAATTCGAAAAAGTAATAGAAAAGAAATCGAAAAAGATAGTGTTAGTGATAAAGTGATTGATGATTTAAGTAATCAAGAGGTAGAAAAAGAAAAAGAAGTAGAAGTAGAGTTAGAAGTTCCAAATAAGGAACAAGAAAAAGAAAAAGAAATTCAAAATAAAGACAACACAGTTGAAGTAGATAAAGAATTAGATCAAGAAGAAGAGGAACCTTATGTGGCTCCACCACCTTATGTTCCTCCAATTCCGTTTCCAAGAAGACTTATGAAAAACCGAATGGACAAACAATTCACAGAAATTTATAATATGTTATCCAAAGTAAATGTAAATTTACCTTTGCTTAATGTTATTAAAAATATTCCAAAGCATATGCAAAGTTTTTCAAAGATCTTCACTCTAAGAAACACAAGTTTGAAAACAACGAAAAGATTGTTGTTTCGAAACGCCGTCGCTTTTACAACCCGAATTACCACCTAAGTTGAAGGACCCAGACAGCTTTAATATTCAAGTTTCCTTGGGAGACTCTAAAAAGATGAAAGCAATGCTAGATTTAGGAGCAAGTATTAACTTGATGCCTTTTTCGGTCTATAAACAATTAGGTCTAGGAGAACTAAAACCCACTAATATGCAATTACAATTAGCTGATCGCTCAGTTAAATATCCCTTGGGTATAGTGGAAGATATCCTAGTTCAAAGAGTTGATAAATTAATCATACCGGAGACTTTGTGGTTCTTGAGATGGAAAGGAAGATATGCACTAATAATGAAGTCCCAATATTGTTAGGCGAGACCATTTATGGCAGCTGCTAATACAATGATAAATGTGAAAAATGGTAAACTCACAATGTCGGTCCTAGGTGAAAGCAGTTGAAATTTACGTGTTTGATGCTATGAATAGACCTAGTGACATGAGTGCTTGTTTTTCAATTGATGAGATTGAGAAATTATCAACCGAAACTTTTGAAGAAGAGCAAGATTATGAGAGAGATAGATTTATTGTCTATGATGATAGCCCTATTCCTCCCATAAAAATTGACATTGAGGAAATTGAAGAGAAATAGAGGAAGAAGAAAGATTAGAAAAAGAAAAGCTAGAAGCTAGTAAAAGAAAGATGAAAAAGAAATAAAAGAAGTAGAATCGAAATTAATTACGATGAGTCAAAGAAAATAGTTGAAGAAAGTTATGAAATTAAAGAAGATGAAGTAGAGATTCTAAAATCTCTCTTTGAGGAAATTGAAATTGAAGATATTAAGGAAGAAAAACAAGAAGAGAATAATGAGGCTAAAATAAAAGAAACAATTAAAGAGAAAATTCTCGAATTTATGCCTTCCATTAATTCTCCCAAAGTCGAAAATTAAAGCCATTACCATCCCACTTAAAATATGCATTTTTAGGGAAGGTAACACTTTACTGTTATTATAGCAAATAACTTATCGAGAAAACAAGAAGAAAGTTTGTTAAAAGTTTTATGGACACATAGAGAAGCTCTAGGATGGTCTTTAGGACTTAAAAGGAATTAGTCCCTCTATGTGTATGCATAAAATTCATTTAGAGGAAGGTAGTAAACCTTCTAGAGAAAGACAGAGAAGACTTAACCCACACATGGAAGAAGTCGTTAGGAAAGAAGTTCTTAAGCTCTTAGATGCGGTATAATTTACCCTATATCGATAGTAAATGGGTTAGTCCTGCCCAAGTAGTTCCTAAAAAGTCGAATTACCGTTGTCAAAAATGATAAAGATGAATTAGTCCCTACAAGGACTATTCATCGGTTATAGAATGTGTATCGATTTGCGTAAATTAAATGCGGCAACAAGGAAAGACCACTTTCCTTTGCCATTTATTGACCAAATTCTTGAAAGATTAGCGTGCCATGAATACTATTGTTTTCTTGATGGTTTTTCTCGGGTATAATCGATCCCCGTTGCACCCGAAGACCAAGAGAAAACAACATTTACATGTCCCTTTGGTACTTTTGCCTTTAGGAGAATGCCTTTGGTTGTGTAATGCACCGCCTACTTTTCAAAGATGCATGATTTCTATATTTTCGCACTTAGTTGAAAGATGCGTAGAAGTTTTCATGGATGATTTTTCGCCTGAAATTTTGATCATCGCTTAGAAAACCTTACATCTGCCCCGAAAAGATGTCCGCGAAACTAATTTAACGTTAAGTTGGGAGAAAAGTCACTTCATGGTAAAACATGGAATTGTCTTAGGGCATGTTGTTTCAAATAAAGGAATTGAAGTTGACAAAGCTAAAATTGAAGTTATTTCGCAACTACCCTCCCACTTCGCTAAAGGAGTTCAAGTTTTCTGGTCATGCCGGTTTTTATCGTAGATTTATAAAAGACTTTTCCAAAATCAGAAACCTCTATGTAATTTGTTAGCAAAAGATACGTAGTTTATTTTGATAAAGAATGTTTGGAAGCTTTTAATTTATTAAAAGAAAAGTTGACTATCGCCTCAATCTTATCCGCCCCGATTGGTCACTTCCGCTCGAAATCATGTGTGATGCATCGATTTTGCAATTGGAGCCGTGTTAGGACAAAGGGTAGATAGAAAGCCTCATGTGATCCATTATGCTAGTAGAACTCGAATGATGCTCAATTGAACTATACCACTATCGAAAAGGAATTTTTAGCAAGAGTATATGCTTTAGAAAAATTTAGATCATATTTGCTAGATCAAAGGTGATAATCTTTTTCTCGATCATTCGCATTAAAATATCTCTTAAGCAAGAAGGATGCTAAACCAAGATTAATTAGATGGATGTTATTGTTACAAGAATTTGACATAACTATCAAGGATAAAAGAGGAACCGAGAATGTTGTGGCCGACCACTTGTCTAGGTTAGAATTTTCACCCTTTGCTGAACGCAATTTCTTGATGATCCTGTCCCCATTAATGATAATTTTCCGATGAACAACTCCTAGCCATTAAAGATTCTCGACTTGGTATGCCGACTTTGTCAACTACTATGTGTCCGATATAATTAATCCGATTTTGATCATTACTAAAAGAAGAATTTTTTGGCGAAACGAAAAATTATTTTTGGGAAGCTCCTCACTTATACAAGATTTGCTCCGATTCTTTAATAAGAAGATGTATTCTCAAAAAGACCAACAAGGTATCATGGAATTTTGCCATGGATATTCTGTGGTGGTCATTTTAGTGGTAATAAAACCGCCGAAAAATTTTGCAATCAAGTTTGTATGGCCTCACTGCTTTTAGAGATTGTGAACTGTTTTACAAACATGCGACAAATGTCAAAGAACGTGGTATAGGAAAGAGAAACGAGATGCCCTTACATGTTTATTTAGTAGTTGAAATCTTTGATGTTTGGGGTATTGATTTTATGGGTCCCTTTCCGTGTCCAATAATTGTGAATATATTTTGGTAGCGCTTGATTATGTCTCTAAATGGATAGAAGCAAGAGTAACTAAAACTAATGATGGAAAAAGTAGTCAAATTTGTTGAAGATTTATTTGCTAGATATGGAGTCCCTAAGGCCATAATAAGTGACCAAGGAACTCATTTTACCAATAAGTTGTTAAATAGTGTTCTTAGAAAGCATGGTGTAACTCACAAGTTAGCTACACCTTATCATCCACAGACACGGACAAGTAGAAGTAAGCAATAGGCGAATAAGCGGTGTTAGAAAAGGCTGAGGCCTAATCGTAAAGATTGGGAATCTAAACTTAAGGATGCTTTATGGGCATACCGGGCGCTTTTAAGACACCCATAGGAATGAGTCCATATAGGATGGTATATGGTAAAGCTTGCCATTTACCGGTGGAAATTGAGCACAAAGCCTATTGGGCAATTAAAGAATTGAATTTAGATTTGACATTAGTGGAGAAGAAAGATTGTTCAGTTAAATGAATTAGAAGAACATAGACTCAATTCGTACCAAAATGCAAAAACTTATAAAGAAAAGACCAAAAGTATCATGACATGGGATTAGCCAACAAAATGCTTCATCGGGTATGAAAGTATTATTGTTTAACTCTAGGTTAAGGTTATTCCAGTAAATTAAAATCAAATGGTGCGGTCCTTTTTAGAATAATGCAATTTATCCTCATGGAATTTGTTGATATACAAAACCCCAAAAATAATGAAGTGTTTAAAGTGAATGGACACCGACTCAAGCATTTTGAGCCAATGTCGGTTGAGCGAACAATTGAATTAATCCGTTTGGTGACAATGAACCACCAGAGACTAGGCTTGCGGTTTGGTCGAGCCAAAGGCGTTAAACAAAGGCGCTAAGTGGGAGGCAACCCACTAATTTGAAAGTTATTTGTTAACTAGTTAATTTAGATATGTTTTTCTCAGTTAAATTCTATTCTTGGACATTTAATTTTAATTAAATATGCCAAAATTTAAGTTTGGGGAGAAAAACATCTTAATGTTGTATTTATATGTTGCTAATAATTTTTAGTTTAGAATTTTGTTTAGATTTTTCATACGAGGAATTATCAAAGACATAACGGAAGTAACGGAAGGACTAAGCGCAAAAAGAGGAATGAAGTTTACGTCCACCTTGCGGGCGCAAGGTGTGAGGTTGCGGCCGCAAGGTCCCGATATGCGAATCTCGTGCGTGAATGTCGGACATGGGGAATGAAGGAATCCCGGCAGTTTATTTGCCACCTTGCGGGCGCAAGGTGTGGCGGCTACTGCGACCGCAAGGTCCCTTATTTAAAGGCCGGGTCTTTTCGGAATCACGAGAAACTCTCATCTCTCTTGGCAAACGGCGGCGGCAAATTATCCCTTCAAGAATTCCGGCGAGATCTTCCAAATTTCGGCACAAACTTCAAGATCTCCTTCTCTCTCCCTCAAAACTCTTCATCTCCCTCACCCATCTCCCACCATTACACTCCACCAAGTTGAAGATTTTGAAGAAGAAAAGAAGAACCACCATTTTGCCTTGTTGAAGATCGAGCTCCACTCATTTGCATCTCTTGATCAAATTGCAAACTAGTACTTCTAACACCCTCTTTAATTTTATACGTGAAATATTTGCATGCTAGGGTGCTAGTTAATTTTAACGTAGATATATTTTTGCATGCTTTAGATTAAATTTTAATTTTAAAATTTTAAAACACATTTTAATTGTTATATTTTTTAGTTTTTAAAATTTTATCAAACAAAATGTTTAAGCGTAGAAATACGGTTCTTCATCCTCGGCCCAGTTCGGGAGGAAGAACAAAATTTTGACATCACCCGCTTCGTGTCCTCTGACATCGAGAATTACACCAACAAACTCTCCAAGTCCTTGGTGCAGAAAGGGATTCAAAGTGAAGATTTTGGTCTTCGTCCCGTTCGATGGCTCGTAGGTGGGGCTTGTTAGATTCTCCGCTTAGGGGCGCCATAGTCCCTATTGTCGAGAATTCTCGCGATGGCGACATTGGCATGGATGGCGGTGTGCTAGACACCATTAATGTTAGGAAAATAGTTAATTTTTCACTAAAGCATTAACATGCCATTGGCACCTCAACTGCGGTTGGTGCCGATGATTATCACACCTCGACCCAGTATCCACTGTCGAGGTGGTGAATCTTTGTCATTGCTCTCCCGGTGTGGAGTGGTCCTATAACCGTAACCCACCCTATGGACCTCGCACCATGAGAGAGTCCTTCCTTCAGACACGGCCAGCCCGTGTAAATTTGTTTGTGGCGGTCTCATGCCCTCGAGTCACCAAAACACGGTGAATTGGGAGAGAGGTTCACGACACACCATCATGACTAATGGGTCTATTGATGTTGGCGTTTGATCAGCGGTCAGACCCTAATTAGAGGTAGGGACGAATGCGGGGTTCGCGTTCCGCATTTGATTCTTGACTTGTGTAGGGGGCAAGCGTGAGAATGCCCAAACACGTTGAGAGGCGAAGGGTGGTCGGGTCATTACTAGGGCCATTTTGTTTGAGCATCACCGGTGAGGGTTCCTCGAAGGGAGGAACCGAAGAGGAAAACGGATCACTCGTTGGGATCTCCAAGAGTTGGAGGAAGCTATCCTCAAAGCGATATGGTGAAGCGGTTGGCAGATGCGTGCTTGACAGTGAAATTTTTGGTTTGGGCCAACGATGTTGGGCCAGTCTGTCAACTATTATGGGCTGCCACCGGGCACGATCCCAGTTTCATCCTCATTCGTTATCTCGCCGAGCTCACCTTGAGTCGAGGCCCAAGTTCCATCTCGTTCGTTAGGTGGACCCGCTATGTCCTTTTGATATTTGTCCTACCCATCAATCCTCTCATATGTTCCTCTATTTTGAGGACAAAATAGAACTTAAGTTTGGGGGGATTGAAAATTTTAGGTCTTAGCGGGTCCCACCTAACGAAGAATGGATTGAGCTATGTCGTTAGGGTGAAAGAGAATTGCTTTATTTGATGACCATTTAACTCTTCACCCTATTTATCTGTTTTTATTTTTTTTGATTTTGGAGGTGTTGCCTTGACGAGTACACTTCACATTAGATACTCGTGGGTTCCTCTTATGGGGACCCATCATCAATGTGTCATCGTCATCACCTCCATTTTCGCAATTTCTTAAAAAATATATAAAAAAAATATTTAAATTCAAAATATTCATCCTCGAGGTTTAAATTATTGGTAATGCTGATGGTTAGTCCATGATCAAATTTACTTAATGCCTTTCACACACAGTCATAATTTTGGATTGATTAGAATAGTTTTATAAAGTTTATAACACCGATTGATCTTCAACAAGATATGCACAAGAATATGATGCATAGCCATTCGAACATGATTGTTGCATTAAATTGTAACTTAGGGTCAATTGCATGTTAGTTAGATCCCTTGGATTTTTCTCATTTATATATCTCAAGCACACTTTCGAACCGTGTTTGCATATTAGTCTTAATTGTCCTACCATCATCTAGCGAAATGCTTATGTGAAATCGGTGATGCTAAACACTCAACCCAATTCCCATAGTTGATATGATATTTTGTGTTATCTTACTTGCTTTAAATATTATGTGAGCATTTGGCATTAAGAAATGATTTAGGCCATCTTTGGATCGTTAGAGCCTAAATATTCCACGACCTATACTAAATATATCCCTAGTGTCCCCTTTGAGCCTAATGAAAAGAATGGAGTGTGCTAAGCACACTATTTAAACCCCATTCGACATCGTTTCTTTACCCATTAACTTAACCTAAAGCCTATACACTTTTAGCCTACCCTTTGAGAGAGTAGGATTGGGTGGGAAATTGATTCTAGGAGGACCACTTCTTTTTAGTTAGGCTATTTTTTTGAAGGAAAAATTCAAAAATGGAAGAAGAAGAGTGTTAACAAAGATTCAAATGGAAGCATAGCTTTCAAGAGAAAATATGTTAGAAAAATTAGCCGATTGGAATGTGATATTTTTAGAAAATCTAGTGCCCAAAACAAGTTTGGGGGGATAAAGAAGTGAAAAGTAACACAAAGTACCCCTCCACTTGTGGTCTTTGCAGAGTCCTAGCCTAAATAGGGAAAACTTCCTTTTGCTTGGAAGTATGAGGGATAAAGGGTAGTCTTACTCTCTCACTTTGAATTCAATACCTTTCCATCAAATCCCAACACCTTGGCCTTACATTACAAGCTTAAAAGTCCTAATGATCTTCTTGCCAATGCTTATGTTTTTTATTGTCACATAAATTGATCACACACTCATATTCATTATTATTCACCTAAAGCTTGTGTTAGCATAATCTTAGCTATTACAAGTCATTGGGATAGGAGAGCATTGTATACATACATAGAAGTGCATGGGATGGATGTAAATCTTTTGAATCCTTGGGACCTTTAAATGCATGTGTTTGAATGGTAGATCTCATACTTCTTAATGCATGATTTTCTATTAAAGGTAATTTTCATATGAATGTGGTGTTTAGCTCAATAAAGCTGTTTTTAGTCAAGATATTCTTTAAGAGGTGATCACACACACACGAGAAATTAAAAGTAGTAGCTTGATGATAAGAAGACTAGTTGGTTTATATAATTAGCTTGCATAGCCAATAATGGTGAGCACCAAGCGAGATTACATGCATGCCATAGCTTACGAGGATGAAACCAAAAGATTTTTATTATGTTTGTGGTTTAATTTTTGTTTAATGTTTTTTGTATTGCAAGTTGTTTTCGTGAACTAGAAGTTCAAGTTGATGTTAGGCAATGCAGCGACTCGGTTGTAAGTGCAAAATTACAAAGAAAGAAAAATTGAAATAAAATGCGTCAATACGGACACCTTGAGCGCAGGTGCCTGTTCTGCGGCGCAAGGTAGCGATATCGATCCCGAAGCAACCATAATTGGCGAAACTTGCTTTGGGGAGCCTAGGGTAAGGTAGCCACCAAACATGAGTGAAATCTTGTGAGTCGGGTTTTCACACGATCATTCGATTCAATCACAACTCCCAAGTATAGAAGTGAATCTTGCAGCCTAAGCATAAGGAGGACGGTGGAGAAGCTCTCTTTACATAGATTTTAGGTAGTTTTAGATTGTATAACATAATTAGGTTTTTGTTTCAAGTATTGAAGATCAAATCATGTCTTCCATCATCTTCATGCTTGTTCATCGTCTATGATGAACTAAATCATCTAATCTAGGAGGTGGGAGGTAACTTGTATCGAATTTATGTTTTGATTCTCATATTTATGTCTATTCAATGCTTGTTGATTGTGTTGTTTATCAATCCCTTTATTATTTCGCTTTGAACAAATGAATGTAATCGCAAATAATATAAGGCTTAGAATGTGCGGATACACATGACCAAGTGCATATGTCGTAAATGGCCTCACCACAATAAATTGGACCTATCAGACACGAGAGTGATAAGTTAGGACCGGTTCTTACATGATCTGGGTGACGGATAGATCATAAATCTAGGTGGCTTGACTAGCATATGGAATGACTGCGAGGACCAATTGTTCAGCAGACCATATCTATTTTTAGTGAGAGCGAACCCAAGACATTGAATGACATTATTATGAATTGAACATAAAA
>CM028383.1:94381024-94431998 GCA_013146195.2 Codonopsis lanceolata
AAGCCATCAACAAGCCAAAGATCCGGCCGATGAGGCGTAGTAGCCTATTACGGTCCAAGTAAAAGCCAAGGCCAAAAAGGCTCTGCCGGAAGAAGTAGCAACCGAGGAGCAAAGAAAGCAATGGATAAGGAAGGAGATGAAGGAAAGTTAAAAGGACAAGATCCGGGTGTTTTTCCTCCGCCGCACGTCTCCATCACCAACCAACCCAAGCTCAACCAAGACCAGCCAAACCAACTCCCTCCTCCACCCAAATTTCTCCTAAACCAAACGACCATCCTCATCTTCACCAAGCACCTCACTCAACCAAAACGTAGGCGACCACGTAAAACCTCAAGACCACCATCTCAGACATTCCCGCCTACCGATGAAGCAATGAGCCCCTATTCGTTGTTAAAGAAGAAAATGTGTCCGCCAGACCAAGTCCCTCTACCGCCACTAACCTTACGGCGCCCAACCATCTACCGGCGCCCAACCCTCTACCGATAACCAAACCTCTACCGCCACTCCAAGCCAATCTATTCCTACCGAGTCATCTACTCGGATGACTTCACCCTCCGGAGGAGTCTATCCCTGTGAGGAGCCTCACAGCATGTGAGGAGCCTACCCAAACCCCCGCCTGCACCCTACACCTCCTCCTTCACCATTCAACTACTCTCCTAACCCATCTACCCCTATCTCACCTCATCTACTACCCAAACCACCTCTTCTACACCATCACAACCAACCCAACTCCCTCCTACCAAACCAATAGACTCTCTGCCCCAAATTCCTGCTTGAACTTTCTCCGCAGAGTGCATCTATTCTCCCTCATCAACCACAACCTCAACCTAACCTTCACAAACCCAAAAGCCTCTTCTATCCTTGCCTCCTCTTTCTGGTTCTCCACCGACCCTTTACCCGAAACCTCAATAGTCAATGAAAATTTCGACACCGACATTGAGTTAGACTCTCCACCAACACCTCCTCCCTCCCACCTCAAAACATCTCCTCTTCTACCAACACCATTCCAACCCAAGACTCCACCTCTTCCGACTCACTCCCTCCTCTCCAAAGCCTCTCCGGCCCTTGTCCCCCTCGGCCACCTCCTCCGGCATCAGCTCATATTCACATTGGCCAGAACCATCTTCCTCTCACCGCCAATGCCGAAATTTTGTCAAGGCCGACGCTATCTATGAAAGGCTAGGCGAACTAACAGCATTACTACCGCTACCGCGAAATCACCCTCGCTTAGCGTCAAGGCCAACTGGGGCTAGCTGCTTTGCTTTGCCCGCCAATTCCAAGAAGATGTATGGACCCGTTTTGGACAGATGAGACATGAGTTTACGGACGTCGGAATCAAGTCGAAGCTCAACGCGACAAATGCGTCGGCTACGCTCATCCCTCTTTGAGAGTTGTTCCATGCTATATCATCGCATCGGCGGCGGCAACGCCCGCTTCTCGAGCTCAACAACATAGCTCGCGACTACGCTCATGACATCATGAATGCTCACGGCATGATCGTGATCCGGCCATCAGGAGGAGAAGCAAATGAAGTATATCAACGAATGCTCATGGAAGAGAACGGCGAAAGTCTTCCATGAAGAACTCGACTACCGTTCTGCGTTCTGGTTCACAAGACTTCCCACGGAATGCAGGAGTGAGGAGCCCGAATACGTTCGGCGAAGAAGCGAAGAGCTAGAGAGACAAATGAAGGGAGAAAGAAGCAGAAGACAAAGGAAAAGGGAAACGACCTTGGTAAAATGTGTATATGTTCTTCCCTTAACCTTTGTATTTATTCTATCTTTTGAAAACTCTGTAAACATTAAACTTCTCGTTTATAATACAGAAGATTAATTGCCTTTCAAAATTATCTACTGTTTAAATTCTTGTTCTTTCATTTATAGTATCTGAGTAGAATTTAAACACTCAGTTTAAATTTATTTAAACTGATTACTACTAATCTGTGTGTTGTTCTATGATTTCCTTACATTTTGTGCACTTAGATTAGTCTTTACACTTGAGGTGCTCTACTGTTTGATAGAGGCATGTCTTCTGTTCTAAAATTAAGAATTCTCTTAGACATGTTATTTTCTATCACATAGTCAGTTATAGCCCTCATTTGTAGTAACGATGACCAGATATAAATAGGAGGAGATTGTTGATACTTATTGTAATTAGATTTATATGTGCTCATACATTACACTAGTTTTATACATCGCGGTGGCTAATTGAGTGCGCGTGTCGATTAACGTGACAACTGTGTATAGAACTTTGCCAAGTATAGCTTTTATAGGACTTCAACAGGTTCAGCGGAAGACCTCTTCAAAGCTTCACCGGAAGACGTGCTTCAATATTCAAACGACAGACCTTGTCTACACTCGGTCAATCATGACGTGTCCAGTCAAGCAATTCTTAATGGATCAATTTAAATTTATCCTTATCAGTTTGAATTTAAATTGAGACATTCCCTGACATCTCGGACCCGCCGAAAGCAGCTTTTCGAAGAGCATGAAGACTTTCGCATCGAGGAAAAGCGAAGCAGATCGTCACCCCCGTAACAACTCTGTGATCGACATCCGGTTGCCCAACTTCCGATCTGCGCAAAGATCTCTACTCATTCCCCGCTCGATATACGTGAGGCGAAATTCTTGATTGACAGCTCCATGCATTTAATGCATTCAACCTAATAAATTTGTTAAGTCTTCGTCATCTCCAAACGGATCTCCAGAATGCTCCTGCTATAAATGCTGCCATTAAAGACTGAAGAAAGACACTTGATAAAATGCTCTGAAAATCTGCAACAACTCTAAAGTCTTAATACCCAGTGCATTCAAGAGATCCTAAACAGATCAAGAAGTCCTCGTCAACAACAAGAAGCTGTGCATCAACATTTATTTTTGTACTTCTTGTTGTTTTCATTCTAAGCTATTCTTCTGCACGAATTAAATATCATGTTTACACAGATATTTAAATCCTTAACCCCCAAACACAAGTCAATATTTTGTACACGATCAATTGGGAATATTCTTTGTAATAGATTTAGTGGAAAACTTAGTGCACTATTTAAATCCAAGGTTGACTGCCTTGGTGGTGGACGTAGCACTCTTTATAGTGTGAACCATCCCAAAATACTTGTGCTAATTCCTTTACTATTTGTCTACTTATTGAACTGCTTATTACTTTATTTATCTTTATCCTTTACAGCAAACTTAAGTAACCTGTTAAGGTCTACCGGTAGTCCTTATCGGCAGACTTGAACCAGCTTCCTTGAAAGACTTCCGCTACTTCAATCTTTTCAATAGATTGAAAGTACTTTTCAAAGAACTTACTTAAAAGTTTTTAAGTGTATAATAAGCTATTCAACCCCCCCCCCTTCTAGCTTATTATTGTGCCCGTTGGGACCCACAAGTAGATATTTGACTATGAAAATTAGTCAGAAGCTTGCCGAAACATGTGGTAAACAAGAATCCACTGGGAGGGGTTAGGGCTTAGTCCAACTCAAAAGCAAATGGCGTAAGAGTAAGTTGTGGTTGGTTCCCTTCACAGTACATGGACTGGGAAGACAAACTATGCCAGGATAATATAAAATAATAATAATATCATGTGAGTAAACATGGGAGAATTTGTGTGCAAAAGAGTTTGTGTGTAGATTATAAAATGTAGATAGTAAAACGAACTTTCTTACTTGGTATTTACAGGTTGATGACTTGATGGGGAAGCACACCAAAGGGGACAGATGGGGGACATGATGTAGCATCGTAGACATTTGTATGCTTGTCATGTACGTGGGTAGGTGCATATATTCTCATCATAATCGTCTACTTGAAGTTCATATGTGTGCTTGAAGTCATTAGCATAACATTGGTCATCATTTCGGTGCATGAGTTCATGTTTCATGCATGTTCTGTATTTCAATGTTTAGAATTCATTAAAGTGTAAGTTCAACTTGTATACATGTTCTAGTCCTTACACGAGACCCTTAATGTGCTCATTATCATGTGTGTATACTTGCTTAATCGTTGATTGAATTGTTAGTTTGGTATTCCATGCTTTCGTGCTTCGTTAGAGTTATTCCGGGAGTTGTTCAGGGGAGTTTCAGACTCGTCTTGAGTGAGGAATCAACCTAGGATGTTTGGGGTTGAGTTGGGGGGTCATTTTGGGTGAATTTTAAGGCATTTTTCTTCGACATAGAACGTGGTTGCATTGCACAGGACAAGGCTACCGCGCAAATTCCAAAAACTTGGGTTTTGGGGGAAGCAACAAGACGCAGTGAAGGCAACAGCGTCGTCTTCGAGGATGGTTCCTCCTTGTTCAATGATTTGACCAATTTGACTATCCTACCCTTAATGAAAACCCACCTAATCCCTTCTTAACCCACCCTAATTAGTCCTAATGATATCCTAACATGCTTAACTAGTTTTAATGATGATCTATTGGGAGATTTGTGGATGTTTAACACTTAAAACTATATTAGAAAGTCACGACAACTTAGTGACAGTTGCCCCACTAACTTTGGGACCTCTAATACACCACAAATCAGTCGAGAAGACGTTCATTTCCTGCCTTCAACCTCCAAAAACGTGAGAGAGCTTATGTGTGGAGATATAGGGGAGATTGGTGTGTGTTCTTGAGTTCCCAAAGATCCAACCATTGGATTTTCTAGTCAAGACCATAAAATCGAAGCCTACGTCAAGTAGTCTACTTCTACCAGCTTAATTAGAATTTTGTTTTCCTTCCTTGTTTATGAGCTTAAGGTAAGTTACTAAACCCCCATTTTCTATGCTTAGGATTATTTTTCATGCTAGCTATGAAATGAGTTTGAAAATCATGTTAAAAATGTTTCTTACTTGACTATATGATGTTGTGACTTGTGAAAACATGCTTTATGTTACTTGTTTGAGATTTTGGTTGACTATGAAGTGTTGTAGTCTTCATTTGAACTCTAGTATGAAGTAGAATTGTAATGTAGCATCATTGTGATCTTGAAACCTAGTTAGACTTGACAATGAACTTATAATGGGGTTGTGATGCATATAGCTTCTATGCCCTAATTTGGAAATGTGTAGTAAAGACTCAACAGAGTCGACTCTAGGGAATGTTGGAACATAATGGACACTATATTGAATCCCTACGAGGTTTAGAACTCGTTTGGTTAGGTTTACTAACTCTCGGGTTTGGTTTATTTGAGTATTCAAGGTTGGCACTTGTGATTATTGATTGTTAGCAAGTATATGTTTACACATGATTATGTAGTAGAGTTGATAACCTATTTGATTTGATGAGTCTGCTCTTGTCGACCTTGATCCTTATTTGTTAATGACGAGTAAATATCTACTCGTGCATCACACGAAGTCCAGCTGACATTACTTGATTGGTTAAGTCAATGGTGGAATGATACATCGCCTACACGAATCGTAAGATTCGTGTTTGCTATGGATCGTCGTACCGGAGATTGCACACATACCTCCACTGTGGGCCGTAGTGGGGAAGGAGCCCCTTTGTCGTAACAATACGTATGCCACTGGCTTACTATTAAACCGAGTAGGTTATCGGTATGTTGATGTATCCACCACGAGCATCGATGGCACGAATGGTTTAACACTGTGTATTGTAGGAGATAAGCAGCGGCACCGGTTCTATAACATATCCTACTTATGTTGTTTATTACCCGCATTTATGTGACAACAAGGTGCTAAGTGAAGCATGAGAACTATGTGTATATAATTGAGATGAATGATATACTATGATGATATCTTGTTCTATATATTGTCGAAGATTATGCCATGACATGTAGTCTCACATTTTAGTAACTTACTAAGTCTTTATGACTACGACAACTAGTCACCCTATTTTTTTAGGTGTGATCAAAATATATATGACCAATGTCCTTACATTCCGCAATGATAACACAAGCTTTCTACTTTATTCAAATGTGTGTTTTGTTTATTTGATCACTTTTCTTTATTATCTTATCGGTTCCACTTCAGGTGGCGAGAGAAAAATTACATCATATTATCTTCTCAGTTCCACTTCAGGTGGCAACAGAAAATTCCATCATTACAGGAAAAATAGCCATCCTAATCTTATTGTAATTTATCCCTAGGTCACGACCGTGGCCACGTCTTCGCCCATAATTATCATATACACTCGCATTCACTTCACGGAATGAAGTGGAACAAATTGGGCGAGTTTCATGATTTTTCAATAAGATCTCATTATTTTACTCAGCCACAAGGGGGGTAAAAATATCAATATAATAAAGAGTACCTTTTAAATCTTTCTCTTTAAACAGCTGCTGTTGGAGCATATTCGAGGCATGAAAAGTGGAGAATGTTTTCTATAAGATTAATTATATTTTCTCCACATAATTTTAGTTGTGAGCTAATTATCAATATTGCTTTCGCCTAATTTTGAATTGAGGCATTATTTCATTTCTTGATGGTACCTCTAAGGCCCATGACATCTAAATGGATTTCGACATCTAAAATTCATGATAAGTAGTTATTACCATGTAATATCAAGTGCTACAAGTTCCAATTTCGTGAGATTTGACATGATAAAACATTAAAACCTTAAAGAGGACATAACATAAGATACATAGGTCTTACCAATACCGTACTAACCTCAACGGTTATTGCTTAGAGTAGGAATGGTAGAACGAAGTTGTGATGATAACGTGTTACAAAAAATATGTTATGTTATAAAATATATGCTAGATATCAAGTTTAAATGTAAATGGAATAAATAATTTTATTTCAGGGGATGCTGTAGACACCCCAATTTCGTACCTCTAATATGTAACATGACATAAGATATCAAGACCTGTTAAACACTAACAAATGTCAAGTTACAATGTTAAAATGCAAAAGAAAAAGCAGGATGCGCAAACAGTGAAATGCAGGGGGCCAAAGTGTCAAAAAAAGGTAGGAAAAAGACCCCTGGCACCACCCATAGCCATACTTGGCGCTAGGGTTGTAAACAAATTCGAGTTTTTTTTATTCGATTCGGTATTCGAATTCGAATGCGATTTTTTTTTAAATATTCGATAAGGATTCGAATACGAATACGAGTTTGGTGGTATTCAATTCGAGTATTCGCGAATAATATATATATATATATATATATATATATATATATATATATATATATATATATATATATATATATATATATATATATATATATATATATATATATATATATAACAAAAAAAAACCCTAACCTAACTCACTCAAACACTCAGTCTCACACACTCCGCTCATAGTGACGACGACTCAATGCTCCTGCTCGTCTGCTCACCCCTCACCCCATCCAGAATCCAGATCGCCAACCCCGAAGACCCTAACGGCGACCCCAACCCAAGTGCAGCGCACGGCAACGGCAACCTCGATCCTTCTAGTTCTGACTTGACTCGATCTCCTCCCTCCCCGGCTCGAATCCGACGGTCTATTCTCCAACGGTCTCTTCTTTCTTGGTTTCTCCAACTACCATTAGGTATTTATTTCTCTCTTTGTATATTTTTTGTATATTTCTTTCAACCTGAAATTAAAATGAAGATGCACGGCTCAAGTACACGAGCAGCCCGCCATTGTGGGATCTTGGAACTTGGAAGGGTGTAATATATATTAGTCAAGAATTATTTTGTCATTCTGATTCTTTCTAGGAAGCAATGATTTCTCCATTCTTGCCGAATAGAAGTCAAAATTATTTTGTCATTGTGATTCTGATTCTTTTCTTTGTCAAATAATCTTTTAACAACAATTCGTGGGTCCGAGCAACCACAAATTGTAGCTTAACTCTGTAAACAGATGCAAGAACCCATTAAATGTTTAATGACAAGAATTAGTCTGAGGAGAGATAGTGGATGGATCAAGTGAGGGAAGAAATAATAGTGAGGAAGCTGTTGTCAAAACAAATGAATACAATGACAAGATAGCCATAACTCAGCTACTACTTGATTAGCAGTAGTGCAATAGTGGAATAAGACCCCAAATACTACAGCTTAATGAAACACAATGCTAACCAAGTAAACTCTCAAACAATGATAGTATTAAATGTTTAATGACTGAATTATTGTTGTTAAATATTTTCTATCAAAGATGAAGAGCAAGGATAATGAAACAACACTGACATTATGCAATATGCATAAATAACTTGATTCAGTTTGTGTGTCATTTTCTGTTTTCTTGATTAGTGCATGTTTATTTAACCAGTAAAGGTGTCTGCAATATGCATAAGTAACTTGATTCAATTTGCATGTTTATTTATGCAATATGCATAAATAACTTGATTCATTTTGTCAGGTCATATTCCTGGCTTCATTGCATCATAGGGAAAAATTTGTGGGTGCTTTTTTAATTATTATTATTATTACTTTTTAAACTTATGTGAGATGACATTATATACTTTTAGCACTAACGCATTTGGTTAGAAACAATAATGAAATAGAAACAGTTCATGAATTTTAACTTACCTTTTTGCTATGCTTTGTTTCATTTTATTAGTTTTGTTATGTTTATTACTAATTATTATTATTTTATTAATCTTTGTTCCAAAGTCATTTAGGTAGAATATGGATGCGTCAAATATAATAGAGCAAACACCTCAAGTAGACGATCTTTTTGTGGAAGATAAGGAGGTAAATATTATATATTAAATAAATATTGTGTATTAACACACACACACACACACACATATATATATATATATATATATATATATATATATATATATATATATATATATATATATGTTTTAACATTTTAAGATCTAATTAAAAACTTGTAATGAAAGATAAGGAGCCCTACGATCGAGATAGATGATGATGGAATTGGAGGTGATAATATAGAAGATTGAGGTAATAATAAAGAAGATGGAGGTAATAATATAATAATATAGAAGAGAGGTGATAATATAGAAGACGATGGTGAACATGAGGAAGATAAGGGCCAATTTGAAAGGAAAAAAAGAAAGAAGAATTCAAAAGCTCATAGTGATTTCATTAAAGTGACTTCAAATGATGGAAGTACAAAATTTCAATGTGTACATTGTAAGAGTTTTCTTTCAAAGACAACTACCGGTACAATAAGTCATCTTTTGAATCACATTAAGAAGTGTTTGCAAAAGAAAATTTATACCAAAAAACAAGACATTGCAATTTCAGCCTCCCAAATCCAAGTTTGAGATGAATCATTTATCAGATGGTCGATATGATCATGCGAAGCAAAGGGAGGCCGTTGCCCATTGGATTCTAATGAATAAGCAGCCATTTAATGTTGTAAAAAACTTAGAATTTTCTTTCATGTTAAGTATTAATCAACCACAATTTGAGAAGATCTCGCGTGCCATGGTAAGGAAAGATGTCATTAGTGTTTATGACATAGAGAAGAAAAAGTTGCAGTTAATGTTGAAAGGGATCAATAAGATTTCATTGACCACTGACATTTGGAAGTCAAAGGTGCAAAAGATTTCTTATACGTGTGTCACTGGTCACTTTGTTGATTCACAATGGCAACTTCACAAGTGATTTCTTAGCTTCATGCCTCTCCCTCCTCCACATGCTGGTAATATTATTTCTTTTACATTACATTTATTATTTGCAATTATATACATTTTTTTGTTAATTTGATAAGTATTATTGACATTTTTTAGGTGTTGATATCTTTGGTGGGCTTATGAAGTGTACAAAAGATTGGGGGATAGAACAGAAAGTCTTCACTATCTCTGTGGATAATGCCTCGAACAATGATGCTGCAATTCGAATTACCAAAGAAACATTCTCTAGGAGTCGTAAGTTGCCATTGGATGGTAAGTTGTTTCATGTTAGGTGTATTACACATATATTGAATCTTGTTGTTCAAAATGATCTTTTTGAGATTCACATCATTATTGAAGATGTAAAAACTAATGTGTGGTTTATTAACCAATCAGAGTCTAGGTTTTTGAAATTATCTGATATTATGCATCATTTTAGGAATCTCTGTGAAAAGGTTTATTATTGATTGTCCAACGCGTTAGAATTCTACTTATGAGATGTTAGTTGAAGCATATAGATTTAAGGATGCATTCCCTATATTTGCAGAAAAAGAGACTTTATATAGGAGTTGTCCTAGCCTTGAAGATTGGAACAAAGTTAAGGATGTTGTTGACATTTTAGAGGTTTTTTATGAAGCTACTTATGTAATTTATGGAGTTGATTATCCTACCTCTAATGTTTTCCTCGTTGTTATTTGGAGAGTCAAGCATGTGTTGAATAAGAAAGAAAACCATGCTAATGAGTTTATCAGAGGGATGGTTAAAAGCATGAAGCAAAAATTTGACAAATATTGGGAAAATACTAATCTTTTGATGGCTATTGGAGCAATACTTGACCCTAGCTTCAAAATGAGGTTGGTTGATTTCACTTTTAACAAAATATATAATGAGATTGATGCACATACACACATTATGAAGGTTCGAGATGCATTATATATTTTGTTTTTTGAGTATGTTGAACAAGATCAAGTGAGGTCTCGAAAGGGTAGTTCTTCCACTTCAGAAACATGCTATTCTATTTGTATTGTAAACTCTTTATCTAAAGGAAAATTTGTGCCTATGGGTTTATCTATGTTTGATGAGTATTTGAACTCTATTGAAGATGTTGCTCCTTTAAAATCAGAGTTGGACATTTACTTAAAGGAATGGATTTTTAGATGTCAAGATGGGGATGCAAACGTAGCTACTGAGTTTGATGCCTTAACTTGGTGGAAATCTCAAGAATTGAAGTTCAAAATTTTATCGAAGTTAGCTCGTGATGTGTTAGTTATTCCTATTAGTAGTGTGGCATCAGAAGCCACATATAGTGCATGAACCCGAGTTTTAGATCCGTATCGTTCAAGATTAACTTCTAATATGGTACAAGTTTTGATTTGTAGAGCAGATTGGGTTCGCCAACTTCATGGGATTAAGAAGCATATTATGTCACATGTGAGTTTTATTTTGTAGAATTCATTTGAGATATTTGCATATTTGCATGATTATAATTTATGACAATAAAATTGATATATAATTGATTTTTATTTTTATTTAGGAGGAGGACGAGCCGATTCATGTCATATTGCGAACATGATGGTTGGATGGTGGATGCTGGTCTAATTTTTATTCGGTGTTTTTTTGATGAATTTGACAATTGATATTTATTTATGTATTTGATAATTATTTTGGATGTTATGGATATTTGATCTTATGGATGTTATTTGTTTTTGTTATGGATATTTAATGTTATGGGTTTTTGTTATGGATAATTGATGTAATTGATGTTTTATTCATATTAATTCCTATTGAAAAATTGAATATTCGAAGCGAATACTCGAATCGAATATTTGAATCATTGATTGTTAAATAGATTTTGTAAAAAAATCAAAAATAAAATTTCAAATCGAATACTCGAATCGAATAATTCGAATATTAATTTCGAATCGAATACGAGTCAATTTTAATATTCGAATAATAAACGACTACGAATACGAATACTCGAATAATTTCACGAATACGAATCGAATATTGCAATATTCGATTCGTTTACATTCATACCTGGCGCGGCGCCTAGAGCCTTTAGGGGTGGCGCCCAATAGTGCCCATATGCACTGTAGCTCTTTGACTTTGGTGCAACTCTCTCAGCACGCAATACAAGCCGGTGAAGCACAGAATGATAAAACTTAATGACGAAGGAATCCTTCTTCAGCCTATAAATAGAAGGCCCCGGCTTTAGTGAATTCACTCCAAACTCTTCGCACACAGTCATCGCACACAGTTTTCATGCAGTTAAAATTTCTCCGCAGTGAGTTCTGAGAGAGTGTCCTGAGAGTTCCCCTCCTCTAAGCCTCAAAGCCCTGCCAAATCTCCCCCAAACACAAAACCAACCGGTCAAAGTGAAACCTAGTTGCCCTGCTAGGATTCCACCATATTCCTCCAGTCCAAAAATCTCAAAAAGAGCAGTTGCCCTACCCAAATCCAGACGTCAAATTCGCAAAAAGCAAGCAGTTGCTCTGCCTGATTTATGTCGTCAACAAGCAAACTACAAAAAGTAGCGGTTGCTGCCGGGTTCGAGGCCGAAAGCAACTTTCGGGTTTCGCCGAATCTCCGAACAAAACAAGCGACAAAAAACTCCCTTCCCTGAAGGACAGAGCGACCTCAACCTAAATCTACTAGAAACTAGTTGGTACGGGATAAGACCCTTACGCTTCAAAAGGTAGACTATTTAAAGTTTTATTTATAAAAAAATGTTATTTAAGCCGGCCCGATGTAATAAATATAAGCAATTATGCTGTCGGATTTCTATAGAAAATAGCACTAAAAAGAGTCATTATTATGACAAAAATTTTATAAATGTATTCATAACTCCCGAAAGGAGACTATTACAAGTTTGTAATAATATAGACACAGATATATATGTTTAAATGTTTTATTTTGTCTGTTAAATAAATATAATAAAAGCATACTTTAGTCAGAAAACTTGTTTTGAGACTGAAAGGGCGAGTTGGGTGCCTAACACCTTCCCACCTCGTAATTTAGCCTCCGAACCCCTTTTACAAAACCTGGTTACGTTTGGTTTTTCTTTATTTCTCCTTAAAATAAAGATGACGACTCTGTTACAATATTTTGAGTCAACAATGAGGCCGGACGTATTCCACGCTCTTTGCAACGTTCCTTTTGCACTTTTAATTTCATTTTCCCCTAAATAAGGAAAGATGGAATGAAAAGAGCCTACTATTTATAGTAGGACGATAATGACTTCCTTTGTAAGCTTCATAAAGCTTCTCTAGTAAACTTCCACTATTAAATTACATACAACTTCTTTAGTAAGCTTCAATTATTAAACTACGTAAAGCTTCTTGTGTAAACCTCGAGAAGCTTTCCTATAAGCTTTGCTGAAGTTTCCCTTATAAGCCTTATTAAAGCTTTCTCAATAAGCCTCATCATATTGGTCCCTTTTGAACTATCATTAGTCGGCTTCTTGCCAACAAGGGCATCCATAATCAAATATTTACAACAATATTACTCCCTCCGTTTTCAAATTATCGTCCTCATTTTTTTTTTGTCTATTCTAAAATAATTGTCATCTTTCAAACCTTTCCCTTTTAGAAAATCACTTTTACCACTTTACCCCTACTTTAATTATGGTCACATACTCAAGGACATTAAAGGAAACCACACATTTCACCAATATTTATAATACATTCAATTACTTTTTCTTAAACGGTGTACCGTGGATAATAATTTGAAAACGAAAGGAGCCCTATTTTCCAACATTTAAGTGTGATTCAGCTGTAATCTCTACCAAAGAAAGAAAGAAATTACCATTTCCAAGATCGTTTTAAGAGTTGTGTTGTTGGTGTAGAGAACTACACCCCATACCTAATGAGATAAGATACTTGATTTGAAGCACCATAACCAATCACACCAAAGTTGGTTGATAATTTAGGGAAGACGCTACAAGTTTACTAAAAACTTGATAAGTCTAAAGTTCTAAAAGAACCAAAGGAGATGAATAAACTCACTCAAATATCATTAAAAATCTCATATTGAAAACTTACAAGAGACGCCTATTTATAGGCTAATGTGGTTGATAATATAATATATGTCATGGATGAGGTAAGCAACAAACAAAACAACTTATAAATAAGTATGACCACCTATCATGATAAACTATCAAAGTCTCTTGAGTTCTCAATGTTTATGAATGGATACACCAACATTATCTTAAATGAAATCTTTTAGATTAGTTGAGAAATTCGGATCCGTCCTTTGTTGACTTTGGAATGGCTTAATTTGGGTCTTGTTTAAGGCTAAAAACATGTTCTTTCATTGGGCTAGGATACCATCATCATGAAACTTGCATTTGCACTCTAATTGGACCTTTTTTCTTGTGCTTTTGAGCTGGTCAAAACCTATATTGAAATGCAACAAAAAATTAGGGTGAAATTATGATCCATCCCTTTTTGCAAACCCTTTAGTACCCCGTTATTTTTTTCAACCGTAAAAGACCATTTTTGAAATAAATATTCATATAATACTCAAATTCAAATAACGCTATAAATTTCTTCTTTCTCTCTCTCATTCACCCGAAGATGCAAAAAAAAATATAAAGTGAAAAGAGAGTGGGGAATTGAGTGGCGAATAAAAACGATAGTTACTACATATTGTTTCTTCGTCACTTGAACTTCTCACTCTTTTACTAATTCATATCAAGTCGTCGTTGTTGTTCTGCTCCTTCGTCTTCTTTCATTATTTGTATTTGTGTGATCCAAACCAGATTTAAAGAGTTTTTGTTGCTATGCATTTAAACTGTTAGATGAAATGTCTGAATATTTTCTTTTTTGTTATTTGACACCTTATTGAATCTGGAGGCATCAAATTTGAATCACAATGCATTATTTGTAAATCGTGATGTATCAATTTGGATTTGAGATGCATGAAAGATGCATATAAATCTGAATCGTTTTGTTGATTGTGTGTTGGAAAAAAGTAGGTCTATTTTCATAACGATTTTTGCATCGTGATGCAAAATTGGACTAAATAAATAAAATAAAAATAGGTAATTAAAATTGATGCATTGTGATACAAAAATTGATGTATCGCGATATAAAATTGAATTAAGTAATTAAAATTGATGCATCGCGAGACATTTTCGTAGCACGCCTCAGACTCATTAAGGGTATCATCGTCTTTTTGCCCCCAAAAGTGTCTTTTCCGGTTGGAAAAAAACACAAGACTTAAGCGATTAAAAACGTTAAAAAGTTGACCGACCCGCAATTATTCCAAAAAAATTACATATGTTAATCAGTGAGCCAAATAAACACATGAAATAAACTAAAATAAAAATACATGTAGGTTGCAAATCATGTCAAAAAATGAAGAAAAAATTGCGAGCCGGTCCACTTTTTTTGAAACTTTTAATCGCTAAAGTACACCCTTTTTATTTTCAACCATAAAAACTCACTTTTTATGGCAAAATGACTATGATACCCTTACTGAACCGTAGCCACACTACGGAGGTCATTATTTTTGCACCGCAATTCATCAATTTTATCGTATTATTTTTTGCACCGCGGTTCAATAGTGTAACTGCTAGTCTATTTTTGAACCGCGATTCATCAATTTTTATTGAATTAATTTTGCACTGTGGTTCAATAGTGAAACTGCTAATCTATTTTTGTACCGTGATTCATCAATTTCAGTGCATTAATTTTTGTACTGCGGTTTAATAGTGTAATTGCTAGTCTATTTTTACAATGCGATTTATCAATTTTAGTGCATTAATTTTTGTACCGTAGTTCAATAGTGTAATCGTTAGTCTATTTTTGAATCATGATTCATCAATTTTAGTGTATTAATTTTTGCATCGCGGTTCAATAGTGTAATTGCTGGTCTATTTTTTAACCGTGATTCATCAATTTTAGTGCATTAGTTTTTGAACCGTGATACAAAATTATAAAGAATTAGACCACGTCCTCCATCTGCTTCTTCCATCTCCTCCATCGTAAGTTTTTTTCTTCCTCTACTTTTTCTGCCTTCGTCCCAATTGAAAAATTCTTCAACTCAACATAGATCCATTACAGTTTCGTATTTCATGAATCAGAAAACTCGTTTACCTTTTGGGGGCATTGCCCCCGAACCCCCACGAAGGGGCACTGCCCCCTCGACCTTTTCGGGTAGGTCGTTCCCCGTTTCGTTGCGAACAATCGTGATTTTCGAATCCAAAGTGTGTTGCCAAAGCTGTTAAAGAATACAATGATATTTTTGGAACAATATTTCGAAAAGTGGTCTTTTACGATCGAAAAAAAAAAGATAAACTTTTGAGATTAAAAACTTTAAAAAAAATACCGGTTAAAATTTTCCCCAAAAATCAACCCCTTTATTCAACAAGATTATGGCCTATCTTGATTTTCAACCTGGGTTAAAAGACTTGACTTGTTGGGTTTTCTTGAGTAATAATTTGAACTTGAAACCTTCAAGCTCCAATTAAACGATCTCTTGAATTTTTTGGACTTGAGTTTTCGAATGGATTACATCAAATTCAGTCCAACACAAAAGACAAGGGGGATTCGGAATATTGCCTACTAGCATCATTCGGAATAGTGCCTACAAATCAAATTAGAAATTATGTTTTTATATTATTAAATATTTTATTTTTATAAATCTAATTTTAATTTCTTTTATAATTATTTTATTGTCCTTTACTTTAGTTTTTTTTTAAAATGTGATTGCACTCAAATAAAATAATGACCCCCACTACTTAAACAATAGACATGTGATCGTTTAAACATGAACAAGAAATATATCGTTTGTGTATCGTTTTGAAAAAAATATATTTTTTAATACGTTTCGTTTTTAAAACGTAGCGTTTTCAAAATATAATTTTTTTTCTTATAAATATGTTTAAGAAACTGTTTCAAAACGCTATTTTCATAAACAGAATAGTTTTAAACGCATGATATTTTTGAAATGCTTCAAATTGAAGCATTTTAAAATGCTGCACATTTTTAAAACATTGTATTGAATATTTTAAAAGAGAAACATTGTATTTTTTACTAGCATTTTGTTCAAAATATTCCACCAAACAAACACTTAGTAAATTGTATTTTTTATTTTGCCTAGATTTATTGCCGAGAGGCAATTGACCAATCCCAATAATGTTTTAGGTGTTAATGTAAATTGAACATGAGCCCAAAAATTTCCATCGGTTATTTAAAAAAAGGTAAATTTAATTTTGATAATTTTTTTATTACACAAGTGACTTAAAAACTTGATTGATTAGATACCAAATATATATATAAAGTTGGCGAGGAGTAATATTGTTATGCCACCTCATCACCTTTAGATAAATCTCCATTCTTTCTGCACCAAATTTCTTACACTATCTCAAACAGTTTTATTTCAAAGTTTACTCTAAAAGAAATATTCCAAGTATATTCTTCATTATTTCATTTAATTTGTATTCCAAGTATATTATTGATTTAATATTAAATTAAATTAAATTAAATATTATGCATTAAAAATACTAATTAAATGCATGAATTTAATTGAGACTAAAATACAAACATATTAAAATTAATAATTAAATGCAAGGTATTAATAAAGACTAAAATACAAACATAAAATCAAACATAAATAGACATATGAAAATACAACTAAAATCAAACATTTATTGCAATGTAATCTAATCCAAATGCTTTTGGACAGTACTTCCAAAACATTGGACCATCCGGAAATGATCTATCAGATTATTAATTGATAGTTATTGCATAATTTGTATTAGTATTAATATTATTAATATGTATGTTGTGTGATTTAATTTAATGTAATGTAATTTTCATTTATTTATTAATGTCTAATATGTATAAACTTTATCATAAATAATTTTAATATTATATATAACTAATAACTAACAATATAAATAAAATAATTGAATTAATTTTTTGTATTATTTAAACCAAAACATCTCAAAATGGTATTTAAATTAAACAACTAAACTAACAATAATAATGAAAACATAAAACACAAAATAATTACTTAAACCAAAAAATAAATAAATAAGAGAGGTAAGATGAAGTATGAATAATATGCTCTGGATTTGAAGTTCAGAATCAGAAACTTCAAATCTGAGGATGAAATGAAGCAGCTGTTGAAGCATGGAATAGTAGAAAAATTCTTCAAATTTAGAGTTTTGAAGCTTCCCTTGGAGATGGTCTTAGTATTAGTATGAAGATTTATACAAATGTGGTGAGGTGGTACAATCATAGTGCTCCTCACCAATTATATATATATGATAAAATATTTTTACCATTATTACCAATAGAAGATGTATATCTTACATTGGGGAGAAAATGATGTTGAGTTTAAATTATTTTATATTATTACCAATAAAAGAGATGTATAACACATTGTTTAAAAAGAAAATGTTAGATTTTAAAGTCTTTAGACTAAAGACTTTCACTTTTACAAGAGATGTATCTCATATGGTTACAAAATATTATACTATTATTACTAATAGAAGATTTGTATTACATATTGGTTAGAAATTGATGTTTATATTAAAAATACTATTATTAATTACTAATTGAAAAGATGTATCATACATTTGCTATAAAGTGATGCTAGTTTTCAAAGTTTTTTGATAAAAAAAACTTATACCATTATTACCAATAGAAGATGCATATCTCACATTAGTTAAAAAAATGATGTTGATTTTTAATTATTTTAGATTATATAAAAGACTTACTATTATTAGCAATTGAAAATATATATCACACATTTGTTATAAATTGATGTTGGTTTTAAATTACTATTATTACCAATAAAAGAGATAAATCTTACATTGGTTAAAAAGTGATGTTGATTTTAAAAGTTTTTAAATAAAAAGACTTCTACTTTTATCATTAATAAAAGAGAAGAAAAGAGATATATTCCATTATATAGAAAGAGATGTTGCTTTTAGATTTTTTTTAGATAAAAAACTTATACTACTATTACCAAATGATGAGATGTATTATACATTGGTTAAAGAGTGATGTATGTATCAAAAGTCTTTTTATAAAAAACTTAATACCAATAGAAAAAATATATATTTCACATTAGTTAGGAAAGTGATATTGGTTTAAAATGATAATGTATATCACATTGGTTACAAAGACATCCACATTATTTAGAAACATATATTAGTTGTAAAATTCATAGATAAACGAATTTTTATGTTATTATCAATACAAGAGATGTATCACACATTGTTTACAAAGAGATGTTGATTTCAAAACTATTTAAGATAAAATACTACTACTACTATTATTTTTATGTTATAACCAATAGAAGAGATGTATATCATATTGTTTAGAAAGAGATGTTGATTTCGAAAGTTTTTATATAAAAGACTATTATTATTACTATAGAAGAATGCATCTTACATTTGTTAAAAATTAATGTTGGTTTTAAAAATACTATTATTACCAATAGAAAAAATGTATACCACATGGTTAGAAAGAGATGTTTGTTTAGAAAAAGATGTTTGTTTTAAAAGTCTTTATATATAAGTCTTAAATTTTTATTACCAATACAAATAGAAAAGAAGTATCTCACATTATTAGAATATGAAAAATGTGTATCTTATATTGTTTAGAAAAAGATGTTAGTTTTATAGTAAATATTTTTACACTTATTACCAATAAAAAATATGTATCTCACATTATTTAAAAATAAAATGTTAGTTTAAAAAGTCTTTAGGTTACAGATTTTTTTGTTACAAATAGAATAGATGCAATCATTTCACATTGGTTAGAAAGTATTCTACTATTATTATCAATAGAAAAGATGTATCACATATTGACTATAAATTAATATTGGTTTTAAAAAAACTATTATTACCAATAGAATAGATGTATCATACGTTTGGTAGATGGTAATGTTTGTTTTTAAGGTTTTTAAATATAAGATTTCTATCATTATTATCAGTAGAATATGTATATCTCACATTGGTTAGAAAGTGATGTTGATTTTAATTTTAGATAAAAAAAACTTTTACTATTATTACTAATAGAAGAGATATCCTACATTTGTTAAAAAATGATGTTGATTTTAAAAGTCTTTAGATAAAAGACTTTTACTTTTACAGTCAATGTAATAGAAGAGATGTATCACACATTATTTAAGAAGAGATGTTGGTTATAAAATTTTTAAAATAAAAGATTTCTATTATTATTATCAAATGAGGATATGTATTACACATTGGTTAGAGATTGATATTGATTTTAAAAGTCTACAATTATTAGCAGTAGAAGAGAAATATTTCACATTTGTTATAAAGTGATATTGGTTTAAAAAGTTTTTAGATGATGTATCTCACATTGGTTACAAAGAATTGTATCTCATATTATTTAGAAATGAGTATTGGTTATAAAAGTCATTAGATGAAGACATCTTTTGTTATTACCAATAGAAAATATGTATCTATATTGTTTAGAAATGAATGTTGGTTAAATCTACTACTATTATTACTGATAGAAAATGTGTATACCACATGTTTAGAATGTGGTATTGGTTTTAAAGTCTTTGGATAAAAGACTTAAACTTTCATTACCAATAAGAATATAAAATAAGTATCTCACATTGTTTAAAAATGAATTATGATTTTAAAAGTTTTTAACAAAATGACTTCTAATATTATTATCAAGTTAAATGTTAATTTTAAAAGTCTTCAGATAAAAAAAATTATAATTATTATTAATACAAAATATTTGTCACACGTTAGCTAGAAACTTATATTAATTTTAAAAGTAATTAGGTAAAAAATCATTTAATATTAGTAACAATATAAAAAAAATATAATCATAGAAGAGATTAACAATCTAATTATAATGTCTAAAAGTTATATTATTACTATAAAAAAATATATATCTCACATTTTACCCGTACATAACACGGGCTAAATAACTAGTAATTAAGGAAAGCTTATACATTGATTCTTATCACATACTTCCCCATTCCAACTAAAAGTCATTGTTTAAAAGTCTAATTATTAAGAGTTTTATAACTAGCATTAATGGCTCGTTTGGTGCATCGGTTTTAAAACGCAGCGGTTTCCTTACAAACACGTTTGTGATATAATTTCAAAACGCTATTTTCATAAACTTGAGTAGTTATCAAAAAGACAATTATACCCTTTATAATATTAATAAATAAATATTTTTATAAATATTTTTATATTGCATATATTATTATATAACTAAATTTTTTACTTTTTATATTACATATATTATTATATAACTAAATTTTTCACTTTTTATATTACATATATTATTATATAACTAAATTATACATATATTATTATATAACTACATTTTTATATGTAATACTTTTATGTACTTATCTTTAAAAAAGTGATACAAATAGAGATGAAAAAGAGGCTAAAGAAGGACATTTCAGGCAAAATCAAGGTGGGCAGCGTTTTTAGTTTAGCGTTTTACTGAAAAGCTCCACTTTGAAGCGTTATAAATGCCCCCTCCGTTTTAATATTGTGTGTTTTCAGAACGTGGTATTGATACACCTCCTTAAGTAAAAAGTTGCGTTTTGCCCAAAACGCGCCTCCAAACAGGCTCTAAATATGTTATTTAAAACTCATTAACTCATCCTACCCGATTTGAAAATTACTCGACCCAATCCAATATGTTAATATTTTTGGGTTAAAATGAGTAACCAATTTCAACAAAAAAATATTTAAGGGTTGGGTTGGGTCAGTTTAAAACGGGTTGAACTCGTTACCTATTTTTGGCTCGATAGTTTTAAATCTATAAATGTGTTAATTTTTCGTGGGAAGTTCAAGTTAAGACGGGTCGACTCGTTTTAACACATCACAAGTTACAATCCGACTCGATTCAATCTGATCCATTTTGATCTATTTGATATTCAGGTTATAATGGACTCTGACCCAACCCACCCAATTACCATACCAAATTATAATTAAAGTTGATCATAATTACAAAAAATACTTGAATATAATCAATATGTTTAATAGTAAATGACTAAATGTAAAAGTAAAGTTGAAATATTATAGAGATGATAAACATATTTTTTTGAAAGTAGACTTTTATAGTTCAACGTCCAAAATAGAATGATAGATTTTTTTTTTAGCCCCTAAGGTGGGCATAGATATGAGCCACACAAAGATGTAAGCCTCGCCTCGTTCGATCCATTTCCATGCCCCCCTTAGGAGAAAAAAAAAAGAATTAAAAAAAAAAAGAATGATAGATTTGTTACATAACCCCTTCGTTTTATGCAAAAATCAATTATTTTATTTGTAATGTTTCATTTAAAGAGTCTATTTTTAAAAATTATGTTTACTATCTTATAAGTATATAACCATTTCAACTTTACCTTGCACGTTAATATAAACATTTTGACTACATTCAATCATTTTTGTAATTATGTCAAACTCTAATGATACTTATGCACCACTTAATTATTAAACTTTTTAAATATCAAGATTGGGGACAGAAGGAATACTATATCCTAAAATTTGTAAACAAAATTATGAGGTTCAATGCTAAAATATTTGAATTTTTATTTCAAGCTATGTGATTGACCAAATATCAAAATAATTTTAATAGACGTCATTACACCTTTGTAATATCTGAAAAACACATAAGCTGTCGATGAACGTGATGTGATGCCTAAAATATATCAATTGCATTTTTAATTAGGTTTATTTGACAATCACGTTTTTTGAGGGCTTTTATAATCTATACACATTACATTTATAAAAGCTAACTATTGGCTCATATTAAATAATTTAGAAATTTTTGGTGGTTAGGATTAAACCTAGACATGTACAAACAGTTTCGGTTTTGGTTCACGGTTCCGAAACCACTAGTTTTGGAGTGCAAAAGGAGGAACCAGATTCGAACCGTAAACCTTAAATCCGGTTCTACTGTTCAAAAAAAAAATATATATATATATATATTAAAAAAACTATCTAAATGAAAACCATTCGGGCCATCCATTCCGATCATTCTAGGTTGTCAATTTGAATTTTGATTTTTTTTTAAATTTATCATTGAAATCGTAAAAACCGACGTTTCACAGTTCACTTGGATGGTTTAGAACCGTCAGTTCACTCGAAGACGGTTCCGGTTCGAGGAAGGTTCAATTTACGATTCAAACCGTGAACCTTAAGCCGTTTGTGCATGTCTAATTAAACCTAGTATCCACATAATCCACTTGTGCAAAAGTGGTTATACTCTTTTAACTCCCTTATCTTCTCTTCTCATTACAAAGTCGGGCATAAAGCTAATATTTGAGCAATTACTCCATCTTTCCTCTCTCTTTATTACGAAGTCACCCATTACAATTTATATTTTTAATTGTCACCTCCTTGTAAAAACTTTGAGCATATATTTATCCGGTTTCATAATGATACTCATACCGTGGTATAGACACGTGTATATAGACCTTATTATTTTTTTTTAATATTCACAATGCATCAAAAATAAATTAAATAATAGATAAATTAAAAAATATTCTGATCATTGAGATTGAAACAGGAGAAATCCGACGTGCCACATTAAAAGCTCCGTAAGGTCGTGATATACCATATCATATTCTAGCAAAGTTTCTTTTGTGCCGACGACTTGACGAGTTTCATGAGGTTACGGAGCACAATCACCCATGTTGATGTCCCTTTTCATCTTTATCAATTAAGATAAATTGCACTTCACTACCCTAACATTTACACACTTTTTAACTAAAGGTATGTGGTCCCAAACTTTGCACATATAGCCCAACCCAAGATTATATTTTCGGTGTAATTAGGGATAAAAGGGGTGTATATGTTACTCACTCTGTTCCGAACAAAGAGTCCATTTGAAAGTCAAATTTTTTAAAAATTACATTTTTGGTAGTTCATTAGTAATAAAATCACATTTTTTATATCTTAATTTTTTAAAGTGAATTTTGTAAGTGAAACACCCCAAAATGGAATAGTGGACTCTTTGTCAGGATTGAAGAGAATAATATTTGAAGAAAAATGGTTGTGTGACATCCATGCGCACTTTTTATTTTTATACTTCATCTGTTTTCAAATAATCGTCTTTTTTTGACTCGGCACATTGTTTAAGTGCTTGTTTGGTAAAAAGTTTTGACCAAAACACTGGTAAAAAATGCAATGTTTTCTCTTTAAAAGTGTTTAAATGCATTGTTTTAAAAATATGTACCACTTTAAAATGCTATAATTTGAAGCGTTTTCAAAATATGTTACGTTTACAACTATTCTATTTATGAAAATAACATTTTGAAATAGTTTTCCAAATATGTTTACAAGAAAAAAAAATATGTTTTGAAAATGATGCGTTTTCAAAACACTGCACCAAACGATGTCTAAACAAAATTAATTGATTGTATTATATATATATATATATATATATATATATATATATATATATATATATATATATATATATATATTTATATTTATATGTGTGTGTGTGTGTGTGATGTGTGGTTTTCTTTAATAAGCTTGAGTATGTGATCATACTTAAAGTAGGTAGAAAGAGTAAGGATAGTGATAAAATATTAGCCTAAAAAGGAAATAAATAAGATAATTATTTTGGAGCAGATAAAAAATGAAAGAAGGATAATTAATTATTTAGAAATGGAGGAGTAGTTTTTTTTTTATCTTTTAATTAACAACTATACATGGGGCGTACAATATCATTTTAATATTATGTTTGACATTATTTTCAAGAAAGAAATAGTTTACTAAAAATATCACTCACTCATTCCCTAAATTATTGTTATCCTTCACCTGTTACACATTAAAAAATAATTGACATGATTTTTTATATTCGTATAATATATTGTTTTTTAAAGCACATGTAAGTGAAACCATTATTAAAGTAGTTTGAAAAAGTAATGTTAAAATAATAAAAATATATTTTTTAAAAGTAATATTTACAAATAAGACATTCTTTTTTAGACGGACGAAAAAAAAACACGACACAAATTGTGGGATGGAGGGAGTACTAACTTTTATTCCTAATTTTTTATTTTTCAATTTCTATATCAAATAAAATATAGAGAATAGTCTATATACTCTATATAAAAAATTAAAAAATTAAAATCAATAAATTAAAAATATTCTAAATCAAAGTACCGTAGTTTTGCTTTGATGCAATTGGAATTTAATTCATATTTTCTTTCAATTCGTTGGGGGTGTTTTTTTGATGAACTCATTAATAAGGTTATGGTTTTCTTTTTCTTTTTCTTTTTTCTTTTTTTTCTATTTTCTTTATCGAAAAAGTTTTATTGGTTTTCTTAAAAAATAATAATTATTGTACTCAGAATTTGAACTATTTCTTAAATTTATTGGTTTGCAATTTTTAAAATCATGTATAATGTGTACTTTATTTAAAATAGAAATCAAAAAAGAAAAAAATATGAAAATAATAATAATTTATGTTTTTAGTAAACTGTTGGAATATGTTTCTTGATAATTAGCTTATCACCTTGCATATTCTATATATGTTAATTTTCTTGTTCCCATTGCAGTGAGTCATCACTAGTGGCTAAAAGGTATGCGTACCAGTTAGCATGACAATTTGTGTGACATCACATAGGTCTTAGATTAGGTGCAACCTGAACGAGTTCTACCTTCCTAAATGATGATCAAATAAATCACCACTTCGTATACACTAGCACCAATAGACTTGCTGTAGCATCAAGGTTTTCGATAAACTCATCACCAGCAGACTTGTCATATGTACTAAAGGACACTTTGAAAACTCATCACTAGCAGACGTGCTATTGTAACAAAGTTTATCAAAAGGACTAATTACCAGCAGACTTATCATGTGCATCATGGAAATACCTTGAAGACTACCAGCATACTTGTTTCGGCTTAAATGTTTACATCAGCAACCAGCAGTCCTTCCTTACAAAAAGACTCACTAATTGAACATTACACCGGCAGACTTGATTCTACACGTGCTACAGAGAGACAAGACTGCAGTAGATCAAGTCAAGACAAATATGTCCAAGTTTCATAAAGCCTGACATAGTTAAAGCTGCAAGACTTTCTCTCACTCACGTGGTCTAATAAAGTCAAAAGAATCCACTTTATCAAACAGACTACCTAACAGTGCATCAGACGTCAGACTCGTTTTTCAGAGACTTATCAATACAGTCTGACAAGCAACAGTTCTAGGACCCACAAGACAAAGCTTTTACCCAACAGTCAAAGATCCTGTGAACAATATCTTTATCCGATGGACTTCAACGTAAACCTTATCTTTAACAGATAGAAACATCAATCTTCATCTCTCAACGATCATATTGACTCCAGTCTATATACGAAATCTTTCTTCTTCTCCTAAAAGTATAGTGAACACAAAAAACTCGAAGACTCTTGCAACAAGAACTTCAAAGAATCAGAGATCTTTAATGAGATAGTTTTCACCAACGGATCTCAGATCTACACATAATAATGCAGTGAATTCATCTAGACCTTAAGCAAAACACTCCTTGTGGATTGCTAGGAAGAATAACTTTGAAGAAGAGAGAGAGAGATAAGAAACTTCAAAGAGACAGAGGTCAAGCCCTTGGATCGTTCTACAGATTGATTTTAGAAGATGCTTAAAGAAGATGAAGAGTTGTTTGTAGATATTGCATTCATATCTTCAGATCTGTATTCTCATACAAATGTTGTTGATTGTGCAATAATCACTCATCATGGAAGGCCGAGTGCTTTGCACTCAATCGTTCAGATAAAAATTATCTCAACGACCTTGAAAATTCTCTTCTCACATAAGTCTCTCGTTCTGGTCTCCTATTACCCTCTTTGCTTAAAGATTCACAATGAATAATTAAGTAAAGATTAAGGCTTGAAAGGACAAGGATTGAAACTTTTCATATAATATTTAGGCTGATGTAATCTGTAATTTATTTTTGAATAAATTTAGATGTTCTTTCAAATAATTTATCTTTCAGTTTTTACCTCTTTATGAAGTTTTTATAATTGATTTAACATTTGAAAAATTATTCTCCAATGATTTCCTAAATCTGCATTTGAAAAAATATTAAGTGTGCTGTTGTTCTTATCATATAATCATGAGCCACTTAATGCTTCTCTAAATCTAAGCCTTTCTATTTTCGCTGTTTAAACTCTTTCAAACAGACTTTTGATTTAACACGCAGTTTACCTGTAGAGTTGAAATCTCTGCTTAGAGCAAATCTGCCGTTATCCTCTACTAATAGACATGCTCAAACACGTTAAACTGCCTACGTCATTAAAACTTACGCTTTAAATGTAATCAGAAGAAATTTTTTAAAAATGGCAGCATAGGCTATTCACCCCCCTCTAACCTATTTGAGCATTATTGTGGATCAACATAAACCATGTCTAACTTAATATTAAAACAATATTATACCCCCTATATGTAAAGTTGTTAAAAGACATAAAAATTACTCTCTTCGTTTTTAAATAATTATCCTCCTTATCTTTTTTTGTCGTTCCAAAGTAATTATCTTTTTTCAAAACTTTTCTTTTAGGAAAACGCTTTCACTTTACCCTGACTTTTTCTACCTAATTTAATTATGACCACATGTTCAAAGACATTAAAAAAATAACACATTATCCAAATATCTATAATATATTAAATTATTTTTTCTTAAACGATATATCAAATTAAAGTAGATGTTTAATTGAAAACAATCGGAGCATTAAAAAACGTGCATGAATTATATATGACCTATTTTTGTATTTTTGTTTTAAAAATGAAAAACCACCTTTTGACCCCTCAATTGCAACATGTAACCTTGGCCTTATTGTGCACAAAGTGAGACCACATACCCTATCATGTAACCTTGTCCTTAATGTGCACAAATTGAGACTATATACCCCTAATTATAAAATTGTAAAAACTTTGGGGGGTGATAAAGCACAATTAACCCTTATTTGTCACCACACCCATGGGCCATGCATACGTCCAAGATAGCACACGCACACACGTCACCAAATTTATCTTTATCTCTATATCTATCCAATCTAGAAAGTATAAATACCAATAAATATAGCCACGTCTGTCATTTTTGTCTTCCAAAAAAGTGTGCAAAAAAATTAACACTAATCCCTCCTAGTAACACCGACCTTGTCGCAAAACAATTTCAAATTATCTTTATCTTGGACCCGATATATCATTTAAAGAAAAATATTTAACTGTATTATAAATATTAGTAAAATATATAATTTTTTAAATATTCTTAATTATGTATCTATAATTAAAATAGATAGAAAAAGTAAGAATACAGTAGTAAATGTGTTTTCCTAAAAAGAAAAGTTTTGAAAAAAGATAATTATTTTAAAAAAAAATGAAAATTGAAAGGAAGATGATAATTTGAAAATGGATGGAGTATATTTATAATTTATATTCCCTCTGTTCTAAACAAAAAGTCAATTATTCTATTTTAAGATATTTCACTTAAAAAATATATTTTTAAAAATTAAGACATATACGTGTTATTTTATTACTAACGAGTTACTAAAAATGTTATTTTTTTTAAAATTAATTTTTAAAAAGTGATTTATATTGTACAATTTTGTCACTATAATGTATTGCTATTCGTTTTGATACAAAACACTGCATGCCACATAATGGTATAAAAGAGTTGAGATCTCGTATATTATAATTCCTTTGTTTTTAAATTATTACTTCTTATGTTCCTAAATTATCATCTTTATTTTCTTTTTTGTTCATCCCAAAATAATTGTCTATTTTGAAACATATCTTTTTAGAACATCACTTTTATCACTTTACCCTTACTTTTTCACTCTATTTTAATTATGAGCCACATATATATGGACATTAAAGGAAACTACACATTAAACCAATATAAATAATCAAGTCAATTACTTTTTCTTAAACTGTGCGCCGGGTCAACAAAGACGATTATTTAGGGACGGAGGGAGTATCATTTTTTATCCGATACACTATTTAAAAAAATAATTAACTGTATTATAAATATTAGTAAAATGTGTGATTTTCTTTAATGCTCTTAAGTATGTGGTCATAATTAAAGTAGATACAAAGAGTAAAGATAAAGTGGTAATCATAATTTTTTAAAAAGAAAAATAAAAATAAAAATTTATTTTATAACAAATGAAAAATAAGTGGAGGTTGATGATTTGAAAACATAAATAGTACTATAATGTATCATTTCCCATGTTATCATGGACTATTTATGATTCATATCGCTTAGGGACACAATGGCGGACCTATGCCTTCAACTTAGGGCGCAAGGGACCCTGCTCAATTGACTTTTTTAACCTTACATACTGTTGCTATTTTATGGAAGGATCTCAGTCAACATGTAAATCGAGCAAGGACCTCTTCAATTTGTTAACCAAATTTACATCTGGGTATTGAAGTTTTTCTTGTTTTCTCAATTGAGTTATTTAAAATTTGCATTTCACCCTTTAAAATATAGTGACCCATCTCAAATTCTTCGAATACCTTGTTTTTTCCTAGTTCAGAATTAAAATTTGTATATTGTGTATTTATCTTACCCCTATTTGATCACTTTCCAGTTAAGCCCCAATGAAAATAACGAAAATAACCAACACGTGGAAAATCACATGCGATTTAACGTCTTGAGTCAAATGGTAATAGACGATAGAAGGTTAAATGTATATAAATGATAAACTTGAATGTTAAAGTCGCATAAACCTTAGTATGAGTGACAAACCGAGATTTTGTAAACACTTTTGATGATAAAAAGTAATTTTACCAAAATACAATTATAATTTCTAAATTTGTATATAATAATTAATTTTTTATGAGAGATACTACGTGGTACAAGAGATTTTACACAGTATTTGTGTACCCGTTTTTAACTCGTCCACTCCCGCCTGCCGCCCCCCCTCCCAAACCTCTGCTGAGCTGTTCCTCACTGTTAGCTTTGGTATTTTGGGGCCCACATCCGTACAAATATTTCATTATTAATTTTGTTCCTTTATGTATTTCATTTTCAGCTTCATTTATCTTTTAGGTTCTAAAATAAACGTCCTAACATTTTAAGACATCTGAAAATAATTTTTTATTTTAAAAATATTGTTTGAATAAATTTCCTTAAATATTTTTTACAAATAGTGAGATTTAATAAGAGAGTGATCCAATGATTTAGAGGAATGCCAATGACAAATCTTTGCCATATCAAAACCCGATATCTTTTTTCAATTACAAATCTTGATAAATCAAAATTAATTAGATTGAGATTTATTGATCTGTATATCATTGGTTGAACCCAAATCAAACCAAAATCATCCACCATTTTTTTATTTTATTCCCTTTTGGCATTTTCGTAATTTAAATAATATTTTTATTTTTTTATAAAAAAGAGTATATATTTTTATTTATAAATAGAGATTTGGTTTGTATTATTTATACACAAAACCAATTTTAAAGATAATGATGATGAGGTGCGTAAAATGTTGAAATTTTAGTAGTTACTTTCTAAATACTAAAAAAAAACCAATTTCAAATAAGTAACATAAGAAGCAAAACTTATATCTAATCGTAATTACACACTTACACTTATTTCTGTTACTAATTACAAATGTGGAAGTACAATATTTACGTTTGTTCTTGGAAAAAAATGTCTACTTTTTAATTTATTTCTTATTTTAATTGATAGACCCCATCACATGAACATCATAAAAAAATACAATACCATAATATTATAGAAGTTTACGAACAAATACTTGTTAAAATTTCATAAATAACATTAAGTTATTTATAAAATTATCTCCATCTCCAATGCATTAAAAATCTTAACTAAGGCATTTTGAAAATAACTTCAGCCAGTATAATAATTTTATTTTTAAAAATCTTAATATACTAATATTTTTAATGAAAAACATATACCATAATATTTTTAATACGATCGATTAACTTTTTATGTCAAATAAAAGTTTTTTTAAAAAAATAAAAAAGTATTAATTTGTGTGTCCAATCAAACCCTAATTTTTTTGTATTTTTTATATTTTTTAAATTTTAAATAAATTAAAAAAAGGTTATAGAGGAAGGTAGTTTTATTTCTGTCTTATTGCAAGAGTTTTCTTCTTACTAACTTTTTCTTCATCACCCACTTTACAATACTCTCTCCAACCCACAGTGCCTTCCTCCAATCCTTCCATATATAACAAGTCAATTCATAATACCCATCTCCAAAAAATTTCTCTTTGATTTTCTTCCATTTTTTCTGTTAATGGGTCTTCCCTCGTCTTCCAATCATTCAGACTAATTGACTCAAAAAACCCCTCTTTGTACGTCACTCCCTTTCTAACACTTCCCTTCAATCAATCAATCAAAAACCAACATGCCTGCTTGGTGGGGAAGAAAATCAACCAAGAACAAAGATCAACAACAGCAGGAAGATCAAATTGGAGAATACCCACTTAGTAATCAGCACAGCTTGAGCAAATCGTCAATCAGAAATGATAACAAGAGAGGAAAAAACGTTGTTGATAAGAAAACAAAGAGCTTTGATGAGGTCTCCGCTGTCGTCTCATCCCGAAATTCCCCACGTACTAGTAAAGACTTAGGCGGTGGCGGTGGCGGTAATAATAGTGGGTCTTCATCTGGGTTCTCGGGTTTTGGCTCCGATCGTGGGCATCCATTGCCTCAGCCGTCGAATTTATCTCCGACGACGTCTTTGAATATTATAGATCATGTCGGAGCTGGTTTGGGATCGGCGTCGGCTTCTCTTTCCAGTGGAAGTTCATCCGTTTCTTCAGATGATCCTAATATTGACCATGGCCAAATCGGTTTTTACAGGTTGGTCTCATTGCTTTACATCAATTTCATTGGGTTTCAGTTAATTTTGGATTTACTCCGTCCCGACAGGAGTGCCAATTTCAGAACTTTTCATGGGCCAGTAAAATTACTGAAAAGTCAACTTCTTTGATTTCCGTGAAAAAATTAAAAATGATTTTCAAACGGACGGAGTAGTTGATTTTTTTTGGGGCTTTTATAGGTGGTTGCTTGGTTTCCGTTTTTGGGTACTTGATTAAGGTCGTTGGTGTGATAAGTGATGATTAGAAAGAAAATTTTGATTTTATTTCGATTCATTAACCGAAGTAATGAATGCTTATTCATAACACACACTCAATCTTCACAGTAGTTATCAAATTTGAATGCTATTTCATGGAGTCTGAGTCTCTGAATTAGCTTGTTGGCTATTTTGGTGTTTCTTGAATGGATTGTTGGAAGTAAACTCTTGCCAAAAAGGAATAGTTGTGTAGTCAAATGGAGTTTTATCATGTTTTGCATTCGCTTGGTGTAACCATAAAGAGAAAGGGAGTTCAGATTTTTGTTTGTTGTTGATATCTTGTTATCGGGGTTCCGTGCCTTCATCACGATAACGATAATGGGATTCTCTTCTGCAATCTACAGGCGGACAGGGTTGCCAAAAGTTGCATATGAAGAATAAATTAGGCAGGATTGAACGATTTTTATGTATGGCTTCATTATGTTCGTAGTCTATTTTAAATGGACTGAGAGTAGATGATGATGATGATGATGATAATAATGATAATAATAATAATAATAATAATAATAATAATAATAATAATAATAATAACAACAACTGTGCTGTGCTCTTTATGTATGGCTTCATTATGTTCGTAGCCTATTTTAAATGGACTGAGAGTAGATGATGATGATGATGATGATAATAATGATAATGATAATAATAATAATAATAATAATAATAATAATAGTAATAATAATAATAATAATAACAACAACTGTGCTGTGCTCTTTATATACCAGAGGATATGCGGATACCAAGCTCAGCCCACGCAGTCCGCAACCGAGAAGCCCTGGTCCAGGGTCAAGGGTGGTTACTGCCTCCACCTCACCTCTTCATCCACGATTTAATGGTAGTAGTCTTGATTGTTCAGTCAAAAGATCAGAAGATGGGAAGAGTGAATCTCATCCGCTGCCCCGTCCCCCTGGTTCTCCTACAGCTACGAGCCCTTCTGCCTTGCATAATTCAAGAACTTCCGGAGTGACAGAAACTTTGCATGGTCAATTATCAAAGTGGAAGAAAGGAAGGCTTCTAGGAAGAGGCACTTTTGGGCATGTTTACCTTGGATTTAACAGGTAATTTCACTTTACCCTTTGATCACTTGTTGTTATCACTCATCACTATACCAAATATAAGAATTACATTTGTGTTTGATAATCAGCAAAACCGAGCAAGTGTTGTACATTTATGTTAAAAGAATCTTCTCTTGTTCTACTTATGGAAGTTTTGTCTCTATACCACAAATATTCCCCGTTTTCTTGCTTTAAATTTTAAGGGAAGTTATACATTTTATTTTAACTCTTGCGAACTACCCAAACAGAACTCCTTGTGTATTTGTTGGCCATATGATTTCATACTATTCTATCTATCTATTCCTAAGGTTATTAACAATAATGTCATAAGTTTGAGAAATGGAGTTATTGTTGGCCATTAGGCTATACCAATTTCTATGTGAGGCTCTTATGAGTTATGGGAACAGTATTAGTGTAAAAGAGGATATCCTAACTTTGGTGCGATCTACACATACTGCAAATGAGATGTCCTTCAAAGGTGACCACTGTATTCCAACCTAGTTGATCATTTATTTTTACATTTTACTGTAGAGAACACCATTAGAAGGTAGTAATGGAGTTCATATGAACATTTTTTCTTTAATTCTATTAAGGTTTATTTTCAATTTTTTTATCTGATCCGTTGATTTATTGAGGGCGAATCATCATGTTTTCTGATAGTTATGTCTTGATGTCTTAATGGCTATTTAAAGTGAGAGCGGGCAAATGTGCGCAATAAAAGAAGTAAGGGTTGTTGCGGATGATCAGTCGTCTAAAGAATGTCTCAAGCAATTAAACCAGGTATGTTTGTTCATCACTGCATTGTTGTATCTATTACTGAATTGTAATCAGATTCGTACTTCTGTGTCACTAAGTTTGGGGTTTAGCCGTTTAGCTGCCTCCCCGCCCCGTACTGCCTTATGATTTGTTTGGCGTTTGATGATATGTGCTTTTTCTTACAGGAAATCAATTTGCTTAGTCAGCTTTCACATCCAAACATTGTTCAGTACTATGGAAGCGAACCAGTACGAGTCAATTTTTTTTGAAGAACCTTCTGGCTAGGGTCTTATTTACTTACATAAAATATCATATGCGAATGTTTACTTTGATGTGCTTTCTGTTGGGTGTTTATCAATAGATGTTGTGAGAACTCTGAATTTCGTATTCTCAGGCTGAGGAATCACTATCAATTTACTTGGAATATGTCTCTGGTGGTTCTATCCACAAATTACTTCAAGAATACGGTGCCTTTAGGGAGCCTGTCATTCAAAATTACACTAGGCAAATCCTTTCTGGGCTGGCATACTTGCATGGAAGAAACACTGTACACAGGTAATTGTTATCATAATTGTTTTGATCTTTAAATTTTCCCCAAATGGTCTTCTACTCAAAATCAGTATGTATACTTTTGGCAGGGACATTAAAGGGGCAAACATATTAGTAGATCCCAATGGTGAAATCAAGCTTGCAGACTTTGGCATGGCAAAACATGTATGTCTCGCCGCAGTCCTTGTAATTTAAACTTCGTCTCTGCTGTCTTTAATTAAAATAAAGGACAAAATAGGAAAGGACAAAATAGGACAAGACAAATAAAAAGGAAAGGAATCATTCAAAGTTGTTACCAAGGACTTTCAACCTATTGACAAGAAACAAGATACTGAACATGATTATGTTTCATATGGTTACATGTTAGAATTTCCCATTTGTACTACTCCCTCCTTTTTGAGTGTCACTTTTTAGTTTCTTGTAAAAATTAAGAAAGTTGACTTTTAAGCCATTTTAGCATTCCCTTCGTCCTAACACTGGTGTCTACTATTTCATTTTGGGACGTCCCAAAATAAGTGTCTTTTTTCCGCTTTTAGAAAGATTCTAAAAGTGAATTGTCTGTAATGTTCTCTTTGATCGAGATGAAAAAGGAAATGGGTCCACTTGATTTGACACCACTAGATGATACTTTTAGGGTATTTAAGAAAATCACCTAGAGTCAACTAATTTCTTCTAACCCATGTAAAATTAATATGGGACACTTATTTTGGGATGGAGGGAGTAGTACACATACATGAATGCTCTTAGTTTCCATACTCTAGTATAGCAATGAACATTAGGAGTTAGGACACCATAGATAGCAAAGTTTTATTTAATAACTTCATACAAAAAGACACTCATTTTGGGACAAAAAAATTTCAAAAAAGGGACACTCAATTTGGTATGGAGGGAGTATCTGATACTCCCTCCGTCCCTAAATTATCGTCCTCCTTTCCTTTTTCGTCCGTCCCAAAATAATTGTCCACTTTGAAACTTACCTTTTTATAACATCACTTTTACCACTGTACCCTTACTTTTTCACTCTACTTTAATTATGGGCCACATATACATGGATATTAATGGAAACTACACACTAAACCAATATAAATAATCAAGTCAATTACTTTTTCTTAAACTGTGCGCCGGGTCAAGCAGGACAATTATTTAGGGACGGAGGGAGTATTAACTTTGAAATTTTCAATTCAATTAATCCATCTTCACCACTATACAAAGTGTAAGAGCCAGTGGAAACATACAGACTAAGGTTATGTTATCTGATAATATCATTAAGACTGGATTCTGTTTCCTTCAATCATTGAAACAAAAACACCATTCTGATTTGTTCAGTTATTTTCGCCAGATAACCGCATGTTCTTCGATGCTTTCTTTCAAAGGAAGTCCTTATTGGATGGCACCCGAGGTCTCTCTCTCTCTCTCTCTCTCTCTCTCTCAGACACACACAGACACACATATTCTTACAATTGTACACAAATTATTATCACTTCTTCAAAATTGATTCAACCTATGTACTTTCCGCACTAAATATCTGATGCAATTTATTGTCTCAGGTCGTAATGAATACAAATGGTTACAGCCTTGCAGTGGACATTTGGAGCTTAGGATGTACGATTCTTGAAATGGCAACATCAAAACCCCCTTGGGGGCAGTATGAGGGGGTGCGATATTGTAATTTTTGTATCATTGAATATCGTTTCAGTGAATGTTAAAACATTATCCAAGGCTATGCAAGACATTTTGCTTATGATGGATTTTACAGGTGGCTGCTATATTTAAAATTGGAAACAGCAAAGATATTCCTGAAATTCCTGATCACCTTTCTAGCGATGCAAAATCTTTCATAATGCAATGCTTGCAACGAGACCCCTTAGCACGACCCACAGCCTCAAAATTATTAGAGCACTCTTTTGTTCGAGATCAAGCTACAACAAGAGGAGCCAATGTCAGCATAACGAAGGAAGCATTTCCGTATGCCTTCGATGGAAGTCGTACACCGGTAAAGGCATCTAGACACTTATATGTTTGTGCTGAATAGTTTCTTTCCTTTCTGTGTTGTATCTTTGCTTCAGTTTTCCAATTTTAGCACACAACTTATCTGACACATTATTGGTAGAGCCTGGGATAAACTATTTGTATAAACCTACTTGAATTTGGGGTAACATTACCATTTATGAACTTTACTGCCCCTTTTGAATCTCCATTAGAAGAAAAAAGGATGAAACCCTAGATGACATCCAAAGACTGTCCTCTTTGATTTGATATTGTTAGCATATATCTGCTTTTAAGGAACCAGTGCTTGATACATGCCCGATGGTTTAACCTTTTAGACGTATAATGTTTGTATGTGAGCTTGATAACTTAATAGAAAACTGTAATATTGTTTCCATGGGCTGTGGAGTACACTTCTGCATAAAAGTCTTTTGAACACTTCCATTAGGTGTACTGTAACTATAAAAACCTTCTCCTTCACAGTCAGGTGGAAATGAATGAGAAAATACAAATAAGGTGGAGATAAGGTAGTGAGAATTAGGGCCTCATATGATTACGTGGATGTTACATAATTTGTCTGGGGTGGTTTTTGAGTCCTGTAGAAAACCTGTTGCTATCATTCCCATGTAATTTCTGTATCAACTCTGTTGTGATTTTAATCGTATTTACGTGTATTCTGTTACATTTTTATTTCAAGAGCTTTGGGTTCTCTTAGCTTAAGGATGTCAAATTCTTTCCTTACTAATAAAGTAAAATGCACAAAGTGACAACAAATTTTTTTGGTTCTATTGGGGCCAACATTAAAAGGTCGGGCTACCTCATATGTAGTCTTCATTAGGAATCTAGGAGGTGGTTGAGTAAACACAAGAAGGGATCATCATTATTGGGACACTCATTTTGCTTCTTGTGTTGAGGTGGTCCAGGGGTTCCCCCCTCTGTCAGATTGGACATTAGGGTGTTCGTTGACCTGTAATTCTATGCTGTCTGTGGTCCGAATGGGCCTAATGACCTATGATACCTGGACTCAAGATTTTGCACTTGTTTAGTGTAAAACAGCCACACCCATACCCACGTTCACTTCATGTTGTGTTTACATGGGTACTTTGACAAAAAGGAAGGATCCAAGTAACATAGCTAATGACCACTCGCCCTTCTTGGAGGAGCTTCATAGTTTTGCTTAAAGCAGATTTTTAACTTATTACGTGAGCGGTAAGCCCATGAGAAACTGTGTGGCTTGAAGCTCACTAGTATCATGGAGTGTTTTCATGATTTTATTAGAAAATACGATCTTAGGGATATCCCTCTTTCCGGTATGAGCTCACATGGGAGTCTTTGGGAGAAGCTCATACCACTTGTATTGGTTGGTTTCTCTTCACAGTTGATTGAGAAGAGTCTTTCCTGGTTTTGCCAAGACTGGTGTTTAATCACGTTCCAGTCTCTCGAGTGGGGACCTACTCCTTTTTGCTGTGACAATATGTGCTTTCCTTCAAGGATCTGGTCAAGCAATGGTGGGATGGGAAGAGAGTCTGGTCAATGGTTGTTGGGGAGTGGGGGTTATTGTCACCAGGAAGTTGAATCGCCTTAAAGGCAGCTTCCGTATAATAGGGAGATTTGGTGATATTTGAGTTTGGAAGATGAAAGCTATTTTTTTACAAGTACAGAGTATTATATGTCAGGCACCAAAAAAGGTGGCGCGCCCTTGTATACAGGGGGAATACAAGACAAAAATTTTATATAACAAAAGACCTATCCATAGTATATACAGAAGAATCCCCTGATCTGGGAACATCTTCTAAGCACCAAATCTAAGGGTCCGGAGAAAAGCTTCCTTTATCCCTCCTATTTCAGTCTCAACGTTCTCAAAGATCATTCGGTTCCTTTCCTTCCAAATGATCCACCAAACCGCTGAAAGAGCAGAGATCCAGAAAGAATTCATGTTTCTTCTTTTTTACAGAGACCACCCACACGGAAGCTCAATAACAGTCCGAGGCATGACCCTGGGAAACCCCAACCAAATTGAAGAACATATTCCATACTTCTTGCGTTATGGAGCAATGCAAGAGCAGATGATTCACATTCTCCTCCTTTTTACACATAAAGCACCAATTGACATAAATCTTACCACAAGCTCTCAAATGCTCCCCGGTCAAAATGGCTTCCCGGGCTCCGTCCCACACAAAAAACTCACCCTACTGGGCACCTTTACTCTCCAAATATCTTTCCAAGGGAATGTAATTTTGTCACTGATGTTCAACTTGGAATTGAAAGACTTGATTGAGAATTTTCTATCCTTGGTCCCCTCCCAGCAAATTCTATCTTCGCTTGAATCTTGTCTCTTCACTTCGTGAAGCATAGTCATCATTTGGACCAATTCCCCAATCTCCCAATCCTAGAAATTTCTGCGAAAAATAGGATTCCAAGAATCTACCCCACCATGGATTTCTAGAAGCAAGCTCACCATATCATCCTTGCGGACTGCAACGCTGCACAGATTAGGGAAACTGAATTGTAACAGTGTCCCCGCACTACTTATCCTTCTGGAACCTGACAGAATTACCGAAACCTATATCGAAAGAAATGAACCGACTGAAAGTATTCCACCCTCTGATGAATCCTTTCCAAACACTACAACCATGATTACTATGGACTTTCTTGGGGAACCACAGATGATCATTCGTACCAAACTTGCCCACTACTAAACTCCTCCATAAGCCTTCTTTATCAACTAAAAACCTCCACAGTAACAGGGCATCATTGAATTTTCTGAGATTCTTGATGCCTAAACCACCAACCCCCTTACTGCTGCACACTAAAACCCACTTCACTAGGTGATATTTCCTCTCCTCCTTACCCCCTTCCCAAAGGAAGTCTCTTTCCAACTTCTCAATCCTCTTACCAACTGAAATCGGAGCCACGAAGAGAGACAAAAAATACGTGGGTAAGTTGGACAAGGTACTATTAATTAATGTCAACCTCCCTCCCTTTGATAAATACCGTCTCTTCCAGCCGGCGAGCCTTCTTTCAAACCTTTCCACTACAGAATTCCACAGATTGACATTCTTGAACGAAGCTCCTAGGGGAAAAGACCAAATACGTCAAAGGAAGAGCAGAAATCTTACACCCTAAAAAAGAAGCCAAACTCTCCACATTATCCACCCTACCTACTGGAATAATCTCGCACTTCGAGATGTTGATCCTCAGGCCCGACATCCCTTGGAAGAATAATAAAGTTATTCGGGAGATTGAAGAGATGGTAGACCTGGAAGAGTGGAGCTTCATCAGCAAATTCTTCTACTTGGGGGGTGGGAGTGGGAGATGCTTAGAATGAGTTTGAGGAGATTCTGGTTAGAGCGGATATGATGGAGTCAGAAAGTGAAGTTGTGGTGTTGGGTTAGGGCTAGGGGTGGGCATTCAGATTCTGGTTTCGGGTCCCGACCCAATCGGATCGAATAATACTCTATCGGGTTGGATAATTGCTCAATTTTTTGGCAAGTGGGTTACCCGAACCCGACTTCTTATATATCAGGTCAGTTATCGGGTTCTGAATTGCTATCAGAATTACCCGATCGGGTACCCAATATTTTGAGTGTATATATATATATATATATAATGCTTTGAATCTGTTTGGATTTTAAAATTCATACCTCATTTTCCACCTTTACACCTGGCCCATTTAGCTGTGAAGGCACTTCAATTAGTTCTTTCTCCATATAACCCAAATGTCCAATATTAGGCCAAAGCAGCAAACCTCCAACCTTTCGTCATTGTTGAAGGCAAGAATTAGACAAAGAAAGTCGTCTACACACAGCCGCAACGGAAGATGAACAAAGCGCAGTTCCTCTTTCTCTCTCGATCTCCCTCAAAAAACTAGATCTAGATTTTAGGGTTCCAAGTTTCTGCTCCACCCTTCAATCGCCGATGCGCCACGCTGCCACCCACTTACCTCCCGCCAGCCTCCACACACCATGGTGGCTCTCGCTCACTCTCTTCGTCTTTCGACTCGCTCTCCTCTCAGTTGCGATTCCTCTATTTTCTTCTTTCTTTTCATTTGTGTTGTGAAAAAGTGTTTCTAAGTGGCTAAGTGCTGTGAAGACAAAGGACCAATTAACTAAAGAAGCATTTAATTACTCAAATTGCTTTTTTTAAAAGGAGGCGGGAAACCCAAACTTGATATATCGGATACATGACATGCGGGTATCCATTTTATTCAGATTGGTTTCTGCAGCATAAATTAATGCCCGAAATTTCGGGCACCAGACACTCAGCCCGGTGCCCACCCCTAATTTGGGCAGGGTTTTTGCAACTCTAAATTATGTCGTGGTGGCGACAACTATATTAAGGAGATTAAATTAAATTCTGGTGAGGTGGTTAGGGACCCTAGAGAGTCATTAGAGGGATGAGTGGATGACATGTTTAGGAGGACCAAGGGTTTAAAGTGACGTTGGCGGAGGGGGTAGAGTCCTATTTTGATCTTGCGGTTGCCAAGGCACCTGGCGGTGATGGTAGTATTGTATTCTTTCATACTTGACAAGGTACAATTAAAGGTAATTTGTCTAAAGGTTTTTTTTGCTAAAATTTCGTTCGAATGGTAACGTTTGCTAGAGTATTAACTTTGCCTATGTTGTTCTTTTTTCCCAAGAAGGGGAGATCTTTCAAGGTGAGGGACTATAGATTAGCAATTAGTTTGGTGACCCTTATTTATAAGATTATCACCTAAGTTTGAGGAAGTGAATTGTTGGTTGGCCATTATCTTGGATGCACAATGCGTCTTCGTCAAGGGTTGTCAACTTGATGTGGATTTACTTGCTAGCAAGGTGGTGGAGGATATACTGCATATCCATCTTAACATTTGCATTTCTACTACATTCTCTTGCTAGCATGTTCTTTTTTTGTTGTCCAACATTCGGTTTCATAAAGTAGCGCGGGTTTAATAGATGTCATATAAAACTTTCTTTTCAGACAATGTTAGCCATAGATTTTCTTCTATGACCAACATTGTCTCTTATCTCCCCATTTTGATTAAGAATTGATACTCCCCGTTCCTAAAATAGAGTCATGTTTATCTAGGCATACATATTAAGAATAACTAATCGACCCTATTAACAACATTAAGATGTGTGTTTTCCATTGATACCCATGTGGGAATGAGACCTATCAATGAAAATAGGAATCAATCTAGGATAAATTGGTCGAAAAAGGAATGATTAGAAAGTGAAATAAATAAAAGAAGGTATGATTAGAAAGTGGACTCTTTTTTTGGAGCGGTTTAAAAATGAACGGTTGATTCTTTTTTAGGAACAAAGGAAGTATTCAATATCAAAATAGTTGACTTTGTGGTTATCATTGACTTTCTAACCTAACTTTATCTCTACTAGTTCTCTTCTACTGCAAAGTCGCATTCCATATACTCCGTTTTGCTTAAACCCTTTGACTTTTAAAGCTTTCCCCTCTTTTCTAGTGTTGTGCACAGCAGAAGCCTTTGGAAACAAACACTAATATCATGATCAATCAAAGAGAAGAGAGAGAGAGAGAGATTGGGGCAACGGACTATCGAAATTTTATTAAGTCGACATTAAAACCGTTCTAGGGTTACAATTATATATAGGGGTACAATACCCAACCCTAAAAGCCCCATTAAGAAAACTGGACAAAACAACTCGCCGCTACAATGCGGTTGCCTAACCCATCCAGACGCGACCGTGTCCGTCAATGACACGGCCGCCTTCCCTGTTTTACGTGATTGCCTATTTGACAGTAGCACGGTCTGTAATTCATCCTTGGACGTGGTCTCCTTGCACCGTGATGACGCGGCCGTCTTGTCCAAAAAGTAATCGAGCCGTCCCATTTTCAACATCTAACTTATGATAATGATTGACCCCTTTATCTCATCCATTAGGACAATGTGAACAACTATGTCATGAGCAAAGAACATGCATCATGGCTACAATGATTTTAGTGTTAAAGATCATTTTGCATACTCGTAACTTGTTATTGGCCATCTGGGTTGTAGAAACCTTATAATTATTTTCTTCATTTCCCAGTGATGATTGGCTGAGTTCTGCTAATTTTATTTGTTTTTCATGTTGAAGCAGACAGCCACGGACCTGCACCCCAGAGCGAACATTAGTTCTTGGGATGGAGATTATGCAACAAAGCCAGTGGCAACAGCAACTCGAGGAGCATTGATTAGTCCGAGGTATTTCCCAACCTCACACGCACACGCACACGCACACGCACACACACCACCACCACCACCACCCCACCAACAACAAAATAAAAGTAAGTGAAGGAAATGTAAAGGAAATAAAAAACGCACCAATTGTCATATGGTTTAAAATATATTGCACATGCTTACACTCTCTTTCTTAATGTGCACAGGAATAATGCAAGGACAATCATGTCCTTACCTGTATCTCCCTGTTCAAGCCCTCTGCGTCAGTATGGACCAGCATACAAGAGTTGTTACCTTTCTTCTCCTCAACCATCTTATGCTATGATGGGCCAAAACCAAACTGGTTACAATTTGAGTGATCCATTGGCGTTTCAAACCAGACTTAACACGAAAAATACCCTCGATCCATGGTACGAAATTCCCCAATTTAAAGCCCAAACTCCTCCCAATAGATCTCCAAGAACAAGACCTATTTGACTGAGCGAGGGCAGAGACGCAAAGAGTAGTATAGGTGTACTGAAATGCCAACTGATGTGAAGTGCAAGCATTTGGCGGTCTACTTCACTCTGGAAGGAATACAGTTTGGGAAAAATACAGATGGAGATCATAGTTTGAGAGGGTTTCCAGATTCGGGAAAATGAGAAAGATTACCTTTTGTTGTCTGGGACGGATGCCGGAGGGGGGGGGGGTTCCTATGAATTTGCAACAGTTTCTTCTTCTTGGTTGTAATGTAAATGAGGTGGCTACCGTAGTCTGTTTAAAACTATTGCTGTAGTGCTTATGTACCATCATGACAACGCCACGAGACCACTTTTACCCGGATCTTGTGGATTAGTGTCTCCACAAGGTGGTTTTATCAATGCATATTGGCTCGGAACGGGGCATGTAATATTTGTATAGTATCGGGAGAAGGAACAGCAGTTAGACCCTTTTTTTAAATTTTTTTTATAAAATCCTTTCTTCGTAGAAGTTCCAATTATAAACAAGAGAATCAGAAAGGAAGAACGATGGATTGAATTGGGCACCTTTCTGATCTCCCAGATTTTTGGTGTACTATATTCCATATTCCTGCGTCCATGTGGGTTCCAATTCTAGCACTATTAGATCGTTCAAGGATTTACTGTAATTGATTAAATTTTCTTTAAACTTTTTGTACCCATCATATGTTACCCACTCGAGGACAAGTAGGAGGGTGTTGGCAGAACATCCCTGAGCCGATGGAGGAGATGCAAGCACGGATGTAGTATACATGAGTATGGCGCCAGCGGATGTTGGTGCCTGAACAGATGGAGGGGGAGTGAGCACGGATGCTCGTGTGTTGAGCCAGAGGAGGTGCAGGAGCAGTCAGGCATTAGAGGGCAAGGATGAGGAGGATGACGGCATTAGATGGAGGTGGCCAGAGGATGTTGGTGCCTGAAGAGGAGGGGATGCGAGTGTGGATGTAGGAGACTACTCGACCCAGAGGTGTAGGAGATGTCGGGAATTATAGGGCAGTGATGATGAGGATGGTGGTGGCGGTGACGAGGAGGCATTAGAGAACGGTGATGAGGAGGGTGATGGGATTAGATGGCAGTGATGAGGAGGCATTAGAGGGCAGTGATGAGGAGGATGACGGCATTGACGAGGAGATTTGTTGTAGGAGAAGGCATCTGTGGGTGGTGGCAGTGTCAGGCTGTGGGTGATGGTGAGTTTAAGGCGTTAAGAGGAGATTTGACGGAATATGATTAAAACAATAATCATGCAGTACTCCCCAAATAGGGTGGCAAATAGGTCGTGTCGGGCTGTTATCGGATCTACACGATAACAGCACGACACGATAAAAATAAACATGATACGATAAGCTTAGCACGACACAATAAGAATGAACACGATACGATAAGCTTATTGAGTCTAATATTAAAACCAGAATATGACACGATAAAAACACGAAAAGTACGGCACAACACGATAAACAAAAAAATACGATTTATTTAGTCAGGCCCGTTAAGTACGTTAAGCCCAATAAACATTATAAAATATATAATTTTGATTTTTTAATACATATTTTGAAAATTTATCAATATAAATAGTCAAGTAGTTTAAAAGTTATAAATGTTCAAATGATAAAACCATGAAATAATCATGAAAATAGTTCGAAATAAGTGAACAATCCCTAGTAAATTAAAAAAAAAATATATTTTAAAAACATATACTCCTTCCGTCCCTAAATAATCGTCATAGTTGATCCGACGCACAGTTTAAGAAAAAACAATTGACTTGATTATTTATATTGGTTTTATGTGTAGTTTCCTTTAAAGCCCATGTATATGTGACCCATAATTAAAGTAGAGTGAAAAAGTAAGGGTAAAGTGGTAAAATTGATGTTCTAAAAATATAAGTTTTAATTTAGGGATGGATGGAGTATATTTTAGTTATCGTGTCTTACCATGCTTATCAAGTCAGCCCGATAACAACATATTTTTTATCGTGCTTTATTGTATTGGCTTTACAATGGCCCGAACCCGATAAACCCCAGACCAAACCCTATAATTTCGTACCGCGTTCGTGTCAACCAGTCGTGTTGTGCCTCCAATTACCATCCCTACTCCCCAAGGTTATGTATGGTCATTGTGATCAAAGAACTTAGTTTTAACTTGGGTTAATTGCACCATTGGCCCATATATTTAAGACCTTTCAAATGTAGCATCAGATGATATTATGAAATTGTTTTAGGTTAGGGTGCACTATAGGATATAGTGGATACTTTGGGGGTGCTATTTATATTTTGGTCTTATGTTTACCACTTAATTGTATAGATTTTGTTTATTGTAGTAAATGAAAAGTGTATTACTGTGAGGTTCCCGGGTTGCGACCCGCGCCCCGCGCGCCCTTGGATAGGGGTGCGCGTACGTGCGGATGCGGGACACCACTGCTCTCGTTCCACCCTCCCTTGTTTAGGGGAAGACGAAATCCAAAGTACGAGAGGAGTGCTGTCTATATTAGCACGTTGGAATGTGTCTCGGTTGCCTTGAGTGGATTTTGTATCCAAAATGGGAACTAATGGTTCTCTATGTCAAGTTATCCCTTATTTCGGGGATAACAGGATATGGGAATGCATTACCCTTCCATTCTCATTCTCCCCTTTTATCTTTCAGGGGAAAATAGAGAAGTGCAAGAAATGATATTGCGACGCCCCCACTTATGGATTTATTGAAAATAACCTTATGGCCCAGTCAGATCACTATGGGAGCTATGTGTTTCCCGCATCAAGTTATCCCTTGTTTAGGGGATACCAGGATATGAGAATACATCACCCCTCCATTCCCGTATCTCCCTTTTTTAGGGGAGAACAGGAAAGTACAAAGAGGGAGTGTTGCGAGGCCCCACTGGATCTGAAAGTTTTAGAGTCGCCACCTTTATTTTAAGGCAAAAATAAAGGAAAACCAGAAAAGAAAACCAGAGATTTTGAAAAGCGGGTTCGGAGGCTAAGTTACGAGTTGGGAAGGTGCTAGGCACCCAACTCGCCCTTTCGGTCTCAAAACGTTTTTGGCTGAAGTATGCTCATTGTTATATTTATCTAGCAAATAAATAAGGTCTTATTTTGACAAGGTAAATTTAAACAAATACATTCGTGGCTACATTATTTACGGACTCGCAGCCGTCTCCTTCCAATAATTACAAACACATTTAAGAATATTTGGCCATTATAACGTCTCTTTTACATAATATTTCCTAATCTAATCCGGGCAGCACAACGGCTTATATTGGCTACATTGCGCCGGATTTAAATAACAATTTTTGAAAAATAAATAAAAGGAAAAAATACAAATAAAATAAAATACGCTCTTAAAGGTATTACCTTTTAGAGCGGCAGTGTCTCGCTACGTCCTTCGGGAGAGGAGTTTTTTTGTTTTGAATTGAAGGGCAGATGATATTTGATTTTTTGAAGTTTGGGCTTATCAACTCGGCAGAGTGGTGACAGCTTTATTTGGGTAGGTTTTGGCCTTTCTAGTTGGGCGGAACCTAGACTTAATTTTTTGACTTTTCGGCTCGTTACTCGGGCAGAATAACGGCTTACTTTGGGTTTTTTGGACTGGGGATGTGAGGTGGATACCTAACAACTAGGCTAGGGATCACTTATAACCTATGGGTTTTTGATTTGGCAGAGTTTGGACGGGGTTTGGAGACTATAGGGGCTTCCACTCACCTATCTCGCACCTCTTGTACTATTGATATCGAGAATCGAAGCAGAGCTTTGCGATCTAAAATCGCGGAGGAATTACCAGAGAAATGAGAGGCCGGGGTCTCTATTTATAGTGAGAAATGAGGATACTGTTGGGCATTTGTTGATTTTTCATTCGTGCATCGGTCGCTTGTACTGCGTGCTTCAAAGCTTGTACCATCCGGATGCGAGAGACGCGGTGCATCCCATGGTGCGGCTAAGGGACCCCAGTGCGGCACCATGGGCTTGTTTGGCGGCACCAAGCTTCTTTTGAAGTTTGAAAATTTGTCACTTTACCCCCTGCAGTTCATTGTTTCGTGCATTCTGCTTTTCCTTTCGCATTTTTGACTCCTGCAACCTGACATTCGTTAAGTTTTAACAGTTCTTGATATTTTATGTCGGTACATACATACTGGCGAAATTGGGGTGTCTGAGAGCCTCAACGATGGAGTCTACGGGTAACCTTAAGGCTTCTTGAGTAGGCGAACATCGTTGATAAACAATAGACTCTCCAATTTCGTTCATTTAAGAACGGGAGAATGCAATTGGTAGCAGTTATAATGCACAGTTAACATGCTATCAAAACTCTATAACCTAGACATTTTTAGTCGGTTATAAAAAGTTATCGAAGTTTTAAGCAGATATGAATTTAATGTGCTCTGATGGTCGGACCTACTAGTGTAGGCTGCCTACGTATTCCTTATTAAAGGAAATCAGACCAAACGTAGTTCAGGCCAAAACCTAAACTACAACCAAAGTGAGGATGTCATGTTCTTCGGGCCGAGCCCGATCGAGAACACAACGGAAAAAGATTTTTGTGTTTTCGAAAAAGCCGTATTCTTCCGGTCCGAAACCGTTGTCAAATACGGTATGAAGATTTGAATGTTTTTCTGTCATCACCTTTCAACCGGTCAATACCTTGTAGTTGAAACGTGTTAAGAAAAATTTTCTAATTATGTCTGGGCCTTGATCGTTGTCTTGTTTCTAGACATAACCCGAAAACTTTCAAATATCCAGAAAATTGTGTCTGACTAAAGATCCGTCGCCGAGCACGGCGAATTGCTTTTCTGTTACCACGTTTCAACCGGTCAATACCTTGTAGTTGAAACGTGTTAAGAAGAATTTTCTAAGTTATGTCTAGGCCTTGATCGCTGTCTTGTTTCCAGACATAACCCGAAAACTTTCAAATATCCAGAAAATTGTGCTTGACTAAAGATCCGTCGCCGAGCACGGCGAATTGATCATTCTTCAAGTATTTTCGAAAATTGTGAAGTGGAAAATATTCTTTTTCCTTTCTCTTTTTTTTTTCGCTCTCCCTGTTTTTTGTTTTTTCAAATATTCCTCTTTTTTTTTTTTTTTTTTTTTGAAATATTCCTCTTTTTTTTTTGAAATATCCTTCTTTTTTTTTTTTATATATTTTTGAAATCAAACTTTCCTAAAAAGGAAATTATTCTAAAGTCAGGGTAGGAATACTGTACCTGACTTACCTTTTTGCGCCCGGGTGGCTGCCACGGATTCGGCTGATTTTGATATTTCTGCCACTCTTTCTGGGGAATTTATTCTTTTTTTTTTTTTTTTTTTTTGTGATGGTCGGACCTGCGATGTAGGGCGCCTCGTATCCTTTTCAAGTAATCGGACCAAAGCGTAGTTCGGCTTTGTCTTTGGGGATTTTATTCTTGCTCACTTTTTTTTCTTTTCTTTTCTTTTCTTTTCTTTTGATTTTTTTTTTCTTTTCTTTTCTTTTCTTTTCTTTTCCTTTCTTTTTTTTTTTTCTGATCATCATTTTTTTTTGATCTGCTAGAGATGTTATTTTCTCTTGTCCTTTGGTGAATGGTCACAAATTTTGGTTAACAAGACTGACTTTGTTAACTTTCCGTTAGGCTCAGGGACCATTTTGGAAATTTTGAAATCTGAGGATTAGAGTGTTGCAGCTTCAAACCTTGGAGGGAAAAGGGAAACTTCCCTATTCTCCCTTAAGTGATTTAGACGAGTTTTGAGAAAGAACTCTTGCTCCTCTTTCTCTTTTCCTTCATTTCATTCCTTCGTCTACTGCCTTCGCCATTACTACTGTCTCCTTCATTTCTTTTTTTTATTTTCTTCATTTTTGCTCATTTTCTCGATTTTCTTCCGCCAATTTCAGTGTTTTACTTAGCAGATGGCATCTTCGCGATCCGGGGAAGGGAAAGCACCGTGCGCCCGAATACGGTGGTTGGAGGAGAGAACCTCCCGCTTGCTTGATTCGGAGCAGGCTCAATTATCGTATTCTAAGGATGGTAGGGCAACCTTGCGAGATCGGGACACCCACGTGTCCAACCTTTCCTTAACCACTTGTAAGATTTCTCTTTTCTAGCAATTTTCCTAGCTATATTTTCAGATCGCTAAATTCACACTTTTGGGACTTTTGGAGCACTCCTGACTTTATTAGTGATGCATATGCATGTCCTATTTATGCCTAAATGATGTAATTGAGTGATAATGTATGTAATTTCTATGATTTATTTTTTAGATGCATGATTTGAAATAGTGGTCACTATTTGACCTTACTATGCATGATTTATATAAATGCAAATGAGGCTATATGATGCATGTTTCATATTAAAACACATTTTGCATGCAGATAGAATTGCGAAAGCAAACGGAATATTCGAAGTATAAATTTAATTTTTCGAGGCACTTTTGGGACATATTTTACGGATAAAAATAGGACAAAATGATATTTCTCATGCCCTTAAATTTATTTTCAAGTATGCAAGCTGCTGAGGGGTATAGTAAATACCACAATGATATTTATTTTGATGATTGTTGGTACTTTACCTTCTCTTTGTTGTACTCCTATGGCAGCTTATTGGACGAATGAAATGCAAAATATGAATGTATGAATTATTTTATTTGCTGCAGATGCAATGCAGAACATTTATAAGATGATGCATGAATTTTTCACACTTTATGATGCTCATGACGAATGGGTTATATATATGCGTTAGATGCAAAATTAATTACATATACAATTGTTTTTTATTTTTTTTTTATTTTATTTTTTTTTTTTGCGATATATATATATATTTTTTATGGATTTTGAAAAGAATGATTTTTTGTACATGTAAATTTATGCACATGTATGAAAATAGTATGTGACAATTTAAAGAATTATTATTTTCTTCTTTTTTTTATGAACAAGATTTTTTTCTATTATTATTTTGCTAAAAAAAATAATTTATTGTAAAATCATGAAGTATAAGACATGTGATATGTTCATTATTTATTTTAGAACTGTGCGAGAAGGAAATAAGGGTAGAAAACTTACCTCTTTTTTTCTTTTCGGTTTGCGAGGAAGTTTATCAAATGGTGAGGGGTTTGGGTATCATATGGAGATGTAGTTGAAATTTATGACATGTTACAGAAGGCACACAATGTCCGGTAGAGGGCTCGGCCTTCGGCACTTTCTTGCACTTCACTCATTTTACCCGGCTTTCTCCCTATCTTTGGCGTGCTCAGGACTTACGGTGGGATACCACCCACACTTTTCATTCGGTTGGGGAGGCGACCCGACCCCCTGTGATTTGTTTGCTATTACAGGGGTCCCTACGGCATAGGGGGGAGCTCGGATTTTACTCTCCTCGGCATTGTAGGGAGGAGATCATGATCTGGGCTTTGAACCTCGCTTCAAATCGGGATGGGGTTTATATTAGCGGCGTTTGACAGCTTCTTAATAATCTGGCGGGCGGTATCATTTGATGTGATGCTATTACTCGAGTGGCAGAGCTTTTCTCTTTTTCTTTCTCGGCTCATCACTTTTGCTAATTCTTACGTGCCACGAGAGCCTCCGTCTTAGCTTGCCTTGGGACTTTGATCGGATCCCCATATGATTGAGACAGGTTGGTTTGGTGAATATATATGGGGCCAGGCAGTAGGAATGATTCACCAGGCTTAATGGGGTTTGCCCGGCGTGGGAGGTACATGCCTTTTTTGCTTTTTCATTCATTCATCACATTTTTTTGCATCTTTTCATATATATATATATTTTTTGACAACATTTTATTTTTCTCTTTCTCTTTTTTTTTGTGCGGTGGGCCTTTTCATTTTTGATTTTCGTAGGGGCACCTCATTCGACGGGTCTACCGGCCTCAATATGTGTCCCAATATGTTGGCAGTAATAGGGTCGTCAGAGTGGCGGTGGTTGCAAAACCGGGGAAGAGTCTTTGGGCGAATTGTTGGTTCTAGTCGGGTTCGGTGCACTTTCTTCCATGGGAAGGCACGGAGGGTCATTATCATACTACTTTGATGTTAGCCGTGCTTGGGATATTGATGGTTTCCATCATGGTGGATTCTTTGTACATGGGCGGCGGGTGAATCGTCGGCAACACCAAGCTTTTTAATGGCTCGGTGGTGCCTCCTTGGCCTCTGCAGGTGATAGAGCGATCAATTGCCCAGCCGGTTTGAATGCTTGAGGAAATACCTCGTTCATGGCGGATTATCCGGTGATGTCATACGAGGATTTCACGAGATTAGAAGGCTGCGTCCCCTCTGCTCTTTGTTGTGCCCGACTCGATGCTCTTTGTCGGGGCTGGGTCATCCATTTCACGCAGAGCCCGATGATATTTTCTCTACTTTTCGGTATGGTTGGGCGGTGGATTAGTAGAGCGAGTTCTTCAG
>CM028383.1:94432098-94474205 GCA_013146195.2 Codonopsis lanceolata
AATTTCCCATTTGTACTACTCCTCCTTTTTGAGTGTCACTTTTAGTTTCTTGTAAAAATTAAGAAAGTTGACTTTTAAGCCATTTTAGCATTCCTCTTCCCCTAACACTGGTGTCTACTATTTCATTTTGTCCCAAAATAAGTGTCTTTTTTCCGCTTTTAGAAAGATTCTAAAAGTGAATTGTCTGTAATGTTCTCTTTGATCGAGATGAAAGGAAATGGGTCCACTTGATTTGACACCACTAGATGATACTTTTAGGGTATTTAAGAAAATCACCTAGAGTCAACTAATTTCTTCTAACCCATGTAAAATTAATATGGGACACTTATTTTGGGATGGAGGGAGTAGTACATACATGAATGCTCTTAGTTTCCATACTCTAGTATAGCAATGAACATTAGGAGTTAGGACACCATAGATAGCAAAGTTTTATTTAATAACTTCATACAAAGACACTCATTTTGGGACAAAAAATTTCAAAAAGGGACACTCAATTTGGTATGGAGGAGTATTCGATACCCTCCGTCCCTAAATTATCGTCCTCCTTTCCTTTTTCGTCCGTCCCAAAATAATTGTCCACTTTGAAACTTACCTTTTATAACATCACTTTTACCACTGTACCCTTACTTTTCACTCTACTTTAATTATGGGCCACATATACATGGATATTAATGGAAACTACACACTACCAATATAAATAATCAAGTCAATTACTTTTTTTAAACTGTGCACCAAGGGACAATTATTTAGGGACGGAGGGAGTATTAACTTTGAAATTTTCAATTCAATTAATCCATCTTCACCACTATACAAAGTGTAAGAGCCATGGAAACATACAGACTAAGGTTATGTTATCTGATAATATCATTAAGACTGGATTCTGTTTCCTTCAATCATTGAAACAAAAACACCATTCTGATTTGTTCAGTTATTTTCGCCAGATAACCGCATGTTCTTCGATGCTTTCTTTCAAAGGAAGTCCTTATTGGATGGCACCCGAGGTCTCTCTCTCTCTCTCTCTCTCTCTCTCTCTCTCTCTCTCTCAGACACACACAGACACACATATTCTTACAATTGTACAAATTATTATCACTTCTTCAAAATTGATTCAACCTATGTACTTTCCGCACTAAATATCTGATGCAATTTATTGTCTCAGGTCGTAATGAATACAAATGGTTACAGCCTTGCAGTGGACATTTGGAGCTTAGGATGTACGATTCTTGAAATGGCAACATCCAAACCCCCTTGGGGGCAGTATGAGGGGGTGCGATATTGTAATTTTTATCATTGAATATCGCTTTCAGTGAATGTTAAAACATTATCCAAGGCTATGCAAGACATTTTGCTTATGATGGATTTTACAGGTGGCTGCTATATTTAAAATTGGAAACAGCAAAGATATTCCTGAAATTCCTGATCACCTTTCTAGCGATGCAAAATCTTTCATAATGCAATGCTTGCAACGAGACCCCTTAGCACGACCCACAGCCTCAAAATTATTAGAGCACTCTTTTGTTCGAGATCAAGCTACAACAAGAGGAGCCAATGTCAGCATAACGAAGGAAGCATTTCCGTATGCCTTCGATGGAAGTCGTACACCGGTAAAGGCATCTAGACACTTATATGTTTGTGCTGAATAGTTTCTTTCCTTTCTGTGTTGTATCTTTGCTTCAGTTTTCCAATTTTAGCACACAACTTATCTGACACATTATTGGTAGAGCCTGGGATAAACTATTTGTATAAACCTACTTGAATTTGGGGTAACATTACCATTTATGAACTTTACTGCCCCTTTTGAATCTCCATTAGAAGAAAAAAGGATGAAACCCTAGATGACATCCAAAGACTGTCCTCTTTGATTTGATATTGTTAGCATATATCTGCTTTTAAGGAACCAGTGCTTGATACATGCCCGATGGTTTAACCTTTTAGACGTATAATGTTTGTATGTGAGCTTGATAACTTAATAGAAAACTGTAATATTGTTTCCATGGGCTGTGGAGTACACTTCTGCATAAAAGTCTTTTGAACACTTCCATTAGGTGTACTGTGACTATAAAAACCTTCTCCTTCACAGTCAGGTGGAAATGAATGAGAAAATACAAATAAGTTGGAGATAAGGTAGTGAGAATTAGGGCCTCATATGATTACGTGGATGTTACATAATTTGTCTGGGGTGGTTTTTGAGTCCTGTAGAAAACCTGTTGCTATCATTCCCATGTAATTTCTGTATTAACTCTGTTGTGATTTTAATCGTTTTTATGTGTATTCTGTTACATTTTTATTTCAAGAGCTTTGGGTTCTCTTAGCTTAAGGATGTCAAATTCTTTCCTTACTAATAAAGTAAAATGCACAAAGTGACAACAAATTTTTTTGGTTCTATTGGGGCCAACATTGAAAGGTCGGGCTACCTCATATGTAGTCTTCATTAGGAATCTAGGAGGTGGTTGACTAAACACAAGAAGGGATCATCATTATTGGGACACTCATTTTGCTTCTTGTGTTGAGGTGGTCCAGGGTTCCCCTCTGTCAGATTGGACATTAGGGTGTTCGTTGACCTGTAATTCTATGCTATCTGTGGTCCGAATGGGCCTAATGACCTATGATACCTGGACTCAAGATTTTGCACTTGTTTAGTGTAAAACAGCCACACCCATACCCACGTTCACTTCATGTTGTGTTTACATGGGTACTTTGGCAAAAAGGAAGGATCCAAGTAACATAGCTAATGACCACTCGCCCTTCTTGGAGGAGCTTCATAGTTTTACTTGAAGCAGATTTTTAACTTATTACGTGAGCGGTAAGCCCATGAGAAACTGTGTGGCTTGAAGCTCACTAGTATCATGGAGTGTTTTCATGATTTTATTAGAAAATACGATCTTAGGGATATCCCTCTTTCCGGTATGAGCTCACATGGGAGTCTTTGGGAGAAGCTCATACCACTTGTATTGGTTGGTTTCTCTTCACAGTTGATTGAGAAGAGTCTTTCCTGGTTTTGCCAAGACTGGTGTCTAATCACGTTCCAGTCTCTTGAGTGGGGACCTACTCCTTTTTGCTGTGACAATATGTGCTTTCCTTCAAGGATCTGGTCAAGCAATGGTGGGATGGGAAGAGAGTCTGGTCAATGGTTGTTGGGGAGTGGGGGGTTATTGTCACCAGGAAGTTGAACCGCCTTAAAGGCAGCTTCCGTATAATAGGGAGATTTGGTGATATTTGAGTTTGGAAGATGAAAGCTATTTTTTACAAGTACAGAGTATTATATGTCAGGCACCAAAAAGGTGGCGCGCCTTGTATACAGGGGAATACAAGACAAAAATTTTATATAACAAAAGACCTATCCATAGTATATACAGAAGAATCCCCTGATCTGGGAACATCTTCTAAGCACCAAAATCTAACGGTCCGGAGAAAAGCTTCCTTTATCCCTCCTATTTCAGTCTCAACGTTCTCAAAGATCATTCGGTTCCTTTCCTTCCAAATGATCCACCAAACTGCTGAAGGAGCAGAGATCCAGAAAGAATTCATGTTTCTTCTTGTTTACAGAGACCACCCACGCGGAAGCTCAATAACAGTCCGAGGCATGACCCTGGGAAACCCCAACCAAATTGAAGAACATATTCCATACTTCTTGCGTTATGGAGCAATGCAAGAGCAGATGATTCACATTCTCCTCCTTTTTACACATAAAGCACCAATTGACATAAATCTTACCACAAGCTCTCAAATGCTCCCCCGTCAAAATGGCTTCCCGGGCTCCGTCCCACACAAAAAACTCACCCTACTGGGCACCTTTACTCTCCAAATATCTTTCCAAGGGAATGTAATTTTGTCACTGATATTCAACTTGGAATTGAAAGACTTGATTGAGAATTTTCTATCCTTGGTCCCCTCCCAGCAAATTCTATCTTCGCTTGAATCTTGTCTCTTCACTTCGTGAAGCATAGTCATCATTTTGACCAATTCCCCAATCTCCCAATCCTAGAAATTTCTGTGAAAAATAGGATTCCAAGAATCTACCTCACCATGGATTTCTAGAAGCGAGCTCACCATATCATCCTTGCGGACTGCAACGCTGCACAGAGTAGGGAAACTGAATTGTAACAGTGTCCCCGCACTACTTATCCTTCTGGAACCTGACAGAATTACCGAAACCTATATCGAAAGAAATGAACCGACTGAAAGTATTCCACCCTCTGATGAATCCTTTCCAAACACTACAACCATGATTACTATGGACTTTCTTGGGGAACCACAGATGATCATTCGTACCAAACTTGCCCACTACTAAACTCCTCCATAAGCCTTCTTTATCAACTAAAACCTCCACAGTAACAGGGCATCATTGAATTTTCTGAGATTCTTGATGCCTAAACCACCAACCCCTTACTGCTGCACACTAAAACCCACTTCACTAGGTGATATTTCCTCTCCTCCTTACCCCTTCCCAAAGGAAGTCTCTTTCCAACTTCTCAATCCTCTTACCAACTGAAATCGGAGCCACGAAGAGACAAAAAATACGGGTAAGTTGGACAAGGTACTATTAATTAATGTCAACCTCCCTCCCTTTGATAAATACCGTCTCTTCCAGCCGGCGAGCCTTCTTTCAAACCTTTCTACTACAGAATTCCACAGATTGACATTCTTGAACGAAGCTCCTAGGGGAAAAGACCAAATACGTCAAAGGAAGAGCAGAAATCTTACACCCTAAAAAGAAGCCAAACTCTCCACATTATCCACCCTACCTACTGGAATAATCTCGCACTTCGAGATGTTGATCCTCAGGCCCGACATCCCTTGGAAGAATAATAAAGTTATTCGGGAGATTGAAGAGATGGTAGACCTGGAAGAGTGGAGCTTCATCAGCAAATTCTTCTACTTGGGGGGTGGGAGTGGGAGATGCTTAGAATGAGTTTGAGGAGATTCTGGTTAGAGCGGATATGATGGAGTCAGAAAGTGAAGTTGTGGTGTTGGGTTAGGGCTAGGGGTGGGCATTCAGATTCTGGTTTCGGGTCCCGACCCAATCGGATCGAATAATACTCTATCGGGTTGGATAATTGCTCAAATTTTTGGCAAGTGGGTTACCCGAACCCGACTTCTTATATATCAGGTCAGTTATCGGGTTCTGAATTGCTATCAGAATTACCCGATCGGGTACCCAATATTTTGAGTGTATATATATATATATATATAATGCTTTGAATCTGTTTGGATTTTAAAATTCATACCTCATTTTCCACCTTTACACCTGGCCCATTTAGCTGTGAAGGCACTTCAATTAGTTCTTTCTCCATATAACCCAAATGTCCAATATTAGGCCAAAGCAGCAAACCTCCAACCTTTCGTCATTGTTGAAGGCAAGAATTAGACAAAGAAAGTCGTCTACACACAGCCGCAACGGAAGATGAACAAAACGCAGTTCCTCTCTCTCTCTCTCTCTCTCGATCTCCCTCAAAAAACTAGATCTAGATTTTAGGGTTCCAAGTTTCTGCTCCACCCTTCAATCGCCGATGCGCCACGCTGCCACCCACTTACCTCCCGCCAGCCTCCACACACCACGGTGGCTCTCGCTCACTCTCTTCGTCTTTCGACTCTCTCTCCTCTCAGTTGCGATTCCTCTATTTTCTCCTTTCTTTTCATTTGTGTTGTGAAAAAGTGTTTCGAAGTGGCTAAGTGCTGTGAAGACAAAGGACCAATTAACTAAAGAAGCATTTAATTACTCAAATTGCTTTTTTTAAAAGGAGGCGGGAAACCCAAACTTGATATATCGGATACATGACATGCGGGTATCCATTTTATTCAGATTGGTTTCTGCAGCATAAATTAATGCCGAAATTTCGGGCACCGGACTCAGCCGGTGCCCACCCCTAATTTGGGCAGGGTTTTTGCAACTCTAAATTATGTCGTGGTGGCGACAACTATATTAAGGAGATTAAATTAAATTCTGGTGAGGTGGTTAGGGACCCTAGAGAGTCATTAGAGGGATGAGTGGATGACATGTTTAGGAGGACCAAGGGTTTAAAGTGACGCTGGCGGAGGGGGTAGAGTCCTATTTTGATCTTTCAGGTGCCAAGGCACCTGGCGGTGATGGTAGTATTGTATTCTTTCATACTTGACAGGGTACAATTAAAGGTAATTTGTCTAAGGGTTTTTTTTTGCTAAAATTTCGTTCGAATGGTATTGTTTGCTAGAGTATTAACTTTGCCTATGTTGTTCTTTTTTCCCAAGAAGGGGAGATCTTTCAAGGTGAGGGACTATAGATTAGCAATTAGTTTGGTGACCCTTATTTATAAGATTATCACCTAAGTTTGAGGAAGTGAATTGTTGGTTGGCCATTATCTTGGATGCACAATGCGTCTTCGTCAAGGGTTGTCAACTTGATGTGGATTTACTTGCTAGCAAGGTGGTGGAGGATATACTGCATATCCATCTTAACATTTGCATTTCTACTACATTCTCTTGCTAGCATGTTCTTTTTTTGTTGCCCAACATTCGGTTTCATAAAGTAGCGCGGGTTTAATAGATGTCATATAAAACTTTCTTTTCAGACAATGTTAGCCATAGATTTTCTTCTATGACCAACATCGTCTCTTATATCCCCATTTTGATTAAGAATTGATACTCCCCGTTCCTAAAATAGAATCATGTTTATCTAGGCATACATATTAAGAATAACTAATCGACCCTATTAACAACATTAAGATGTGTGTTTTCCATTGATACCCATGTGGGAATGAGACCTATCAATGAAAATAGGAATCAATCTAGGATAAATTGGTCGAAAAAGGAATGATTAGAAAGTGAGCTTTTAATATAAATAAATAAAAGAAGGTATGATTAGAAAGTGGACTCTTTTTTTGGAGCGGTTTAAAAATGAACGGTTGATTCTTTTTTAGGAACAAAGGAAGTATTAAATATCAAAATAGTTGACTTTGTGGTTATCATTGACTTTCTAACCTAACTTTATCTCTACTAGTTCTCTTCTACTGCAAAGTCGCATTCCATATACTCCGTTTTGCTTAAACCCTTTGACTTTTAAAGCTTTCCCCTCTTTTCTAGTGTTGGGCACAGCAGAAGCCTTTGGAAATAAACACTAATATCATGATCAATCAAAGAGAAGAGAGAGAGAGAGAGATTGGGGTAACGGACTATCGAAATTTTATTAAGTCGACATTAAAACCGTTCTAGGGTTACAATTATATATAGGGGTACAATACCCAACCCTAAAAGCCCAATTAAGAAAACTGGACAAAACAATTCGCCGCTACAACGCGGTTGCCTAACTCATCCAGACGCGACCGTGTCTGTCAATGACACGGTCGCCTTCCCTGTTTTACGTGATTGCCTATTTGACAGTAGCACGGTCCGTAATTCATCCTTGGATGTGGTCTCCTTGCACCGTGATGACGCAGCCGCCTTGTCCAAAAAGTAATCGAGCAGTCCCATTTTCAACATCTAGCTTATGATAATGATTGACCCCTTTATCTCATCCATTAGGACAATGTGAACAACTATGTCATGAGCAAAGAACATGCATCATGGCTACAATGATTTTAGTGTTAAAGATCATTTTGCATACTCGTAACTTGTTATTGGCCATCTGGGTTGTAGAAACCTTATAATTATTTTCTTCATTTCCCAGTGATGATTGGCTGAGTTCTGCTAATTTTATTTGTTTTTCATGTTGAAGCAGACAGCCACGGACCTGCACCCCAGAGCGAACATTAGTTCTTGGGATGGAGATTATGCAACAAAGCCAGTGGCAACAGCAACTCGAGGAGCATTGATTAGTCCGAGGTATTTCCCAACCTCAACGCACAGACACACACACGCACACACACCACCACCACCCCACCAACAACAAAATAAAAGTAAGTGAAGGAAATGGAAAGGAAATAAAAAACGCACCAATTGTCATATGGTTTAAAATATATTGCACATGCTTACACTCTTTCTTCATGTGCACAGGAATAATGCAAGGACAATCATGTCCTTACCTGTTTCTCCCTGTTCAAGCCCTCTGCGTCAGTATGGACCAGCATACAAGAGTTGTTACCTTTCTTCTCCTCAACCGTCTTATGCTATGATGGGCCAAAACCAAACTGGTTACAATGTGAGTGATCCATTGGCGTTTCAAACCAGACTTAACACGAAAAATACCCTCGATCCATGGTACGAAATTCCCCAATTTAAAGCCCAAACTCCTCCCAATAGATCTCCAAGAACAAGACCTATTTGACTGAGCGAGGGCAGAGATGCAAAGAGTAGTATAGGTGTACTGAAATGCCAACTGATGTGAAGTGCAAGCATTTGGCGGTCTACTTCACTCTGGAAGGAATACAGTTTGGGAAAAATACAGATGGAGATCATAGTTTGAGAGGGTTTCCAGATTCGGGAAAATGAGAAAGATTACCTTTTGTTGTCTGGGACGGATGCCGGAGGGGGGGGGGGTTCCTATGAATTTGCAACAGTTTCTTCTTCTTGGTTGTAATGTAAATGAGGTGGCTACCGTAGTCTGTTTAAAACTATTGCTGTAGTGCTTATGTACCATCATGACAACGCCACGAGACCACTTTTACCCGGATCTTGTGGATTAGTGTCTCCACAAGGTGGTTTTATCAATGCATATTGGCTCGGAACGGGGAATGTAATATTTGTATAGTATCGGGAGAAGGAACAGCAGTTAGACCCTTTTTTTTAATTTTTTTTATATAATCCTTTCTTCGTAGAAGTTCCAATTATAAACAAGAGAATCAGAAAGGAAGAACGATGGATTGAATTGAGCACCTTTCTGATCTCCCAGATTTTTGGTGTACTATATTCCATATTCCTGCGTCCATGTGGGTTCCAATTCTAGCACTATTAGATCGGTCAAGGATTTACTGTAATTGATTAAATTTTCTTTAAACTTTTTGTACCTATAATATGTTTCCCACTCGAGGACAAGTAGGAGGGTGTTGGCAGAACATCCCTGAGCGGCTGAGCCGATGGAGGAGATGCAAGCACGGATGTAGTATACATGAGTATAACGCCAGCGGATGTTGGTACCTGAACAGATGGAGGGGGAGTGAGCATGGATGCTCGTGTGTTGAGCCAGAGGAGGTGCAGGAGCAGTCAGGCATTAGAGGGCAAGGATGAGGAGGATGACGGCATTAGATGGAGGTGGCCAGAGGATGTTGGTGCCTGAAGAGGAGGGGATGCGAGTGTGGATGTAGGAGACTACTTGACCCAGAGGAGATGTAGGAGATGTCTGGAATTATAGGGCAGTGATGATGAGGATGATGGTGGCGGTGATGAGGAGGCATTAGAGATTTAGAGGGCAGTGCTGAGGAGGGCGATGGCATTAGATGGTGGTGACGAGGAGGCATTAGAGGGCAGTGCTGAGGAGGGCGACGGCATTAGATGGCGGTGACGAGGAGGCATTAGAGGGCAGTGATGAGGAGGATGACGGCATTGACGAGGAGATTTGTTGTAGGAGAAGGCATCTGTGGGTGGTGGCTGTGTCAGGCTGTAGGTGATGGTGATTTTAAGGCATTAAGAGGAGATTTGACAGAATATGATTAAAACAATAATCATGCAGTACTCTCTAAATAGGTGGCAAATCGGTTGTGTCGGACCGTTATTGGATCTGTACGATAACAGCACGACATGATAAAAATAAACATAACACGATAAAAATAAACATAACACGATAAACTTAGACGGCACGATAAGAATGAACACGATACGATAAACTTATTGAGTCTAATATTGAAACCCGAATATGACATGATAAAAATACGAAAAAGTACGGCACGACACGATAAACAAAAAAATACGATTTATTTAGTCAGGCTCGTTAAGTACGTTAAGCCCAATAAACATTATAAAATATATAGTTTTGATTTTTTAATACATATTTTGAAAATTTATCAATATAAATAATCAAGTAGTTTAAAAGTTATAAATGTTCAAATGATAAAATCATGAAATAATCATGAAAATAGTTCGAAAGAAGTGAACAATCCCTAGTAAATTTAAAAAAATATATTTTAAAAACATATACTTCCTCCGTCCCTAAATAATCGTCTTAGTTGACCCGGCGCACAGTTTAAGAAAAAACAATTGAATTGATTATTTATATTGGTTTAATGTGTAGTTTCCTTTAAAACTCATGTGTATGTGGCCCATAATTAAAGTAGAGTGAAAAAAATAAGGGTAAAGTGGTAAAATTGATGTTCTAAAAAGGTAAGTTTCAAATTGGACAATTATTTTGGGATGAACGAAAAAGGAAAGGAGGACGATAATTTAGGGATGGAGGGAGTATATTTTAGTTATCGTGTCTTACCGTGCTTATCAAGTCAGTCCGATAACAACCCATTTTTTAATCGTGCCTTATCGTGTTGGCTCTACAACGGCCCGAACCCGATAAGCCTCAGCCCAAACCCGATAAGCCTCAGCCCAAACCCTATAATTTCGTGTCGTGTTTGTGTCGACCAATCGTATTGTACCTCCAATTATCACCCCTAATCCCCAAGGTTATGTATGATCATTGTGATCAAAGAACTTAGTTTTAACTTGGGCTAATTGCACCATTGACCCATATATTTAAGACCTTTCAAGTATTAGTCTCTGTTTTTAAAAAATAAAACGTTAGGTCTAAAGTAAGAATTTTTTTTTGTATACTAGAGGTTTGTCCTTTGACTATTGTTAAAACAAACAGTCACAACGATCATTTTTTTGGGGTAAAATAAAATAAGAGTGATTTTATAATTTAAATTATTTTCAAAAACCATGTTCTTAAATATAAAATCACCATTGCACATGATGCTCATGTGACCAATTTTGTTATTTTTTTTAACACTACTAACGACCAGGGAGTAAAGTGAGACCAAATGTAATATCAGATGATATTATGAAATTATTTTAGGTTGGGGTCCACTATTGGATATAGTGGATACTTTGGGGTGCTATTTATATTTTGGTCTTATGTTTACCACTTAATTGTATAGATTTTGTTTATTATAGTAAATGAAAAATGTATTACACGTCTACCCTTGTAATAACTGAAAAATAAATATAATAGTTTGATAGAAAAATTGAATATTTTATATTTGATTTTGGGTTGACTATCTTTTAAACATTACAAATCGTGACACGAATTGTTTTTCTGTGTATCAAGATAAACATCCCGTTTTAATTTTGAAGTGCGAGCCATAAGTCATATTATATGACCATACATATATTGAATCTCATTCTTTTAAACACTAATGTGAGATCTTGTAAATACTTAACACCAATTTATATTTGAGTAAGTTGGAAACGGTCTTACGTATCTTAATTTGTAAGACGAGTCTATATATCTATGTTAAATGAGCCAAAATTCAGTAATCTCAGTGCAACCCTTCAACTATTGAAAATTACAGCGTCACCCCTCACGTGTATAAATAAAAAGTGTCACTTTTTAGTATTAAAAATATCACTTTCTAGTATAAAATATGTTACTTTTCAGTATAAAATATGCCACTTTGCATTTTTAATAAAAAATATCATTTTTTTCCTTTATAAAATGTTACTTTTTAGCCTTAAATGTGTTATTTTTGATCTTAAATGTGTTACTTTTGCTTTTAAAAGTGCTACTTTGCATTATAAATAAAAACCATCATTTTTTGGCATGAACCGATGAAAGTGTCACTTACTCACTTTATAACATTGAAAGTGTCACGTTTTAGTATTAAATGTGTCACTTTTAACAACCACTGTTAGTTTTAAAGTGTTACTTTTTAGTATTAAATATGTCAATTTTTAGTATTAAGAGTGTTACTTATACTTTAATGAGAATTATAATAAATTTCCCTTTATTATACTCCCTCCGTCCCTAAATTATCGTCCTCCTTTCTTTTTTCGTCCGTCCCAAAATAATTGTCCACTTTGAAACTTACCTTTTTAGAACACCACTTTTACCACTTTACCCTTACTTTTTCACCCTACTTTAATTATGGGCCACATACACATGAGCTTTAAAGGAAACTACACATTAAACCAATATTAATAATCCAGTCAAATAGGTTTTCTTAAATGGTGCGCTGGGTCAACCAGGACAATAAATTAGGGACGGAGGGAGTATCACTTTTGACCTTAAAATGTGTTACGTTTGGCTTTAAATGTGGCTAACGGAGTTGAAAGAGGATGAAACTGTAAGGCGTGGGAAGAAGAAAAATTTCGACGGCAGACCTTAAAAGTGTAGGGACACTGGAGCAAAATGAGAAATTTCTATTAATGCGCTGGCTAACCTACCGAGCTGACACGTGACGAGCTATACTCTATAAAAACTCATTTCATGCATGGGTAAAGGGATTTAAACATGAGACCTCCACCAAGTTTAAAGCTTCCACCTTGAACCATCTTGGCCAGATTATTTTTGTAATTCTAAGTAACATGTTTCTTATTTATTACGATCCATAAATTCCTAAATGGAGCATCGTCTTACACAAGTTTTTATCTTTATTCTTTATTCTTTATAGATAAATGTGACCCCTTGTTGATATGAGAATTAGAACCAAAGACCTCAAATTCTTTGGCTAAGTACCCTTATCATCTTTCCCAATTCCCACCCCTTGGGTTCAATATATACATTGAAAACTATATAAACAACAAATTGCTTCTTTACATGTTGCATGTGCTTGCAGGAGCGACTTCAGCTTGAAACTGTTCGTTTGTACAAACTTAGCTGGAATAAATGCTTTGGCAGGTATATGTCATGTTACAATATTAAACTTGTTCATATTTTTACGTGAATGTTTTGTGAAAGAAGATCTTCCGTGTCTTTCATTATTCTTTGAAGAGAATATAAATACAAGTTACAATCCTATCAAACAAGGTAACTTCCTATGATTGAGGCTCTATTTTAGGTATGGAAATATATGATATATACAAAGGAGATTTAACGTAATCTTACATATATATTAACAGATTCTAACAGATTCTAACACTCCCCCGCAGTCGAAACGGGCGGAACATGAACGTTGAGACTGGAGCGGAAGTCATGAAACAAAATATATGGTAGTCCCTTTGTAAAAATATCGGCTATTTGATAGCTGGAAGGAACATGAAGGACACGTACAAGACCACGGGCGACTTTCTCGCGAACAAAATGTATATCCATCTCGACGTGTTTGGTGCGTTGATGTTGAACAGGATTGCCGGAGAGATATATAGCACTAATGTTGTCCTGATAGACTAATGTAGCCTTGGAGATGGGGCAATGGAGTTCTAAGAGAAGATTAGGAGCGACAAGATTCGAGAGGCGACATTTGCAACGCCACGATATTCGGCCTCGGCTAGAGCGAGCAGAGTGGGCTGTCGTTTCGAAGACCAAGAGAGTAAGTTGGAGCCAAGAAAGACGCAATAGCCAGACGTGGAGCGTCTAGTGTCTGGACAGCCGCCCCAATCGGCATCAGTATAGGAGATAAGAGCAGATAGAGAAGACCGATAGAGATGTAGACCAAAATGTAGAGTCCCTTTGATGTAGCGTAAGATGCGTTTGAGAGCATGCATGTGGGCGTCGGTAGGATTGTGCATATGGAGACAAATTTGTTGCACAGCATAGGAGATATCAGGGCGTGTAAAGGTCAGATATTGTAGTGCACCAGCGAGACTGCGATAAGATGTGGGATTTGCATATGACGACCCTGATGAGGCACTAAGCTTGGACTTGGTGTCAACCGGTGTTTGAGTAGGTTTGCGGGAGGTCATCTTGCTTGGCACGTTCAAGAATGGATTCGGCATACTTTTGTTGGCTGAGAAATAGGCCTCCTGTATAATGTTGAACTGCTATGCCAAGGAAATAATGCAAAGTACCCAAATCCTTCATAGCAAATTCTGAGGCAAGAAGAGAGATGATATGTTGACGAAGATTAGTAGACGAAGCAGTAAGAATGATGTCATCAACATAAAGCAATAGATATGCCATGTCTTTGCCATTGCGGTAAATAAATAAGGAGTGATCAGATGTGCTATGTGAGAAGCCAATAGTAGCAACAAATTTTGCGAAACGGTGATACCAAGCACGAGGGGCCTGTTTCAAGCCATAAAGTGACTTCTTTAAGAGGCACACATAATCTGGATGATCCTTATCCCGAAATCCCATAGGCTGATGCATAAAAATGGTCTCCTTGAGCTGGCCATGTAAGAAGGCATTCTTGACGTCGAGCTGATGAATTGACCATGATTTGGATAGAGCAATGCTTAATACGGTGCGAATGGTGGCTGGCTTCACCACTGGACTGAAGGTCTCATCACAATCAATACCCACTTGCTGTGACCTGCCATCACCAACAAGACGAGCTTTGTGGCGCTCAAAAGAACCATCAGAATTAAATTTGTGACGAAAAACCCACATAGAGCGAATAACATTAACACTAGACGGACGAGGAACTAACTCCCACATCTTATTATTAATAAGAGCATCATATTCATCGCGCATGGCAGCACCCCAATTAGGATCAAACAAGGCGGAAATGTGATTGGTAGGGAGAGGGGATGGGGTGACAGAAGTAGACAAGTTATAATGAATTTTGGGTTTGAAAATACCATGCATGCCACGTGTTTCAATTGTACGGACGGGGACAGAAGTAGGAATTGGGTTGGGCATAGAGGCTGTGGGCTGAGGAGCATTGCCGGATTGGGCCATGTTAGGTGGAGATAGAGGGATGGTGGGAGTGGGCTGTAGGGAAGAGGAATTGGGAGAAGGTGGGCCAGAAGGAGATCTTTGGATCGGTTTGGGAAAGCAGGACCGAGTAAAGGGAAGGTGGGTGGATAGGGGGAGTGGTGAGAGGTTGGAGAGGAGATGTGAGGCTGGAAGAAACGGGTTGGGGGTTTGTAAGAGTGGCCGGTTGATTAGGAGTAGATGGGCAGTGAATATGTGGGAGGAAAGATGGGTGTAGACCATTGGAGAGAAATTCATAGGATGTGGGAGAGGGTGTGTTTAGATTGGCAAAGGGAAATTGGGTTTCGTCGAAAAGAACATGACGAGAGACAATTATCTATCGACTGGAGAGATCATAGCATTTAAATCCACGGTGATTAGACGGGTAGCCTAAAAAGACGCAAGGAGTAGAACGAGGTTGGAGTTTATGGATTGTGGTGGAAGGGTGAAGAGGATAGCATAAACATCCAAAAATACGTAAGTGACCATAGGACGGTGTGCGGTTATAGAGAAGAGTAGTAGGGGATTGGTAATGCCGAACCTTGGTGGGAAGAATATTTAACAGGTAAGTTGCCATGACAAGGGCATGATGCCAAAAAGATGGTGGGAGGGAAGATTGAGCAAGAAGTGTGCGAACAAGGTTATTTATAGTTCGTAATTTACGTTCGACCTTGCCATTCTGTTGAGAGGTGTATGGACAGGAGAAACGGAACTGCATGCCATTTTGGGAACAGAATTTGCGAAAGAGATTATTGTCAAATTCGATGCCATTGTCACATTGGAAGCATTTTATAGGACATGCGAATTGTGTGTTAACAAATTTAGAGAAAGAAGAGAAAATAGAATAGACCTGTGACTTTTGGCCTATGGGAAAAGTCCACATAAAATTAGAATAGTCATCTAAAAGCAACAGATAATATTTATGTCCGGCCGAGCTTAATATGGGAGAGGTCCATAGGTCACTATGTATAATATCAAAAGGCAAGATAGTGCTAGAAGAAGAAGCATAAAATGGCAACTTAATATGTTTGCCAAAAACACATGGTTCACAAAGAGATCGTTTAACATTACTGTAGGAAATAAAATGATTGTTTCTAAGGGAGCGTAAAACAGCGTCTCCCGGATGACCTAAACGACTATGCCACATAGAAGGAGAAATAACTGAAAAGGCATATGGGGAAGGGGGTAAAAAAGGAGTGCTTTTAGTAACTGGATAGAGATCCCCAGTGCTGTCACATCTCAGAAGAGGAATGCCCGTCTGAAAATCCTTCACAGAAAAACCGAAAGGGTCAAACTCAAGAGATACATTATTATCAATTGTGAAACAACGAACAGAGATAAGATTTTTAACGATGTGAGGGGCATGGAGAACATTATTTAAATAGAAGGGAGGAGAAGGTGGAGGGAGGGTGGTGTGTCCAGAACCCATAATTGGGATGCCATGACCATTACCAACAATAATTTTGCGATTTAAAGTGCTCAAATTAACATAAGATGAGAGAGTACCATTCGAAGCCGTCATGTGAGATGTAGCGCCAGTGTCCATGTAGTAGGTGTCGTCGGGAGGTTGCAGAGACATAGTGTGCATGGCAGCTTCAATATCAGTCGGAGCATAACTAGATGATGAGTCTAGTGTAGCGGTGTGAGCCTGTGGATGACGATGGCCAAGGATACCCGGCTGTGGAGATGGTGGTCGGGACCAAGATGTGGTCGGATATGGACAGGGAGGAGGAGTCCAGTTGTTTGATCCCCATGCAGCCCAAGGTGAGAAAGATGCCCATGGTGGTTGTGTCGGCCAAGAAAGTGGTTGCTGCTGTTGGTGACCTCTGCCGGGACCATTATGCCGACCACCACGATTATGCTTGCCACGACCGCGGCCCCTACCTTGTCCTCGGGAATGACCAGGTTGCTGCCCGCTGTTGGAACGAATCGAAGAGTCAAGCGAGCCAACTGATGGAGAGGTAGGAGGCAGGTTAGGCGCTGAAGAAGTACTGGAAGAGAAGAGAGCAGCATCGGCAGTGACAGCAGCGCGCTTGGCCTTGTGGGTTTCCTCCAGTATGAGCTTGGAACGAGCCTCATAAAATTGTGGTAAAGGGGTACTCTGTTGAAGAATAGTTGCAATGCCATCATAACTATCATTTAAACCCGTAATCAATTGTAATACTAACCTTTGGTTAGAAACTGGTGCACCGACGTTGGATAGTTGGTCAGCCAACATCTTCAATTCTTGGCAGTAAGCAGAGACGTTGGGAAAAGCATCCAACCGAACATGATTAAACTGACTCTCCAAGTACAAAGCACGGGAGGTTTTGTTGTCCTGGAAAATTCCTGCAAGCCGATCCCATGCTTGCTGCGCGGTGGCATCGGTCTCAATGATCGTCTCCATAAGATCATTGGAGATGGTGCTATAGATCCACTGAATAACGATGGCGTCAAGACGAGACCATAACTCAGGATCAACATCAGCAGCCTTGGTAGAAGAAGTGGCTTTAGGGGGAATAATGTGGTGAATTACTTGATACACACGGCAATGGATTTTAAAGAGTTCCGCCCATGTAGTGTACTGAACTTTTTCCATTGCAAGAGTGATTGGAATGCAATTCTTGATATTAGTCACAGTAAGGGCGGGATGGAAAGTGGGTTTGTCGGCGGCCATTGAAGAGGAGGAAGAAAAACCGAGAAGAAGACAGAAGAAAAGAATAGCCGGCCGAGGGAAGAAAAATTTAGGCGACAAAATACTTTAGCTCTGATACCATGAAAGAAGATCTTCCGTGTCTTTCATTATTCTTTGAAGAGAATATAAATATAAGTTACAATCCTATCAAACAAGGTAACTTCCTATGATTGAGGCTCTATTTTAGGTATGGAAATATATGATATATACAAAGGAGATTTAACGTAATCTTACATATATATTAACAGATTCTAACATTTTGGCCTGCGTCTCTGACATGAAATGAGTTTAACTTAACATTGTTGCATGGACATTTTAACTAAATATAGTCATTGCTCAGATTCTTTGTTGGAAACTTTATATTTTTTTCTTCCATTTCCTTCTTTTTGTTATGTATATATGAGTTATTTCACAGATCGAGATATGCCATACAATCAAGTGAAGATGACATGTAAACTTTCTTCAGCTGGATACCCTCCCTCTCTGCAGCTCAACAAAGTCCTTTCACTGTGGGATTAAATCTCATCCTTTGCTTTGCAGGATGGTCAACCTCCACTTGGATGGCAGTCACGATACCTGGTATATCTTGTCTTACCTGTGCTACTGGTTATCTCCCAATACGTATCAGTTCAAGTCATGCAGTCAATAACTCTTCTGTTGCTTGTAGTGCAACAGTTAAGTTGTATTTTTTTTTCAAAATTTAGTGGGAAGCTTTATGTGCATCTAGAAGAACAGTACCTAGCTTCAGCTGATTGTTTCATTTCAAGGCCCATACATTCAACCAACTTTCTTCTTTTCACTATTTGGGACATACATATATTGAATCTCAAACCTAGCACATTCTTTTAAAAACTAATGTGAGATCTTGTCCAATTTATATTTGAGTTGGTTTCCTTTAAAACGGTTTTACGTATCTTAATTCGTAAGACGGACCTATATATCCATGTTAAATAGGCCAAAATTCAGTAATCTCAGTGCAATCCTTCAACTTTAGAAAATTACAGCATCACCCCTCACGTGTATAAATGAAGAGTGTCACTTTTTAGTATTAAAAATATCACTTTTCAATATAAAATGTGTCACTTTTCAGTATAAAATATGTCACTTTACGTTTTTAATAAAAAATATCTTTTTTTTACCTTTAAAAGATGTTATTTTTTAGCCTTAAATGTGTTACATTTGGTCTTAAATGTGTCACTTTTGCTTTAAAAAGTGCTACTTTGTATTATAAATGAAAACCGTCACTTTTTGACGTGAAACAATGAAATTAAGTGTCACTTTATAACATTGAAAAATGTTACGTTTTAGTATTAAATGTGTCACTTTTGACAGTCACAGTTAGTTTTAAAGTGTCACTTTTCAGTATTAAGTATTACTTTATACTTTAATGAAAATTATAATAAATTTCTCTTTATAATGTCACTTTTGACATTAAAATGTGTCACTTTTGTTTTTTAAATGTGTCATATTTGGCTTTAAATGTGCCTAACAAAGCTGACAGAGGATGAAACTACAAGGCGTGGGAAGAGGAAAAATTTCGACGACAAACCTTGAAAGTACAAGGTCATCGGGGCAAAATGAGAAACTTCTCATTAATGCATTGGCTAGCTTACTGAACTGACACGTGGCGAGCCACACTCAATAAAAACTCATTTCATGGGTAGAGGAATTCAAACATGGGACCTCCACCAAATTTAGAGTTTCCACTTGGACTACCTTGACTAGGTTATTTTTGTAATTCTAAGTAACATGCTTTTTGTTTATTACGATTCGCGAATTTTTAAATAGAGCACCATCTTACCAAATTTTGTCGTATACAAGTTTTTACCTTTATATTTTAGTCCAAAAAAAATAAGGCAAACCACCTTTTTGGTTCATGTACGTTTAAGGCAAAAAAAAAAAAAAATCAAGGGTTAGGTTTGAAAAATCCTAAATCTTTTTAACTTCTAGGCTAAACGGGCAAAATCTATAGGGCCACAGGCTCACAAGGCTTTCGGCCTGACGCACACGCTAGTTGCCTAATTGATTGATTTTTTTTTGTGCGCCTGTGCAAGGTGCATACAACGTGTGTGCAGGGTGCGTAGGTCTTAGTTCTAATCTAAACCAACTTAGGCTACCAAAACTAAAACAAACAATGAGATGTGAGAAAAAGAAAAATCAGAAATCCGATTGGCCGATAAGCTTATCGGGCCTAATATTAAAACTCGAACATGACAAGATAAAAGCACGGAAAGCACGACACGATAAGATAGGCACGATAAACAAAAAAAAAAAAACTATTTATTTAGTCAGGTCCGTTAAGCACGTTAAACCCAACAAACATTATAAAATATATAGTTTTGATTTTTTAATACATATTTTAAAAATTTATCAATATAAATAGTCAAGTAATTTAAAAGTCATAATTGTTTAAATGATAAAACTATGAAATAATCATGATAATAGTTCGAAAGAAATCAACAACCCTAAGTAAAAAATTTTTTAAAATATTTTAAAAACATATATATTTTAGTTATCGTGCCTTACCGTGCTTATCAAGTCAACCCGATAACAACCAATTTTTATCATGTTCGCCCTATAACGGCCTGAACCCGATAAGCCACAAACCAAACCCTATAATTTTGTGCTGTGTTCGTGTCGACCAATCGTATCGTGTCTTAAATTACCACCCCTAAATTCACCAGTTCAACCCTAAAAATCAAGGGTTGGACACAAACTCCTTAAACAACACACCCATTGTTGTTTATGGATCATTGACAATCAAAATGAACCAAGAATTTGGAAATGCTCTATTGTGGGATCTTGTATATCAACAAGGGTTATTTTTGAAAAATCCCAAATCGTTTAACTAACGTAGGCTATCTAAGCTAACGTAGGTTGATTACAAAGATAAACTAACGTAGGCTACCTAAACTAACTGTTGGATATTATCGTATTTGAAATAGGAGAGTATTTCTGGAGTAAGGAGATGATTTCACTTGTATTCATTGTCTCAGCATTACATGAATATTTATACTTGAGATAGGATAATTCTAGAAATATGGTTCATGAGACTTATCCTAAACTAGATGATTCAGCTACAACTTTATTCATTAACTACCACATTCATGTATGGATTTATTCTTGACTTTTGAACTCCTTGTTCATTGCACATTATCTAACATTCTCCCTCTTAATGTGCAAATGATTTGACCCCCATAGTTGCCTTAAGTTTCTGGAAATTTTCTTTTGGTAAAGCCTTGGTGAAGATATCTACCACCTGCTCCTCAGTCATGCAATATTTCATCTCAATTTCTTTTTCTTCAATAGCTTCACGAATAAAGTGATGCTTGATGGCAATATGCTTTGATCGGCTATGAAAGACATGATTCTTTGACATAGCTATTGCTGATTTGTTATCGCAATGAAGTACTACAACTCCATTTATCTTTTCTCCAAAATCTTCTAATATTCTCTTCAACCAAATTGCTTGTTGGGTTGCAAGACCAGCAGAGACATACTCCGCTTCCACTGAAGATTGCGCGACACTTTGTTGTTTCTTTGAACACCAAGAAAAATCTCCAGAACCGAGAAAAAATACCCTTCGCGTTCTGTACAACTGAGTGAAGTACGAAGAGAGAAAATTTAATTCCCTCGGTGTCCTCTCTCCAGGCTATAAATAGAGCCTTTGGGGTTCAATTTCAAACAACCTTTCTTCCCCGAAGAATTCTCCGCGTTGTTTTTACGCTGGAGAAATAGAGAGCGAAGTGAGATAGTGAAAGCGATCCCTCTCCAAAGCCTCGAAACCCTGCCAAATCTCATCCAAACTTAAAACCAACCGGTCAAAGTGAGCCTTAGCCCCCTAGCTAGGTTTCCACCCTATTTCCCCGGTCAAAAAATCGTGGAAAGAGCAGTTTCTCTGCCCGATTTAAAAGGCCAAATCAGCTAGAAATAAGCCGTTATTCTGCCCGATTTCCGTCTTCCTCAAGCCAACAAAACAACCAAAATAAGCCGTTACTTTGTCCGGATCCCGAGGCAAAAAGTAACTTTCGGAAGCAGTTATTCTGCCCGAATCCCCGCACCACTTCATAAAAAAAAGACTCCATCTCCCTGAAGGACAGAGCGAACACACCCTAATCCGCCAGTAGGTAAGTTTTAAATATTTATTTTGTAAAAAGTGCTATTTTCCATCCGACCTAATATAAAAATGTAAGTCGTTGTGCTGCCCGGATTTAGTTAGGAAATAACACTAAAAAGAGCCATTATTATGACAAAATATTTTTAAGTATATTTGTAACTATTTGTAAAGAGACAGCTGCGAGTCCGTAAATAATGTAGCCACAGATGTATTTGTCTTTATTTCCTGTCTTTTAATGTTTTGTTTATCTGCTAAATAAATATAACAAAAGACATACTTTAGCCAAAAACTATTTTTGAGACCGAAAGGGCGAGTTGGGTGCCTAGCACCTTCCCAACTCGTAACTTAGCCTCCGAACCCGTTTTTATAATCTCTGGTTTTCTTTTTTGGTTTTTCTTTATTTCTTCCTTAAAATAAAGATGACGACTCTATAAAACATTTTGGATCCAGTGGGGCATCGTAACATCTTTTCTTGCACTTTTCCGTTTTCCTCTAAAAAATGGAGAATGAGAATGAAAAGGTGATGTATTCCTATATCCTGGTATCCCTAAACAAGAGATAACTTGATGCAGGAAACCCAAACCACCCATAGTGATCCGAAATAGACCATAAGGCTATTTTCATAAAATCCATAGTGGAGCCTCGCAACACTCCTTTCTTGCACTTTTCCGTTTTCCCCTAAAAAAAGGAGAATGAGAATGAAAGGGTGATGTATTCCTATATCCTAATATCCCCTAAACAAGGGATAACTTAATGTAGAAAACCCAAATCTCCCATATTGGATCAAAAATCCACTAAAGGCAACCGATGCGTATTCAAACACGCTATCTTAAATAACACTCGTCTCGCACTTTTAATTTCGTCTTCCCCTAAACAAGGGAGGGTGGAATGAGAGTAGTGGTGTCCCGCATCCGCACGTACGTGCACCCCTATCCAAGGGCCCGCGGGGCGCGGACGCACAGTCCCGGGAACCCACAGTGGCGACTCCGCTAGGGAAATCTTTTTTATTTTAAATAAAATGGAGGGCTAAACTCATAAAAAAAACTTTTTTTGTTTTTCTTTGTTTCTGGCTAAAGTATGCTTGTTATATTAATTTATGCATTTGAATATTGCGTTCCTATACATCCGTGTCTATATTTTAGATATGATCCTCCATCTTGCAGCAGTTTCATTCCAGTCACTGTTACGGATATACTTAAAAATATATGTTTTTTCCCATATATATATATATATATATATATATATATATATCAATTTTTTTATATGCAATAAATATCCGGGCAGCACAACAACAAAAGGGCCGGGGCTTTATCTTTAATATTGCTTTACATTCGGCCCTATATATTTATTTTGTTCTGTCTATTATTTTCATTTCGCAAATTTGTACATATTTGCATTCATTCTGCTGTTTTATTTTGGGAATATAGGACCAATTTGTAATTAATAGGAATAGATAGATTCCCCACTTTTCTTTCTATTTCTTAATGTGATGTGCTTGCTTGCTTGCGCTCAAACTAAAAAGCCGAGAAAATCCACAAATAACTTAAAGACAGGCCATATTTGTTTTTTTTTAAAAATTTTCTGTTTATATCGGAAAAAGAAAACAAAAAGCTTTTACTGCTTTTTAGATACCGCATACACGTGCACGCATATAAATATATTCCGAACTGCTACCTTACACCATGACCAGCTTACCCCCTGCATAAGCCATCGTTAGATTGCATATAGATTCTCAGGACACTTCAAAGACCGACCGGTTTTGGCATTTTTGAATCGTGGGTCAGCCCCTACAAAAAATAAAATAAAAAAAGCGCAAGTCAAAAAAAAAAAACAAAAAAATAAAATAAAAAAATAAGTGCGCATAAAAAAATGAATAATAATATACAGGGGCTGATTTATTATTCTCTGATGCTCGACCTAGACCATTTCGAACGGTGGATCCTGGAAAGAGTAGAGGCCCTTCGCCTGAGATCAGTTCGATCTTGAAGAGTCGAAAGACAGGTGGAATACGTTGGTCCTATACTCTGGAGAAAGAATCCACTGTTCCAAGAAAAGTCCTGAGACCGTTAAAATAAAGCGGGTGCTTATCCGGTCAATTGTAGGGAAAATAATAAAATAATAAAAGAATACTAATAAAGACACGCTCTACTCCAAGCCCATAAAGCCTTCAGCCAGCCTTCTGATACCTCAAAACCCATTTTCCTCAGAAACCTGGCCCAAATTTGGAAAGGCATCGATAGTACTGGTCGGTTGATACGGGAAACAAGTGCAGAAATCTGATCAGAGGGTATCAGTATCAGATCAGAAAAGGGCAGAGACAATTCAGAAAGTACAGATCGGAGCAGAATGACAGCTAAAAATAAGCAGGCAATGATGGAAGCTAGCAACAATTGGAACGACTAGGAACCAGAGAAAGAAACTCCTGAGTATACACCTCCTCCTTGGCTTGAGGCTTGGCTAAAGAAAGAAGTGGATGCCCATGCAGAAAGGATAACAAATCAGGTGGTAAATGATCTTCTAGCAGGTTTTTCAGAAACTCTTGCCGCTTTTTCCCAAAAAACCAAGATCCCAAAATATGTTCCTGATACTTCCTACTTTCCTGAAATGAATTGCCCTGATACCTTAGAAAATATCCTTTTCCAAGCCTCCGGAAAGCAACCAAGTGCCAGCCATCAGTCGAATAATAATCCTCTTGCCCAAGAAAGTATGATTTCAAATACCCATAATCCTAATCCATATCCTCCAGAAACCAACCCCAACCTCCTTCACCTAAATGCCTGCTATTATAACCAAAAGAATTATCTTCCTCTTGATCCCTTAAACACTTATTCTCAGCAATTCACCCCAGGGATTCCAAAAGAAATAATTTGTGTATCGGGAAAAGAATCCCTCCTAAACCAGAATCCAGGTGACCCAATCCCAGTGCAATATTACCCAAGAGAAAAAAACTCCACCCAGTTGCTTGATCAAATCCCAATCTGGCAATTTGCTTAAGCCAAGAGGAAGGAAAGGGATAATTCCAAGGCATTATGATTATTTGCCTGCCCCAAGATCTGAAATGCTCCAAACACTGTGGGCCCATGGGATACTTAAGCCCATTGATAATTACCGACCACCCAAACCGTTACCTGTTACCTAGAATCATGCCCAGTATTGTGAGTACCACCGTTGCAGTGGTCATCTTACCGACAAGTGCTATTCACTCAGAGATGCAATTCAGGATCTCATTCATAATGAGGTAATTATGGTGGCAGGCACAAGAATTTTTGAAACAGATCAAGCCAATGAGGTCTAAAAGGGCAAGTTAATCTAATTAGCCAAGAATAAAGGTGTTGTAAATATGCTAATGAATAAAAGGTGTTTCTAATAAATATCTAGGAGACAGTTTCCTGGGTATGATAGACGGAGGCACTGATTATGAAAGGCTCCCTGCTGAGTTTGAGCTTATTGCTGATAAGCCTCTGTAGAACTGGTATACTATGACCGGCCCGCTTTTGACGCCCGCAGATCTGGTGGACCGCTTTGGATATACTATCCCTATTCCTTCCCCTAGCTTTATGGATTGGTCATCTAATGATCCGCTCCCTATAGTTGAGGATCTCAAACCCCGGGTCCTCAATAATGTAATAAACCCTGTACAGTTTGCTATTAATGATAATCTAAATGTCTTTGCTTATTCTTTAGTTGCACCTACATTAAAAGACGCATTAAATAATTATAATAATGAGTCATTTAATGAAATAGACCCAAAAGATAAAAATTATTTGTTTGAGCTTGTAAAGTCAGTTGAGCACCAGGAACAACACCATTCATCAGCAGCAACTGAAGACTTGTCCATCATCAATCTGGGGCTGGGCAATGAAATAAAAGAAATCAAAATCGGCAGCTACCTGCAAGGCTCTAAAAGGGTAGCACTCATTGATCTCCTCAAAGAATTCGTAGATATCTTTGCATGGTCCTATGAAGATATGACGGGGTTGGACCCAGCCATAGTCGAACACCGGATCCCTATATATCCGGATGCTCGGCCAATCAAGCAAAAGCTCCGTCGGATTAAGCCGGAATGGTCACTACAAGTCAAAGAAGAAATCATGAAGCAGCTGCGCGTCAACTTCATTCGGGTAGTTGAATACCCAATCTGGCTGTCCAACATAGTGACAGTTCCCAAGCCCAACGGGAAGGTCCGGATCTGCGTAGACTTCCGTGACCTCAACAAGGCGTCGTCCAAAGATGACTTCCCTCTACCCAATATTGATATTGTGGTAGACGCCGTCGCTGCTCACAAAATCAGATCCTTCGTTGACGACATACTGGGCTATAATCAAATCAAAATGGCAGCAGATGACCAGGAGAAGACCTCATTTACTACTCCTTGGGGAACTTATTGCTATAATGTCATGTCACCACTCTCTTCCACGACATGATCCATAAAGAAATGGAGGTCTATGTTGATGACATGATCGTGCATTCCAACGACTCCAACGGTGCCCATATCAAAGACCTTCGAAAATTCTTCGAAAGGTTGAGGAAGCACCAAATGAAGCTTAACCCCACCAAATGCACATTTGGGGTTACCAAAGGCAAGGTCTTGGGATTCCTGGTGACCGAGCAGGGCATCGAGATCGAGCCAGCAGAGATACCTAGAAATGCCGCAGCCAAAAACTCCAACCGAAGTCAAAGGCTTCCTAGGCTGATTGCAATATATCAGCTGTTTCATCATACAGCTGACAACCACATGTGAGCCCCTCTTCAAACTCGTAAAAAAGAATACTGACCAATTCTGGGACGAAAAGTGACAGCTAGCCTTCGAAAAATAAAAGTCTATCTTACCAATCCCCTTGTGCTAGCCCCACCCCATACACATAAACCTCTCATCATATATTTAACCGTCACAAACACGTCAGTAGGGGCTATGCTCGCCCAAGAGAAAGAAAATTCCTATATTGAAAATGACATATACTTCATAAGTAGGAAGCTGCAAGGAAGCGAGCTAAATTACTCAGTCTTGGAGAAAAGTTGCACCGGCCTAGTCTGGGCCACTCAAAGGCTCAAGACCTATCTGCAAGGACGGTCCATCAAGCTCATATCCAGAATGGACCCTATAACCATCACTTTCCAGCCGACTGGCTAAGTGGTCCTTTCTTCTCAACAAGTTTGACATAACTTATGTCACACTCAAATCTATCAAAGGCAGCGTAATTGCAGACCACCTAGCCGATCTGCCTTTAAAAGCTGAAGATGCGACTGAGCCTGACTTCCCAGACGAAGGTGTCTTGGAAATCACTGACCATGACACCAGCTGGCAGATGTTTTTTGACGGAGCCGCAAATAAAAGAGGCTTTGGCATAGGAATCTTGCTCATAGACCCAGTCGATCCTCATACTCCGCTGGCCATAAGGTTGGAGTTCGAGTGCTCAAACAATACAGCTGAATATGAAGTCTGTATTGCTGGCCTAGAAAAAGCTCTCCAAAGGGGAGCAAAAGATCTCGAAGTATATGGAGACTCTGCCCTAATTATAAATCAAGTCGAAGGGAAATGGAGAACCTAGGATCCCCGGCTGCAACTTTATCATGCCAAAATGACAACACTTGCCGCCTGATTTGATTCTCTCTCGTTCCACCATCTGCCACGAGATAGAAATAAATTTGTCGATGCCTTAGCCACTTCGGCATCGTTAGTCCATATTCCCGCAGAAACTAATGTTCAGCCATTCGTAGTCGGGAAGAAGGTCACGCTGGCATACTGCTTCAAAATTAGTGCAGCCCCTGAAGCAGATCACGAGCCCTGGTACGCTGATATCCTAAATCTTCTTCAGAAAGGAATCTATCCTCCCGACCTAGACAAAAGAGGGAAAGTCTCTCTGCGGAGATGGGCATCACAATTCGTATTCAGCGGTAGCAGCGTATATAAAAGGCATTATCAAGGCCTTAATTTATTATGCGTCGACCAGGCCAAAGCTGAGCAAATCATGGATCAGTTGCATGGTGATACCTGCGGGCCCCACATGAATGGCCATATGCTGTCCAAGAAAGTCATCCGGCAAGGGTACTATTGGAGTACGCTTGAAACTGATTGTATTTGGTGGGTGCGTCATTGCGACAAGTACCAGCGTTTTGCAAATCTGCAACACGTGCCCCCGCACGTCCTATATAACTCCACAGCCCCCTGGCCCTTTTTAACATGTGGAATCGACGTCATAGGCCAAATTCACCCGAAGGGATCCAATGGCCATGAATATGTCCTAGTAGCCGTCGACTACTTCACGAAGTGGGTGGAAGCCTCTTCCTATAAAATCCTAAATGCCTGAAAGGTGTCTGAATTCATCCGGACCAACATAATATATCACTACGGGGTGCCTTTCGAGATAATCTCAGACAACGGCTCGCATTTTGAGGGGGATGTGAATTGTCTACTCGACGAATTCAAGATCCAAAGACATAAATCCTCCCCCTACCAGCCACAAGCCAATGGTGTCGTTGAAGCAGTCAACAAAACACTAGAAAATATTATCAGAAAAATGGCTAACACTGGAAGAGACTGGCTAGAAAAATTGCCGTTAGCCCTTTGGGGATATCGCACCTCAGTCCGCACATCCACTTGGGCTACCCCTTATTCTCTAGCATATGGCATGGAGGCGGTACTGCCAATAGAAGTTGAAATACCACCATTAAGAGTAATGATGGAATCCGGCATAACAGAAGTTGATTGGGTTAAAGGGCGATTTGAAGAATTAGCCCTCATTGATGAACGACGCTTGCTGGCCTTGGAGCATACCCGAGCGTACCAAAGACGCATAGCCCGAGCCTTCAATAAAAAAGTCAAAGGTCGCGACATCCAAGTCGGGGATCTAGTGTTTCGAGAAAAACCCCCTAGTTATGTTGATACTAGGGGAAAATGGAAATCTCCGTGGATGGGACCGTATATTGTCAAAGAGATCCGGTCAGGAGGTGCCGTACTTCTCACAAACCAAGAAAGAGAAGATCTTGTTCAGCCTTTCAATCTCGACAAGCTCAAAAGGTATTATGCTTGAGCCAACTTATCCAGCAAGTGCTTCCCTCTCTAGCTCGCTAGACTGAAAACCCGAAAGGGCGGCCTAGGCAAAAATTAGAGCAAATAAAAAAAACAATAAAAAGGGGAAATAAGGGCTCGCTAGGTTGAAAACCCTAAAGGGCGGCCTAGGCAAAAGATAGAGCATATAAAAAAAATCAGGAGAAAAAAAGAGAGGGAAGACATTACTTGAATCCTCGACATCCTACCTCCAGTCTTCAGCATACGAGGGGCTCGACTGACAAAAGGAGAAAGAAAAAACCACGACAGGAAGCTCACATTTAAACACTAAAATATAAAAATACAAGTCCTAAGGTGCAACTTAGGAATAATTGCTAAAGAAATTTAGATGGTGCATTATCTGCCTGTACATATCTATTATTGCCTCTACCCCCTTTTGTTCCCCCAAACTATCCCTTCTTTTGCAGCTCAAGTCCCAAGGTGGTCCATCAGTGTCTGCGGCGTCCGCCCAACCGGGCCCATATACTCCCTCTGCGAGGCGCAGAAGAAGCTCTAGTCTTATACGCATGGGAGCCCCCGAAAGTATCCTCTTTTTCGTCATCGGCATCCCCATTCTCGTGGGCAGCTGTGTTCCTTGGACCGGCCCCATCATTTCTAAAAGCAGTGCCCCATCTAGGCTGAGGAGGAGGAACAGCCTCCTCTGGCTCCCAAGGATTATGCTGCCGGCTTGCGTTACTCAGCCGAGGAAGCTCGTTACCATCATTTCTGAAAGTCGTGCCCCATCCATTCTAAGGGGGGGAGCAGCCACTTCTGGTTCCCAAGGGTTGTGCTGTCTACTTGCATTACTTAAGCGCATTCTTTGAGGCCTGTGTATTTGGTCCAGGAGCTGTCTGGGAACCAAGATTATGTACCCGCCTGAATTGCTCTTATAAGGCCTGGGGGACGACTAGCCCCGAACTATCAATGTCCTCGCATATCTCCATTAGGCGAGCGTCTATCCCATTAGCAATATGACGGCCTAGTATTCACCTCAGTCCACGCCTGATCGCGCGGGTAGACCCCTCGGCAGCCACCATTATCCATGCCAGATATTCGTGGGATAGGAGCATATAATCAGAAAATAAATAGGCCACCTATAGCCTATCAAAATCTCGCTGACATATTCCCTGGATAGTGGTAGCCAGGTCCCCGTCATTATTATCCATCTCCAGAAATACAGGACGGGTTGAGTTAGGGATAAGCTGTTCTCTCCCAAACTGGCGCAAGATCCTGTCTGCTCTGTAAAAAGAAGTCCGTTCGATGCCTAGCAGAACAACCTGACTATACTCTGTGGAATGCATGATGAAGCGTCGGATCTGCCAGTGGTGAATCACCCAGACTATGTCCATAGAGCCCCTGCGAAAGAAGCTCTCAGCCCAATCATACTCTGAATAGTTGGTCTGAGTAAAGTGACCGCGAGAGCCATAAAGCCCCAGATCATACATAGCTCCATGCGAGGGGCCCATACCCGAAACCCAAAGCAAAATAGCTGCCGTAGGGAATAACTCATCACCGCCTGCAAAAGCATCCAGGAATAGTTGGTCTGAGGAAAATGACCGCGAGAGCCATAAAACCCCGGATCATACATAGCTCCATGCGGTACAGGGCCTATTACCCAAAGAAAGTGCTCCTCCAGCCACATGTGGAGCAAAATAGGGCTGCCGGTAGGGAATAACTCATCACCGCGCTAGAGTCACCGCTTTAATCCGGGCCAGCTAGAGTCCTTGAGAATCAGGAATAATATTCAACTGGGGATCTCGTGCCTGCAATGCTAGGTCAACGACCCGCACATTGATGTATCCGGGTTGACCTACCATCAAATACCTCGCTACCAGGCAAAGGAAAAGTGCAGACATCCGACGCCTCAAATAATCCACGTCATCCTCCCTGAACTCTGTAAAGACTCCAGGAAGGACAGTCAAATTGAAAGTTACTCCGTCAAAAAAGCCCGGAGTAGCGAGGCGAGTAGTACGAAACAACTCCCTAATGGCCATATATGGGCGCCTCCGATGAGAAGGCACAATGATAAGACGAGAAGGTGCCACCCCCAACATTGCACAGAACTCTTCATAAGTGGGGCGACCAAAATCTGGAGGCTCCCCTCAGCATGTCCCAATTAATGACTATTTTCCTCTAGGAAAGCAGGCACCTATATCCAAAAATATGTTCAAACTAGTCGCGCTCATCCGACCGAAGAGAGAGGATCTAGAAATCGAGAGCATTCTTATAGATCTCTATTTCCAGTGCTGTGTGAACCGGTGCGGCCATTTGGGGAAAGATAGAAAGCTTGTCTGACGAAAGGACGATCGGCCAGGCAAGAGAATAAGCTCAGAAGTAAGTGTGAAAGAAGAAGTAGTAGGTGTGAAAAATTTCGCTGCTTCGGCCTCCGTTTTATACGCAGAATTAAAGAAACGGACGAATACTTCGCAAACAGTGGCTGAAAAAAGATTGCCCAGAAGAAGGAACTGGGCGCCACCCATGCTCCAACCTGGCTCGGTACCCACTTCATGCATGGGTGACGCCAGGTTTGTTAAATCTGCCTCTGAAACACTGGTGCCGGTTTTACGCCACGACCATCGGCTAGCGCCTTGTCTGATCACGAAAAAAATTAAGGGAACTATGAAATTAGGCTACGGTCATTAGCTTGGCAGCAATTATATGCCCAGGCACAGGAGAAGGCAGCTGCTTCCTTCTCCCCGAATATCTCCAGAAAAGCCCTCTCGAGCCCGAAGGTGTATTCTTTTAAAATCAATTTTTGAGGTGCAGCGTGCTACTACCCTTAGATATCAGTATAGCTTTATTTTCTGCATGTATTTTGAGTCTGCATTTTATTTTCTTGCATCATATAAAATTATATTACATTGCATAATAAATGTTTGTACAAATTCCGGTGTAAATAAAGAAAAAAATAGAAAGAAAAAAAGCTAATGTGTGCAGGTAGTAGGAGCTAATAATCGCAGGACGCTCTGCCCATATAAAAACCAGCTCCCATCACTCGAGGCCTGCCGTTCGCCGCCAACGTGACCTCTACCTCTCACCCGAGGGCGAGCCACTTCACCCGCTTCATCATCACGACGTCTGTGCCAGCGTAGCATCATTACCCGGCAAGAAAAGTCATCCATGAGGCGCTTGTAAAGTTTGTTGATGCCTTGTGAAGCCCATGACCTCTTATATGTGGACACATTGACCTGAAAAAAAAGAGGGTGTTGAAACAAAAAAAGGAAATGCATCAGTCCAAGAAAAAAAGTGATATAAAGAAAATGATGAATGATGATGATGCTAAAAAAAGAGTGATAAAAAAAAGAAAAAGAAAAGTGATGCTAAAAAAAAAAATAAGTGATGATATACCGTGCGAGCGTGATCAGGGACACGGTACTCCTCGGGAATATCCGCATCGGGTAAGACCTGCTCTATAAGTCTTCCGTCTCGATGATATCGGAAGGTAGAGAAGGCATCATCGGGTATAGAAAACTCCGACTGTGCACCAAGAGTTGGGTGAGAGGACCCTGGCCTATCACATGCATCGGAGGCACGCCTGGCAACCGTAGGGGCAGGAGGAGTAGGATGGAGCATCGTCCTCAAAAACTCCTCATATGGTATGACTGGATAATCGCTGGGCGGCATGACAAATTTTGACAGGTAAAGATAGCTGTTCGGAAGAAGATCTGGAATGATCACCCAGGGGGGAGGTGCATGCGGCACCACAGGGAATGTCGAGTACATGACATGTTGGCGATTAACTCGCTCGCCCATGTATAAAGAATCATTCATAATCGACACCATGAGAATTCGGCAGCGACTCAATGTTAGGGTGACCTCATATGGCCCTACTAAATTTTTCCAAGGAACTAAATGCACTGAGCCCGAGATCCAAGTCATTCTAGAAAATAAGTCTCTATCCTTCTTCTTAGTCATTCTAGAAAACTTTGAATTCCAATCCCTTTCCATCAAATCCCCAACACCTTGGAATTCCAATCCTTTCCATCAAATCCCCAACAACCTTGGCCTTACTTAAAAAGTCCTAATGATCTTCTTGCCAATGCTTATGTTGTTTTGCCAATCTTATGTTGTTTTTGTCAAGTGAGTAACATGAAATTGATCACACACTTCATAATCATTATTATTCACCTTAAAGCTCACTGTGTTAGCATAATCTTAGCTATTACAAGTCATTGGGATAGGAGAGCATTGTATGTCATACATAGAAGTGCATGGGATGGATGTGTAAATCTTTTGAATCCTTGGGACCTTTCTGTCTGTAACTGACCAGGTTTGGATGGTAGATCTCATACTTCTTAATGCATGATTTTCTATTAAACTGTAATTTTCATATGAATGTGGTGTTTAGCTCAATAAAACTGGTTTAGTTAAGATATTCTTTAAGACTGGTGATCACACACACACGGAGAAATTAAAAGTAGTAGTAGTATTAAGAAAAGACTAGTTGGTTTTATATGACTAAGCCTGCATATATGTGGTGAGCACCAAACTGAGATTACATGCATGCCTTACACTTATAACTTGAGGTGAAGCCAAAAAGATTTTATGTTTTATTTTTGTGTGTAATTTTATTCGCTTTTGTATTTATTTGTTTTTGTATTTATCTGCATAGTCGAGTCACTCGAAAGAGTCTCCTTGAGTTTGTGGGTTTATAGAGGAGTGTAAATAGTGTCACCCTCACAAAAAGATTTTAATTTTTGTTAATTATATGCTTTTGTATTTATAAGTTTATTTGTTTACTCGTGGACGAGCAAAGTTCAAGTTTGGGGGTATTTGATCGATGTATTTTATACGTCGATTTTATATGCTTCTGTGACTTAAATTATGCTATTTCACGAGTCTTTTGAGTACTAATATATGTTTTCGGTGAGTTTTGTAAGTTTCAGGATTGTTCGTGAAAATACGCGAAACTCCAGGGTTTTAAGTGCAAATTACAAAGAAAGAAAAATTGAAGAAAAATGAAGATCAATCTGGACACCTTGCGGACGCAAGGTGCCTCGACCGCAAGGTAGGCGATATAGGTCCCCAAGTCGGCTATCAAAGAATCAAAAGCCACCCACTTTGGAGACCTTGCGGACGCAAGGTATCCGGACTTGCCATAAGGTAGGCGAATGCACCTTTTCGGATTTTCACACAGTCATTCGATCCAATCACAACTCCGAGTATATATAGAAGTCGGATGCCGAGCCTAAGCATAAGGAGGGCCAATTTGGAAGCTCTCTTTACATAGATTTTAGGTAGTTTTAGATTGTATAACATAGTTAGGTTTTGTAATTTCAAGTATTGAAGATCAAATCATGCCTTTCATCATCTCCATGTGCTGTTCATCGTCTATGATGAACTAAATCATCCCTAATCTAGGAGGTGGGAGGTAACTTGTATCGAATTTATGTTTTGATTCATATATATATGTCTATTCAATGCTTGTTGATTGTGTTGTTCATCAACCCCTATATTATTTTGCTTTGAACAAATGAATGTAATCGCAAATAATAAAGGCTTAGAGGTGCGGATAACTGCATGACCAAGTGCATATGTCGTACACTGGCTCACCAACACAATAAATTGGACCTATCGAAGCACGAGAGTGATAAGTTAGGACCAGGTTCTTACATGATCTAGGTGACAGATAGATCATAAATCTAGGTGACAGCTAGATTGATAGTTCCTGTGCTTAGGATATAGAATGGGTGAATTTTGCGGGGATGGAGGATGAACCAATTGTTCAACAGACTATATCTATTTTTAGTGAACGAACCCAAGCCATTGAATGACATTTTTATGAATTGAACATAGATGAGATATAAGTGAAACCCAGAATCCTAGATTTCCACTCACCATAAGATCTTCATATCTGTTATTACTGTCTAATTAGTTAAACATCTATAACTAGTAATTTAGAGTAGAATTAAACATAAAAACCCCCCTTAGGTTAATAATTTGCTATCTATAATCGCACTGTTCGTGATCACTTGTCTCTGTGGGTTCGACCCTTGCTTCCGAGTCTATTCTATAATAGTCTTGTACACTTGCAAGGAAATAGATAAATAAAACAATCGATCAGGAGGAAAAAGAAAAATCTTTTTTGCCGTATTAAGCGACGGATTTTGATCGGTTGAGTACAGTTTTCAAAATTTTTGAAGAAAGTCTTTTTTACCTTATTCGGCAACGGACTTTGATCGGTCGAGTACAATTTTCGAAAAATTTGAAAATTTTCTTATTGTGTTTGACGACAAGGTATTGGCCGGTTGAACACAGTTTTTGAAAATTCCTCTTAACGTATTTCAACGCCGGGTATTGACTGGTTGAAATATGGTTTTCGAAAAACTTAAAAATCTTCATATCGTATTTGACGGCGGGTTTTGACCGGTTGAATACGGCTTTTCGAAAAACATGAAAATCTTTTTCCGTTGTGTTCTCGGACGGGTTTTGACCCGAGGGGAACAACATCCTCGTTGGTTGTTCGTCTTGCTTGAGGCCGAACTACGTTTGGTCTGATTTCCTTTATTAAGGAATACGTAGGTAGCCTACATTAGTAGGTCCAACCATCAGAGCATTTAATTTGTTTATCTGCTTAAAAACTACGATAACCTGCTATAACCGACTAAAAATGTCTATGATATGGAGGTTTGGTTTGCATTATAAACTGCTGCATTATAACTGCTACCTATTGCATCTCTCCCTCGTTTTAATTGCACGAAATTGGAGAGTCTATTTCTTATCAACGATGTTCGTCTACTCAGTAAGCTGCGGGTTAAAACTTAACAAAATGTCAAGTTACAGGGTTGAAAATGCAAAAGGACAAAGCAGGATGCACAAGAAAGTGAAATACAGGGGTTAAAGTGCAAAAAATGAAAAAGCTTGGCCTAAGTTGGCGCCACCCATGGATGAAATGGGGGTGGCGCCCAGATTGTTAAGGGGTGGCGCTCAGTTTCAAGCTACAGTGCTCCTAAACTGCTACAAGACAGCTACAGTTTGCCGTAATGTGCAAAATCCTCCGCGTTCTGTACAACTGAGTGAAGCACGGAGAGAGAAAATTTAATTCCCTCGGTGTCCTCTCTCCAAGCTATAAATAGATCCTTCAGGGTTCACTTTCAAACAACCTTTCTTCCCCGAAGAATTCTCCGCGTCGTTGTTACGCTGGAGAAATAGAAAGTGAAGTGAGATAGTGAGCGATCCCTCTCCAAAGCCTCGAAACCCTGCCAAATCTCCTCCAAAATTAAAACCAACCCGTCAAAGTGAGCCTTAGCCCCCCAGCTAGGTTTCCACCCTATTTCCCTGGTCAAAAAATCGTGGAAAGAGCAGTTGCTCTGTCCGATTTAAAAGACCAAATCAGCTAGAAATAAGCCGCTATTCTGCCCGATTTCCGCCTTCCTCAATCCAACAAAACAACCAAAAAAGCCGTTACTCTTCCCGGATCCCGAGGCAAAAAGTAACTTTCGGAAGCAGTTATTCTGCCAGAATCTCCACACCACTTCATAAATAAAAAAAAAAGACTCCCTTTCCCTGAAGGATAGAGCGAGCGCACCCTAATCCGCCAGTAGGTAAGTTTTAAATATTTATTTTGTAAAAAGTGCTATTTTTCATCTAGCCTAATATAAAAATGTAAGCTGTTGTGCTACCCGGATTTAGTTAGGAAATATCATTAAAAAGAGCCATTATTATAGCCAAATATTTTTAAGTATATTTGTAACTATTTATAAAGAGACGGCTGCGAGTCCGTAAATAATGTTGACACATATGTATTTGTCTTTATTTCTTGTCTTTTAATGCTTTGTTTATCTTCTAAATAAATATAACAAAAAAGACATACTTTAGCCAAAAACTATTTTTGAGACCGAAAGGGCGAGTTGGGTGCCTAGCACCTTCCTAACTCGTAACTTAGCCTCCGAACCCGTTTTTATAATCTCTGGTTTTCTTTTTCGGTTTTTCTTTATTTCTTCCTTAAAATAAAGATGGCGACTCTATAAAACATTTTGGATCCAATGGGGCATCGCAACATCTTTTCTTGCACTTTTCCGTTTTCCCCTAAAAAAGGGAGAATGAGAATGAAAATGTGATGTATTCCTATATCCTAGTATCCCCTAAACAAGGGAGAACTTGATGCAGGAAACCTAAAGCACCCATAGTGATCCGAAAAAGGCCATAAGACCATTTTCACAAAATCCATAGTGTGGCCTCGTAACACTCCTTTCTTGCACTTTTTTGTTTTCCCCTAAAAAAGGGAGAATGAGAATGAAAGGGTGATGTATTCCTATATCCTGGTATCCCCTAAACAAGGGATAACTTGATGTAGAAAACTCAAAGCTCCCATATTGGATCAAAAATCCACTAAATGCAACCGAGGCGTATTCAAACGCGCTATCTTAGACAACACTCCTCTCGTACTTTTAATTTTATCTTCCCCTAAACAAGGTAGGGTGGAATGAGAGCAGTGGTATCCCGCATCCGCACATACGCGTACCCCTATCCAAGAGCACGCGGGGCGCGGGCGCACAGTCACGGGAACCCACAGGTGGCTATTTCCCCACTACGGTCCATAGTGGAGGGGTGTGTGTGGATCTCCAGCACGACGATACATAGTGAACACGAATCTCACGTATGATTCGGGAAGGCGATGTATCGTCCTACCATCAATCTAAACCAATCAAATCATGTTATGCCAGCTAGACTTAATGTAGTGCACAAATAGATTTTACTTGTCAAGACAAAATAGAGACCAAGTTCGATTGAGCGAACTACGCCAATCAAGTAGGTTATAAAACTCTACAACCAAATCATGACCGGCGCAAATTTGTCGTTACACAACAAGTCATATTAGAGCTACATATAGTCTCCAAACCATGCAGGGATGTGTAAAAATTGTTGAAACAAACTTTTGGAAAATAAGATATTTGTTGATTCTGAATCCATTTCTTGTATAACTGGGAATTCCTTTCTCTCTCTAAGCCTTTCTCTCTCTAGAAAACCCTACTAGGGCTGCGCCGTTACCTTTTGGCGGCTGCCATGGAGGCTCCGCCCCCTCCTGTCTCGCCGGACTCTTCTCCGACCACCACATCTCCTCCTAAATCTTTTGCTGAAGCCTTAGCCTCTCCTTCGCCTTCTCCTCTGTCTTTCCTTTTTCCTCCTTCCTCTCACAAGGGAGAGCCGACCCTTAAGCTTTCTGATGATGTCGTCCAACATTTAGCCGCCCCATTCAAGCACACGTTGATTGGCAAATTTTCTCATGGTCGCCCGTCAATGGAGGCTACAAAGAAGGCTTTTCATACATTTGGTTTGAAAGCTGGTTTTACAGTTGGTCACTTTGATGCTAAACATATTATTATTCAAGTCCAACACGACGAAGATTATCAACGGTTATGGATTAAGGATCATTGGTACTTAGGAAGGTTCCCTATGAGAGTTTTAAAGTGGACTCCAGATTTCCGGCCCGATGTTGAAAGCCCCCTTGTTCCTGTTTGGTTTGCCCTCCCAAATCTCCCGATTCATCTCTTTCACAAGACCGCCCTTTTCTCCATTGCCAATCTGTTTGGAAAGCCATTAATGCTCGATTATGCCACTATTAATTTTACTCGGCCAAGTGTTGCCCGTGTTTGTGTGGAGATTGATCTTTTGAAACCAGTTCCTAAACGTATATGGATTGAGAATGGGTCTCAAACTCCCGGTTTCTGGCAATATCTGGAAGCTGAAAATCTAATTCCTTACTGCAGCCACTGTTGTCGACAAGGACACTCGAAAAACAATTGCAAGATGAAGCATCCAACTCATGACCATAATGTTTCGAAGTCAGCCGCTCAAAACCCTCCAAACCCTCCGAACCTTACCTCTTCGGCTCCAAACCCTACTCCTACGAACTCAAACCCTAATCACAATAATTTGAAAGCTGCAGTTAATTCTCATTGGACTCCAAAAAAGGTAGATAAGGGGAAGAATGTGATGGTCGATTCCCCTAACATTGATGTGCGCAATAATAACAACTCGGTGCCAGTTTCTACCGAGATATTACCTGATTTGGATATCACGGCAGATGCCTCCAATAAATTTGACAATGGGAATGTTGCTACGGCTAACGGCGATCCTGTGCATGTGCATGTTGTTGACGATAATCCTGGCCAGAAAGACGATACAATTAATGTTGGTCTTTCTGCCCAAGGCAATTAGGATTCAGCCTCTCGCGCGACTTACAATGATTCTGCTACAGCCCATGTGGTTGATACTTCCATTCATGTGCATGATGTTGAGACTAGTTCTGGCCAGAAGGATTCTACTATGAATCAGGTAGATGTGGATATTATTTCTGAACCTACTGCTCAAGATGTTGGAGATCCCGCCTTTCACAAGGCCTCCCATCCTTTTAACAGTACTGGTGATCCTTTGCAATCCTATCAATCTCCTAATAAATTTGCAGCCTTAGAGGTTATTGAAGAGGAAGACCCTTGTAATACTTCTCTGGAAGCTTTAAATCTGGATGTTCCCATTAGCTCGAAGAAGCAGCCCGACATCCCTCCCACGGATCGTCTCACTCGTCGGCAGTCAGCTAAGCAATCCCAATCTGTTTCTTCCTCTTTTTTCATGGATCTTAAAGCTCTTTTTTGGAATGTGCGTGGTATTGGGAATGATCCCACTATTTCTCGTCTAAAATTCCTTATTCGATCTCATAATATTTCTTTGTTTGCTATCAGTGAACCGATGATCCCCATGGATAGAATGGATTTAATTCTCAGGCAGCTTCATTGTAGATTTGGCTTCTCTAACTTGTCCGGCTCGATTTGGGTTTTTGTTAAGACAACCTTTACTTGTCATATCTACTCCAGCTCAGTTCAACAGCTAACTCTTCGCCTCAAGCATTTCTCATGGCCTTCTTATATTTATGTTACATGGGTTTACGCCAAGTGTGATATTGTTGATCGTCAGGATTTATGGAATGAGCTCATTGACATTAGCTCTCATGTGGGAGACACTCCTTGGCTAGTTGGGGTTGATTTTAATATTATTTTACATCCGTCTGAGAAATCTGGTGGTAATGGATGGGATCACAGAGGTGCGCTTGATTTTCATTCTTGTTTGTCGGCTTTTGGTCTCTCGGATCTAGGTTATTCTGGCACCTAGTTTACATGGTGGAATAAACAAGATGGTGGCTTTACTATTCTTCAGCGTATTGACCGTTTCTTGGGTAATTGTGGGTGGTCGCAACGCGTTTCCTCATCATCATCCTCAACATCTTAGTCGTACTGCTTTCGGACCATGCTCCCATTTTGCTTAACTATTCTTGGAGTTCTCGATTGCAACCTACCCCTTTTAGATTTCTTAATACTTGGACCTCTCATTCTACTTTCCTGGATGTGGTGCGTTCAGCTTGGAGCTCTTCAGTTTCGGGGCGGCCTATGGTTAGGTTTTATCTCAAGCTCAAGTCTGTCAAGAATGCTCTTCGTACTTGGAATAAAAATGTTTTTGGTAATATTTTTAGTTCCCTCAAGGGTGCAGAGGTTGAAGTTATGGAAAAGGAATTATTTTATGAGCTCAATCCTTCTGCGGAAAATCGTACTGCTTTGATGAAAGCTCAAGCTCATCATAGGTCTTGTCTCTCCCGTGAGGAAGCTTTTTGGAAACAGAAATCGAGGATTAAATGGTTGCAAGAGGGCAACAATAATTCCAAGACCTTCCACTCCTCAGTTTTGCAAGCTCGCCGTCGCGTTTATATTCATTCTATTTGTAAGTCAGATGGTACTATTCTGGATCAAGAGATGGATATTAAGCGTGAAGCTGTTGATTATTTTGAGGAGCAACTTTCAGCCAACCCCTATTTTGATAATTCTCTGGTGGATGTGATTCCTAGTCTTATCACTGAAGAATGGAATAAGGAACTTTCTGCCACTTCTTCTCTAGTTGAAGTTCAGTCCACTGTTAATGCTCGTAGCGGAGATAGTGCGGCTGGTCCTGATGGGTTCAAGGGGAGTTTTTTCTCTTCTTGCTGGGATATTATTGGAGAAGATTTGCATCAAGCTATTCTGGAATTCTTTGCAGGGTTTTCTTTTCCTCGCTCCTGGACAAGTACTCTCATTATGCTCATTCCTAAAGTTGACAATCCCACTTCTTTTAAGGAGTTTTGTCCGATTAGCCTCTGCAACTTCTGTAATAAGGTCGTCTCTAAACTCCTGTCTTCGAGGCTCTCCAAAATTCTTCCTTTCATAATTTCTAGCAATCAAAGTGCTTTTACTAAAGGCCGAGTCATCCAGGATAATATTCTGTTAGCTCAGGAGCTTATGTCTTTCTTGGGTAAGAAGGTTTCAGGATCCAATATGATTTTAAAATTGGATATGTCTAAAGCCTTCAATAGGGTTTCTTGGGTCTTTCTCATTTCGGTGTTGCGTAAGTTTGGTTTCAGTGAGATGTTTATTGATCTTATTTGGAGAATCATTTCGGATAATTGGTTTTCGGTCCTGGTTAATGGATCTTCTTCTGGTTTCTTCCATTCTACTCGGGGGCTTCGCCATGGGGATCCGCTTTCTCCCAGTCTCTTCATTATCACTGCTGAAGTCTTTAGTCGCAGTCTTATTCATCTTCATGCTTCTTATCCTTCGTTGGCTTATTCCACTGTTAGTGGTTGCCCGATTATCTCTCATCTTGCTTTTGCGGATGATATCATCATTTTTTGTAATGGGCACAATCGGTCGATTCGTAAGCATGTGGCCCTTTTTTCAGACTACGAGAAAGTTTCGGGGCAATTAATTAACGGTGCTAAAAGTAGTTTTTTTGTATCTCCCCGGACTGCTACCTTTCGGATTCAGGATATGGCGGCTGCTCTTAATTTTCAGATTGGCTCTCTTCCTATCATTTACTTGGGTTGCCCTCTCTATATGGGTCGGAAGAAGAAAAGTCTCTTCGATTCTCTTATTTTGAAACTGCAAAACAAAATAGGTTCTTGGATCTGTAATTTTCTCAATCCAGCAGGTCGAATCATTTTAATCAGCCATGTGTTACACTCTATTCCCTCCTACCATTTGGTTGTCCTGGATCCTCCTATTGCTGTTATTAAAAGTATTGAAAGGCTGTTTTCAAACTTCGAGAGCGTGAAGAAGGCCGAAATAAGTCTTATTGGCGTCAACCTGTTGTAAACCTGTTTCGGAAGGAGGATTGGGTATATTTTCGATGACAGATCTCCTTCATTCTTTCTCGATCAAACTTTGGTGGCATTTTCGCACTTAAAAAAGTATTTGGAGTGAGTTTCTGACTGCTCGGTATTGTTCCAATTTCCATCCGGCTATTGTGAGTTCCAAGGGGTCCAACATTTGGTTGCGTCTTCTCCAAGCTAGACCCAAAGCCGAGCCTTATATTTTATAGATTATTGGTAGGGGGGACTACTCTATTTGGAATGATCGTTGGCTGCCTGATCCTGTTCGTCAGCCTCCTAATTCCAGCCTATCCACAGTTCGGGATTTATTCAATGTCGATCACACTCTTAGTTCTGCTGCTGCTAATCTTTCGGCCCAGTCTATTCAATTTATTGTTGATGCTCATGCTCATCTTAATGACGATAATGATCTTCCCTGCTGGACTCTTAATGCGAATGGAAAGTTCTCCC
>CM028383.1:94474305-94587081 GCA_013146195.2 Codonopsis lanceolata
AAATTGAAGCTATATGCTTCATAACCCAACTTATGTCACTTCTAAGTTCAACAAGGGTATAATTTCACCTAAAACATTTTAATATAATTCATGTTCTATGTGGTCCAATATTGAGGGTACATCACATAACCATTTTCACAAACACCACATAGGCATAATTTAGGCATTCCCAATAACATCACTTTCAACAACAACATACTCACATACTTCCAACATGTTCAAGACCTCAATTAATATGATAAAAGAGTAATTTCAACATTCAAAGGCAAGAATTAACCTAGACATGCTCCTAGCAAAATTATACATTCAAAATTGTGAGAAGCACTATGTGTCCTCATTGACCTCACACATCATAAACTTTGTTTTTAGGGTCAATGAGAACAAAAATGAAGAAGAGTAACTTACCTAGCTTGAGTGAAAACTCAAGAGAATCCAAATCCAAACGGTGAAGTCGCCTTTCGTTGCACTCGCCGAGAATCCAAGTTTGGCGGCGATCTAATCCGTGGAATCCTGGGGATTGAGGAAGAAGGTGAAGCTAGGCTCAAAACTCAAGCCCCAACTCTCTCTAACTTGTAAGAATAGGATGAACAAATGAAGAGTTTATCAAAATTTGGCTAAGGTTGTATTTATACCTCCAATCAAGAGAAGGGCACAAAGGGATTTTCAAGTATTAGTGAATGTTAGGGAGTAATCAAACACTTAATCAAACTAAATTAACCTAATTAGTGTTAGGACTTGATTAGGACTAAGTGGGTATTTAGGAAGGGTTTAGAGGGGGTTTTGTAGGGGGTAGGATAGGCATTTCACGACCTAACTCAAAACAGGGAAGAAAAATCCCGAGCAGCTCAGCAGTGAGGCGCCCTCACCTAGTCCATGCGGCCGCCTCATTCTCCGAGGCCATTCCAAGTTCACCCATTTCAATTGCTCCCTCAGATTTGAGGCTGCGCCCCACCAGCCTCCCATGCGCCTACCTGAATGTCTAAAACTTGATCTAAACTTGATCTAAATGGTCCCAAACTCAAAATGAGTCGGAAACACAATCGAACAACTCCCCGAACAAGGTAGAACAAGCTAACCACTAATGAACAACGATCAAACTACAATCAAACGCCATTCAAACTAGATATCTTGGACATGAAAGAGACTTGTTTCAACATGAATAAGACCTGAATATAAAGTCAAGAACTCAACGAACACTTCGTGACGTCGAAATAGAAGCAAATACGAGCAATAAGAGGAATCTAAGGCCAAATTCAACGCGATCAAACCGGGCGATTCAACAAACAAGTTTATATGATTCTAAGCATGTTATGGACTTCGATCTATGAATGATTCTAAGACATTTATATAACAAGTAAACATGCTCACAATCAACCAAGAAAGTATAAAACAAGCATAGAATGCACATGTAAGATTATGGGGTTACACTCTCCTCCTTTAGAATTTAGTCCCAAATTCTTACCAAGTTCATCAAACAAATGTGGATGCTTCTCGCAAGATCTCCGCCTGCTTCCCAAGTCGCTTCTTCAATGTTGTGGTTCCTCCAAAGAACTTTAACTAAGGGAATCTTCTGGTTCGTAAACTTGCTCTTGGTATCCAAAATCTTCACGTTTTTTCAACGTATGACATATCCGGCTCAAACGTGATCTCTTCATACTCACGGGTATCATCTTTCAAATACTTTCGCAACATGGAAACATGGAATACATTATGAGTCTCCGAAAGTGAAGGTGGCAATGCAATACGATACGCTAAGGTCCCAACTCTCAAGAACCTCAAATGGACCAATGTATCTCTGTAAGCTTCCCTTCTTGCCAAATCTCAGACCTCTCCTGTCACCTTCAAGAACACGTAGTCTCCCACTGGAACTCAAGATCCGTCTCGATTGTCCGTGATAACTCTTTGTCGACTTTGAGCGGTGCGCAAACGATCTCTAATCAACTTCACGCCTCAACCGATCGTTGCACTAACTCTAACCCCAAAGTTCTCCAACTTCATCCCAACAAATTGGCGATCTACACTTACCATACAAAGCTTCATACGGCGCCATCTTGATACTCGACCGTAGTCGTTATACGCAAACTCTGCTAAAGGTAAGTGAGAATCCCAAATTTTCTTGAAATCCACTACAAGCTCAAGCATGTCCTCCAAAATCAATCAATCGCTCTGACCGACCATCCGCTTATGGATGAAAAGTCAGATCAAGTCTAATTTGGTCCCCAAAGCCTCCCCGCAACGCTTGCCAAAATCTAGATGTGAACCTCGGATCTCTATCGATACAATGCTCACAGTACGCCATGAAGTCTCACGATCTCCTCGAATGTACAAAGCCGCCTAACCGAGTCAACGAATAAGTGATAGCGATCGAATGAAGTGCGCACTTAGTCAACTCGTCGACTATAACCCAAACCGCATTAAAACCTCTCCGTGTAACCCGTCTACAAAATCCATGGTAATGAACTCCCATTTCCACTCAGAATCTCAAGTGGTTGAGAAGTCCCAGCAGCTCGATGCTCACTTTAACTCCGCCGACAAGTCAAACATTTCACACACCGCATTTCTCTCTTCATGCCTTTCCACCAAAATTGTCTTTTCAAGTCTACATCTTCGTGCTCCCTGTGAATGGTATACCTCGATTTATGAGCCTCATCAAGAACCAACCTCTTCAAGTCATCATTAGAAGGAACACAAATTCACCTCGAAATGTCAAAGCACCCTCACTATTTATCACAAAATCAAAGATACATTCTCACCAACCCATCAATGATTTTCTTCAACTCCTGATCATCCTTTCAAGGCTTTCTTAATCTTTCCCAAACAAACTCGTGTAGCACCGAACATTCGCGAAAATCACACCTTTATCACAAACACTAGACTCCAATCTCGCAAGTCCTCCAACATCTTCCATTCTTAACCATCATACACCTACATGTGAACCTTTCCTACTCAAGGCATCCGCTACTACATTTGCCTTCCCTGATGATACAAAATAGTGCAATCGTGGTCTTTAGTTTCTCCATCCATCTTCTTTGCCTCATGTTCAACTCCTTTGAGAAAACAAGTACTTCAAACTTGTGGTCGGTGAAGATCTCAAATTTAGCCCCATACAAGTAATGTTTCCACTTATGCAACGCGAAAATAATCGCAGCCAACTCCATATCGTGTCGGGTAGTTCTGCCGTGAATCGACAACTTCCTCGACGCATAGGCGATAACTCTACCATTCTCGCATCAACACACATCCCAAACCTTCCTTAGAAGCATCACTATAAATCACTTAAATTATCTCCTCCACTGCAAAGCCAAAATAGGTGCCGACGCCAACCGCTTAAGCTCTTGAAACTAACTTCACATTTCTCGCCCAAACAAAAGGCACATTCTTTTGCGTCAATTTCGCCATAGAGTCACGATCCGAGAAAATCCTCAATAAATCTCCAGAATAACCCGCTAGACCCAAGAAACTCCGAACCCCAGAATCGAACTAGGTCTCTTCCAATTGCCACCGCTTCAACCTTAGAAGGATCAACGGCTACTCCGGCGCTAGAAATGATATGCCCCAAAAAGGACACTTCCTCAAGCCAAAAGGCACATTTACTAAACTTTGATAAAGTCAAGCTTCTCCAAGAATAGACAAGACAATCTCAAGTGTTTCTCATGCTCCTCCCGAGATTTCGAATACACTAAAATATCATCAATGAAGACTACCACGAAACAATCAAGATAACTATGAAAGACACTCGGTTCATCAAGTCCATAAATACCGGGCGCATTCACAACCCAAACGGATCACCACGAATCAAATGCCCATATCTAGTGCGAAAGTCAGTTTTCTAATGTCTTCCTCTCTAACCTTCAATTGATAGTAACCCCATCGCAAATCAAGCTTAGAATAGACGATAGACCCTTGCAATTGGTCAAAAAGATCATCAATGTGGGTAGGGTATTTGTTCTTAAAATCACCTTATTCAATTCGCGATAATCTATGCATAACCGCAAACTCCCATCCTTCTTTCACAAATAAGACCGTGCGCCTCAAGGCGACACACTCGGCTTGATAAAACCAATCTCTAGGAGTTCCCCGCAATCGAAGTTTTCAACTCTAAGTCCGCGGGCCATCCTATACTTGCCTTAGAAATCGTGAAGTCCCCTAATAAGCTCAATACAAAACTCTAGTTCTCTATCTGCAAGATAGCATGATCGGTAGAAAACACATCGGAAACTCACATACTACCTGAACCTCCTCTAAATTCGGCGAAGACCTCTTCTTATCAACAACGCAGCAAGATAAACCTGCACCCTTGAGACAACAATTTTCAGCCCTTAGCAGAAATGAAATGCAAGTCACTCGACGCTTGATCACCCACAAAAGTAAATTCAGCACACCCAAGATATAAAAAGTAACCTCTTCCTATGGCAAATAACTATAGCATGATAAGCACATAACGGCCCATGCCAAGAATCACATCAAAATCACGTATGGGTAGAACTACCAAGTCCGCATGCAAAGTGTGGTCACCCACCAAAAATCACAAGATCTAAACACTTCAGACGCGAAGCATATATTCCCCGAAGGGTAGACACTTCAAGCAAGTATGGCAAAGATTGAGGCAATACGCAAAGATTCTCAACAAAGTGGCAACATAAGAATGCGAAGACCCTCGGATCTATGAGAATTCGAGCCTTATGATCAAATATAGAAAGAGTACCTCCTATCACCAGATCCTCCCGAACCTCGCACGATCAAGCGCAAACACACGGCCCTGAACCTTCTGGGCTACCATCCATATCTCTCTTAGCCCTGCATCGCCGCCCTACGCCACCGACGATTGGCCTTTAACTTGGACAATCTCTTTCATGTGAGTCCCGCCTCCACAAATGTAACACTTCCCGCCTTTGCCCAACACCTATCACCGGGTGGCCCCATGTAACGAACAAATCATAGTCTCATTACGAGACCCTTGCCGCCTCGAGTAGAAGAAGTGTTGTTACTCGCCTCGCCTGGCCTACCTTGGCCTCCACCTCTCCTATCACTCTGCCTCCTTGGTATCCCCTTCGCCACCCTGAATTATTCCCCGATTAGTGTTCTCGAGTAGCCCGTCGCAGACACCCGATTACTCTGACTCGGTGCTCCTCAATATCTTGCTCAACCTCATAAGCTCTATCAACTGCAAATCGATAGTCGTGAGCTTAAGTGCTAGAATCGCTTCCTAAATTCAGTCCTAATCCCTTAACAAACTTATGTGTCCTCCGAGCCTCCAGGAATCAAATACGTGCAATAACGGCTCACTTGAACTTCGGAATACTCCGCCACGCCATGGTACCTTGCTCAAGATTATAGAATTCTTTCTCCTTTGGTTGCGAACCACATCCGGCGTATTCCTCCTTAAATTCCTCTCAAAATTAGCCCAAGTGATTGGGACTTGTTGCATCTCCCAACTTTCCTTCAAACATTCCACCAATGCTTGGCTCCCTTTAAACTTAAACGTTGCTAGTCCGACTTTCTCCTCATCAGACACTCCAACATAGATAAGATTTTGGTCATCTCTTCCATCCACAACTCACCTCTCCCTCGGGTTTGGCTCCCCAAGAAATGCACTAGGCTTCAACTTAAGGAATCTCTCCTGCCCTGGGCCTCTGGTGGAGGAGGTGGTGGTACTTCCTCCAACTTGACCTCCCCTGCCTCGGCCCCGTAAAAGCCAACAACCTACTGTAATCGCCGCCATCCCGACCCACCGGATTCGGCCGGATCAACTCGTGTTCGGCCTGACTCCTCGGGCCTACCTCTACCGCGGCCATTTCGCTCCTAGGATTATCCATCGAACTCCTACAAGAATTCACTCGACGTTAGAATCATCACACAAATAACCAACCCACCTAGGCCATGGAACCTATCCCTCACGGCCCATTAGACCTAACTATAGCTCGATAAGCTGTAATGACCCGTGACGTACCGACTCTACCCCAATGCGATCCCGAATCGCGCGTCCAAATAAACAAGTTAAACACATAAGCATGCACAAGGAGGATTTTAAAATTCATGTGGCGCAACATTTGGACAATTAACAACTCGGCTACACTTGGCCGAAAAACAACCTAATTTAAACAAGTCATCGGCGTTACGCTAGCCGAACCCAACAACTACTCCTACAATTAACACATGCTTATAAAACCTCAACGGCCACAACATGCCGGAGACAACAACAATAATAACACTTTAAACAAGCTTTAGCGGAAGAAACTGTGATGAACCATACACATATGAACAAGCTCGACGTATAAGTCGGCATACCAAAAGAATTACAAGTATCAAGTAATTAAGTTTCTACAACAACAAACCCAAGCGAAGTCTACATGACTTGCTTCCCAACGTCCTTTCCAAAATACAAGATTAACCAGTTAAAGTCCAAAAGAGCAACCTCGCTCACAACGTCCAAGCGAATACGCGAATCTAGCGTGGGACGTCTCCTCGGCTTTGATCTAAGGAAAACAAAGCAAACAAATAGGGTAAGTCGAAAGACTTAGTAAGTTACCAAAATATGCATGTTCATATTATAGCATGACATTTATCACTAATATGGCATTGTTATCATCATTTAACACTTAGCACATTATCATCATATGGCACTTAGCACATTGTTCTCATAAATGCGTAAAGTAAAGCATACAAGTAGGATATGATAGTCACGGCCGCTTCGTAGCTCCTGCAATACAATTCTGTTACTGGTTTGTGCCATCGATGTTATGTGAATTCATCGACTATCGTCGAGTCGAACTCGATCTCAATAGCAAGCCTATGCGGCACTTAACTGATACGGCAAAGGGGCTACTTCCCCACTGCGGCCCACAGTGGAGGGTGTGTGTGAAGTCCCAGTGCGGCGATCCATAGCAAACACGAATCCCATAATTCGTGGCGGCATCGTCCACCACCACGACTTGATAAACAAACCAAATTATGCCGGTGGACTCAATGCAATGCACAAGTAGATATTTACTTGACTTAAACCAATTAAGGACCGAATTCGACAAGAGCGAACTCGACCAACCAAGTAGGGGTTAATCTCTACTATAAAATCATATCAAGGCAATTAAATTGCACAAAACCAAATCTTTCGCAACAACTTGTTATAAACAATCAACCAAGCTCATACTTGAGTAAACCAAGTCAAACGGTATCCAAACTTCGTAGGGATTGAAATTAGAGCTAAACATGTTCAATTCTTCCTAGAGTCGACTCCGTTGAGTCTTTCACTAAATTCCCAATTTTGGGGAAATTGAAGCTATATGCTTCATAACTTGACTTATGTCACTTCTAAGTTCAACAAGGGTATAATTTCACCTAAAACATTTTAATATAATTCATGTTCTCCATGTGGTCCAATATTGAGGGTACATCACATAACCATTTTCACAAACACCACATAGGCATAATTTAGGGCATTCCCAAATAACATCACTTTCAACAACAAACATACCACATACTTCCAACATGTTCAAGACCTCAATTAACATGATAAAAGAGTAATTTCAACATTCAAAGGCAAGAGATTAACCTAGACATGCTCCTAGCAAAATTATACATTCAAAATTCGTAGGAAGCAATTATGTGTCCTCATTGACCTCACACATCATAAACTTTGTTTCCTTAGGGTCAATGAGAACAAAAATGAAGAAGAGTAACTTACCTAGCTTGAGTGAAAACTCAAGAGAATCCAAATCAAGCGGTGAAGTCGTTCCTTTCGTTGCACTCGTCGAGAATCCGAAGTTTGGCGGCGATCTAACGGTGGAATCCTTGGGGATTGGAGGAAGAAGGTGAAGCTAGGGCTCAAAACTCAAGCCCCCAACTCTCTTTCTCTCTAACTTGTAAGAATAAGATGAACAAATGAAGAGTTTACTGAAAATTTGGCTAAGGTTGTGTATTTATACCTCCAATCAAGAGAAGGGCACAAAGGGGATTTCTCAAGTGCAATTAGTGAATGTTAGGGAGTAATCAAACACTTAATCAAACTAAATTAACCTCTAATTAGTGTTAGGACTTGATTAGGACTAAGTGTGGGTATTTAGGAAGGGTTTAGAGGGGGTTTAAAGGGGGTAGGATAGGCATTTCACGACCTAACTCAAAACAGGGGAAGAAAAATCCCGTAGCAGTTCTGCAGGTGAGGCGGGCGCCTCACCTAGCTCCATGCGGCCGCCTCATTCTCTGAGGCCATTCCCAAGTTCAGTCCATTTCTCAATTGCTCCCTGTATTTGAGGCGGGCGCCTCACCAGCTCCCATGCGGCCGCCTCGGCTCCAGAATGTCTAAAACTTGATCTAAACTTGATCTAAATGGTCCCAAACTTTGGGCAACCATTCTAAGGTCTAACCCTACTCAAAATGAGTCGGAAACACACCGAACAACTCAGGAACAAGGTAGAACAAGGCGCGAACCACGCGTGAATGAACAACGTATCAAACTACAATCAAACGCCATTCAAACTAGGATATCTTGGACATGAAAGAGACTTGTTTCAACATGAATAAGACCTGAATATAAAGTCAAGAACTCAACGAACACTTAAATGCGTCGAAATAGAAGCAAATACGAGCAATAAGAGGAATCGCTAAGACCAACTTCAACGCGATCGAACCGGCGGTTCAACAATCAAACTTATATGATTCTAAGCATGTTATGGACTTCTAGAATGATCTATGAATGATTCTAAGACGTTTATATAACAAGTAAACAAGTTCACAATCAACCAAGAAAGTATAAAAACAAGCATAGAATGCACAAGCAAGATTATGGGGCGTTACACCAGCAATATGAGATTTTAATGAAGTGAAAGTAACATTGCACACTTCATCATGTGACATTGTAGCACCATGACATATATCAAACGGCTCACAATATTTGGCTTTACACTTATCATCACAAGTTTTGGGAACCCACATTTGTTTAACAGTTTTGAGTTGGTGGTTTTGAAAAAAATTACGATGTGCCTTCGGATGAGACTTCCAATGTATTTGCCAATGTTCTTTGCATTGGTCGCGCGTAGGCGCTTCATGATTACGCATTTAAATTTTTCCAGAAAAACTTTGTCTTATTTTTTCCTCATACATAGCCTTTTTTAGAAAACAAAAGGGCTGTATGTGACCAGTCTTATGACAGAAGTGACAAACAAAATTTTTATTTCTTATGCTCGGCTTTTCAAAGAAAACAGTTTCACGAAAACTTTCATCAGTCTGTTTAGTTCCAGACGTTCCTTCTCCTTCTCTCACAAATACCTTAGGAACAAAACCAATACACTACGACACGGATGTCTTTGCCTAAATTGACATTTCATCCACTTTTTGTTTGCTTGAATTCCATTTGGTAATGGTTTTTTTTGCTTGAGCAAGCTACTCCTTCAACTGTTCAATCTCAACATCCTTTTTGCTTAGCAAACTTTCCAGCCTTACTATGCATTCTTTTTTATCCTCATTTACCTTTTTTAACAGCTCATTTGCCTTACCAAGTAGTGTAACTTGGTGAGCTCTTTTCTCCCAATCCTTGTACAGCTCCTTGTACCCTTCCAGCAAGTCTGACTCTGTGTCTCCACCATCTTCTGGAATTGTGGAATTAAGGCAGAAGAATTCGTCCATGTTTCTGCTCACTGTATCTGCCAATGTGACTTCGGATGTAGCTGCATTGGTTGTCACATTGGCTGAAAAATCTGCACTTTCAGATTCAGAGTCATAAACAGCAATAAGAGTGATAAGATCACATGGATCTTGTCCATCACTATCACTCAAGGTTGCTGAAAAATTCAAGCCCTTTTTTCTTAAAATGTTTGCACATTGGTTAGCATAGTGACCAAAACCTTGACATTCTCTACATTGAATAGAATCAATGTTCTTACCATTGTAGGATGTCTTTGATGTAAAGGGGTTTGTGAAGGGTTTTTATGGAGTTTGGAAAGAATTTTCTTTGGGAACAAATTTTCCAGAATCAGGTTTGAAATTGTTTTTCGAGCTTGATGATGGAGTTCTATTTTGACTCTTATTTTTCAAAAAAAAATTGAATTTGGTTGTCAATAGAGCAATAGATTCTTCTCCAAAATCAGACTCATCAATATCCTTTTGAATTTCAAGCAAATCACATGAGAGATCAATAGGAGCAGGCATAGCAATATTTTTCACAATGGGTGTAGAAGATGATGATGCCCCTTTGCCTTTTTGTTTTATTTGATCGTTTAAGTTCAGTTCAAAGTTTTGAATAATTCCAGCCAGTCTTTCAAAACTCATCTTGTCAATATCATGTGCTTCTTCAATAGCACATATCTTGACATTGAACCTTTCAGGCAAAGTTCTCATCATCTTACTGACAAGACGCTCATTAGTAATAGGATCTTCTAAAGCAAGTGCAGAATTAGATAAGTCAAGAAGTCTACCATAATATGTCATGATATCCTCAGACTCATGCATTCTAGTATTCTCAAATTGAGTGGTGAGCATTCTTAACTTAGAAGCTCGAACACTGGCAGGTCCTTCACACAGGGTTTGAAGGGCCTCCCACACATCTTTAGCAGATTCATAATTTGCTATCACCCTAAAAGTATTAGCATCTAAGGCTTTATAAATAGCAAACAAGGCTTTTGAGTTAAAGGAAGCAGTGTTCCTATCATCATTGGTCCATTCAGATTCTTTGGTGACCTTGACATCACCATCTGAATCAGTTGTTTTGAGAGGACTCCATCCATTCAAAATAGCAAACCACGCTCTCTCATCAATTGATTTGATGAAGATGCGCATCTTGACTTTCCAAATAGAGTAATTAGCATTAGTAAGAGTAGGAGGGCGAACAACGTTCTCATACTGAGAGTCCATCACGTCTTTCACCAGAATCGACTCTTAGTGATATCAAGAGAAGGCTCTGATACCAATTGAAAGAACGTGAGAACTCGAATTCTCAATAATTGTCAATGTGATTTACCAATGTTGCTGTGATTGTAGCAACAATGGCAAACACAATGAGACAGCGAATAAAAAACAAAACAGTAGCAGCGGAAGATTGTTTAAAAACACAGCTTCAAACAAAAGATTTGAAAACAGATTTTAACCAAAAACAATCTACAAGTTTAATACTTGTAGACCAAGCCTCAAGGCCACACAAATTTCACTAAAAATAATAATGTTTTACAATGAAAAACTTAGGGAAATCACTAGCAAAAATTTTCACAAGATAAAGTATCTTGGAGAACAAAAATTCCACATAAACAATTAAACCAAACGTGGGAAAGAAACAGACTCAGCTTCCTTAAACACAAAACATGAAGCACAAAAAGATTTTCTAGAAAACTATTGTTACTGTCAATGTTGCAACATTGACAGCCTTCAACAATGGAGCTTTTATTTTTGGAAGAACTGATTTTGTATGTCGAACTTTCTGCGCACCGACGCCTTGCCTTGATTCTCTCTTATAAGCTCTACATAAAACCGTATTCCAGCCTTCGATATATATGCAGCAAACCCTACAAACACACGGCAAACGAGACACACTTCTACAAGGAAAGAGATTAGAACTTTAAAGGTAAAATCAGCCACTTTCCAAACATGAAAGATTTTCTTACCAAATATGATGAAAGTCAAGAGTCTAAGATGTATGCCAAGATTTAGTTACTAGAAAAGTGTAGCTGAAATCTACAAAGAGATTTTGCTACCAAAAATAAACTAAACTAAATCCAACTTAAAATGCTAAGTCCTAAAATAATATTAACAAATTTAAAAACCTACTTTGACAAAGAAAGGTGAAAACAAGATAAAATAGGCCTTGCCTATTTTACCCTTACAGAGATTTTGGAGGGAGAAATCCACCATTGTCATCTATATCTATATCTATATCTATATCTATATATATATATATATATATATATATAGACAAGTGCATCTATAAATGGCAAAATCCCGCCAAAACTCACTTTCTAAAAAAAGAAACCCTTCCATCTTCAGTTAAAGAACCATATTATATAATATATTTATATATTTCGACAATTGTGCCAAAAAGCTATCAACATCAGTCTTGAAATGCGTATGGCATGCATGCTATCTGCAAAAATCCTTGGAATATGATTGATTTCTCAAACTTTACATTTATAGACAATTGTGCCAAACATAATATTCAAATTTCAAAACTCTCACTATCTAAAAACAAACTGATGATTTGTATTCCTTTCCCCAATATAAATATAATACAACTTTCTCAAACTTTACATTTCACTTTTTGAGAACCTAACTTCACACAAAAAAATATGCTATCATGGCTTTTACTCCTTCCCTGTTAAAAGACCTTCACAAAGGTAGAACAAACTGGATTATAAAAGTTAGATTGGTAAGGAAGTGGATGATTCCAGCAAATAATCATCTGAATCTCAAGCCAAGCATGGAGTTAATTGTCATTGATGCAGAGGTAACAATAAAGACAACTTTCTCATTACTTTATTTTGTAAAATTATATATAAACCATATAAGTAGAAAAATAAACTATATTGTTTACTATTTTCTATTTCAGGGTAACCGTATTCACACTTCAATTAACAAATCATTGATTCAAAAGTTTGAGTCATCTTTCCATGAGACCAATTTGTACTACATTTCGAATATTTGTGTGGTTGAAAATAATAGCAAATACAGAATATTAACAAACAAGTACAAATTGGACTTTATGTACACAACTGATGTGTTCACAAAAGGGACAAAAACTTTCCAAAGACACTATACCAAATTACCAAATTTCCAGACATTATGGCACTAGAAAATTTAAATGGTGTTGGATTACTAGGTATGTTTCTGCTACCATTTTAATTGTTGAAAAGATATACCATTAAATATTTGAAGCTCGATATATATTCCTATATATGAAAAACCATTTGATTTCAATTGCAGATGTTTTAGGCAAGGTTGTTGGAAAAGGATATTTGAAACATCAAACAAAAGGGGGGTCAAATGCAAAATACATCGACATTGAGCTCGAGGACCTAGAGTATATCATTCAACTTTTGAATTGAAATCTAACATTAAATTTTGAGTTAAAATGTGTTGATTACTTTGTCTATTTAATTGCAGGAAGAATAGGCTAAAATGCACATTGTGGGGATGCTATGCTGAAGAAATTTTGACACACATTGAAACGTTAACCAAAGATCCACCGGTGGTGTTGATTCACTTATGTAAGCCAAAAACATTTCAAGGTAAACTATTTCCTCAAATCATTTAGTAAGAACATGGAAATAATTATGTTGAATTTGACAATTTTAGAATAATCTACAATCCAGGACAAATTACTCTTTCCAATGCCTTCTATGCTACTAAAATAATAGCAGATTCAACAGTGCCCGAACTTGAAGAGATGAAAAGGTAATGTGTACAAATAACTATACTTTTTGAAAAATGTTACTTGGTGATGATGCAACTGATTAGTTATAATAAAATATTTAAAATATGGAAAATGCTATCCTTACCACTAATTGTTATTATAAACAAATTAGTATTCAACATAATAAAATCAAGTATCATTCATAAGCGAAATAAATGATTTAATAAAAAAAAATTATCTGATTTTATTCATTAGGTCATTCCTTGAAGACTCGAATTCATTAGAGAAAATTGCACAACTTTCCTCCATCAATACAGGAGGTGGGGCGGATGAACTTGAAAGTGGAACCATAGAAGTTGTTTCAGTTGCTGATATAATATCATGTACCCAGGTTCTATGCACATTAACAATTGAACATTATTTAATTTGTAAAACATTGTCTACCATTTACACAAATAAAAACAGCTAAGATTAGTATAGATTATTGTAACAAATTTAATTTGTCTTTTTGAAGGATGGCTTCTATTGGGCTGTTGGCCAGATTTCAGAGTTGATAAAAGATGGAAATTGGTCCTATAATAGTTGTAAAAAATGCAGAAAGAAACTTTTAATTACAACAACCGGGCATGTTTGTGAATCATGTAAAAGGGTTGAGACTAATGCCATACCAAGGTACAAGGTTAAGGTCAATGTCCTTTCCGGAAACAATTGTGCAAAATTTATAATGTGGGATCAAGCTTGTGAAACTCTTCTAGGAAAGACGACATTACAATTAAAGGAGCAAATATGCAAGGTAAGCAGTTACTTTTAAAAAAATTCAATTGTTCAAGTCTTGATTTTTTACTAATAACAACTTCCTTGCATACAGGAAGAGAAAAATGCAAAAGAAAAGAACAGTAACTATGTTATGTTGAAGGATACCTATCCTGATGAGATCGAGTCCTTAGTTGGACGAACAACACTATTTAAGGTGAGTGTAAAACAAGAAAATATTACAGGTGCCGAGACATATTATTCTGTGAGCCGTGTTTCAACCGATGAGAAATTGATTGATAAGTTTAAGGAAAAAAACATTGGCATCAAAAGGGTAAGTACAAAAATTACGATTTTGATGCAAATTTAACATATAACAATTTAAAACGATTAACTTAATTTTTATTTTGATTAGAAAAAAGATGTTCTATCAGCACTTATTGAGGCAGGTGAAGAAGTCATAGAGGTATTAAATATTTTAAATATAAATGAAATCTACACTTATATATTTAAATGTATATCGATTTAATTATATGTTTGTTTCTGAAATGGCATTATAGATAAACGACTCCGTGAGTGATAATGAATATACAACACCAAAAAGTGTCTCCAAACGACTTCTTTTGTCCACCGAGGACACAGCTACAAGTTACAGAGTTGGGGATGGGGATTCATCAACAAAAAAACCAAATCAAGTTGAGGATGGTGGTTCGTCAACAAAAGTTCAAATCATGAAGTGTGACAAAATCATTAAGACAGAAAAGTATTAAGGGTGAATTTGCTGAAGAACAGTATTGGAGCATATCAATTTAAAAGTTGTATCTTTTGATCCCTAGAGTTGAACTCTTATTATTAAGGAATTTTGTTTTGATGTGATGGATTGTTTTAAGATTTTCATTTTACTAAATTGCATATGATAAGAGCAATGGGTATCTAAGTTTTAGAGCAAATAACTATAAACAACTCTATTTAAAAATATATGCAATCAGAGCTGTTAAAAAACTAGACATAAGTTCAATGGAGGCAGTAAGCCAATAACATATTTTGGAGGCAGTAAACTATACATGTTTAATTGAAAAACATGTATAGTTTAACCCACTTGCCACCATCATTATTCACAAACAACACAAATTATAAGTTCCATGGAGGCAGTAAGTTAATAACACATTTGGGCATCTTTTTATTTTCCTTTTTAAAAGTAAATCAGAAAACAATGTCAACCAAAATTTTGAAAGCTCTATATAAAGTTTGAACCACTTGCTAGAGCTCCATTTTCAATCAAAGTATCCTAAACTCACCCTCTCACTTGTGTTGTTGCACACATACACACAGAATAATCAGGATTTAAGCACTAAATTTAAGTTGGTTGAAATAGCAGACAAAAAAAGTAGCAATAATTTGTTTGATAACTGCAATTTCTATAAAATTAAAAAAAAAAACTAATGTTCTTTCTCCAACTTTCCCACCTCTAAGTTCAATTTTATTCAGTAAATTAAAGCCAATAATCTTTTGTTTAATAATTTTCACATGTTCTCTTCAATTCTATACTTGCAGGTTTAGCTAAATAAAATTCAAATCATAATATGTATACTAGAGAAACATCACTCAATTATATCTCCTCGGACACATTTAACTTTGCAACATCAAGGAGAGGGTAAAACAGATGCAATACAACATCTATACATAGCTAACATTAATATAGATGTTTCTATGATAGATCTGATCAAGATCCTCCAGATTCCAAGAATGGCAAGCATCAAAAGATACATAAACGAAATTGAGAAATTTGATACTCCACAAAAGGCAAGTTCAACTAGATTAATCTCAATATATATATTAGACATGAAAGAGAAATAAAATCAACTAAAATCTGAATATATCAATAAAACATCAATCAATAAGATGAAGGGTCCAATATATAATTTTTATTTATTTTATTTTCATTTTATTGGTTTAGCATATATGAAACGAAAAGGTTTGAATCATATGCAATGATGATTCGCTTGACAAAAAACCATTTGATATGATGCGAGGACTTGGATTTGGTGTCCTTTAAAGTTTTAAGATGTGGAGTACTAAAATGCAACAAAATGGACTAAGAATAACACACATACAAGAGTGTAATATTTAGCAGAAGATGAAGGGTCCAATTATAGATCAGACAAATTTTAAATAAAGCTGCAATATTGCTGAGTGTAGGTCATTGTTAAAAGCACCAAGGAAGAAAGACATTCAATTAATAAACACATTAATTATTGCAAATGAACATAACAGAAGACGAAGAGTCCAATTATAAACCAGACAATTTTTTTAAATAAAGCTGCTATATTGGTTACTGCAATTCATCATTAAGAGCATCTAAGGAAGAAACTCATTAAAATAATACAAGCCAATATTGTTGAAGCATGTAGGGCATCCCTTTTATAAATGAGGTTAAAGCTTTCCATTTGACTACTTTAGAATCATTTTCCCTACTAAATTATACAGTCATACAGTCTCCAAAAACAATCTTTCATTCTTACCACCACATACATACACAGTGCACAACAAAGTACGAAGAATCATCAAAGGCTACATTCAAATTCTATTGACTATCGATGATATGAAGATCACAAAATCAACATTGATCTCCAAAAAACGTAAGATCCCAGATAATAAATTAAAAGGTATGTTTTATCAATGAATTTGTTATTTAACATTAAACAAAATGCGTGTTTCTATTTCTTTTTTATCAAAATAACTTCTCGAAAAAATTATTGTTTATATCAGTTGATCTTTCTTACTGAAGGTGTAATCAAAATAACTTCTCGAAAAAATTATTGTTTATATCAATTGATCTTTCGTACTGAATGTGTAAATTCTTCATACTGCAATATTATATTTGATAATTTTAAACTTCCAATGAAAGTCACTTTTGAGAATAGAGTATGTATTTTTTTATTAATATTTATATACTGAAATTGCATGGAAACAATTATGATAAAGTTGCATAATTGTGTGAATACTTATCTTTCAAACCATTTTTACCTTGAGGAAATTTTGTTGATGATGTTCATTTCCATTAATAATATATATAGCCTACAATCACATGTTCAAAAGGTTAACATTACTTAATAATGAACCTAGAATCTTGATTACTAAGGAATTTCAAAGTACAGAAGCATGCAATCATATGATTATTAGAATCTAGAATCTATTAAAAAAATAATGAACTTATTAGAAATTTAAACAACAAAATAGGGAATCAAAAACCACTAAGCATTTTACTAAAACTAGAAAGTCCAACAGAAAAATGAAAAAGAAATGAAGAATTTTCAAGATTTCAGATACAATTTTAAAAAAGATATAATTTTTTTGAAGATTTCATGAAGAATGCAGACAAATTATAAAAGGACCGCCGAGCAAAACTTCAACGGTAAGTTTCTCTAATAGAAAAATAAAGAGTTTTCAATGACATGAAAGACGAACAAACAGAAACGAAATGGAACAAACCTGTTGCTTAGATATTGCAATATAAGGTTGGTAACTATGTCAGGCAAATAGCCTCCAACTCGGACCACGTTCAACAACAGAAGTTAAGTTTTCAACTCGGACAAGTATATGAACTGTCCAATTTTTCACCTTCCACCAACCCCATGATTTCCGGAGCTCTAGATAAGCATGTTGGCCTTCTAATGGAAGAGGCCTCTCCAATATATTCAAGCATTAAACACATTTCTTTTTTAAGACTATAAGTCAAAAAAATCACAAATCTTTACCTTAGATATATAGATCGATAACATCTCTAGCAAGTTAATAAACTATTAACTTCAATAAATAATTATTCATCCCTATTTTTTTGTTAAATTCCAAATATAAAATTTACAAGTTCAAATTATTTCATTAAAATCTCAGATCTGTACCTTAAATATACAGATCTATTAGTATCTCTAGAAAATGAATAAACTAATATATTTAATAAATAATTACTCACCTATATTTTTTGGTTCAATTACAAATCTAAAATAAAGATCTAAAATGTTAAGAACTATATTTTAAGATCTATTTTTTTAAAATAAAGATCTAAAATTTAGGGCAAAAGAACTCAAATTACCAGATCTGAAAAAAAATGTAAAACGATCTAACTAAAATGTTAAGAAATATATTTTTAGATCTATTATCTTTAAAATTTCAGATCTAAAATTTAAGACTATAAGTCGAAAAAATTCAGATCTAATATATATATATATATATATATATATATATATATATATATATATATATATATATATATAATTTAAAATACAGTAATTTCGGATCTACATCTGTGCTAAATAACAGATCCGAAAAATTATAGAACGTGAAAATGAATAAACAAAATCGAAATAATTCGTCATATATTTTGGAAAATTCCAGATCTATATTTTAGATCTATTTTCTTTAAAATAAACATCTAAAATTTAAGACTACAAATCAAAAAAAAATCATATGTAAAATCTAGATCTATATTTTACATTACCTTTAGATCTGTAAATTTTACACCTTAGATCTTAGATCTGTATATATATACATATGTTAAGGTGTAAAAATTTAAGATTATTGTTTTAAACAACAGATCCGAAAAATACATCTTGAGAAACGGAATAAGGAAAAATTATAATCTAAGATATATAAAATTATTGAAAAAGACATAAACAATACCGACGGAGAGAGATAGAAATTAATTGACACGGAAGAATCAGCACCATCTATAACTTTAGAATGAAGATGATTGATTTTCTTGGGAATTAGTATTCCTAAAAGGTGTTTGTTTATACGGGTATGGGGAAAGGGTGGGTAGTAGGGTTTGAAATTTAGGAAAAAATAATTGGGTTTGGATAGTAAGATAGATATTTTGATATGAGGAACACGGATGGAAATTGTGTGTTAAGGTAGAAAGTCTTTATATGGGAGGGGTGGGTAGTAGGGTTTTTAATTTGGGCCAAATTAATTGGGTATATGTTTTTGGGCCATATAGGTTGTTAGTTGCAATTAATTGGATGGGTAATTCCTTTTTCAAAGCTTTCAATTGGTACAATATATCATCTTTTCTATTAAAAAAAATCGGAAAAGGTTATTTTGAGGGCGAAAACACAACGATATCATTATTGAGCTTGAGGTGCGCTACGGATAACACACACAAATACATCGCACTGCATAAATGTTTGCACCGCGATGCATCAATTACGCACATTGTGATTTTCGAACTCAATTTTTAACCAATGGACTTTAGAGGTTGATAAAAAAGAACACTGAACTGAAGAGAAAAAATGTTTGGGAACTTGTACTACCCAACAATTTCCCTTAATTAGATTTGTACATATTCTTGCCTTTTTTATTACATGGTATTAAATCAGTATATACTTCCTCCGTCCCAAAATTATTATCCAACGTTCATTTTGCGTCCATCCAAAATTTATTGAAACGAAATAAAAAAAATTCGTATTAGGAAAACAAATTTACATATTCACCCTAACTTTTTAAAATAATAAAATAAATTACACATTATACTTATATATTAATAATCAAGTTAATTAATATTTCTTGCAATTTTTGTGTCAGTTGAAACTGGATAATAATTTTGGGACGGATGGAAGAATGTTTAAGTCTTTTGAATTATTTCATCCATGTCAAAATTATAGTATGATTGAATGATCTTTTTGGTGTTTGTTTGTTTTTTATTGAATAATCATATATAAAATTATGTTCCAGAAAATGTTGCTTCCCAACAATATAATATTGGAGATTCTAATCAAAATTTGGTGTATCCGACTTCAATACTTCCTGGATTAGATATCAAAAATGGTATGATATATTATACTACCATAATTAAAGATATTTTTTTTTATTTTCAATTTATATATATATTTCAAATTATACATTTTTTCTCCAGCTACTACACCAATATGCAACAAAGGGGAAAGCAAGATATATACATATTCACCTTTCACAGGCTCAAGTATCTCGCCAATAGTTGATTCAATAAATCATGGAGATTGTTCAAAACATACGGAAACTACCATTCATAACAAGAAAAGGCGTTTAGATAAATCTCTATCTTTTACTCAATGTAAAGTTTTGTTTATGTTTATAAGTATTATACTCTTTACTAATGGATTGTAGTTCTATTTAATTTATTTATGATATTATTTCTTTTAATTTTCATTATTCGCAGGCCCAAGTGTTTCAACAATTTCAGATCTTGTCCAAAATGAAGCATATCCTAACTCTTCTGCTATTGCAATGTCGAACAACAATATATATTTGAATAAATATCCTTATTTTACTCAAGGTAAAGCTTTATTTACTTTCTTCTATTTTGAAGTTATTCTTATTACAATGTTTAGTTTATATATATATAAAAATCTTTGGTTGGAACATACAGAATACGTGGACTTGGGAGATCCAACAAACAAATGTCAATTTTGCAATGCCATTTTTTGGTTTGAGGAAAGAACAGAAAAGAGATTGAAAAAATGTCTAAATCCTACATTCTCCCAATGTTGCATGCAAGGAAAGGTTCAGCTCCCTCCAATGTTGGAACCACCGATGTTATTCAAGAATTTGTTGTACGGAAAAACAGAGAAAAGCAAGCTTTTTAATGACAACATTCGATCATACAATATGATGTTTTCCTTTACTTCAATGGGAGGTAAAATAGATTCTAGCATAAACAAAGGAAAGAATCCGCCCGTCTTCAAATTATACGGCCAAAACTATCATTTTATTGGAAGTTTGTTGCCAACAGAAGGAAAAACTCCTAAATTTGCGCAACTCTATATATATGATACTGAGCATGAAGTTGCCAACAGGATAAATGCTATCAGGTAATTTAGCTCTACATATTGTTTATTTAGTCTATGTACTTTATTATTCCTTAATTTTTTAACAACGTTATTTTCGTTTTCAACATTCAGACATGACTCGAGTACAATCAATTTACATGAAGAGATTGTATCTGACCTAAAAAATATATTGGATGAGCATAATGTCCTTGTGAAGTCATTTAGGATGGTTAGAGACTCTATGCATCAAAACGAATGTGATAATGTTAAGCTCAGGCTAATTGGAAGACGAAAAACTGATGGTAGAAATTACAACCTTCCAGAAAAGAATGATGTAGCTTTACTGGTCGTTGGTGATTTCGAAACCATACACGGTGATAGAGACATTGTTGTTGAGACACGTAGTGGTCTTTTGCAGCGAATCACTGAATTGCATCCTTCGCACTACTGGGTTTGCAATACCCATTGCTATTTTTGTACAGATGGTTATCGGGAAGATATTTTGCTCAGGGACTCGATTCTAATAAATCTCGTGGACGGTATAAGTTGAGTATGAGAGAATTTTTTGCATACCGAATACAGGAAAGAGATTCAGAATCAACAAATATTTTGTTTTCAAGGAGGCTCTTTCAACAATTCTTGGTTGACGCATACACAATGGTTGAAACTGCACGCTTGAATTATATAAGGAGTCACCAAAAGGAATTGAGATGTGAAATGTATCGAGGCTTAGCTGAGGCACTTTTTCGAGGTGAAACAAATCCTTCTTCGCATGGAAAAGGGACTTGTCTACCATCTAGCTACATTGGTGGTGCAAGATATATGATCCAAAATTATCAAGATGCAATGGCCATATGTAGAGCTAAGGGATATCCTAATTTGTTGATTACATTTACATGTAACCCAAAGTGGCCTGAGGTTGTGCGATTTCTTCAGAAGAGAGGGTTAAAGGCAGAGGATCGACCTGATCTAATGTGTAGAATGTTTAAAATGAAGCTAGATCGACTTATGAAAGATTTGCGACATAATGAGATATTTGGTCCAGTTCGAGCAGGTAATATTTAATTTCGATTTATATATATTATGCGCTATTACACGTATGTACTTTTACTCTAAATTAATTATTCGGGGGGTGATATACTTTTAAATTAGGTTTAAATCTCAATTTGGTCACCTTACTTTCGGCCAAAATTCATTAAGCTCATTTTACTTCTTTTTTCCTCAATTTAATCATTTTAACATTCAATAAGGTCACTCAAGCCATTTATACCGTTATGTTGGATGGAAATCATTGCCAAAATTTATTAAGTTGAAGAGGTTTTCAATGTTAAAAGTTCGGGGTTCAAACTAATAATATACAAACTAAACCTTACATAAAAGATTTGAGGCAACAAAAGTTCAAGATTCACGCCATTCATTGCGGTTCTGTCGCGCCGGATCCATCCATTCCACATTCACCGGCGTTGTTGAAGATTTGTTTGGGAGGTTTGGTCTGGGTGAAGGGAGAGGCAAATGCCCCGGAAGAGATTCTCCGATGCATCACGCCGAATTTCTAAGATTAAGTTCCACTTTTGAATTCCACATCACCGCATTATCAATATTGTTGCCATCACAGTTTGGTAAGAGCCATCGTGCCATTGGGTGCCTCCGACCCAACCGCCCCAAACGCCAAAAGAATTGAAAGACAAATTTACTGAATTACCCCATGGAAAGCAATTATGAAGGCCAAAGCATGGTGACAATGTAAATATTAAGGGAATAAATCTTGACAACAGATTTGTTTCCTCACAATTGTAAGCTTTTGATGGAATATGGCGCTCACATCAATGTAGAATGGTGTAATCAATCTCAATCAATTAAATATCTTTTCAAGTATGTGAACAAAGGTCATGATAGGGTGACTACTGCATGTTTTTATCAAAACGTTGGTGATGAAGCAAACAAAGATACAATTGATGAGATAAAAAATTACTTAGATTGTAGATATATATCACCTTGTGAAGCTGCTTGGAGATTGTTGGGTTATGATATCCACTATAGGGATCCTCTAGTTGAGCGACTGTTTTTTCATCTCCCTGATGAGCAAAGTGTAATATTTTCGGATAATGATCAAATTGATGAAGTTCTTAATCGTCCAACCGTCAGACAAAGTATGTTTACAACGTGGATGGATGCAAACAAGAAGTATGATGCAGCTAAGAAGTTGACATATGCAGAATTTCCCGAACAATTCGTTTGGCATTCTGGCAAAAGGGAGTGGCATCCAAGACAAAAAGGTTCATCTATAGGTCGTATTTTTTATGTTGCGCCTGGACAAGGAGAATTGTATTACTTGAGAACTTTGTTAAATGTAGTGCGGGGACCAACTTCCTTTGAGGACATTAGATTTGTAGAAGGTGTTCAATATAACTCTTTCAGGGATGCTTGCTATGCGCTGGGCTTACTAGATGATGACAGGGAGTATGTAGACGGGATTATTGAAGCTAGCCACTGGGGCTCCGCACATTCTTTGAGGAGTCTTTTTGCAACATTGTTGATGTCAGGATCTTTGTCGCGACCTGAGTTTGTATGGGAGTCATGTTTGCAGTATTTGTCAGATGACATCATTTACAAACGCAGACATATATTAGGGCACGAAGGTATGACATTTTGTCATTATCATTCATTTAATTATCATTATTTTAATTATCATTCCTTGCATTTTTGAATTTTGCAACGATCTGGATCACTAATCGATATGTGTCTTTGTTCTTAACTTATTAGGATTACAATTGAATGATGACGAAATTCAAAATTTGACTCTACTAGAGATTGAAAAATTTTGAAAGCGAGGTAAAAGTGCATGATTTCCTTGAGATGCCATATCCCAATGATTTTGATGTCTCAATCTTCGAGAATCGGCTCATATGTGATGAGTTGATGTATGATAGAAGTTATTTGGCTAAAGAGCACCAGAGGCTGTTACAATTGTGTACAGACGAGCAAAGGAATGTCTACAGTACAATTATGCATGATGTTGAAACTGATAATGGAGGTCTTTATTTCCTTTATGGTTGCGGTGGAACAGGAAAAACATTTGTGTGGAAGACGCTCTTGGCTGCTTTGAGATCAAAGGGTGAAATAGTGTTGAACGTAGTATCAAGCGATATATCGTCTCTTTTGTTACCCAATGGTCGAACAGGTCATTCAAGATTTGCTATTCCTTTAAATTTGAATGAAGACTCAACGTGCAATATAAAACAAGGGAGTGCACTTGCAAAGCTAATTATGAGAACAAAGCTTATAATTTGGGATGAGGCACCTATGGTGCACAGGTATTGTTTTGAAGCACTTGACAGAACTTTGAGGGATATCATGAGGTTCAAAAATGTAGATATCTTCAATCAACCATTCGGTGGCAAAACTATTGTTTTTGGGGGATATTTTCGTCAGATTTTGCCAGTTATACCGAAAGGTAGTAGGCAAGATATTGTTATGACAACAATCAACTCTTCATATTTATGGTCTCATTGTAATGTTTTAAGACTTACGAAAAATATGAGATTACAAGCTCTTGGCAATGACAAAAGCGATCTCGAGTTGCAGGTATTTTCTGAGTGGATTTTGAGTATCGGAGACGGAACATATGGAGGTGACAATGATGGTGTTGCAACAATAGAAGTTCCAGATGATCTTTTGGTGAATGCATCAGATAATAATTTGATCCAATCAATAGTTGAAAGTACATATCCGTCATTTTTAGATTATTTTGATGACGTGTCATATTTACAAGGAAGAGCTATACTGGCCCCGACACTTGATGTTGTTGACACCATAAATGACTACATGGTTGGAAAGAATCACTCAGAAGGAAAAACTTATTTGAGTTCAGATTCTATCTGCAGGGCAGAGAAAAACCTAAGTTTGTTCGAAGACATCCATTCTACAGAATTTTTGAATAGTATAAAGTGTTCATGATTGCCTAGCCATGAACTAACACTTAAGGTCGGTGTTCCAGTTATACTGTTGAGAAACATTGACCATGCTGCAGGGTTGTGCAATGGAACGAGACTAATCATTACAAAGCTTGGGCATCGCGTTGTTGAAGCTAAAATTTTGAACAGAAGCAATGTTGGAGAAAATTTTTTTATACCAAGAATGTCATTGACTCCATCAGATGAGAGGTTGCCTTTCAAGTATCAAAGAAGACAATTTCCATTGGTCGTATCATATGCAATGACAATTAACAAGAGTGAAGGTCAATCACTATCGCATGTTGGACTCTTCTTAAAGAAATCAGTGTTTAGTCATGTGCAGCTGTATGTAGCAGTTTCAAGAGTAACAAATCGTTCAGATCTGAAGATATTGATATGCGATGAATATGATAAGCCAATAAATAAAACAACAAATGTTGTGTATAAGAAAATTTTTCAAAATTTATAATGCTTAATCTTATTGTTATATATTTTTATTTAAACATTGCCCCATAATTTATTCTTTTAATTTTGTTTTTACCTTTTATTTTGCTTATGAATGGTTTAATTGAAAAACAAATATGTCGTGCGTTAAACACACGGGTGCAAACACTAGTTAATATATATATAGGTGTGAATAAATTTGATTGCCCCATCATATCTATACTCATCATCCACATTTATATTGAAAATAGTTTTACTTTAAAAGAATGATCTAAATCTTATCCGACAACTGATTTATTTCACATCGCCGTTCGGCTATTGGAGATGCTCTAAGTTTTAGGATCAGACCAAGAAACATTTTTGGCGGGAAAATATGATTTGGGTATTTTACCAATCAGTTTAAACTCCGACGAGGAAAAGGTAAAATCGACGCCCATACGGCCGTATAAACTGGAGAAAAGAACGATGCTGATCAACTGTAGATCTGTATAATCGTCGTCGTTCTACAGAGAGAGGAAAATGGCAAGAGATGACGGACAACTGAGCACGGCGAAGCGGGCGTACCGGAACGCGGCGGAGGAGGGGAACCGGCAGGAAGAAGCGAGGTGGGCCAACGTTATCGGCGACATCCTCAAGAACAGAGGCGAATACGTGGAGGCATTGAAGTGGCTCCGAATCGATTACGACGTCTCTATCAAATACTTGCCGGAGAAACACCTTCTTCCCACTTGTCAATCTCTTGGTGAGGTCTATCTTCGTCTCCAACATTTTGAAGATGCCCTAATTTATCAGGTATTCTCTTCATTCCACGCATAGAGCGCTTTCCACTACATCTACTTATTGTCATAGTATTTTTAATAATTGAAATTTAATCACTTAATATGAAACAAATGCATATCAAATACTCCCTCATCTCGAAAAAAATAGTCACATTTGAAAAGTCAAAAATTTTAATATCCTACTTTTACTCCTCTATATTTCATATAAATTGTATTAGAGTTATAGATTTTTTCTACGATATATTAGATAAACAACATTTTCTGCGATATATTGTTATGTACACTTGTTGACTTGAATATAGGAAGAAGACTCTTTGAGCAGAACTGAGGAAGTATTACTGGGACTTGGCTCCTCTCCATTACTATTATCCCTCAATTTCCCTGAATGTATGATTGGATGGTGGTGCATGGAGGAGAGTGGGGATAACCACACCCCAATTCCCTATTTCTACACCCCGCTTAAAAATATTACACAAATACCATAGAGTGAAAAGACATAAAAACCTTTCTCCTACACCCTGATAATGTTTGGCCATGACGTGATGAAATAGCTGAGGTAGGTTTGGCCATGGTGCGATGAAATAGCTTAGGGACGTTCGGCCACCATGAGACGAACACTCTCATTTGTGTTCGGCCAGTGTGAGATGACAGCATCGGAGACGGATCTGGAGCCGGAGGGAGATGGCTGGAGATCGAGAGATACAAAAATAGGGCTCCAAGAAATTGGGATTTGCCCTAAATTGGAGGTGGCCGGTGACAAAGAAGACGATTGGACTGAAGGGGGTGATGGCAGCAGTTACTTGGACTGGAGTTGGCTCGTTGTCGCGAAGAAGATGGAGAGCAAGTTGGTGTGAAGAAGAGAGAAAGGAGAACAGTTCGTCGCTTGCAGAGGGTGGGAGGAAGAGAGATAGATCGATTAGGTTAGAAAGGGTAAAATGGGTAGTTAGGTCGATTAGGTTAGAAAGGGTAAAATGTGGGAAAAAAGTGGGAGTTAGGTGGGGGTGTAGAGAGAGATAAATGGGGAAAAAAGTGGGATGTAGAAATAGGAAATAAATGGGGTGTGGTTATCCCCACCCATAAAGGGGTGTGGTTATCCCCACCCATAAAGTAATGTAGATGATCCAGATCCCTACTGCTGTACAATTTTAAAAAAGTTTTATAGCTGTTCTTTTGCAGGTTTTAAGTTTAGAACTCTTTTAATGTAGTTCTAATAGGTCATTCTTTTTTAAATATTGTGGGTAAATGCAAGTGAGATGATTTGAACATTAGTCCTAGCAACATTTGGCTATGTCCAAATATGCGTATCAACTTTAGCAGGTAGTTATTAAAACAACTAGACGTTAGCATGCAGTGCCTAAGTACTCATCCAGCAATTAACATCTTCTGTTTGACCCCAGCTATGAATGACTAGGCTTGCAGTGTTGAACACCCAATTGCTTGTCAGGCTTTCACTGAAACTACATCTATGTGGTGATTAGGCGCGTACATGATACCTTCTCGCATCACCCAATTATTTGTAGAACCCTATATTGTCTGGGTAGTCACTCAGGCAAAGACCTTGAGCTCCTTGGTTCCAATCCTCATACCAACAAGGAGTCACATTCACCTATCAAAAAAAACAAACTGACCCCCTTGGGCCTATCGAGGCAGCTGACTAATAACTGTGCTCTTACATTAGTTGTGAGACTGTGGATTTGTATACGAATGAGCAGTATGATGGTAGGCACGACCAACTCAATCAAAATGCAGGATAAATGGAAATGTGGAACTTTGTCATTTGCATCCAAAGTGGCGTCTGGAATAATTAATGCCTACTTTTGTCTCTGTCTTTCTTCTCTACGTGTGTTAGAGATGTTTTGATATTAACCTATGTATAGGGTCTGTATTGAATTGTTTTATCATAATTGTTTATGTTGAAATGTGTGTTTGTGAGCAAGTTTGGCTTCTTGCCCTGCAAACAATGGCCAATTCCTCGAGTAGCTAGGCGTCTTTTTCATCTCCTTGCAGTTCTGTCCTTACCTTTCATCCATTCTTGGTCTTTTTCGTTGTCACTACTTTCACATGCTGCATCACCTTGACTTAATTAAATGCACAAAGGTTAATACTTTTGTTGTTTCCCATCATTTAGGAATTATTCAAATTCTTTCATTCGAAAATCCAACTAAATCCTTTTGGGCTGTATAAGATTGAACAATGTTAAGTAACCAACTCATCTAAAAGCTTAAGCTGTTACATATGGGCTCAACAATGTATATGGGCTTAACAATGTATATCAAGCTTAACACTCCCCCTCACGTGTGACCCGTTCACACGTGGAGAGATACACAAACATGCCACACCAGGGGCATCACAACCAAATAGAGTGACAACATGCACTCACAATATTCCGGGTAACAAATGCAAGCGGGATGACTCGAACTCACGACCTTGCCAAACCAAAGCTCTGATACCATGCTAAGTAACCAACTCATCTAAAAGCTAAAGCTGTTAGATAGGGGCTCAACAATGTATATCAAGCTTAACAAACAAGAAGAATTTCACTGTTAATTTTACTTAAGCTTGTAGGCTTCTTTGGAAACCCTAAATAACGAATCTTTGTGTTATGGTATGGAAGTTCATCTTCAGTACACCACATGTGATATTGGTAGTTTAACAGAAGCTTTTCAGAATATAGATTATCAATATAACTGTTTGCACTTTCCTTTGGATTGCCAAAATTGCTGAAAGAACCAAAAGAGGAAAAAAAAGTAGAAGGTGAGATTGTCAAACAAAAGAGTCTAAGGTTGTACTTCTTTACATGCATTATCTCGTCCATCAAAGAAAGGTTGTCTTTTTAGAGGTAGCTTGTGTTTGAATATTATTATTTGTTCACTTTTTATTAATACAAGCTACTATTAGGTTTTTAGAAATATGCTATACTGTCTTTTAAGTTGTTACATCAGAAAAATACCCATGGAAGGCCTTGAAGCTGAGGCATGGAACGACGTTAGAGATTGTTCTATCTTTTTGAGATGGTAACTGTGGTAAACTTGCTCAGTTCACTTATTTAGTAATGTTTTGGTGCTTCTTCCAATTGCAAGAGTTGCTTTCTCTCTCCTTCCCCACCACAAGAAAAGAACAGAAAATCAAAGTAGTCAAGTAATCAACCATACTATACATGCATGCTCACACTGCGAAAAGTTATAGGGTAACTTGTGCTGCTAGGAGATTTAGTTTTTCTCTGGTTACTTTGATTTGTTTGTTTTAGTGTTTGTTGAATATCAAATTTGTTATGTTGCTATTGGGTACTATAATTCAAACAATTACCTATATACCTTTTGTTGGCAGTTCTACCTTCAAAGTTTGATGAGTGGAGCATTGGTTGACTGCTCAGTGCTCACTGAGAAGCTTATCTTGTTCTGTATGACTGCACATGTTAAATATTGTTTATCTTGATTTCTGTATTTTATCCCAACCTAAATCTAGAAACGATGTGTGTTTTTATGTTGTAAAGCTTTCTTTGGTTTTCAATTTCTGCTCGTTCCATTTTTGTAACTTTGTAGTCACATTGTATGCTGGCAGAAAAAACATTTGGAGCTTGCAAAGGACACAAATGACCTTGTTGAGCAGCAAAGAGCCAGTACCCAACTAGGTCGAACATACCATGAAATGTTTTTACGATCTGATGATGACCATTGCTCGGTTAGGAATGCGAAAAAGTATTTCATATCTGCCATGAAACTTGCTCAAACACTCAAGGAGAACCCGCCATCTGATAAATATACTTTCTTAAAGGAATACATTGATGCCCATAATAACATTGGAATGCTGGAAATGGATCTTGATAACTTGGAAGAAGCTCAAAAAGTTCTTACCGAAGGATTACAGATTTGTGATGAAGAAGAGGTCATTGAGAATGATGATGGGCGCACTAGGCTCCACCATAACCTTGGAAATGTTTATATGGAGCTGAGGAAGTGGGATAAAGCTCGAGAACACATTGAGAAGGACATTGTGATTTGTAAGAAAATCGGGCATTGCCAAGGAGAGGCGAAGGGGTACATCAATCTTGGTGAATTGCATTACAGGGTTCAGAAATATGATGAGGCCAATCTTTGTTATCAAAAGGCACTTGATTTGGCTAAGTCCATGGAAGATGAGGATGCATTGGTTAGTCAAATCAATCAGAATATTGGAACCGTCAAACAAGCAGTCAAGGTAATGGACGAGTTAAAGAAAGAAGAACAGAATCTCAAAAAGTTAACAAGAAACATGGGCATGTCTAGGGGCACATCAAGTGAAAGAAAGTGCCTGCTGCAGCAGAATGCATCTCTTGACTGTCTTATTGAGAAATCAAGCATGATCTTTGCATGGAGGAAAGTATGTACACTATACTTTGGTTGCTTCCTTTCATCTATTATGCTCTACTGTTGAGCTCGTTGTCAAGAAATGAGTCTTGTTCAACAGCTCCACTCAACTCAGCCTGTCTCCCTATTCTTTTTTGATCTGTAATTAGATTGATTTGTAGGTACTCTTGGAACTTTTGTGCCATTTTTTAAAATGGGATTTAGTTTATGCTTTATAATATGGGGAATCTAGATTGCAAAAAATGTGTGCATGAGTACAAACTTTGTTCTGCCGGCTTGTGCCATCTGAACTTTTCTCTACTCCTTATGGTTTTCCATGAAAAAATCTTGTCTGATGTCAGGGTTTTTGAATCAGAAATCTAGTGAGTTCAACGATTTTTATAGTCATTATCTTGCTGTCAATGTTTTTTCTTTGTTATAAAATTCTTTTTTCATTAATAATTATTCACAAGTATGCGTAGTGTCTTATTCTTTCAATTTAATGAAAATATAGTTTGAAGTTCTACTAAAGTCAACCCTTCATACAAAGTACTTGGTGTCGATAACATGATTTTTGGTTTGCAAATCTGCCAATTATGTACTTATTTGCAGGGTTTACATTCGTAGCTTATGCTCATATTTTGAGCATCATAGACAGATGATGTACCATTACATGCAGTCAAGGGATACAAAGAAACTTGTACGCTTTTGTTCTTTGACCGAATGTTACGGTGTAGAACTTAATTGTCTTTTGTGTGGCTATGTACATCTTGGTGGTTTTGTGGCAGATTATAATTATATATCTGATATCCTGAAATAATTGTTTTAGCATTGCGACTTTGCCAAAAGGAAGAAGAAAATTGCGAATGAACTTTGTGACAAAGAAAAGTTGGCGGATTCATTTCTTGTCATTGGAGAGTCATACCACAAGCTCCGGAACTTCAACAAATCGCTTAAATGGTACACAAAGAGTTGGGAAACGTACAATTCAATTGGGAATTTGGAGGTAAGTGCAGGGTGGTATATGATTTATGAATACACCCACCACACGATAGATACAATGTAATGAGGATAGTATAGTAGAACTGAAGCTAGGGTCCTTTTACTTGAAATATTGATTTAAGGCTCCCCACATGTGTTGTAATTTAAGTATTAAATAGTTTAGTCCTTGAATTGGGATGGCATGATTGAAGTTTTCAGTTCATGTAGACAGTTACACATCTTTAGTTCCACTTTATGTACCTTGGTTATTTATTTAATTATTTTAGTAGTTGGTGATACTTATCCATAGCTGATAGTGATTTCAGGGGCAAGCATTAGCAAAGATTAACATGGGAGATATCTTGGATTCGATTGGTGATTGGGGAGGGGCTCTAGATGCATTTAATGAGGGCTACAGGCAAGTATTTTTTTTTGATAAGTAATAATTGTATTAGAAAAAACACCTAAAAGGAGGCGCAACCATGTACACAGGGAGCATACAAAACTGAAAAACTATACATTATCCGTAATATTAGCCAAAAAGATCCCCTTCTACCGGGCCAATGTCTTCGTTCCAGAACTGTAAGGACTGATTCATCTCCCTCTTAATCCGGGCTACATCAGTTTCTTTGTTTTCAAAAACTCTTCTATTCCTCTCTTTCCAAACATTCCACCAAACAGCCAAAGGAATAGATGCTCATTTGTTCTCTTTCCTTTTTCTATTGAAGGATTCCCACCCACTAAGCAGCTGATGAACTGATCTGGGCATAACCCAGTGCAAACCTGCACGGAGGAAGAAGGAACTCCACAGCTCCCTAACAACTGAACAGTGAAGAAGCAAGTGATCGACAATTTCCTCCTCCTCTTTGCACATGAATCACCGGTTGACGTAAATCCATCCTCTAGCTTTCAAGTTATCCCCCGTTAATATTGCTCCCCGAGCCGCTTCCCAAGCAAAAAAGCCACCATTTGAGGAGCTTTTGTCCTCCAAATAGCCTTCCAGGGAAATAGACCTTTGTCCTCCTTCCTTAAGCAAGAGTAAAGAGACTTCACCGAGAAGGTCTTCGATCTAGATCACTTCCACACCACTCTATCCTCACCCGAACCCCTCCTCTTTACCTTATAAAGCTTCTCGAATAGCCTAGCAATGTCACCAATCTCCCAGTCATGCAAATTTCTACGATACATAGGACTCCAAACATCTCTCCCTTCCAATACCTCCACGACTGAATTCACCATCTCATCTTGATTGATAGCAATATTGAACAGATTGGGGAATTCTTGCTGCACGGTAAACTCTCCACACCATTTATCCTTCCAAAACCGCACCCTCTCGCCCCCACCTATATCAAAAGACGACAGATTCTCAAAGAAGGCTCTACCTTGCAAGATACCCTTCGAAACACTCGACCCATGAGGGTAAGACACTTCCTTTGGAAACCAGTTATGACCCCCTAACCCGTATTTACTATCTACCACTTTCTTCCATAAAGATCCTCTATCCACCAAATACCTCCACATCCATTTACCCAAATTAGCAATAAAAAAATAATATTAAAAGTCTTAATATTTTTAACCCCCAACCCTCTCCACCGTCTCCCAATTAACCAAATGGTATTTTCTCTCCTCCGTTCAGGAAGTCCCTCTCCAATTTTTCAAGCCTTTTCACCACCGACACAGGAATCACAAAGAGCGAAAGCATATAAGTGGGCAAATTGGACATAACACTCTTGATCAGAGTCAGATGACCACCCTTAGACAAATATTGTCTTTTCCAGCCCGCTAGTCTCCTCTCAAATCTTTCGATAACCGAATTCCACACTTCCACATTTTTGTAGGGAGCCCCTAGGTGAAGACCCAGATATTTCGTAGGGAATCGTAGGAAGACTCCCTGTCTTACACCCAAAGAAATCTGTCAAGTTACTTAAGTTCTCCAATGTCCGAACTGGAATAATTTTGCTCTTTTCTATATTAATCTTCAGCTCCGATGCAACTTGAAATAGAAGGAGAACAATCCTGAGATAACCAACTGAGATTTACTTGCCCCACAAAAACCAATGAATCATCTGCAAATAAAAGGTGACTAACTGAAAGCTCAGACTCTCCTCCTCTATCCACCTTAAAACCTCTAATATAGCCCCCTATCACCGCCTTATCAATCAAGAAACTCAATGCCTCCATCACCATAATGAACAGAAACGGGGAAAGAGGATCCCCCCTGCCGAAGGCCTCTCGAGCTCGAAAAACCCCTGCAGGTTCGCCATTGACCCGGACTCAGTCGAGATACAAAAATAAATCCACTTTCTCCATTTGTCCCGAAACCCATACGAGAGAGCAGATACATCAAAAACTCCCAATTCACATTGTCATATGCTTTCTCAATATCCAGCTTGCACATAACTCCCGGAACCCCATATTTAATCCTGGCATCCACCACCTCATTAGCTATAACCCCCTGCATCTAGAATTTGTGGATTACCCACAAAGGCATGCTGGGACTCAGAAACTACCTTGCCAATAACCTTCTTCTACCTCCCCGAAAGCACCTTCGCTAACAATTTATATACTCCCCCCCACTAAACTAAACTGATTGGTCTGAATTCCTTTAACTCTTCTGCTCCTTTCCGTTTAGGGATCAACGTGATAAAAGAGGCATTTAAACTTCTTTCAAAATTCCCATCCACGAAAAAAGAATGAAAGACCTCCGTGATGTCTTGCTTAACCACCTCCCAGCATCTTTTAAAAAAAGCGAGGACCTGGGGCTTTATCTTCTTTCAAACTCTCAAGGGCTGCCACTATTTCCTCCTCACAAAATGGCTGCTCAAGCAACGTCGCTTCCTCACTAGAGATTGTTTTAAACGGGATCCCTCCCATCTCCACCCCGCTTCCCCCTCCACCCTTGTCAAGTTCCTCATAAAAGTCCACTACCCCTTTCTTAATCAAATCTGGATCTTCCGTCAGATTTCCATCAACCTTTAATTTCCTGATCTGGTTGAACCTTGCGTGAGCCTTTGCCATTCGATGGAATTTTTTTGTATTTTTATCCCCCTCTTCGAGCCACTGAACATGTGCTTTCTGTTTCCAGCATATCTCCTCACTAATCAACAACTTGCTGACTTCCATTTTAACCTCCTGACGACGATTGAAATCTGCCTCCCCCAAACTCCCCACGCTTTCCAAATCGTCCAGCTGCTTAATCTCCTCCATAGCCCTCTTTATTTTCTCTTCGATCTTCCCGAAAGTCTCTCTATTCCAGACTTTGAGATCCTCCTTAAGTAATTTAAGCTTCCTAGCCAACTGAAAACATGGTTTTCCTACTCCCTCATAAGAATCCCATTTAGTTTTCACCCACTACATAAAACCTGGCTCCTCTAACCACCTATTTTCAAATCTGAATGGAGTTTTTCTTCACACACGACTACCAAACTCATGAATGATTGGAGAGTGGTCTGAAATTACCCGGGGCAAACTCCTCTGAATGGTCTCACCAACCTGATCTTCCCAATCTGCAGTGATCAGAAATCTGTCCAGTCTAGAGCATTGCCTTCTACCACCTCCCCTGAACCAAGTATAGATACTACCTTCCAAAGGGAGATCCACTAATTCCTCTTCGTTGATGAAGTCATTAAAATCAGTCATGGCTTGTGACACGAACCGAGCCCCTGTACGCTCCTCAGGAAATTGAACAACATTAAAATCCCCACCCACACACCAAGGATAATTCCACGTCTCTTTGACTGCTTTTAACTCTGCCCATAAACTTGACCGATTCGACTCAGAATTTGGCCCATAAACTCCTGTTAAAACTCACATAAAACCATCCTTTTCCGCTTCAAAGAGACACGAGATTGAGCAAGAAGCTTTCACTACACCCATACTGGAAAAAAGTCTTTTGTCCCACATAACCAACTCCCCCTGCATCTCCTACAGCCTCTAGATGAACCCAGTCCGACCATCCACTCCCCCCCAAACTAAAGACCTTTGAAACATCCATGTTTACAATTTTGGTCTCGTGCAGACACACCACATTTAGATTCCACCTTTTTATAGCCTCTTTCACTACTTGTCTTTTCTTATAATCATTCGGCCCCCAAACGTTCCAGCTCAAAATTTTTGTATCCATAAAAACTAACAGGTATTCTGAACATTGCGAACTCCCCCCTCCCCTCCTTCTCCACTAGCTGCCCTCTCGAAATTGATATTACAACTCAGGTTTTTAAGCTCCCTTCTAAGTCTCCCCTTACTCTTACCCATGTTCACCCCTTTCTTTTCCTTTAATTTACCATTGAGATTTCTCTCCATTTCCATAAAAAAGTCCTCTATTTTGTCTTCATAACCTTTGCATGAAACCCCCAAAAATTTACCGAAACTTTTAGCTTTATTCCTTACCCAAGCAGATACGCCTTTCTCCTTACCTTCGTCTACTTCGATTTCAGTTTCTTCCCTAACCTCTGGTCTAATCATATTAATGGGGGTACACTCCAAGGCCTCCTCTGTGTTTTCTCTTTGCAAATCGGGAGCCCCTGTTCTGCCGTCTTCTTTCTGATTAATCGAATGAGTACCTATGTACCCCTTTCCTGTCAAACGAAAATCCCTTAACCATTCCACCTCCTCTGAGACCCCTAATTTCTCCAGCTCACTCGCTAACAGTTCTCTTTCCCTGTTCCCGAACCCGTTGAATCACGTCGTCATCCACTGTAGTCCCCTGAGAAATCTTGCCCTCATCTTCTGGGTTAATTACTGAATCCAGAACCTCCTCTCCACTATCACCTCCATCTTTCTCAGCTGAAACATTCGGGCCACTGGAAAACGTGGTTAATCTAGGACTGGAAAGATCTCCCTCTTTGCTACCATCCTGCCCCGATCCATCCTCCTTAACTTCTGACTCTTCGCAAATTGTCTCCCCACTAGATGAAGCTTTCGGACTCATTTCCGCTTCTGCATCAACAGCTTCCTCTTGTTCGACCGGATTGAATGGGTTCATAGACCCCTCAAGCAAAATATTTTCCTGTCTTAAGTCGTTATTAATACAACCCACCTTACTCCCAGTCCCCTCGCCACTCATACCCCCTTGTCCAACAAAGCCAGACTGAAAAGGCCCAGCAACCTTACCGGATAGTATTTACAACTTATGATCGTGTATCCTACTATCCTTCTGAATTATATTGATTCCCTGGAACTTGTGTTACTTATAGATGATGTTATCTGTTCTATACTTCTATAGTCTATTATAGTTCATTGAAGATATCTTGGAGTAATCTTCTGGTTGCTTCAGTGATTATGAGCCCATTTTTTTCAGGAATATTGACTTCCTTAAAATAATTTTTGGAATTTCAAGAAAATGCGAAGACTCTATTTCCGGTTATTGGTAGAACCATTGAAAATGATTTTGAAAACAGGTTTCGATGTTTGTTTGATATACCAAAAATGTGCAAGAAAACAATTAATTTATGTACCACTTGAATATTTCAAACAGAATTTTAGCAAATATAAGTCTAATGTTGACGAGGTTTAGGTATCTGCCTAACCAAAATTTTTTTGGAACGGGGTCAGGTTATTTTTAGTGTAGAAAATTATCAACGGAGCAATGTAGATCATACCATGTTTGGTAAACACATTAAAAATATGGGTATTATACTCATTTTTTGATAAAAGAAGAATTTAAAAATTAGAAAGAGAATTTTACAACAAAATGGACAAGAAGCCCATCAGAAAAAGGGAAACAACAGAAATATTACAACAAAAGGGCACATCAGGTTGTTAGGTTTGATGCAGCATCTGTATTTCCCCAGGAACTGTAAGTATGTTTCAGATCTTCTTGTAGAGACGTGTGTTGGGATGTCAGCTGACATATACTGGATTGAGTAGTAGTAGATGTGATGTGCTCGGTAAAGAGAAATATCGTAGGCTTTTTTGGAAACTGATTACCTCACTCATACGAGGCTTGATATTGCTTATGAAATAAGAGTAATGTGTTAGTTTATGCATGATCCTCATACTTGTCATCTGGAGGCCAATAACCATATCTTAAGGTACCTAAAATCATTGGGAAAGGTGTTTTGTTTAGGAGATATTGCCTCTTGAGGTTAAAAATATACACTGATGCTGACTCGGTTGGATCAATTAGTGGTAGGAGGTCCATCATAGGACATTGTTCCACTTTGGCAGGAAACTTGATCACTTGGAGAAGCAAGGAATAGTCGGTTGTGGCTCATGGAGTGTGTGGACTTGTGTGGCTTAAGGATCCGTTGAAGGATTTAGGAATTTTGAGTTTTGAACCAATGAGGTTATAAATTTGATAGTAAGGCAACTATTCACATTATAATCCACTTCAGCATGATTGAACCATGCATATTGTCTGACATACACTTTTATCAAAGAGAACTTTACTAGTGGAGTTGTATTGCACTCCATATGTAGTCTATCCAGCTTGTCGATTTATTCACCGAAGGACTTAGCAGTAAATTGTTTCATCCTATTGTATGCAAGCATGAGAGATATCTATGAACTTGAGGGGTACAATAGAATTGTTTGCCTTTTTTCTGTAACTTATTGTATTTATTGAATGGATTTCTTTAACTCTTATTTCTGCTTGGGTAAATAGTAGAGATATTGAGTGTTATCTAGACACTCAACCATTTCCCCGTAATCTCCACTCTCTCTCCATAATTCCGTATTATTTCTCAAACCCATTTTTCACAGCAAACAGTTTGCTTTGTGGCTCATGAATTTGATGCGATTCCCAGCCTCATAATGGTAACTAGTGATACACCCGTGCGTTGCACGGTTTGTACATGTGTATAAAATTATATATTAAATTAAAGTTGAATAATATGTAATTAATTTTTTTAATATGAACAACAATAAACAAAAAATAATAAACAGTAAAATTAAATATAGAAAATCCTATAAATTTGAAAAAAATAATATAAATTTTGGAATACTTTTTATATACAATAATTTTTGTTCAACATGTACGATTATTGCAACTATAAATATCACATAGTGACTCTAGCATACATCCAACTGATGATAACCAAAAACATGTTTTCAAATGGAATCTTATATTAGACAATGACTTACCATGATTTTTATTCATAGACATTGTGTAAGACATAATCAACAAAAAATGTTTTATCTGGAATTTGAAAGAAATTCTAGGATCAAATAGTATCAGTGACATTCTTGGAATCAAAAGAGTACCACCAGAATTGCCTTTTGAAAGAACTCAACCTTCTAAAACATGGTTTCTCAGCCTTATAACAATGAATCTCGTGTCATTGCATAACTCAAGTGAATAGACTATGTTACGAAACAACATTATTTGAGTTCCAACCTTCAAATTTAACTCACAGTTTGAGATTTCAGAATATGTAATTCAATTGAAATATTCACGAGTATGTATCGTTCAAATTTAACTCACAGTTTGAGATTTCAGAATATGTATTGTTCATTGATGTGATGTAATTAAAAAAAATGCATCTTAATTTTTATATGACTATTTAATTGAAACCACACAAAAAAACATGTATCTCTTTCAGCAACATAACTTATATATTACATTTAAATTTTCAATTACATAAAAAATTAACAAAAAAAAAAGAAGAGAAAATGTCACTCTAATTTGAACATGACATAAAGTTCTTGGCCGAAATGATACGATATGGGACATCCACTATTTTTTTTTGATAAGTAAGAAATGATACAAACAAAGAGCGACAAAACAAGTGTTGCGTCCTGTGTATACTGGGAGTATGCTCAAAAGATCATAAAATACTAAAACTATCCACAAACTCTACAAAAGAATTTCCCCCAGACCCTATTGAATCTGAGCACTTAAAAACAGCAGTTGAAGAATAGCATTCTTCAAAAACAGACAAAGGCCTTTCCTCATCTTTGAAAGCTCTTCTATTTCTCTCACTCCAAATAACCCAACTCACTCCCTAGGGAATAGTACTCCAATTGGGGTCCCTTTTCCCACTATTATACAAAGACCAACAGAGAATTAATTCCTTGATAGTACCAGGCATTAACCATGAAATATTGAAGAGATATCAAACTCCACAGCTCCCTCGTCGCCGTGCAATGAAGCAAGAGATGGTTAACACTCTCTCCCGTCCCTCTGGGCATGAAACACCAGTTCACATACACTTTGCCACGCTTCCTCACATTGTCCTGTGAGGATAGCTTCGTTTACTGCCTCCCACATAAAAAAGGTTACTCTTGCCGGAGCTTTAGCCTTCTCTTCCAAAGTTCCTCTGAACAATATAATACGATTTAACATTAAACGTTGAGTGTAATTATCATATGGTGGCATTCAGATGTTTAAAAATGGTCTTTTCTGTTAAGCCATTTGAAGTTGGGTGTTGGATATATAGTTCATCTTGCATCAGATGTTTTGATTCTCTCCCTCTTCGAAGGCACTCGTAACTTATGCTGGCTGGGAGATGTTAAAGCTGCCTGAAGTGCAATACCGAGGGTTTAATATGGAAATTTATGTACATTGATGACTATACACTGTTGCATGTTGCTACTATTTGTTCGTATCTAGTCCTTGCAGCGGGGTAAAATAGTAAAGACAAGACCGGTGGAAGGTATAGCGTCACTCACGGGACAATGAAGGGGGATGGAAAGGGAGTGAGAGAGCAGGCTAACTAGACGAGAGAGAGGATCAAACCGCGGTAGAATTCTTCTAAGGAGTTTGAAGAATTATCTTGTGTGTTATAAATGAGGTAACATAGGTATTTATAGGCACACAATTATGACCTCACGTGACGGACCATGCTCGTCTGTACAATGCTGTGGTGGCATCTCATTGGCTTGCTTATATGAGTCCTCATGATGCTGCCGTGTGTCCACTTGGGGAGACCATCCGCGGTTCTCCCATAGGCCCTACCTAGGCCGAGTGCGTCCATGCTATGGCTAAGCTCCATTCTCCAGCCTCCAAAGTCCAAACCATCACTCCTTTGTGATCCCAAATGCAGGGCTAAGGATGTTGCCAACGATGGAGCGGGACCTTTCCTGCATGAAGTCGCAGTGCTTTGGTCGAGCCCTTCCAAGGCACTTGCGGTAGACAAAATACAAGGGTTACATTCCTAGTCTAAGCAATACTATGTTTAGGTAAGACTATATGTGGCCGTTAGTGCCGTAAAGAAGTTTGTACAAGGGTTGCTGGCTTGTGTGGGTCAAGGCCATGCGTGGGCCACGTGTCATCTGTAAGGGATACTTATCCTACATTATTCAACAAAGCAAGGTTGAAGAGCCCTTATTGTTGCTTGCTCACTTGTTAATTAATTGAAAGAATTTGAAGTAAGAAACAAATGACTTAAAATTAAAAAGAGAGCTAAAGTAAATAGTTTTAGTACGGTCTAGTTCTTCCTTTTTGAAGTATACACCTAGTGTACAAAAGACACATCACCTATTTTGACACTTTTTGTATTTATTATCTTATTAGAAAAAAGAAAAAGAAAAAGAAAAGAGAGATAAAGTATTTATAAATAAATAAATAATAGAAAACCAAAAGTGAATCCCTGCAGCTCCAAACTCCATATAAAGCAAAATCATCTATGTATTAAGTTTAATTATGTTGAAAGTATATTGAAGGAAACATTCTTGAGTAAATTGCTTTCAAGAGGTGAAGTTGTTTGGTGCTCACCAAGTAATTCTGTGTTGCAGGATTGCTTCTCGGGCAAACCTACCTTCTGTTCAGCTATCTGCATTAGAGAATATGCATTATAGCCAAATGATGCGATTTGATAATCTTGAAGAAGTCAGGTAATACAAGAATGGAAGCTACTTTACCCTCTTTGGCATCTTACTGGTCTTTAACAAAAGTAACTCTTGTGGAAACATGGTCTGAGAAAGAACTTCAGAAGGTTTTTAATTTTTGTGCTTAACTTTGGCCACTATCAAGTGGATTTTATTGGTTTCCTAAACTACAGAACTTTGATTAATATACGTTAGGTATCCAGGTAGCTAAACTAAACCTGTCTTATCCATTGTTAAATATTTTTGTTCCTATGTAGGAGATTGCAGTTACTGATAGACAAACTAAAGCAGTCAAACAATAGCGAGCTTGAACCACCAAATATACCAAAGGATTGCTGCTCTGAAACAGAAACAGAAGGAGATGATCGATTATCAAATAGGTCTGACATGAGCTATTCACCAAAGATGTGTACATTAAAATCTCGTGCTTCTGAGGAGGATCTAGAGAATGACATTCCCTTGATTTCTCTTCTCCGTTCAAGTAACTGTTCATCTAAACTCAAAGCTGTTCATGTGGCAAAGCAATTTATTTCTGCCGATCCAACTAAAGCTTCTCCAACAAGCATGTCTAGATGTACCAGTAGGCAGGCAGCTGGCCGTAAACGTGCCCACCTAATCCTTTCCGATGATGAAGGTGAAAACGATGAGGTACAATGTCCAAGAGGAAGGGTTCACAAATCCCCACGAGAAGTTGTTGTCACTTCTAATGAATGTGAGTTATTAGGTTATTTCTTCTTCGTGCTTGTACTAATACAGAAATGAGCTCTTACCTTTTTTTGGCTTGATTGCAGTCAAGAGTAGATATAATCTGAGTCCTGTTCGTGGATCCCAGGTTAGAAGTCCTTTCATTGCAACTCAAACAGAAAAAAAATCTATTTAGTGGTGGAGGTTGTTGCTTAGTGCTTGATTCTTTTGGATTGGCAGGGTGTTTCACCAGTTATGTCCAAATGTGCAATAAGTTCTTGTACTCCTGTAAATCTTGAAGAAAGCACCTGTTCCTACAAATCTAGAAGCCCCAAACTAGCTGCTCAAGATACTAAGGATGTCGGATTCTCTAGTGCCAATGAAGTTGTTAATATGTCCCATTCTGGTGCAAATAGTTTCAAATGCGATGGTGGTGTTTCTGGAAGCACATGTCATAAACATAATGTATCCAAACCCATGTCTCACACTTGTCATGATGACGCTTGCGTGAGTACTTCATTAACATTCAGGAAAATAATTACATTTCATCATCTTTGAGATTGTGTTCATTTTCAATATTGATGTATCCACAATTGTTGATAATTTATGTTGTGTTTATTCATTATATTTATCTTGATGTATTACTTCTTCAATCAAAAAAATATGTTGATGTATTACTTTAGCTCTAAGCATGCCCCTTACACTTGCTGTAGCTCAACCAAAACCAGCCCCAACTTGTTCTAGTTTTTATTCCCATGTTTAATGTTTTCTTTAACTTGTTGATTGCAGCATCATATAATATTCAAAATCGAGGATGATTCTGTTCATGTAGAACCAGGCTCATGTAAAATTGGTGATAGGCTCAGTGTGGAGGACATCAAGGCTCAAGCAGCATGCTTATACTACTTACAGCTCACTCTGGGCAAGAGATCAAAGGGTATAGTTTCAGGTTCTGAAGTTTTCTGATCTTTGTATTTTGTGGTAAATAATTCTTGAAAAATGGCCAGGTTGCAAAATTCGAATATTGACATAATGAAAATAAGCTAAAAATAATTTAGGTGAAGTTAGCCTAATGCTTTTAGCTTTTTAGCAATGTAGTGTGTATACACACCATTATCTATCACTAGGTATACTTTCTGATATCTTGGGTAAGCATGTTCCTTTTTCACTTAAGATACTTTTTGCTACGTTCTTTTTTAACTTTCTGAAAAATTCACTTTGAAACCGAAACAAGATTTTTCGGAATTACTGATATAAACAAGTGGCTGCAACTTGTTAAGGTGTACTAAAGAGTAAAGACATGGAAAAGACACTTCCACGTCTCAAGCTTTGCTTTGGGAAGTCTTATATGAAGTGGGGCCTACTTGAAGCTTCCATACTTCAGTTAGAGTCTAAATTTAAATTTTATTTCAGTTTATTTACTGTATATTTTTAATTTTTTAGAGTTACGGGTATTTTAGTACTTTCAGTGGTCATACTATTAACCCATGTGCCTTATGTAAATATTCTGTTAGAGATTCTTGTATGAATTTTGTTTTAAGTTGTAGTTTAGAGTTGGAATACATATCCTATAGGTCTTTGCAGAACCATTAGGGGTGGCCCAATGGTAGAACTCGGGCTTCACTGTGGGGTCTCAAGTGTCCTTTATCATGTTCGGAGAGTACGTTTCAAAAATGCCATAGAAATTGGTTTATGCAAAAAATTATATATATAGGTGAGTTATTAGTATTTGCGACCAATCTTTGACCAAATGTTGACCTAAGTTCCATTGATTGGAATTAGAAGCAAATTGTAAATTATTAATTTATATTTCGAGAAGATACAATTAGTATATTTATTTGCTCAAAACCAATTTTAGCTGAATGAAAAATTAATGCACAAAGTGAGCAACTTGGCATTATAGTTGAAGAGAATAGGTATATGGAAAGCCATATCTCACAATGTGAAAATAAAGTGTAAGAGCATTTATTCATAGGTGCACTTTATGGGAGTGTAATCATGTGTTCCAAGGTACATCGTAGTCATGTCACATGTATGGTAGCCGAAGGCTAACACAAAGCAGTTGCGAGGACTCAAAGCAATTGTGGTTCTTGTCCATCCTTGTCGAAGAAAGTCCTGGGTATCAAAGTAGTTCACCAGAAGATCTTGAATTGTTGTGCTGCGATTGTGAGGTTAAGAAAGTCGTATCTTGGAGATGATTGCGGTAGACCGAGAGCACTGTATACAGGGCAATTTCACCGTGGAGAAAGAGTATAATTCTTGCCTCGACTTTACACCTATATTTTATCCAACAGTTTGCTCAAATATCATCTTTTCTAGTTTTATCATATCCATCTTAACTTTCTCATATACACCAAAGTCGTTTTAAAGTTATTGCATCTAGGTTCCCAACAATCTATACTACAAAATTAATCTCCCTTCAACTTATACGTCTATCACATGATACTTCACACACATTGCCCTTCTCATTACCTAATCTGTCATCATTATGACTAAGTTCAGCTTCAGCCTCATTTTCTCTATCAGTATTTTGTCTTTGATAACAAAGTTGACCATTGTGTAATATCTCTTGCCCGCCAAGCTGGCTACTGCTACTTCATGCGTAACCCGTTTCCCGTTGAAGTTCGTCAACGATCTTTGTTTTATTCCTCATTTCAAATACGTTTGATTAAAATATTTTGTCTAGTCTTCTATTTTAGCACTGCCTTGGACTTAATAATAAGGGAAACCTCATAACCAAATAGCATACAACTGTTCAATCTCATTATACTGTTTTGTCGATCCATGTATCACTAAGGTAGAAGGTGATCCTCAGTACTTTAGATTAATGGGTCCTGAGAAGTTTCTCCGACCAATCCGTAATTTTAACTATATACATGTCCTCTTTTTATGTTAATATGCCCTACATTTGCTTCTTACATCTTTAATTAATTCTTACCAAATTATCTCAATCTCATTTTCGTATTAGGCCTATTTCCCATCATTCAGCATATGAAGTGTGATGGAAAAGCTTTAGAGTCCTTGGAAGCAATTGATACGGTTCAGGAATACTTGTGTGGAAAGCGCTGGATTGAAGTTTCTATTGATGGTAAGTCTTTAGCGCAACCATATATATATATATATATATATATATATTATATATATATATATATATATATATATATATATATATATATATAATAAATTTTTTTATGTTGTATGTTTATATAATTGGTAGAAGAATGATTAAAGGCCAGAGTTTCAATTTCAAGCTATTTTCTTTTATTCCTTCCTGCAATCTTCTAGCTTCTTAACAGGTGATGGCATGAATTTGATTGGAAAGCATAATATAATGAAAAAGTCAAACAAGTTATATTTACAATAAAAGCCCCTAACTTAAATGTTACATGACTTATTAGGAATTTTTTTTGACCATCGCACTATTTGGGAATATCAGTTTGACAATCATACTCATACTATCGAAATTGCTAACATGACCAAGGTACTCCTAGTTTTGCTTTAAATTGAACCCAAATCACGCTCATCCATTTAATTTTAACGGACTTATTAGCAACATCAGCAAGTCTGTTATATTTTAAAATTAAACGGCTGCTAACGATTTGGGTTCAGTTCAAACCGAACCTAGGAGTACGGTGGTCACATTTGCAATGTTGATTTATGATTGTCAAATTTCTTTTCCCTCAATAATATGATGTTTAGAAAAGTAGTTTTTTCAACTTATGATTTTGGACTTGTTTGTCCAAGAAAAGGGATAAAGGCTCACCTATACAGCTAGGGGGTAGGTTAGCTTTCCATAAAAATTAATGGGGAAGGTTACAATGATTACTTTCTCTCACTAACCATTGATGGTTACTATTATATTATCAATTGGATTAAAAATTAAAGGCTAAGATATATTGATTAGTTGGTGATGCGATTAATTCACCTCAAAAGAGAGAAACATGCCAATGTAGTGAAAATACTGCCTACATTAAAAGAGAGAAACATGCCAATGTAGTGAAAATACTACCTACACTGAGATTTGGGGTCCACATTGAAGCCTAAGTAATGGACTCAGGCAAATCTAAATATACACCTTAGATTTTCCTAACAGAACACATGTTGGCATCCTGTTTGGTTTGTGATTCCCCTCAGTTTATCTCTCCGCGCGTCAGCATCGGTCGCACGTGAGGGGTGTGTTAAAATTGTTCTGCATGAGTTGGTTACTTAACATAAATGACCGGAATCAGCTGCGGATTAGTTTGCCAGAGTGCCGTTTATCAGTTTTTAGGATATTCTGATATCTGCGAAAGGTTATCTTGCTGAGATGTGCTTCTAAGCTACTTATCTTGCTGAGATGTGCTTCTATGCTACTCCCTCCATCCCTTAATTGTTGTTATGTTTGACTTTTTTTGGTCAAACTGGATGTTTTTTTGAAAAAAATATACGATTACATGTTCTATGATTTTGAAAAAAATTTAAAAATGAATGTCAAAATTGCATAAAAAAACATTCAGTTTGGCCGAATAAAACAGAACAATAATTTAGGGACGAAGGGAGTACTAGACAAGAACTATTTTTGTTATTTCAGTAAATCACTGGACCTTTTGGTAGTTTGACTAAAGTTATGCATCATACTGTTAATGTTATTTAAAGCATGAGCTATCCGTTCTGATGTAGGAGCTTCATGCTGATTTCATACACTAAACACTCCATTCATATTGAGCAAAGCTGCTTCTTAGTAATTAGTCCTTGACTATGTTTCCTGCAGCTTGGGTACCAAAGCGTTTGTTGAAACTTTATATTGACTGTTGCATGGAGCTTTCTGAGCCACCCAACTTGAAGTTGCTTATAAAGTTGTATAATTTAGAGGTAAGGGTGGAGTTGTGATATTCTTATCTATTGGTGGAAAGTAATGTACTCATGCTTCATTTCTGTTCCTGTTCTAGGACTGTAGTTTGGATGTTTTTTCTTTGTCATAAATTTTAAAAACGGCATTCTGGGTGTTCAAATGTTTTACTAATTGGCTCTTTCTGTAACATTTATGCCAGGTATCAGAGGATGAAATTGTTGTATCTGATTGTGAATTGCAAGATATGTCAGTAGCGCCATTACTGAATGCCTTGAACTTGCACAAGACCATTGCTGTATTGGACCTTTCTCACAATCTGTTAGGTAATATGTCATGCTTTCTTTTCTGTACTCGCAATTCCTTAATGGTGGACATTGCCTCCTTGTATTAAAAAGGAGCCTATGAACCAGCAATTGATGCACCTGGGTTAATACGTCACAGCTGTGTCATTGGCCAATTGCAAATGTAGTAAGAGGTGCTTGTCATGCAATATATTTGATTTCTATTTGTTATTTACTCATTTCCTATTTCTGACAGGAAATGAAACAATGGAGAAACTACAAAAGGTATTTATGTCATCAAGCCAAAAGTATGGTGGCTTAGTTTTGGATTTGCACTGCAATCGCTTTGGTCCAACCGCTTTGTTCCAGGTGAGTCTCCTTGATACGCTTAAGCATCCATTTTCTGTGTAATTGCCTTGCAGTATTTACAGTAACAGATGATCATTAGTCATAGACTAAGGCAAGACCTGTATTATCAAGTTAGTATGGACAAAAGTTGTCGCAGTTAGTATGTCCTGTGATTCATCTCATAAGTAACTCTTACGGTTACCTAGTTTCCCATACCTAGGGTTTCATATGTTTCCTTTTCTTGCTCCCTCTTCTTGTGACTTGTGCGTGATCGCCATTCTTCCATACCTCTTATTCTCCTATAATAGGGTGCCTTTTTCACAAGCAAGTTAGCAAGGCTGTTACATTAGTGCCTGAAATTGGGGATCGGTATACTAGTAACCTGACATGCTTTGGCAAGGGCACTCAAGCAATGACCTTGAGGTCCTTGGTTCCGGTTCCCATACCAACAAGGGGTCACTCTTACCTATCAAAAAAAAAAAAAAAGAATCAGATTATTCTGAACTTCTGAAGTAACTACTTTCATATTTATGTTTTTGGCACAATAAGATTTCTTCCTCTTGCACTTTTTTATAGCCTGTTTTTGAATGTTGTATAGTATTGCTTCAGACTTTTCTTTTTTCCCTTCACCTATGTATAGATTTGCGAATGCCCCGTGTTTTTTGCCCGGTTGGAAGTTCTTAACATCTCTGGGAACCGTTTGACCGACGGATGTGCATCTTACCTTTCCACTATCTTGCAAAATTGTAAAGGTAACTAATTTGTGTAGTCATTAATTTGAATAGTATTTTATCATCAGTGCAAAAAGGTCATCAAACCGTATTAGTTATCTTTTTCTAATCATATCGAAATTTATTTGGTGGTAACTAGTTGAAGAAAATGTGGTTTTGTTGAATTTCTACATAACGCTTGTAGAGTCTTAAGTTACAATTTGTCTGCTTAGAAAATTCTTTCTTTTGCAGCTCTTTATAGCTTGAATATAGAGCGCTGTTCTATCACGTCTAGAACAGTTCAAAAGGTTGCTGACTCACTGGATTCTGGATCTGTTTTAGCACAAATTTGTTTGGGTACTTAAAGTACAAGTCGATATATATTTCATCATTTTCTTAATTTTAGTTGGTACACTACTAATCTCTTATTCAACAGGATACAATAACCCTGTATCTGGAACTGCCATCGTAAATCTATTGGGCAAACTTGCTACATTAAAAAGGTTGGGGTCGTTTTTTGTTCCTTTCTTACAAAGGTGGATTCAATTTTCTTAATAAAGACGACTGTAGGAATTTCTTATGAATTTGGTTTGCTGCAGATTTTCAGAACTCAATCTAAATGGTATAAAACTAAGCAAATATGTGGTTGATAGCCTTTGCCAACTTGTCAAAACCTCATGCTTGTCTGAATTGATGCTTGGGGAAACTAGTATTGGAACTGTGAGCGACATTTATATCTTTTTACATCATTATAGTAATATAGTTTTTGATAGTTTCTTCCATGTGCGCAAGATGTTATATATATTGAACATTACAATGATGATTATGCAGGATCAAGCTTTACAGTTGATGGAGTCATGGACCAACGAGACTCGGGAATTGTTGAAGCTTGACCTATCATCTTGTGGACTGTCATCTGAGTATATTGTCAGGCTCAATAATAATGTTTCTTTGATCAGTGGCATTCTTGAGCTGAATATTGGAGGGAATCCCATCATGATAGAGGTCCTTTTTCCCCCTTGATTTCATTGAATTGGCATGATATTTGCATTATAGTATTTGGTGTGTGCGTGTATATATGTTATAAGATAATAGTGTTATGGGTTTGTGGGCGTGCTGTGTATGGGCCGAGGTATATAGTATATATACTTGGCTTGTATCTAGTTAGGAGGTGAATCAATAATATTGGAAAAGCTATGTATTTCTCTCTTTTCTATCCAAATGAATTCTCTCTTTCTTCTACCACTGTCTTATTCACGCTTTGATTATTCAATCACAGTATATGGAGAGAGAGAGAGAGAGAGAGAGACCAAGGGCAAATACATTGGCAACACAACAAGCAGAGAGCATTGGGATTTCTCCGTCTCTTTAGAGAGAGTCACCAAGAGCATATACCTTGGCAACAGGATTTACTGTGATTGAACACCCTCTTACATCTTATAACATGCTTACTGACTTCCAAGGACACTCGGTCCCTGGTCCCATATGCTCAAGAACCCATCTCCTCCATAGCTGTCCTCCAGCCCGGATGGCCCACTACTTCAGAAAAATATTTTTTGAATAAAATATGACTTAAGGAACCTGATAAAGAATCATACTCATATGAGGGAGTGCAGAGCTGTTGATGGACTCATTGCGGACAGGTACGCTTGGCTTCTTGAATAGCAGTTTGAACATCCAGATTAGATAGAAATGATTCGGACCATGGGTAGAGGGACTAGATCGAAAGGGATGGAATTTGATGTATTGTTATATATAACTTTTGGAGGATGTGGTCGACGAGAATACACTGGTTGAATAGGAGGGTAGGGAATCAGTGTGGTTGGTGGTTTAGGAAAGGTCTTGATCACATGATGAATGAGGGACTCATTCTCAGGATCAGAGAGGGATGGGCTCTAAGTCACATTGTAGATAGACAAAACTCGTGAAAGGTAGCATAATCAGAGACCAGATATCAATTCAAAGTCTAAAGAAAAGCAACAACACCCTTTCTTGTATGGTGCATTTGATCATGAACAAAACAGATACATACGAAGATTTTGGGTGATACAGGGAATTACAATGATGAAAGCAAGACTTGGTACAGGATCTCCCCCTGAAGAACAAAGAGGGGCACCTGATTAATAAGTTGCAGTTAAGACTGCATCAAACTAGAAAGTCCTTGGAACATGCTTGCTTTTGGAATGTAAGGGCCCTGGCAACTTCCACCATAGGGTTAATCTTCCTCTCAACAACACCAATTTGCGGATGTGCATTTACTGCAAGATAGTGGGGAAGCGATTATATAAACATGTATGATAGAGGTAGTGAATGGGATAGATAATTTTCCTTAACATTAGAATTTAAGCTGGGGATAAGAATTGCGAATATATGACCCATGATGTTTTGGCCAATAATCATGAGTATGTTGACTGCAAGAAACGTGTCGTATATGTCATACATAGTTTATATAATCGCTTCCCCCAATTTAATGTGGTTTAGGTTTTGTTCTTTATTAACATAAATCAGTTTTTTTTTTTGATAAATAAGATAGATTTATAAATAACTTTTTTTAATATATACCTTACTTATCAAAAAAAGATAGATTTATAAATAACTGCCTCAAAAGAGGTCAAGCGTCCTATATACATCGGAAGAAAACATTGAGACCCCACTAACTACCAAAAATATTATCCACTAAATCTACAAAAGGATTAGAACCATGCGAGAAAGCCTCCGAACACCAAAAAAATAGCAGCTGCAAAACTTGATTTTTGATTTCTTCCAAGGTCTTTTCCTTGTTTTCGAAAGCTCTAAGGTTCCTTTCTTTCCAAATGGTCCAGCACACAGCCAACGGTGCAGTATCCCAGACACTGTTTTTCCTTCTATGCTTATAAAGGGTCCAGCACAGGAGGAGTTGTTTGATCGAGTTAGGCATCACCCAAGTAACTTTGAATAAATTCAGCACATAGTTCCAAATCTCCCTAGTGAAAGAGCAGTGGATCAGAAGGTGATTTGCACTTTCTTCGTCGCTCTTACACAAAAAGCACCAGTTAGTATAGATTTTCTTATGCTCCCTCAAATTTTCTCCTGTTAAGATAGCTTCAAGTGCAGCTTCCCACATAGAAAACCTCACTCTAGGTGGAGCGTTTGCCTTCGAAACGCTCTTCCACGGAAATACCATGTCACTTGTAACTAGGAGGTGGTACATGGACTTAACTGAATAATTCTTGTCTTTCTTTCCATTCCACACAACGGTGTTGACTGAATTCATGTCCATCTTTTGCTTGTACAGCAGCTCAAAGAAGTCCCCCAAAATCTCCACTTCCCAATCTTGTAAATCCCTCCTAAAGAAAGGTTCCAAGCTAGAGCTACTGAACTAACAAATTCCTCCTTATTCACAGCTAGCTGGAACATAGACGGAAAAGCACGCTGTAATTCTACTTCCCCGCACCTTTACCGAGTCCCCTTTTCCCACATTGAAGGAGATAAAACGTTTCACCAAATCCCATCTCTTCCTGATGTTTTTCCAGATCCACACCCCTACACTAGACTAAACCTCATTGGGATTCCACAAATGGTTCCCTAGCCCATACTTGGCCACCACTACTCCCCTCCAAAGAGCTCTCTTATCAGTCAAGTACTCCCACAGCCACTTCCCCAAAAGAGCAGAGTTAAAAGCTTTAAGCCTTTTGACTCCCAAACCTCCATTCTTTAAGTTGGAGCAGACTGTATCCAACTTTACCACATGATACTTCTTAACTTCCATTTGGCCTTCCCACAAAAAGTCTCTTTCCAGTTTCTCTAATCTCTTGGCCACTGAAACCGGGACATCAAAAATTGACATGAAGTAAGTAGGCAAGCTGGATAACGTACTCTTTATTAAAGTCCACCCTTTGACAAATACTGTTTTTTCCATCCCGCTAATTTGCGCTCAAACCTTTCGATAACCGGATTCCAAATGTTCTTATTGAAAGAGTGAGCCCCAAGAGGTAATCCAAGGTAAGAGGTTGGTAGAGTACCAACCTTACAACCAAAGAAATCTGCCATATTACCAATAGGATCCACCGTACCGATAGGAAAAATCTCACTCTTCTGGATGTTAATCTTCAACCCAGAGGCAGCCTGGAAAAATAAAAGGACCATCCGGAGATACCCCAACTGACTCAAATCACAAAAAACCAACGTATCATCCGCAAAAAGCAGGTGAGAGACCATACCATCATCCGCAAAAAGCAGGTGAAACCCCTGATGAAACCTCTCGAAGTGGCAATATCCATAATCTTACTAAGAGCTTCCATCACAATTATGAAGAGAGACGGAGACAGCGGATCTCCCTGACGAAGTCCCCTTGAACTAGCAAAAAACCCTGCCAACTCCCCATTCACTAAAACTGAGAATTTGACAGTGGAAATACAGAATCGAATCCACTCTCTCCAAACTCTCCCGAACCCCATCCTAGATAACAAATAATCCAAAAAGCCCCAGCTCACGTGATCATAAGCCTTTTCTATATCCAACTTACAAATAAGGCCTGCCTCTCCGCTTCAAATCCTCAAGTCCACTGCCTCATTAGCAATAAGAACCACATCTATGATTTGATGACCACCCACAAACGCATGTTGAGAAATCTGAAATCACCTTACCTAGCACCCTTTTTAATCTGATAGAGAGAACTTTTGCGATAATCTTGTAGACCCCCAAATGACTGATAGGCCTAAAGTCTTTTATGTTCTCCGTGCCCGCCTTTTTTGGAATAAGCGCAATGAAGGATGCATTAAAGCTCCTCTCAAATCTTCTGTGAGCGTGGAAAAAATTGAACACCCCCATCAAATCATCCTTTACCAACTCCCAAAATTGCTGAAAAAATGCCATTGGAAAACCATCAGGTCCTGGGGCTTTATCTCCTCTCATATCCCGAACTGCTGCAAATACTTCCTCTTCAGAAAAAGGAATTTCCATCCCCTTCTAATCATCCGTGGTGAGAGTTTTAAAAGGAACCCCCTCCAGTTTAAAAAATGAGTCCTCTTCTTCCTTATACAAACCTTAGTAAAAATCTGTTGACTTCATCCTCTCTTTCCAGCAATACCCCGTTAATGCTTACCTTACGGATCTGATTACATTGTTTGTGAATACTTGCCATACGATGGAAAAACCTCGTGTTATTATCCCCTTCCCGCAGCCACTGAACCTTCGTTTTCTGTTTCCAGTTAAATCCTCGCTTCTGAGAAGTCTTTGAATTTCTGATTGGAGCACAGCTCTTCTGGCAGATTCCTCCCTGTTCAAACCATTAGCGCCTTCTAGCACATCCAAGGATCTCACCTCTTCATGGGCCTTATCCAGTCTCTCCCTAAGGATTCCAAAGGTCTGTTTGTTCCATCTTTTAAGATCCTCTTTCAAGCACTTCAACTTTCTCGCGAAACTGAAGCAAGGATCACCTTCTACCAAATATGATTGCCATTTACATTTCACCCAGTCCTTAAAGTCAGGTTCTTCAAGCCACATTATTTCAAACCGAAAAGGAGACTTCGCTTTTTGCACCCCTTCACAGTTCAGAACAAGCGGAACATGATCTGAGACTATCCTAGGCAAACATTCTTGAGAACTCCCCCCAAAAATCTCTATCCACCCAGTCGACACTAGAAATCTGTCAATTCTCGAACACTGATTCAACTCACTGTTTCTAGCCCACGTAAAAGTACCCCCTACAAGAGCTAAATCAACTAATTCCATATCGTTAATGAAATCATTAAAATCTACCATGGCAGGAGAGAAAGAACTGTCCCCCGTTCTTTCATGAGGAAATCTGATTACGTTGAAATCCCCGCCTATACACCAGGGGGACTTCCACCTATCAATCACAGCTTTAAGCTCTGCCTACAGCTCTCTACGATCAGCATCCACACAAGGACCATAAACACCTGAAAAAATCCATTTTAAACCGATATTACTATTTTCAAACGGACATGATATAGAAAATTTGCCAACCATCCCATCAATTCTGTCCACTACTCTACTATCCCAAATCACTAAAATACCTCCAGAAGCCCCGACAGCATCCAAATGCACCCATTTGGACCATCTGCCACCTCCCACACTCATAACTATTTGTCTGTCGACTTTTGCCCTTTTAGTTTCCTATAAACAAATCACATGAGGTTTCCATTTTCTAAACGCCGCTTTAATCACTAGTCTTTTGGAAACATTGTTAATACCCTCACATTCCAAGAAATAATACACATTGCCATAATACAAACCGGAAATGATTAAACAATTGATTACACCCCCTTAGCCTCCTTCTCCACTTGGTCGAAGTTCAGACTGCAACTCAGGTTTCTTAGCTCCCTGTTGTTGCTAACACGACTCTTAGATTTGCTGGTACTAATCCCCCTGCCCTGCGAACATAAATTAGTTTATTAGGGCATGGTTAGTGTTGTCGAAGAAGAAAAGCAATTCACTTGTGTTGAAGCCGATAACCATAAAACAGTTCGGCAAAACAATATATATGTTTGTACAAGTTACATCAAGGTCCCTACAAATATAATGATATATAGTATAACACGAAATATACATATAACTATATTCTAACACTCCCCCTCAAGCTAGAGTATAAATGTCACACTTGTTACAAATATAACCAATTTTAGTCCCATTCAATGACTTGGTAAACACATCCGCAAGTTGATCCTCGGTTCTAACATAGCTCGTGACGATCACCTTTTCTTGAAGTTTCTCTTGAACAAAATGACAATCAATCTCTATGTGTTTCGTTCATTCATGGAACACTTGGATTTTAGGTAATATGAATGGCTGCCTGGTTATCACACCATAACTGCATAGGTAATGAGTTACCAATGCCAATCTCACCTAGGAGGTGACGAATCCACACAAGCACACACGTGGCATTAGCCATAGATCTCAACACCATCGGTTGTTTCTTACTCTTCCAAGATACCAAGTTACCCTCGACAAATGTGCAATATCCTAAAGTAGACCTCTCGTCAGGAGACCCTTCCCAATCAGCATCAACAAACCCTTCAACTCGCATATGTCCATGAACACAATATAGTACACTTGCCTTGGAGCCCGTTTAAGATATCTTAGAATCCTCACTATAGCATCCCAATGAGTAGTGTGTGGTCAGGACATAAATTGACTTACTACACTAACGGCAAAAGCAATATCTGTCCTAGTTAAAGCAAGATACTTCAATTTACCAACAAGTCGACGAAATCTCTCTGGCTCAGCAAATTCTTCACCATTTTCAGCCCGAAGTTTTAGACTCGGATCTATAGGAGTGATTGAAGGTTTTGCTCCTAACATTCCTGTCTCACACAATAAATCAAGCACATACTTCATTTGAGACAAGAAGATACCTTGCTTGCAACGAGCAACCTCAATACCTAAGAAGTATTTCAAACTACCTTAATCCTTAGTTTGAAATTTTATTTGAAGAAACTCCTTAAGTGTACTAACGCCTGCGCTATCACCACCAGTAATAACAATATCATCCATATACACAACTAATAAAACAATATATTTGTCGATAAAAGTTAGAGTGATTACTATGACACCTCATAAGACCAAAATGTATCACCACTTCACTACTGAATCTGCCAAACCACGGGCGAACTCGTTTGTGGAGGTCCGGTGAGAAAATTCCAGCAGACGCGCCGGCGCGTGAAGTACTTTCTGGCACCGACCGGCAACAAAAATGACACAGAAAGGTTCGCCTCTTCTAGGCGACTACACTGACAAATTTTCGTACCCCAACTTAATCCTAATTCTAGATTACAAAGGCACACTCACATGCCTACCACTAGAACCCTAATTCTAGGCACGAAGACATTGATTCAACTACGCTAGGATCAATTCAACACTTCACAAGGGTCGCACGATCACGGCGACTGAAACCCCCTTGCTCTGATACCATGTTGTCTAAGAAGAAAAACAATTCAATCGTGTTGAACCGATAACCATTAAACAGTTCGGCAAAACAATATAGAGTGACCCTAAACGTAACACCAAAATCCTTAAACGTAACACCATTTAATGCATAAAATGACCTAAATATCCCTTTTAACATTTAATAGATACTCACTTTTGGTACACACTTGCGGATGTTTTATAAAACATCCGCTAGTTTGTAGCGGTTGTTTTGGACGAAATAAAAAAAAATGCAAATCAATGGTTTTTGTTAGTAATTGAAAAGAAAAAATAAACCGAATCAAAACCAATCTAATTCAGATGCGATATCATGCGAATTAACAATGGAAATCGAATCAACAATGAGACGTAATCAAAATTACGTGAAGGGGAGGGAGGGAGGGGGTAGTATAGTTTAAATGTGAAGAGGGGTAGTGAAGTAATTTTACCTTTTAAATGGTGTTACATTTAGATGTTATGAACAATATATATGTTTGTACAAGTTACATCAAGGTCCCTACAAATATAATGATATACAATATAACACGAAATATGCAAATAACTATATTCTAACAGTTAATGTATCCACTGTAGCCGACTGTCTATAATAGTCCATTCTTTTAAATGCTAGAGCACGAAGGCAGATTTCAAATCTATTAGTGGAAGCTGTTTGGTGCAAGCCTTTCATCTTTCTTCATTTAGAAAAGAGTGGGGATAACCACACCCCAAAATCCTATTTCTACACCCCATTTGCAAATATTACACAAATGCCATAGAGTGAAAAGACATAAAAACTGACCTCCTAGGCTTTGATATTGTTCGGTCATGGAGTGATGAAATGCCCAAGTCTGGTTCGGCCACCATGAGTCGAAATGGTTGAGGTTGGTTCGCCACTGAGTGTTCGATGTGAGATGCCGCGATCGGAGATGGGATTTGCAGATGGCCGGCGATGAAGAAGATGACCGGACTGGATGCAGAACGGAGGTGGAAAGGCGAGGGATGCAGAACGAAGGGAGGAAGACGAACGGGAAGTCGTGGGACGCATAACGGAGGAAGGAAGACAAACGCGTGGGACGCGAGGGAGACGAAGGAGTTGCCGGACTGTGCGAGGAAGACGATGGGGAGAAATGTGGGAAGGGTAAAATTGGTAGTTAGGTGGGGGTGTAGAGTGAGATGTGGGAAAGGAATGGGGTGTAGAAATAAATGGGGTGTAGAAATAGGATTTTGGGGTGTTGTTATCCCCACCCTTTAGAAAAAAGAATGAGTAGCTGTAGAGGTGTAGTAGTTTGATTTTGCGATTGGGTGTGGCATGAAGAGATGCTGTATTCAATAGAGTTTGTTAGGATGTTCTGACAATTATTTGCGTACTTTGCATTACATAACACTCATAACCCAATGTTTTGTGTTGGATTCTAATTGTTGACATGTATCAAATTGTAAAATCGATGCAAGGGTTGGTCCAACAATCCATGTTGATAAGATTATGTCTCATAATATGCAATTATAGACCCTGAATTTGAATGGCAATGAAATTTTGAATCAACCTTTTAGTTGTCACATATCTCTCACTATTGTGGATGATATCAACCTGTATTTTTTGTACTCCCTCCATCCCAAAATGAGTGTCCATTTCTGTCCATGTGATCAGGAATGAAAATGTACACTCATTTTGGAATGGAGGGAGTAGTTCTTATCCCATGTCTCTTATATTTAGAATGTCCATGATGAAATAAAGGGTGCACATTTTGTTGGAGTTCTACTTATAATCTGAATGATATTTTATGTTGCATGATTGATATTTATGTTGAATGATTGTGAAGGTCTGATACATCTCAAACATGTAGTTCTTACTCCAGATTAATTTTGAAATAATAGGTTTGCAAGTAAGATGCTATATTGTTTTGTTTCTTTGAAATGTGGTATTGAATTTCTCTGGGTGCTTATGAACCATAGGCATGATGCCAAAAGGGGGCCTCAGTGCTTAGAAACAAAATCTTTTAGTTTTAATGAACCTGACATGAAGCATGAATGCAGGGTGGAAAAGCATTGGCATCACTACTCAGAAATCCTGAGTGTTGTTTAAAAGTTTTGGTAGTTTGCAAGTGTCAAATTGGGATTGTTGGTGTACTTGGTATCCTTCAGGCACTAGCGGAGAACTGCTCTCTTGAAGAGCTCAACCTGGCCGAAAATGCTCATCTGCATGAGAATCAACACACCAAACTCAAATTGAAAGAGAGTTCAAACTCCTTGCAAACTGATCCCACTTCCGTGGACTGTTCAATAAAGGTTCCTGAACACAAGATTGAGGCTGCTCAGCAGGACTTATCTGCTGTTGACACGGACTGTAATCTGCTTGAAGTTGCCGATAGCGAAGATGATCTAATCACAACGAAGCCTTTGGTGTCTGATCCTGATGAGAGTTACACGACCTCGTCTGGAAAGAATCGTTCGTATTCAGACTCCTTTGACGAGCTTTTAACTGCTATATGTAGTGCAAAGTCGTTGCGAGTACTGGATCTTAGTAACAACGGGCTCTCAGAACAAGCCGCAGAAACATTATATGCTGCATGGTCATCAAGATCAAGAGCTGGTTTAACTCAGAGGCACATTCAAGACCATACAGTTCATTTATCGGTGCACGGGAATCGCTGTTGTGGCGTTAAACCCTGCTGCAGAAGAATATGAGGCTGTAGTCACTGAACTTTTCTATTTCTTTCCTGTATTATAGGCAGCGTTCGGGTAGATGACTGAATACAATACATACACTGTAGTAATAGAAGCTTGGGCGATAGGTTTGTAAATTAATGAGTTGATGAAACACCATTTTAAAAATTATTTCTCTAAATATTTAATGGTTTATTTTATTTATTTTTTAGTTTTTAGTAATTTGCAAAAAATTGACTTTTAGTCTAATAGACCAAGTCATATAAATCCCTTTAGTCTAAATGCGGTTTTTATTTAGAAATAAGATTAAAACTTGAAATCACACGGGTGGTAATAAATTGAAAAGCTTTCTTGTATAGAATTGTAAAAACCTCAAAAAAGGATTAATTGCGGGCCGGTTTTTTTTTTTAAATTGTAATCGCTTAAGTACCTTATTTTTTTTAAACAAAATTACATAAATCTACTTTTATAAATTTGTTCTAAAAATACCTATTTTTTCCACGGTTATACGATCTACTGTATGGGTGGAAGACGAAGCAGGGGTAATAAATGACTCCCTCTCCCTTGAGGCCTTCATGTTATACAAGGGCAATAAATCATTGTATTTCCTCTCCTCTCTCTAAACTTAATGAGTAAGAAATTCTCTGTTTTGTTTCACAAAAGCATGATCTTTGGCTTTCGAACTTTCTTTTGACGTTTCTTCGTTGTGTGAGGTCTCTTTCGAATTCTCTGTGTCCCTCCATTTGAAAATTCTTTTTGATTCTACTTTCTCCTTTTCGGTCTACCATTCCTTTCGTTGCTCTTAAAGGAATCACCTCCTTACCTTGGTAAAAAGAACTCCTATTAGACTTGCAAGAATGGGCAAAGAGTTCAAGCTTTTAGTAAGAGGATGTAGACAATAAGCGTGTAGTCGAATCCGAAGTTGCCATTGTATAGCTAAGGATCTTTGGGAAGCAAACCCAATTGGAGTGCCCATAGGTAAGACGAATCAGTTTCTTCTCTCTCTTTTTCTCAGATCTACAACTATGCATTGCATCGGAGGTTGCGATGTGAAAATTTGGGGGGTTTTGTTCGCGCGTCTTTTTGTTTATTAAGGGTATTTTTGTCATTTTTCTTTAAAAATGTATTTTAGCGGTTTTAAAAAAATACCATGGACTTCTCCGGTTATAATTTCACCACAGGGATCGGCATGAATTTCAACAAAAAAAAATAAAAAAAAAATATTGTGGATTGGTCTCTTTTTAAAAGTTTTCAATTGATTTGCTCTCCTATTTTTTTTGTAACAAAAAAACTCGCTATTTGTATCGTAATGCACAAAATCTTGCATTGCGATGCATAAAATGACTTTTCGGCTACAAAAAAATATAGGGGAGGGGTGCTGTTGCTAAACTTTGTAAAAGGGACCAACCCGAATTTCTCCCAATAAAAATTAAAGGTCAATGTGACAAACATTTCTAACCTTTTAATACTTCAAATTGTATAAATAGTCATTTTTTTTCAGGAAAGAAACGAGGTCCTCGTCGTGAAATGTTTGGACCTGATCGAAGGAACATTACTCAAATGTTCGGTTGGGGTCAACCGAACATTTGAGTAATATTTGGTCTCTAGTGGCCGAACATTACTCAACTGTTTGGTTGGTGTTGGCCGAACAATTTATCAATGTTTCAACAGCCTCGGCCAAACAGTTTGAAAAAGGGTCATCAATTTGTGTTTTTATTAACATGGTTCGAACACGTTGTCCAAAAAATCCTAGTGTTGTTGGTTCTCCCGATAATGAGATTGCAATTGATACATTACTTCAAAAATAATAGTGCGATCTTGCATACTGTTCCATCGGGGTTGATGGAACAATTTACAAATGTTCCACCGGGTGTGGTGTTACAGTTGACAAATGTTCCACGAGAGTGGTGGAACAGTTGACAAATGTTCCATGTTTCAGGGCAAAAAATTTAAGCAAAATTGATCAAAATCATAGTTTTTTCAATATTTTGGCCATAAACTACTCATAATCAACACCAAAGTGATTTTAATTCCCATCTTAACCCTAAACATTTCACAAACAAATTACATTGTAACAAAACACCAAACCAAAATCAATAAAAATTATATAACACGATTCTCCATTTTGCTAAAAAGAATGAGTTGTGATGAAGATGTGTGGTATCTCTTCTTCAAATATGACCGTAGAAGAAAGTAAGAAGAGAGGGGATATGGGTTTGCCGTTTTGTAAGGAGGGGAGGGGGCAATTTGGTTTTGGTTGGTTGGGGGAAGAGAGGGGAGGACGGTGTAGTTTGTGTTTCAAAATTGAAAAGGACAAAATAGGTAAACATAGAGGGGTACACTAAATGTTTTGGAGTATTTTAAAATCAGTGGGTGCATACTTAGAAAAGTGGTCAACTGATACGATTTGGGGGTCTATATAGCGACACCCTTTCCAAATTGTAAATGTGAAAAATAATGAACGCACATGCTTGGAAAATTATGGAGACACACACACATGTTTGTGCATAGTGTGATGAATTATTTTTTATAAATAACTCCCTCCATTCGAGTAAAGAGTTCTTTATTTCATTTTAGAATGTTTCACTTAAAAAGTCAACTTTAAAAAATTAAGGTATAAAAGTATCATTTTATTACTTATGGGTTGTTAAAAGTGTAATTTTCTTAAAAATTTGACTTTCAAACGGAAACTCTTTGCTCAGAACGGAGGGAGTATTTTGATTCTTATTATATTTTAGATTTGCACATGTTCATATATTACAATAGGTTCTATACTTAGTGGCTTAATAAGTTGTATACCAGTTAGCGTGACAGCTATGTATATAACTTTGCTTTAGAATAGATCAGACGGACTTTGTAGTAATTGGCGGTATTCATCAGCAGACTTTTGGCCAAACTTTAAACACCTCTATCAGCAAACCTCACCAGCAGACATGGCTAGCCCTTGTTCAAAGAGTGATGCGTCTGAGGATAAAGACTTCAAGATTTCCAGCTCAACATTTTCTCTAAAGAAGATATTAATTCAGATATTCATTATTGAATATATGTTTCAAAATCATATCTCAGAGTTGACCTCTTGAAAGATATCTCCCGCCGAGTCATGATTAAAAGCGAGACTTTTCTCTTTGATGGTTACTCAACAATGAGACAACGGATGCATAGTCTGACACATCACTCACTATAGTATTGCAAAATGTATCATCTTTTACAAGTCTTAAATGTTTTCGGCTACAATTTATTCGGCGCAGTACTTGCTATTTCTCTCTCTCTGCTTGATCAGACCCAGACGAATGAAATTCAAATCCTAACAGCTCTTTGCATTTAATGCTTTCAAATTCAAACGAGTTGTTACTCTAATCGTCTACAACGGTTTCAAGGAATCTCAAATTATAAATGCTGCCATTAAAGAGTGAAGAACTTAATGCTCTGAAACTACTCAACAACTTACAAATTTATTACTCTCATTGCATTCAAGAGATTCTTAACAGATCAAGAAGTCCTCAACAACAACAAGAAGAAGACTGCACAATCATTTTCATTCATTATCTTCTTAATTGTTGTTTTCATTAACTATTCTTTTACTTAGTAAATATTATGTTTTTCCAGATATTTACTAACCCCAAACACAAAGTCAAATATTTTGTACACGATCCATTAGTTGTTCTGTAATAGATCTAGTGGAAAACATAGTGCAGTTTCAAATCCAAAGTTGACTGCTTTGGTGGTGGACGTAGTACTCTTTGCGGTGCGAATCATCTCAAAATACACGTGTTCTTACTTCTTGTCTGAGCTCATTACTACTGCAATAATTTTTAATTATATCTTATTCCTTCTAACATTAAACTTGGAGATTTACCAAGTCTACCAGTAGTGCTTACTAGCAGACTTAGTTTGTTTTCCTAGTGAACTTATTCGCTACTACATCTTAGCTATAAGTTATTAGCATTTACTAAAGGAAATTCTCCAAAAGTTTTTAAGTGTATCTAGGCTATTATTGTGCCATTTGGGACTAACAATTGGTATAAGAGTTTAACTCTTCGAAAACAAAATTTTCAATGATTAACCTCTTGAGAGATAACGATCAAATGACACAAACACATTATATGTAGAGCCGTCAAAATGGGCTAAACCCGTTGGGTTGGTCCGCCCCGTCAAGCAAAAAGGGTGGGTTGGGTTGGCAAATTATAGGTCCGCTGGGAGGCGGGCCTAACGGGCTTGGACCGTGCGGGTCACGGGCGGGGGCGGGTAACTCACCAAAATTAAAAATTGGAAATATATAATTAATTTTTTAAAAATAAACTACTCCGTAATATATACTGATATACTCATATAAACCATATGGATTATGGAATATGTATACTTCAAATTCAAAATCCCATCCACTATTCACTTCACATCACATTTCACTAACCCAAAAAATTTCCAACTTCCAAGACTCCACCAAAACCATTCATTCACTCAGTGACTCATTAGGTCTCAAAAGTCAAAATTCAAACTCAAATTAATATCTTAATTCTCAAATCTCAATTCAGTGAATACTGAATACACATTTCTCTCTCTTCATTCTTCAATCTTCCGAGTTCTCCATTTCTCTGTGACCGTGTGAGAGTTAACTAGTTAAGCGGCCATTGGCTCATTGTTGAACTGTCCGGCCACCATTGTCGTTATAATCGTCGGTCTCGCTCACTCGCTCAATTCACGGTCTGCCACTGCATCACTCTCTCTCTCTCTCTCTCTTAGTCTCAGTCCACTATCACGTTCGACCATCAATCACTCTCTTGTCTTTTCAGCCTCCCATTGATCTCTCTCCCTCCGAAATCCTCCGACCTGTCCGGCTGTCCACAGGCTCACAACCTCCGGTTGTCTCACAGTCACAGACTCACAACTCACTAGCTCAGTAGCTCCGGTCGTCCGGCTGATGCACATGGATGCAAGTAGGTATCCAAGCGATTCCTTGAAGCTTGAAGTTTCAAAGGAATGACATATCAGTTATCACCATACCTCCAGCAAGAGCCAAAATCACTAAAGATGTTAGATTAAGGAAAAAGATAAAGTCAACTGAAAAAAATAAAGATTAATTTGAGTTTTTTAGATGTCTATTATTTTATTTTCGTGGGCACACACAAACCCATCGATTCAGGCTTGATGCTGAAGGCGACAAATCTAGATTGTTGACGGCAACTTGATTAAAGTTTTACTATTCATTTCATGGAGATTAACGTTTGGATGGTTGGAGACAAAATTTCTTTCTTGGACGGGTTGGTCCGCCCCGCCCCGCAACCCAAGATGGGTTGGGTTGGACCAATGAATTCTCAGTCCGCCATTTTCGCGGGTTGGTCCGCCCCGCTCCGCCAATTGGCGGGGCCCACCATTTTGCGGGTTGGTCCGTTTTGACGGCTCTAATTATATGCTACCAATGTCAAATACGGACCACATCCCAATATTGGACGAATGCCATTTTGATGTTTGGAAGGATAAAGTTATGCGTTATATGAACTCTATTGATGACAGGTTATGAAGATGTGTTCTATATGGACGTCGCATTCATATGAAGCCAAATCTTCTTGCTGGGATTGGTTCTATTAAAAAAAAAGGTCTGCATCATCCACCGATTCAGATGTCTCAATAGCTGGTATAATGTGAGACATTCCCCATTGGTCGAGTGCGTCAATCCATTTGGATGATATGGGGTGGTCATCTGTCCAGGATTGTACTCCTAACATAATATGAGAGGGGATGGTCTGGGGATTGATCATATTGGCTCGAGCGAGAGCTCTCTTTGTGTTCATGAAAAGCTCAAAGTCATGCACGCAAGTGGTTCCTGCTGGATTAATATCAGACACTTCCCCACAGCCTACCTGTACAAAAAAGTCAACCCATGCCCCTGGCCAAAATCCACCTTCTCACTTCTATATATGCTAAACCCATCCAAGTTATAGCCAAAGCTATTTGCCCATACAGTATGGCTGTTCCCCATGTTGAAAAAGGATCCTCCTCGGACTACAAGACAAACTGAAGTTGTCAAGTCAATCAAACAGCTGGCAAGCACGATGCCCCCTTTAAAGATTCCTGCTTCGTCAGAAAAAATGATCCTTCAGACAGACGCAAGTGACGAATATTGGACAGCGGTCCTTCTTGTCCAAAACAAAGATAATCAGAGAACAATATGTGGATACAAAAGTGGTACATTCAAGCCATCAGAACAGCACTACCATTCCATGTTCAAAGAAATCCTTGCAGTCAAAAGGGGAATAGAAAAATTCCAATTCCATCACGAAAACCAAAGCATAATAGAATGGACTGAGGACAAGAGGAAACTAGTGGAGCTGGACATTAAAGCTATAAACATAATTACAAGTGCTCTGGACACTAGTACCTATCAATAAATCATACAATGCTCCTCTGCAAAAGAAATGTCGGAAGCTCTTGTGGAATACTTGGAAGGAGACCAAGACACAAGAGATAACCGTCTGTACACATTCATTCAACAATTCGACCCGTTCAAGAAGGATCCAAAGGAAACATTGAGACAAGCCTATGATCGCTTTAGTGAGGTGATTAATAGTTGTTTCTCTCTCGGTAAAGTTTATAGTAAAAAGGAAATGAACATGAGATTTCTAGGCTCTCTAGGTAGTCTCTGGCATGTGAAGATTATTGTCATGAAAGAATCTAAGAACTTGAACGCACGACTCTTCGTAATATGTATGCAAGTTTGAAGGTTTATGAGCTTGAAGTTAGACAAGCCCAAGAACAGGACAAACAATTTAAAACACCGTCCTTACCAGCCATGGTACAAGAGGTATCACCAGTTGATAACAAACCTTCCACCTCCTCCAGTGAAAACGATTTTTTATCTGATGAACATGTTGCTCTGTTTGTAAAACGTTTTCAAAAATTTGCAAAAACTGGAAGAAGAGACACATATCAGCAGCCTTTCAGGCAGATTGCTGAAGCTTCATCTAACAATGAACTTGTGTGTTATAATTGTAGAAAACATGGTCATTTTTCATCTAAATGTCCAAAGCCAAAATTCGAAGCATATCGAAAACCTCAATATAAGAAATTTCAAAAACAAAGAGGTATGTTGGCTAAAGACATCGGAGAAAACCAGATTGCTATATGGTTTGAGACTGATTCATAAGAGGATGAGGACGATTTTGAGCTAGCCAATATATGCTTAGTGGCTCAAGAAACAAATCCCATTTATGACTCTAAAAATGAAGTCGAATACTCACCTTCTCCTGTTAAGAAGACTGAGAACAACTGTGATAAGCTCAGTAAGGAAGAACTAGTCAAGGATGCTCAAGACATGCTTGAGGAGTTCAATTCCTTCATGAAAGCCTACGTAAATCTTGCTAAAAACTATGAGAAGCTTGCTGCTGAGAAATCTGTGCTAATAGCTGAAGTGCAAACTTTCAATTGGTGTCAGCAGGAGAGTATCAAGTTAATAGAAGAGAACAAGTTCATGTGTGATAAAGTTAAATGTCTGGTTGAGCATATCAATGGACTGAACAAGGAAAAAGATGGCTTGCAAAAGACCATTGATTCCTGGAACAGCTCCAAGGAAACCTTTGATGGAATCCTTTCAAGCCAAAAGCCAAGTAGAAATAAATCAGGCTTATGTTATAATGATGAGCACAACTCAGGAAACTCTTCTGACACACAGGAAGGTGAAACCTCCAAGATTGCTGGTGACTCTTCTATCTCTCAACAGACCTTAGGTAACTAAAATAAACAAGGACTTGGCTATGCCAACGTTCCATATGTTTACCCTAAGGTTCACAAAGGGAAAACCAAAGAAGCGACTTCTATTGAAAAGCTTGTTAAATGTACTACAAAGAATCCTATGTCTACTGACAGCAGATCTGCTAAGGCAAAGTCTGCTGGCATTAGACAAAAGAAATCTACGCTGAAACTTGTCAAGTTTGTCAGAGAAAAGGCTTATGCTCCCAAGCTTGTTGATCTTAAGCTTAAGGGTATTCCTATGGATGTTCCTAGGCCTCATAACAACAAACCAGCTAATGTTGGATCTACTGTTAACAGATCCAAGAATATTCATAATAAAGCTCTCAAGCCTACTGTCAAAAAGTCTACTGAACCTAAGAGAGCTGTTGTAAATAAAGAAATTCATAGCATTCTACAGCTAAAGCAGATCATAGTGCTCCATGAAACTTTTACCTTTGCCACTCTTGCAATTGTCTAGGCCATATGACCCGAGAATGTCTGCTAAGATTCACACCTTAATATAAGAAACCCAGTTCTCTCAAGGTTAGGCAGGTATGGGTTCCAAAAATTCGCTAATCTCCTGGACCCAAAAGAAAAATAAAGGGGACCAATTCCTTTGATTTTTCAGGTATGCTTCATGGCTAAATATCAGAAGAAAAAGACATCTGGTATGGTTCTACCTCGATAGTGGCTGTTCAGGCACATGACAAGGAATAGAAGTCTTCTCTCAAATATAGCTGAAGCAAATGGTACTTCAGTAATCTTTGGCAACAACGCTAAAGGAAACATAATTGGGTATGGTTCTATCACCAGAGGAAATCTCTCCATCAGCAAGATTTCTCTAGTGAGTGTCTTAAAGCACAATCTTTTGAGCATATCCCAATTCTGTGACAAGGCTCTAATTTGTGAATTCTCTTCCAACCAATGTCTCACCAAAGGCAGTGAATCTTCCTTAACTCTGTTGATCGGCGATAGACAAGGAAACGTCTATGTAGTGGATTTAAACTTACTCAGAAGATCCACAAGCCTTTGCTTGGTTGCCAACAACATTCGTGACAACAACTGGCTTTGTCACAAACGTCTCAGTCACCTTAACTTTAAGTACCTCTCCAAGCTTTCTAACGAAGGGCTTGTTAAAAGTCTACCTAAGGTGTCTGACCATGACAGAAGTTGCAAAGCTTGCCAATTGGGAAAACTCTTCAAGTCTTCCTTCAAAAGCAAGCCTGTTATGTCATCTACAAGATCTCTTCAACTTATGCACATGGATCTCTTTGGACCAATCACTACCATCAGCATAACTGGAAACAAGTACACTCTTGTAATAGTTGATGCCTACTCCAGATTCACTTGGGTCGAAACAATGACATCAAAAGATGAGACATATGATCTAGTCACTACGCTTTTCAGAAGACTTCAAACTCAAAAGCTTGAAGACATAAGTGACATAAGATCAGACAATGTCACCGAATTCAAAAACTACGGTATTGAAAAATACTGTGATGATCACGAGATCGGCCACAACTTCTCTACTGCCAGAACTCCTCAACAAAACGGTGTTTTTGAACGAAAGAACATAACACTTATGAAACAACAAGAACTATGCTGCCTGAAGCTAAACTTCCAAAGTATTTCTGGGCTGAAGCTGTCAACGCTTCACTCATAATCGATTCTTGGTAAACAAACTCCATAATAGAACTTCATATGAAATATGGAGAGGAAGAACCCCAAATATAGGATTTTTTAAAATCTTCGGTTGTAAATGCTATATTCCTTACAATGGTAGAGAATACAAAGGTAAATTCGATACAAAGGCAAGCGAATGAATTTTTCTGGGCTATTCCAAACAATCAAGAGCATACACATTTTTAATAAAACTTCTTTGAAAATCATAGAATCTATGCATGCTACTTTTGATGAGTTTGATTTATTAGAGCTACGAGTGGCTCCAAATATTGTTGATGATTCTGATAATGTTGTAACAGGTCCAAACCAAGCATCCACTTCATCAACTCCTCAAGATCCTCCATCAACAGCAATTCCTACTCCTCCGATCCTAGATCCAGGAAACTTAAACTCTGTTGGTCATTCATCAAACTCCTTTGCAAATCCCGATCCAATCTCTACTGATATACCTCAATCCCCTTTGCAAATAACCTATCCTTATTCTTCACGAGAGAATGAAGGTCAAGAAGAACCAATTTCTTCTGAACCGAATTCTAGTGAAACATCTTCTCTACCTACTCCAGAAATCTTCAGAGAGGAACCCATCATAAATGATCTACCTCCTGAAATTAGAGAAGCTAGAGGTCACCCTATTTCTCAAATCATTGGTAACCTCAACTTAGGAGTACGTACAAGAAGAGGTGTTCGAAATGAGAGCATGTATGTCTATGCATTTGTCTTTGAGATCGAACCTAAGAAAATTGATGAAGCTTTAAAAGACTTCAACTGGATTGATGTTATGTAAGAAGAGCTGAACCAGTTGGAAAGATACAAAGTGTGGAACTTAGTACCAAGGCCTACTGGTTATTTTGTTATAGGCACTAAGTGGGTATCCAGAAATAAACGAGATGAAGATGAGAATGTTACAAGGAATAAAGTTAGACTGGTTGCACAAGGCTATCGATAGGAAGAAGGAATTGATTATGATGAAACATTTTCTCTTGTTGCTAGATTAGAGGCAATAATACTCTTCTTAGCTTATGCTTCGCTCATGGACTTTAAGTTGTATCAGATAGATGTGAAGAGTGCCTTTCTCAATGGTGATCTTTAAGAAACAGTATACGTTGAATAGCCTCCTAACTTTGTCATCAAAGACATGGAGAATCATGTATACTGACTCAAGAAAGCTCTCTATGGGAAATCAGATCAGTTCATTAAAGGTGAATGTCACATCGACAAAAGATGAGACTGCTATTAAATAAGAGATTGAAAGATTCTATACGGATTTGTATTCGAAGGAGGACGGGTGGAGGCTAGGGATGGATGGTATGTCTTTTAAATCCCTTAGTCTTGAGGATAACATCTTTTTAGAAGGGTCTTTACAGAGAAAGAAGTCTGGGCAGCGACGCAAAATTTGCAAGGAGATAAAGCTCCCGATCCTAATGGATTCACATTGGCTTTCTTCCAGAAGTGCTGGGATGTGGTTAAGAAGGATATTATGGAGGTGTTTCACTATTTTCATTCCAGTGAGGGCTTTGAGAAAAGTTTAAATGCTACTTTTATCTCTTTCATTTTGAAAAGGATTGGAGCGGTCGAATTAAAAGATTTCAGACCTATTAGTTTGATTGGAGGCATGTATACGATTGTCTCAAAAGTCTTAGCCCTTCGGTTGAGGAAGGTAGTGGGTAAAGTGGTGTCAGAGTCCCAACACGCATTTGTGGCAGGTCAGCAAATCTTGGATGCAACATTGATAGCCAGTGTGATAGTTGATGATAGGGAAAGAAACGGGATCAAAGGTATACTATGCAAATTAGATATTGAGAAGGCCTATGATCATGTAAACTGGGAGTTCTTGATCTATCTGTTACAAAGGATGGGTTTTGAGGAAAAGTGGAGGCGTTGGATTGGATTATGCATTTCCACGATTAGATTTCCAGTTTTGGTCAATGGGGATTCTACTGGTTTCTTCACCAGTTTGAGAGGTTTGAGGCAGGGGGACTGTAGACACCCCAATTTCGTACCCCAGGCATGTGGCATGACATAAAATATCAAGACCTGTTAAAACATTAACAAATGTCAAGTTACAGGGTCAAAAATGCAAAAGGACAAAGCAGGATGTGCAAAAGGATGAACTGCAGGGACCAAAGTGCACAAAAAATAGGAACTTTGAAAATTAGGCGCCACCCACATCAAAATTGGGCGTGGCTCCCAATTTTCTTGGCTGCGCCCAGTTTCTTCAACGATACACTGTTCTCTTGCCGTAAAGCTCAAATCTCTCTGCGCAGTGTACAAGCGGCTGATGCATGAAGAAGGAAATTAAATTCCCAGCGTGTCCTCAAATCAACCTATAAATACAGGCCCCCGGCTCTTCATTCAGCACACCTTTTCATCGATAAAAATTGTTCGCGTTCTCGTTACGCTGGAGAAATAGAGAGAGAAGTGAGATAGCGAGCGATCACCTCAAAAAGCCTCGAAACTCTGCCAAATCTCATCCAAACACAAAACCAACCGGTAGAAGTGAGCCTTAGCCCCCCCAGCTAGGTATCCACCCTATTTTCCCGGCCCAAAAATCGTAAAGTAAGTCGTTACTCTGCCCGAATAATAGGCTGAAAATCAATCCATATAAGCTGTTATTCCGCCCAACCAAATAAGTCAAAACTACAAAAACTAAGCCGTCATTCTGCCCGAGCGAGTGAGCCAAAAACACCATATATAAGCCGTCACTTTGCCCAAATCACATCAGCAGCAGCAATAAAAGTCTCCCTCTCCCGAGAAGGACAGAGCGAGCACACCCCGCTCTAGAGCTGTCAAACCCCGGCCCGGCCCAAGCCCAAGCCCAAGCCCACCGGGCCTCGCTTAATGGTGGGCCGGCCCGAAATAGTGTCGGGCCTCATAGAACTCAAGCCCAGCCCATGTGCATTTCGGGCCTCTGGGCCAAAAAAATAACTATTTTTTTTATTAAAAAAACTCACAAATTAGTTAATAAAATGTTATATAACACATCAAAAGTTCAAACACACACATACTTACTAGTCTAACTTACACAATAACAAAGCAAAAGTGCAACCAAAGCAAATATAAACAAAGGTAGTAACTTCAACAATTGAACGAAACATAAACTAGAAAAACAATAATGTTACAGACAAAATAAAAAATACATGTGCTACTTGAAGGATATTTTTTTCAAAAAATTTATAACCAAATTGAAGTTCATCATATTGTCCCCAATTTTTTAATATGTGTTTTCAAAGGATAGACAAAGTTTTTCGGGTTCTAGTTTACAAAACCATACTAACTAGCAAATGTTCATTTTTTTATTCGCCCGACACAATCTAGCATTTTAATTTTATTTTTTTATCAAGATTATATTGTTGAAGCTTTTTATTAGCTAATATCATATAAAGATACTCAATTAAATAGATCAGTTTTGATAAAATTACTAACCACAACCATACTAAACTATATTAGAACTTGAAAGATCAACTTCATTTCTTCTTTGTAAGTGTCACTTCCATCAATTTAGAATATGAGTTTCAACCAAAAAAAGAACAATGATTTGGAAATAGATCATATTGTGTCATAAATTTATCTAACCAAAAGAAAAAAAAAGAAAAAAAAAGTGGTTTAAATGAATGTCTGATAGTTTCTTTTTCTTTTTAGATTTATGTTTTAGTTTTTAATTTTGTAATTAAGTTTAAGTGTTTAGCTTTATGGTCAGGTCGGGCCGGGCTTTTCGGACTTTTTAAGCTCGGGCCAAACACGGCCCACGAGCCTAGTGGGCCGGGCCAAAGAGGCCCGACTTTTTTCAGGCCTACTAAATTGAGGCCCAGGCCCTTGAAAAGTCGGGTGGGCTGGACCGGGCTTATGGGTCGGGCTCGATTTTGACAGCTCTACCCCGCTCTAAAAGGTAAAAACCTTTAAGGGCGTTATTTTATTTATCCATTTACTTTTCCGCTCATTTATTATTTAAAGTTGTATTTAAAATCCGGCCCAATGTAGTCAATATAAGCCGTTGTCTTTGCCGGATTAGATTAGGAAATATTATGTAATAAAGCGTTATTATGGCCAAATATTTTCAAGTATATCTGTAATTATTTGTAAAGAGACAGTTGCAAGTCTGTAAATAATGTAGACAAATGGATGTATTTGTAGGCAGTTAATGCTTTATTTATCCGTTAAATAAATATAACAAAAAACATACTTTAGCCAAAAACTGTTTTGAGACCGAAAGGGCGAGTTGGGTGCCTAGCACCTTCCCAACTCGTAACTTAGCCTCCGGACCCGCTTTTATTATCTCTGGTTTTCTTTTTGGTTTTTCTTTATTTTTTCCTTAAAATAAAGATGGCGACTCTAAAACATTTTGGATCAGGTGGGGCCTCGCAACATCTTTCCTTGCACTTTTCCGTTCTCCCTAAAAAGGGAGAATGAGAATGAAAATGTGATGTATTCCTATATCTGGTATCCCTAAAAAGGGATAACTTGACGTAGAAAACCCAAAGCACCCATAGTGATCCGAGATAGGCCATAAGGCTATTTTCATAAAATCCATAGTGGGGGCGCTGCAACATTCCTTCCTTGCACTTTCACGTTTTCCCCTAAAAAAGGGAGAATGAGAATAAAAGGGTGATGCATTCCTATATCCTGGTATCCCCAAAAAAGGGATAACTTGACATAGAAAACCCAAGCTCCCATATTGGATCAAAATCCACTAAAGGCAAGAGGCACATTCCAACGCTATTCGGCCTCCTCTCGCACTTTTGATTTCGTCCTCCCTAGAAAGGGAGAGTGGAGCGAGGCGATGGATGTGACCGCATCCGCACACGCACCCATCCAGAGGCGCGGGCGCGGAGCACGTTCCAGGGAACCCACGGTGGCGACTTCTGCTGGGGAGATCGTCTTTATTTTAATAAATAAAAATGGAAGACTAGACTCAGTAACTAAAACTTTTTTTTCTTTTTTTTCTGGCTAAAGTATGCTTGTTATATTAATTTAAACACTTGAATATTGCGTTCCTTTAACTTCCGTGTCTATATTTGTGGATATGATCCTCCATCTTGCAGCAGTTTCATTCCAATCACTTTTACGGATATACTTGAAAATATTCATTTTTTTCAAAAAAAAAATTGCAAAAAAAAAAAAATAATAATAAAATAAAATAAAATAATATATATATATATATATATATATATATATATATATATATATATATATATATATATATATGCAACATTTTATGTGCAATAATTTCCGGGCAGCACAACAAAATGGCCGGGGCTTTATTTTAATATCACTTCATTTTCGGCTCTATATTATTATTTTATTCTGCTTTATTTTCATTTCGCAAAATAAATATATATGCATATTTGCATTCATTCTGTCATTTAACTTTGGGGATATAGGAAAAATTTGTAATTAATAGGGATAGATAGATTCCCCGCTTTTCTTTCTATTTCTTGATGGTATGCTTGCTTGCTCGCGCTCAAACTAAAAAGCCGAGAAATCCATAAATAACAGCAAGACAGGCCACATCTGTTTTACTTTCTGCTTTTATATCTAAATTTTTTTTTTTGCTTTTTAGATACCGCACACACGCGCACATGCATATAATTATATTCCGAACTGCTACCCTACACCATGGCCAGCCTACCCCTGCATAAACCAACGTTAGAATGCATATAGATTCTCAGGACACTTCAAAGACCGACCGGTTTTTGCATTTTAAATTATGGGTCAGCCCCTGTCAAAAAAAATGTGCGCAAGTCAAAAAAATAAAATGTGCGCAAGTCAAAAAAAAATGCGCAAGTAAAAAAAAAAAAAAATATATATATATATATATATATATACGCACACTGGGGCTGATTTATTATTTTTTAATGCTTGGCCTAGACCATTTCGAATGGTGGATCCCGGAAAGAGTATATGTCCTTCGCCTGGGATCAGTCCGATCTTGGGGAATCGAAAGGCAGGTGAAATACGTTGGTCTCATACTCTGGAGAAAGAATCCACTGTTCCAGGAAAAGTCTTGAGACTGTCAAAATTAAGCAGGTGCTTATTCGGTCAATTTGTAGGGAAAATAATTAATAAAATATACTAATAAAGGCACGCTGTACTCCAAACCCAGAAAGCCTTCAGCCAGCCTTCTGATACATAAAAAACCCCATTTTCCTCAGAAACCGGCCCGAATTTGAAAAGGCGAGACAATCGGCCAATTGATACGAATCGGATCAAGGGCGGCTTGATTCGAAAGTACAAATCCCAGCGGTATGGCGAGAGAATGAACAACGCAGTGCAGAAACTCATGTGTATGCACCTCCTCCTGGGCTTGAAACTTGGCTAAGAAAGGAATTTGATGCTCATGCAAAAAGAATAACAAATCAGGTGGTAATTAATCTCCTGGCATGTTTTTCAGAAACTCTCGCCTCTTTTTCCCAAAAAGCCAAAATCCCAAAATACGATCCTAATACTTCCCATTCTCCTGAAATCAATTCCCCTGATACCGCAGAAAATATCCTTTTCCAAGCCTCGAGCTACCGGTGCGACCACCAACCAAACGATGACCTCCTGGCCCAAGGTAACATGATTTCAAGCGCCCATAATTCTGACCCATATTCTCCAGAAATCAGCTCTGATCCCCCTCACCTGAATTCCTGCTATTACATCCAAAGGAATTACCCTCCTCTTGATCCCTCAAATACCTATCCTCAACAAATGACTCCAGGGACTCTAAAAGAAATCATTTGTATACTAGAAAAAGAATCCCTATTGGGCCAAGGTCCAGACAACCCCATTCTAGTACAATATTATCCAAGGAAGAAAACCCCACTCAGTTGCTTGACCAAAACCCCATCTGGACGTTTACTCAAGCCAAAAAGCCGAAAAGCCGAAAAGAAAGACATTATGATGACCTGCCCGTCCCAAGATCTAAAATATTCCAAACACTGTGGGCCCATGGGATACTGAAGCCCATGAATAATTACCGACCACCCAAACCGATACCTATTTCCTGGAACCATGCCCAGTATTGTGAATATCATCGATGCAGTGGTCATCTTACCGACAAGTGCTATATACTCAGAGATGTAATTCAGGATCTCATTGACAACAAGGTAATTACAGTAGCAGACATAAATTTTTCTGAAGCAGATAAAGCCAAGGAGGTCTAAAGAGGGCAAGTTAGTCTAACTAACCATAAATAAAGGTGATGTAAAATATGCTGATCAATAAAGGAGTTTCTGAAATAATGTTTGGAGGAAACATCTTTTTGGGTATGATAGACGGAAGCACTGATTATGGAAAGCTCCCTGTTGAGTTCGAGCTTCTCAAGCCTCTGCAGAACTGGTATAATACGACCGGCCCGTTTTTGACGCCTGCAAATCTGGTGGACCGTTCCGGATATATTATCCCTATTCCTTTCCCTAGCTTTACGGATTGGTCATCTACCGATCCGCTCCCTAAAATTGAGGATCTCAAACCCCAGGTCCTCAATAGTGTAATAAACCCTGTACGGTTTGCTTTTAATAATAATCTAAATGTCTTTGCTTATTTCTTAGTTGCACCTACATTAAAAGACGCATTAAATAATTATAATAATGAGTCATTTAAAAGGACCCAAAAGATAAAGATTATTTGCTTGAGCTTGTAAAGTCAGTCGAGCACCAGGGACAGCATCATTCATCAACATCAACTGAAAACTGATCCACTGTCAATCTGGGGCTGGACAATGAAATCAAATGAATCAAAATCGGCAACTCCCTACAAGGTTCTGAAAAGGATAACACTCATGGATCTCCTCAAAGAGTTCGTGGAAATGTTTACCTGGTCCTATGAAGATGTGTCGGGGGTAGACCCAGCCATAGCCAAACACCGGATCCCCACATGTCCGAATGCTCAGCCAATCAGACAAAAGCTCCGCCGCATCAAGCCAGAATGGTCACTACAAGTTTAAAAAGAAAGCATGAAACAGCCGCACGTCAACTTCATTCGGGTAAAAAGAAAAAAAAAGAGTAAAAGAAAAAAAAAAAAAAGAAAGAAAAATACCCGATCTGGCTGTCCAATGTAGTGACCATTCCCAAACCCAACAAGTTTTTTTTAACAACGGCATGTTGGGCTATAGTCAAAACAAAAGCAGCAGGAGACTAAGAAAAGACCTCATTCACCACCCCTTTGGGGGACCTACTGCTATTATGTCATGCTGTCTGGGCTAAAAAAAGCTGGGGCTACTTATCAAAAGGCTGCTACCACTCTCTTCCACGATGTGTCGTATATTGTCAAAGAGATCCGGTTAGGAGATGTCGTACTCCTCACAAGCCAGAAAAGAGAAGACATTGTTCAGCCCTCCAATCTCAACAAACTTCAAAGGTATTATGTTCGAACCACCCTATCTGGCAAGTGCTTCCCTCTCCAGCCCGCTAGGCTGAAAACCCGAAAGGGCGGCCTAGGCAAAAGTTAGGGCATAAAAAAAATGAAAATAAAAAGGAGAAATAAGGGCTCGCTAGGCTGAAAACCCGAAAGGGCGGCCTAGGCAAAAATTAGAGCACAAAAAAAAATATCAAAAAAAAAATATATATATATATAAAATAAAGGCTCGCTAGGCTGAAAACCCGAAAGGGCGGTTTAGGCAAAAGTTAGAGCCAAATAAAATATATATATATCAGGAGAATAAGGAGAGGGAAAACACTCTTTGAAACCTTAGCATCCTACCTCCAGATCTTCAGCAGGCAAATGGGCTCGACTGACAAAAGAAAAAGAAAAACCACAACAGGAAGCTCGCAATAAAACACTAAAATATAAAATTTTCGGGTCCTAAGGTGCAACTTAGGAATAATTGCTAAAGAAATTTAGATTATACATTAATTGCCTGTACATATCTCTTTATTGCCTATATCCCCCTTGTTTCTCCCAAAACTATCATTCATTTGCAACTTAAGCCCGATCCATCGATTACTGGCGTCCCGGCCAGACCTATGTACTTCTTTGTAAGGCACGTAAAAGACTCGCCTCGGAATGAGAGGCACCGAAGTGTCCTCGTCCCTATTCATCATCTGGCGCCATAGTCAAACGCCAGACGACTCGGGTTCCGACCATGCACCCGCCTGCTCGATTGCGGGAAAATTATGAGAATAGCCTTATGCCAATAATAGCAACAATGGTATGGCCGAGAAACGGAGGAAGTGGCCTGCTTCATAAAATAAAAAGGAGAAAAAGGAAGCTCGAGCAGAAGGTATATTCCTTTAAAATCCGTTTTGGAAATACAGCGTGCCATTACCTGTTAGGTCGGTATAGCTTTGCTTTGTGCGTGCGTTTTGAGTCTGCATGTGTTTTTTTTATTTATTTTTGCATCATATAAAACTAGATTGCATTGTAAATGTTTTGTACAGGTTCTTTTTTTTAAAAAAAATAATAATAACAAAACAAAAAAAACAACAAAACAAATTTTTTTTTTTTGTATTGCTTTGCATATGGATAAACATTTTTGCATTTTAGGCATTATAAAAATACATTTTGCATTATTGCATGCACGATAGAATAAATAATACTCATGCATCATGTTAATAAACATCTCATAATTTTAGACATCACATTTGCATTAAATAAAGTAGTACATGCATCCAGCATTGCATTTATTATCTAATAAGCTGCATTAGGGGTGCGCTAAAAAGAAAATAAAATGCCACCAATCAGAAAAATAAATATTTTTATGGCATTCACTATATCCCTGCAACATAAGCATGCATCATGAAGCCCCATTTGCATTTATAGTATAAATCATGCATAATAAGACCAAATAGTGACCACTAATTTAATCATGCATCGTAAGAATAAATTACATGCATCATTACTTAATTGCATCATTTAGGCATAAATAGGACATACATAAGCATTAATAATAAAGTCAGGAATAATTCAAAGGGGCCAAACAGTGCCAAAATCTAGTAGATTAGAAGTATATCCAGGCGGACAAAAAAAAAGGGAAAAAAAGAGATAATAAGCATGCAAATAAAGAAAAAAAAAAGAGAAACAAAAAAGAGGTAATAAGCATGCAAATAAAGAAAGTGGCAGACATGCAGAATATAAAAAGAAAAGAAAAAAAACAACAAAAAAAATCGGGAGAGGGAAAATGCATGTACAAGAAAGAAAAATTTTCAGGTACATGCAACAAGAAAAATGCGGCGACAGAAGAAAATTTTTTTCGACTAAAGCTAGAGAATGGAGCGAAAAGAAAATAGCAGCAAAGAAAAGATGATCTCACTTTGGTACCAAGAGATCTTTGCAAAGAAGAAAAAGAAAAAATTTCGACCAAGGCTAGAAGGAGCAGTAAAGAAAAATGCAGCAGCATCAAGAAAATTTTTTCAGCTAAAGCCGAAAACATAACGGGACAGGGGAAGAGATTTTCCAGCGAAGGCTGGAACAATGATGAAAAGAAAAATCCCCAGCAAAGTACATCGAAGAATAGCGTAAAGCAGCAAGCAGCAGCAAAGCAACATCATCAGTAATTTGTTGCATGAACACGACAAAGGTAAAGGAAAAGAAGGGTATTTTCCTTTTTAGTAGTGCATTTGATTAATGTTTGGAAACTTTCCTTTAAGAGTGCAGCCCAGATTAATAGGAAAGGTCTTGTTCTCCATTGAAGGCCGAGTTCTGAGGAGGCAATGCATTCCATTCATTGGGCGTGTGGGAAACTTTCCTTTAAAGGGCAGCGACCAATTTATAGGGAAAGGTCTTGTTCTCCAATAGAGGCTGAATTCCTAGGAAACAATTCATGCCGCGCAGCCACAGGCGAGCTACGATTGGTTTGATTCCTTGGCTAAGGATACGTAGGCAGTCTATCTCGGTAGATGCGACCAAACACAGCACGTTATTTACCTTTGCAGCACTCATTTGATAAAGCTTTGCATGCACTTGCTCATTTAGCATTGCTTACGCGGCATTTGGTCCCAATTTGAATGAACTACGTCTCGGTCGATTCCTTGTATAAGGATACGTAGGCGACCTATTTCGGTGGCACGGCCGTTGCATGAATGATGGTTTAGGTTTTGGCCGAACTACGTTTGGTCGATTCCTTTATTAAGGGATACGTAGGCGACCTACATTAGTAGGTCCGACCATCAGAGCACTTAATTTGCATATTTGCTTAAAAACTGCGATAACCTGCTACAACTGACTAAAAATGGCTAGGATATGGAGGTTTGTTTCACATTATAAATTGATGCATTATAACTGCTACCTATTGCATCTTTCTCCCTCATTTTGTAATTGAACGAAATTGGAGAGTCTATTCTTATCAACGATGTTCGTCTACTCAGTAAGCTGCGGGTTACCCGCTACACTCCATCGTTGAGGGGCTCTGTAGACGCCCCAATTTCGTACCCCAAGCATGTGGCATGACATAAAATATCAAGACCTGTTAAAACATTAACAAATGTCAAGTTACAGGGTCAAAAGTGCAAAAGGACAAAGCAGGATGCGCAAAAGGATGAACTGCAGGGACCAAAGTGCACAAAAAATGGGAACTTTGAAAATTAGGCGCCACCCACATCAAAATTGGGCGTGGCTCCCAATTTTCTTGGCTGCGCCCAGTTTTGGGCTTCTGCGCCTTCTTCAACGATACACGTTCTCTTGCTTGCCGTAAAGCTCAAATCTCTCTGCGCAGTGTACAAGCGGCTGATGCATGAAGAAGGAAATTAAATTCCCAGTGTGCCCTCAAATCAGCCTATACATACAGGCCCCCGGCTCTTCATTCAGCACACCTTTTCATCGATAAAAATTCTCCGCGTTCTCGTTACGCTGGAGAAATAGAGAGAGAAGTAAGATAGCGGGCGATCACTTCAAAAAGCCTCGAAACTCTGTCAAATCTTCTCCAAACACAAAACCAACTGGTAGAAGTGAGCCTTAGCCCCCCAGCTAGGTATCCACCCTATTTTCCGGCCCAAAACCATAAAGTAAGTCGTTACTCGCTCAGAATAATAGGCTGAAAATCAACCCATATAAGCGTTATTCCGCCCAACCAAATAAGCCAAAACCACAAAAACTAAGCCGTCATTACGCCCGAGTGAGTGAGCCAAAAACACCATATATAAGGCGTCCACTGCCCAAATCACATCGGCCCGAAGAAGAATAAAAGTCTCCCTCTCCCGAGAAGGACAGAGCGAGCACACCCCGCTCTAAAAGGTAAAAACCTTTAAGGGCGTTATTTTATTTATCCATTTACTTTTCCGCTCATTTATTATTTAAAGTTATATTTAAAATCCGGCCCAATGTAGTCAATATAAGCCGTTGTCTTTGCCGGATTAGTTTAGGAAATATTATGTAATAGAGTTATTATGACCAAATATTTTCAAGTATATACGTAATTATTTGTAAAGAGAGCTTGCAAATGCGTAAATAATGTAGACAAATGGATGTATTTGTAGGCGATTAATGCTTTATTTATCATTAAATAAATATAACAAAAACATACTTTAGCCAAAAAGCGTTTTGAGACCAGAAAGGCGAGTTGGGTGCCTAGCACCTTCCCAACTCGTAACTTAGCCTCCGGACCTGCTTTTATTATCTCTGGTTTTCTTTTTGGTTTTGCTTTATTTTTTCCTTAAAATAAAGATGGCGACTCTAAAACATTTTGGATCCAGTGGGGCCTCGTAACATCTTTCCTTGCACTTTTCCGTTCTCCCCTAAAAAAGGGAGAATGAGAATGGAAAGGTGATGTATTCCTATGTCCTGGTATCCCCTAAAAAAGGGATAACTTGACGTAGAAAACCCAAAGCACCCATAGTGATCCGAGATAGGCCATAAGGCTATTTTCATAAAATCCATAGTGGGGGCGCTGCAACATTCCTTCCTTGCACTTTCACGTTTTCCCCTAAAAAAGGGAGAATGAGAATAAAATGGTGATGCATTCCTATATCCTGGTATCCCCAAAAAAATGGATAACTTGACATAGAAAACCCAAAGCTCCCATATTGGATCAAAATCCACTAAAGGCAACCGAGGCACATTCCAACACGCTATTCCGACAGCACTCCTCTTGCATTTTTGATTTCGTCCTCCCCTAGAAACGGGAGGGTGGAACGAGAGCAGTGGATGTCACCGCATCCGCACGTATGCGCACCCCTATCCAAGGGCGCGCAGGGTGCGGGAGCACGTTTCCCGGGAACCCACAGGGACCCTTTTTCTCCTTTGCTATTTATAGTGGTTATGGAGGCGATGAGTCGACTTCTAGAGAAGGCAGTTGCGGGGGTTTATTCGAGGTTTCAAGGCGAGATCAGACAGTGTTTCAGCTATGGAAGTGTCTCATTTGATGTTTGCTGATGATGCTTTGGTGTTTTGCGAGGCGAATAAGGAAAAACTTGGGTATCTTCATTTGACTCTCCCATTCTTTCAGGCAGTTTCAGGTTTGAGGATCAACATATCGAAATGTGAAATCATCCCGGTGGGTAAGGTGGACGACATAAAGTTGCTAGCTTCCTCTTTTGGTAGTAAATCTGGGAGTCTTTCGACTAAGTATTTGGGATTACCTCTTGGTGCGCAGTTTAAAAATGCAGTAGTTTGGAATTCAATCATCGAAAGATTTGAAAGACGTTTGGCGGGATGGAGGAGACAACTTCTTTCTAAAGGTGGTAGACTTACTCTGATCAGGAGAACTTTGTCCAGTCTTCCTACATACTTCATGTCTATTTTTACGATTCCTTCCTCAGTTGCTAAAAGGTAAAAAAAGCTGGAACAAGATTTTTTGTGGGAAGGGAATGGGGAGGACATGAAGTATCACTTAGTGAATTGGGACATGGTCTGTTCTTGTGTAAAAGAGGGGAGATTGGGGATCAAGAGATTAAAAAATTTCAATGAGGCGCTGATGGGGAAATGGTAATGGAAATTCATGGTAGAGCCCGAAGCTTTATGGAGTAGAATTGTGATGGATAAGTATGGCGAAGGAGAGCATAATTGGTTTCATAGGATAGTTTCGAGCCCATACGGGACTAGTGCGTGGAAGGGGATTAGCAAAGGGCGGAGGAACTTATGAAAATTCATTTCTTTTGAGGTTGGTAAAAGAAATTCGATTAGGTTCTGGAAAGATAAGTGGGAGGGTAGGGAATTGAGTCGAAATTTCCAAACCTGTTTTCATTTGCCGAGGATGTGGATGGGCTGGTTAGTTCGATGGTCCAAGTTTCAGGAGATAAAATCAGCTGGAACCCTTTATTTAGGAGGCATGTGCTTGACTGGGAGCTTGGAGAAATAGAGTAGCTTTTCAATATTCTGTATGGTATACATGTTAATCTTGACAAGGAGGATAGGGTCTTATGGGAGAGAACAGTATGCAGAAAAGTCACAGTGAAATCCTACTATGAAGCTTTATCGAAGCGAGATATCTGTGATTTTCCATGGGAGATCATTTGAAAGACAAAGGCGCCTAGGAGGGTGGCATTTTTTGCATGGGAGGTAGCGTTAGAAGCTCTTTTGACGGGAGATAATTTGAGAAAAAGAAAGAAGGTTTATATAAATTGGTGCTATGTGTGAAAGAAAGATGAAGAAGCAGTGAATCATTTGTTGTTACACGCTCAATGGCTAGGGTCTTGTGGTCTTACATATTCAGACTGTTCAACATAGCATGGGTAATGCCCAGGACGGTGAAAAAAATATTTTGCGAATGGTCCTTTTATAAAAATATATAAAAAAAAAGGAAAGGAAGAAAGATGTTTGGGAAGTTGCTCCTTTAGCAGTTTGCTTGGGGCATATATGGACTGAACGCAATCGCAGAGCTTTCAAAAACAGTGAATCGAATATGGAAGGAAAGCATGGTAGAAACAATCAGGTTCTAGTGTACAGACAGAGCTCAAAGAGTTGATTCTTAGATAGATTCACTTATTGTATAGCTTTTGTGTAGGCGCTCTTTGATTGTATATATAGGTTGTACACCTGTTTTGGTGCGTGTTTATTTTATAATTACTCTTACTTATCAAAAAAAAAAAAAAAATGCAAGACTCAAACAGACAGCAGACTCAAACATCTTTCTCGAAGCATGCATATTTTTAAGCTACAAATTGTTTCGTTTAAGATCACTCTGCGTTTTTTGCGTTATTAAGATCTCATGTGTTAACCCAAAAGAAGCGAAAAGAAAGTTAAAGAACACGTTGAGCACTGCCTGTACGTAAGAACTATAAGCATTCAAAAGAAACTAATTTGTCAGACTATAATATCGCAACACTATGATATCACAGTCACAAACTTGTCCTTGATGCAGAGTAAGTTGATGATTTATACATCATTCTTTATGTATGGGCATATGTATGGGCCTGCCGTGCCTTGCTCCTCCCTTTCAACAGCATTCTTTACTCTTGTTTAGAGTTTTGCTTGTTCCTGAATTTGTTCCTGTTTAATAAATATCATAAAACCCAGCTTGTAAAGATCATACCAAAATAAAAACATGCAGATGATTTATATTAAAGCAAAGATATCTGTTATTGGTGTAGATTTGAGGACGATAATGAAACGGACATCATGATGTGGATGCAATAAGATTATTTTGTTGCTATAACAATACAGAAAAAAGGAATGGGTTTCAAGTATGTCAATCTCTGAATGCAAAAAATTTCTTATCTTTGATGGCATAGATTTATAGGGGACAGAAAGTTCCAATTCCTTCTACTCTTTACCTCACCAATTTGCAAGGGTAAGGCTGCGTAAATGATAACTGTTTCCAAGACCCCAGTGAGAGAGCTGTCAGGACCATCAATAGATCTCATTACTGCAATTTTTAGCAATGAAATTGAACAAGTGACACCAAGGGTGGATGCAAATAAATATATCCAAATGATGTTGCGTTTTTGCCTTTCTTTCCCTTGGAAAAGCGTATAAATTAGTCTTAAGTAAACCTATTGGCCGGCATCACTAACAAGTTCATCATCAGCTACAAAGCAACATAATAAATAGATCGATAATCTACTGCCTAACACTCCCATGTTTTAATTCCTCCCGACTCGAGCTGTGAAAAAACATAGCCTAAAAGAAAACTAAGGGCATTTGGCAGCATATGAGAAGTTAACGTGATTATGACATGGAATTCAAGACAAGTCATCTCATGTACATTATAGAATGTTGACTATTAATTTTGAGCTTTGCAAAGATATCTAGTTTCACATTTCAGGAGGGGAAATAAATACAGAGCCGATAAACTAAATCACTGACCTGTCACAAAGAAAGTATGGAAGCCATATGGAACACTATTATGGGTTAGTTCCACAACCGCAACAGGATCTGCTGACATTATTTTTGCGTCAATTACCGTGACTGAAGATTTTCTGCATAAAAATCAAGTAAGACATTCAGGGTTCTGTTAGATATAGAACTGGTAGAACACGATGGCACATCATGAAAGGGATCGAACAATTAACAGATGAAACAAAAGTATATGCTTAAGGAAGAATAATCATAGTAAACAGGATAGGAGCTTAGATGTGCAAACAATTGCACCTAGTAAATGCTTGCAGAATATAGCAGAAGAATGTAATTTATGTGAGAGCAATGAGGTCAAGTGGATTTTCAGACAGGGAAAAAATTATTTTTTTAGGTTTTAATAAGATGCCTTAGAAGATATGATCTCAGCAAAGATGAACTTCCATTTACATATATGACAGATTATAGAGATATTGGATACTGACAGCAATTTTAATGACCCTAAGTCCAAAACAGATTTGAATTTTTGGTTATCATTAAGTTTGAGGCTGCCTTCACACTAAATGGATCGAGCATCTATAAACTTGTAACGAAGCACAACTAACACGGTATTCATGCTGTATTATCTTATCAAGGGTTAATCCATTTAAAGACTTCTTTATTCGTGCTCATAAAAAAGTATGGAACGAACTACAAACAGCATCAAGAGGTTGCAAAAATTATAGATTACATAGACAAGACAACTTAACCATGGAGAACTTCAAACACCATTGACAAAGCAGGTTTTGGCAAATGGAGTGTGACTAAGGCATTCATATTCATACAAAATAGTGCTAATCAAGTCGACTTCTTCACTCGGTTTATTCTTCTCAATAAATATCTTCTTATATAAAAATAATCCCCATGTGTTAACTAAGATAGTTTGTTACTCCAAGCCTTGACAAGTTTCGAGGCGGCCTATTTAGGGTTATCCACCTTCCATAATTCATGGGTTCATAGATGACATGAGAGAGAGACATATACCCAGTGTTCTCATCATGTGTAAAGAATATCAAGTAGCCATCATCTTCTTCAGAAGTTATACCGGGATGACGAGGGACAAAAATAGCCTTTGACCCAAATCTACCAGCTCCCAGGTCAAATAGCCCTTGAACATTTCCTCCAATTTCAATCTTTGTTTTTCCAGCCTCTGGTTCCGCATGCAAATCAAATTTGACAATCCCAGTGACCTTTGCAATACTGTCCAGTCTTGTTCCATAAACAAATCCTTGTTTCCAAAATAAACACTATATACTTGGCTTGACCAATGACATCGAAATGAGACATTTAACACATTAACTAATAGAATAAAAATAAATTGTGGTGAAGTACTAAAATAAGCTTGAGTGATAAAAAGGTGTTCCTGACTGGACGATGTCAAAAACAGAACCAAAGTTAAAAACAACACAACAACCATAATTTTCGTAATTATTACTTTTTTTCCGGAGGTTCATAATTTTAATCCATGAACTAAAAAGACAATGGTCTGAACATACTCAAGAACTAACATTATGAGTCTATTAGATATGGTTCCTACTGTGGTGGGGGACCCTAAACCTGCATAAATTTAATTTGAAAAGACCGTTCCATACCTGCCTGTGTAGCTCTCATTGACCCTAGGAAAATCTAATGCAGATTCCGACAGCTTCTTCTATGAAGCAAGACCAGTTTTCAAGTTGAATTTCATTTCATACCTGAGAAATTACTTCAGCAGTAACTGATCAACCCTACATAATATTAACATCTGCAGAATCAGAACGTTACAGCTCATTCGTGAAATTCTCAAGCTTCTCCTTAACATTGCCTCCAATCATATCCATTTCTGGATTCTCAAGACGACAAGTAATCAAAACAACTTCATCTCCTTCTTCCCAGGCATTTGCTGCATTAAAGTGAACAATGAAAGATAGTAAAAATATTTGAGTTCAGAGATCAGCGCCAACGCAGAAAAGTGGAGTACACAGGGTGAGAATGCGGGTCTGAAAGGTTCGGGCAGCCTCCTATTATGGAGGTCAATACTTCAGATGTAGCTTGGGTAATCTTCGCATAAGAGAATGCAGGTGCCTTTCAGTATTTGACACACTTTTTGGTCACCACATGTGTTAAGTTACCAACTCATCCAAAATCTTAAGCAGTTAGATAGGGGCTCAACAATGTATATCAAGCTTAACACTCTCCTCTTCACGTGTGACCCGTCCACGCGTGGAGAGATACACAAACCACAAACATGAGTCACCAGGGGCATCACAAACCATGCAGAGACAACCTGCACTCACAATATTTTCAGGTAACATATGCAAGCGGGATGACTCGAATCTACAACCTTGTCAAACCAGAGCTCTAATACCATTTTAAGTTACCAACTCATCTAAAAGCTTAAGCTGTTAGATAACAATGTATATCAAGCTCAACAACATGCTCAGTTAAAGCTTAACTCGTAATTAATAAACTATCAACCTGCCAAGAAGAAAAATCCGAATTGAGCATTTGAAACCTATCATTTTGTTTTATTGTAGTCTGATATAGGAGAATCAACTGAAAGCAATAAATGTTGGTGATTCTTATTCATAGTTCAAACAGAGAAGCTAGGGAGTCTTAAGTCAATAAACAAAGATACATAAGCTATAACCAGAGAGAAGATATGAAAAGTTTCTCACCATACTAGGGAAGTAACAACTTTCAAACGGTTTACCATTGACAATTAACTGAAGAGAGCAAATGAATGATTATAGTACTGAATTAGAAATTCAAATAGGTGAATAAACATGGAGGACATTGTTTACTTGGTAATTCAAGAGACCAAGGATCAATGAACTTTACCATTGTGAAATATTAAGCAATTGGGAAGCTCAAACCATTTGATTAGGAGCTCGTTCTCTGCATACCGTGGAAGGACACCAAATCGAGCCTTTTTTTTTGGATTGGTAAATGTGACCCCTTGTTGGTGTGGGGATTGTAACCAAGGACCTCAAACTCTTTGCCTTAGTGCCCTTGTCATCTCTCTCACCCCTTGGGGTAAGAAAAATCGAGCTTTCTTAGTCAGATCAAATGTAAATTTTTTTTCTCCTTCACCATTTCCTAGAATTTGAATGCAATATACATCCCGTTTGAGTGAACATGGTTGAAATCAAAACTGTGCATAATATATGCCAAAGTACTCTTGAGACATGGCTTTCATTGTGGTTCATAACATACATAATCTGCAAAACAATTTGTTTTTTTTATAAGTAATCCTAATATTAACACTGCGTCAAATGAGGTGACGTGTCCTTGTAGACATGGAGCATACAAGACCAACAGAATTAAATCTAGGTTTAAATCTCAATTTGATCATACTACTTTTGGTCAAAAGTCATTAAGCTCACTCTACTTTTTTTTTCCTCAATTTGATCACTCTACTTGGCTTCGACATTCAATAAGATCACTCGAGTCATTTCTGCCCGTTATGTTGGATGGAAATCATTGAAAAGACCAAAATGCCCTTATTAAGTTGAAGGGTTTTACTCTCAATGTTAAAAGTTGAGGGTTCAAACTAAAAAATAAAATGTTGGAAGACAAAATGTTCAAACCAAAATGTTCTTCAGTTCTTACGAGAGGGAGTGAGAGAGGGAGAGAGAGAGAGAGAGAGAGCTCAGTGGCCAAAGGTGACCTGCAACCGACGACCGGCGACACAGATGAAGATTGTTGGCTCAAATGCTGGAAGACAAACAAGGCCGACATGAAAAACAGAGGGCGGCGCTAGGCGTTTTTGAAAGGAAGGGGGAGATCGGCATTGTTGAAGATGGGGGCGGATGTTTGGGAGGCTTGGCCAACTGTGGGTGAAGGGCGAGGCGGATCTAGACTGAAGTTGACGAAGTTGAGTGGAGGCAACGGGTATGGCGCGGCTATGGTGGTGATGCGCCAGAAGAGATTCTCAGATTGATGGAGAGAGATAAAGTTGGGTGTTGCATGACGGCAGAAAACGAGAGAGAAACAAACCTAAGCCCTCCCCAAACATACCAACTTTCGTATACCCACTAATCATCGCACTCCAAGCAACTAAACTTTTGGCAGGCATTTCATCAAACACCTTCCTAGAGAACTCAATCTCCTCACACTTGGCATAAAAGTTAACCAATGCAGTCTGCACAAAGCCATTCGATGAAAACCCATCGCGAATGGACGTGCCAGCCCTTATGAAAGGCGGGTATAATCGAGCAAACTTTGAGAACAAAAGAAATAGTGAAACTATTTGGTTTTGGGTGGAATTTCTTGATCAAGTGGTTGAAGATGTGAATGGGGGGTTGTGTTGATGGGTTTGGGTTTGGGATTCGGGTAAAGATATTTTGGGCGTACTGGAGGTTGGCATGAGGGGAAAGAGAGCAGAAGGCGAGGATTTTGGAGGGGGAGAAGAAGAAGGGGTATTTTTGGTTTTCAGGAATTTTTTAAGTTTTCAACAAAAAAATTGGACGGAGTGATGAACTTGATATTTATGTCCAAGTAGAGTGATTAAATTGAGGAAAAAAAAAGTAGATCGAGCTTAATGACTTTTGGCCGCGAGTAGGGTGACCAAATTGAGATTTAAACTTTAAATCTACAAGCTATACACTATATTAACATTAGAGTCCCCTGAACTTGAAGAATTTGTTAATTTACACTTCACAGGAGCATCCTGCAAGAGAATGTTTTCCTTCTTTTTCTATATTGTCTGTATGACAGAGTTATGATATTGTGAAAAGTTATATACTTGATAATGTCACATTCCCAGAAAGAACTTCAATGACTTACATCAAAGTTGTAGTTAAGAGGAATAACTATTAATATTTTAGTGTTCACCAAAAGCCAATGTAGTCCAATCATTTACAATCAAAGATGTTACGAACAATATGAAAGTTTACACAAGATACAAATCTGAAGTACCATACCTTTGGTCTTTATTACAAAGGTAGGTCCATGAAGATTGCATAATTTTCAGTAATGGCGAAGTCATGCATCATGACAGGATCTGATATTGTTATTGGCACTCGATCATTCATGACACCATCCTTTGAAATCACCCTGTATGTGATATATGGAGGGGTGTGTGAATAGCCAAAGGTAAACATCTCACCTGCAGGAATGCATTTGTAATCAAACGAAAATATACCAGAGTTCCACCAAAGCAGATCTTCATTTTGGAGACGGGTTTACCCGTGAACTAATGAACCTTTGGATGAGCAGCGAAGGAATGTGACAATCTCTTATCATAATCCAGAATGCCAAGTGTTTGCAGGTCTCCGTCTTCCAAAACTTTCACGGCATCTGCACAGTCAAGTTCAGATTAATCTTTCTACTGAGTTTACTTTATTGGCAGAACTAATGTCCCAGTTTTATCAATTGCAAACACCCCATATCTCAAGAACTAGAAAGCTTGCTTTGGGCAGTGATACCATATGAAGATCTGAGAAGAAAACAAAATAGCCAGAAGAAACAATCCACGAACATATTCTTGTGAGCAGGCATCCCGAAGAAATTTCAGAAGTTCCAATGAAAACTAATACTCTATGGTCTAAGGCAAAACCCAGTATTTTGGTCCTTGCCCTAGGATTCCTCTGAAATGGATCAGTCCAGCATTTTGGGTTCAAACCCACCTGTCACTCTCCCCCTCCAAAGAAAAAAAAGGAAAAAGATTATCCAGAACATTGTGTCCCATTAAATTAGGGACCATTGATTGTTAATTATTGAAAAACTCGTCCAGTATACAATGGTAAAGCCGTTGAGCAAAGTATGACCACATCCATATGTATTTCATGTCAACCAAACTCGAGTGAAATGCAGCAACTAGCTTACAAGGTTTGTCTGCCTCTTTTTTTTTTTGATAAGTAAAAGTATATATAAATTAGAGCGGCGTCAAAATAGGTGACGCGTCCTTGTACACAAGGAGTATACAAGACAAAAGAAATACCAAGTAATAGTATGTTCACCATATCTACAAAAGAGTTCTCAGTATTAGGGTCAACTACTGAACACCACAAACGAAGAGTCTGATACACATCCTTTTTAATTCGAGTAACATCAGACTCCAAATTCTCGAACACCCTTTGGTTCCTCACCTTCCAAATGGTCCACCAAATCGCCAAAGGTGCAGAATCCCACCAAAAAAGACCACCCCCGAAGGAGCTCAATGACCGATCTAGGCATCACCCAGGAGACACCTGCTAGAATAAAAAACCAGCTCCATATGATGGAATCATCCGAAATCTTATCCATCTTTTGCTTATACAACAACTCAAAAAAGGCCTCAAGGGTGTCAACCTCCCAATCTTGCATGTTCCTTCTAAACGAAGGGTTCCACGTAACGGTCTCGCCATCACCTACCATAACCGAGCTTACATACTCCTTATCCACAGCAAGATTAAACAAAGAAGGGAAAGCTCGCTGCAACTCCAAATCTCCGCACCATTTGTCTGTCCAGTGAATTTGACTGAATCCCCTTTACCCACATTAAAGGAGATGAAACGCTTCTCAATCTCCCAATTTTTCCTAATTCTATTCCATACCCCCACCCCACTACAGGAATGCACCTCATTAGGAGCCCACAGATGATTCCCTACTCCATACTTGGCCATCACAACTTTCTTCCTAAGTTCTCTGACAAGTAACGCCACAACCATTTCCCCAAAGAGCTGAGTTAAAAACTTTTAGCCTTTTGATCCCTAACCCGCCATTCTTCAGGTTCAAAAAAACTACCTCCCACTTCACCAAGTGATACTTCTTTTCATCCATTTGGCCTTCCCACAAGAAATCTCTTTCCAGTTTTTCCAATCTCTTGGCCACAGAAACCGGCATATCAAAGACTGACATGAAGTAAGTCGGCAAGCTAGATAACGTACTCTTAACAAGAGCACCCTTGGACAAATACTGCTTCTTCCAACCCACTAGCCTTCGCTTGAACCTTTCGATAACCGGATTCCATATATCTTTATTGGTAGAATGTGCCCCAAGAGGTAGACCTAGATAGGAAGTCGGAGAGTGCCGACCTTACATCCAAAGAAGTCCACCAAACTGTCCACATAATCAACCGTTCCAACCGGAAAAAGCTCGCTCTTATGAATATTGATCTCCAAACCTGAAGTAGCCTGGAAGAACAACACAATCAGGCGAATACCCCAAATGCCTCAAATCCGCATCACAAAATACCAAAGTGTTGTCTGTGAATAAGAGATGAGAGACCATCAACTGAGGACCCCTTTCCCTGCTTACTTTAAACCCGCTTATGAGGCCTCTCGAAATGGATACATCCATTATCTAGCTCAGCGCTTCCATCACTATAATGAATAGGAACGGAGAGAGGGTGATCTCCTGTTGGAGCCCTCTCGAGCAAGCAAAGAACCCCGCTGGTTCCCATTTACCAAAACATAGAATCTCACCGAGGAAATGCAGAAAAAGATCCACTCCCTCCAACATCTCCCGAACCCCATCCTAGATAATCTAGAAACTCCCAGCACACATGATCATACGCCTTTTCTATATCCAACTTACAAATCAGTCCTACCTCCCCGCTGCGAATTCTGAAATCCATAGCTTCATTCGCAATAAGCATGTTGCAAGTCGGAGATCACTTTCCCTAGAACCTTTTTCAGGCGAGTAGCTAAGAATTTTGCAATGATCTTGTACACCCTCCCCCAATAAGACTGATAGGCCTAAAATCTTTTATGTCATCCGCCCGGATAAGAGCAATGAAGGATGCAGTCAAACTCCTCTCAAATCTCCTGTGCTTGTGAAAAAATGAAAGACCTCCATCAACTCATCCTTTAGAAAAGTCCCGCATTGCTGAAAAAAGGCCATAGGGAAGCCATCAGGTCCCGGAGCTTTATCCCCTCTCATTTCTCGGACTACTATGAACACCTCCTCTTCTGAAAAAGGGCTTTCAAGCCACCTCTGATCCTCTGCGTTGAGACTATTAAAGGGTACCCCTTCCAGCTTAATAGACGAGTTCTCTTCTGCTTTGTACAGGCCTTCATAAAATCATGCTATGCCTTTCCTGATCTCACCTTCACTTTCCAGGAAAACCCATTAATTAGCACCTTCTGAATCTGATTACCATGCTTGTGGATGTTTGCCATTCGATGGAAGAACTGCGTATTATTATCACCTTCGCGCAACCACTGGACTCTAGCTTTCTGACTCCAACTAATTTCTTCACTTTTGAGGAGTCTCTGAATTTCTAATTGTAACATATTAGTTTGGGCAGATTCCTCCCTACTTAGCCCAAATACTCCTTTCTCATCCAAAACTCTCACCTCCTCTAGAAACTTATTCAGCCTTATCCTGATTTCCAAATATTTGTTTATTCCACCTTTTGAGGTCCTCTTTCAAATACTTTAATATCTTCGCAAATCTGAAGCAGGGATCACCTTCTGCCAAGTAGGACTGCCATTTATCTTTTACCAAATCCAAGAAACCATGTTCCTCAAACCACATAATTTCAAAACGAAATGGAGTCTTACCTTTACCCATCCCTTCATGGTTCAAGGCAACAGACTTGAGAAATCCCCCCAAACCCCTCAGCCCACCCTACTGTCACTAGAAATCTATCAATCCTTGAACATTGCTTCAATTCACTGTTTCTCGACCACGTGAAAGTCCCCCCTTCAAGAGGCAAATTCACTAATTCCATCTCATTTATGAAATCATTGAAATCTGTCATGGCAGGAGAGGACCCCTTAGTCCCCGTACGTTCGTGAGGGAATCTGATAACATTAAAGTCCCCGCCAATACACCAGGGAGATTGCCACCTATTAGAGACAGTTCTAAGCTCGTCCCACACGACCCTACGTTCTGCATCCACACAAGGCCCATACACTCCCAAAAAAATCCACCTAGAACTGTTGCTACTGCTCTCAAACAAGCACGAAATTGTATACTTGCCAAACATAAGTGCTCCCACTTAGACCATGTGCCACCTCCCACACTCATAACTAACTTTCTGTCCACTTTTTCCAATTTGTTTCTTGTAAACAAAGCACATGAGGTCTCCATTTCCTTGGTGCCCCTTTAATAACTAACCTTTTCGATTCATTATTGATACCCCGCACATTCCAAGAGATAATTCACATATCCATAAATAAATCTGGAAAAAAATTCGTTCCTCAGCACCCGTTCACCCCCTTCTCCACTTGGTCGAAGTTCAAACAGCAACCAAGGTTCTTTAATTCCCTATTACCGCGAACTCGACTCTTCGATTTACCAGTGCTAATCCCCTGCCCCTTTACACAGAAATATTCTCTGCATCCTCCGTATTTGTCAACAGCTCGTTCTCCTGCTCCCAATCTGGCGACACCACCTTCAATGGTGAGCAATGCAAAGGTATTTCTTGGAGTACTTCAGGAGAACCTATATGAGGTGTGATAGCCTTGGAACCAACCCTGTCGAGAGAGCTCTTAACCTTGGCATCAGACCCATGATTACTATTTCCGCCGCACTCTGGAGATCTGTAATCTCCCTCACGCGTCTCATCTTGTCTCATTACTGTTCCGCATGCAGTCTCTACTACATATATACTGGTTGACTTGTCTTTACCCAGCTGTTCACATACAGTAGCTTCACCCAAATTACTATTTGTTTCCTTAACTTCACTCCACAATCCCGTCGAAGTATTTGTAGGCGTCTCTCCCAAACTTCCATTCTCAGCAGCCTGCTTCGGTGAACAGCAACCCACCTCCATCGGAGATCCGTTAGCACTTTCTAGTGACTCATTTTGTCTCCTCACCGTAGTAGACCCACTCTCCGTCTCCTTCGATAAACTATCTCCTTCCTTTGCAAAGTGATCGCAGTCTGTAACTACTCTCGCCACGGAGCCTGTATCAATAAATCAAGGGAGGGGATAACAACACCCCAAAAAACTATCTCTACACCCCACTTGAAATAATTACACAAATGTCATCAAGTGAAATGACCTAATAAGCCCTTTTAAACATTACACCCCATTAATTAATCTCTACACCCAATTGAAATAACTATAATACCCTTATACTAAAAGACAAATAATACTCCCTACACCCCATTGTTTTATATTTACACCCCAAATTTCAAAATTACAAATACTATACTAAAAACAAATAATACTCCTTACACCCCAGTATTTTTTATTTACACCCCAAATCTCAAAACCACAAATATGGGTGGGGATATTAACACCTCAAAAAACTATCTCTACACCCCATTAATTTATCACATTTATCTAAACACCCCACCTAATTTCCTATTTTACCCTTTTCTATTCAAAAACAATTAATAACCATCAACCCAATTAATTACTAACTTACCTATTGTAACCAACCAATTTACAAAACTGCCACCAACCCAAGCATTTGTGTAATTAACGGGTTGTGCACGACGCAAAACAGAGAAGAGCTCGTCTTCTTCCTCTTCATGTGAACAACAGTTTGTGCACTCTCATTCCAGGATCAAGCAACATACAGCAAGAGTTTAAGCATAACAAGAGTTCAAGCAACATACTACAATGTCTTCAAGCATAGGTATGAATTTTCATTCTCCTCCTACACTTGAATACTAGGTATAGGTCAAATTTAAGTGTCAATAACAATGTAGGTTTTTTTTCATTAATGATTTTTGGATTGCATTTATTAAAAAATAGCAAAAAATTTGAAAACTCAAACACATGGCTCCGCTCGGACCTGGTTAGATGAGCATCCTTTGTGGTGTTCGACCAGTACTAAGCGAACAGCATTAAGGGCGTTCATCTTAGACTGGCCGAACGCGTGCCTAACTAAGCTCAACAGCTCGTGTGCTGTTCATTCACTGCCGAACAGCCCATGGTCTGTTCATCTCAACTCGGCCGAGCGACGATCTGCTATCTCACTGGCCGAATATGATCAACACTTTTCGGACTTTGATTTTGTTTTATTGGAACTATAACTTAATTATGATATATTTTATTTTGTGTTTACAGGAAAAAATTTTAAAAACGTTTATACAAGGAAAAAGGTAACAACATCCGCTAGGAAAGAAATGAAACAAGCACGCCAACAACAACACGAGCATGGGCATGGACAGAGACAGACTTTTGAGCATGAGCATGGGCAAGGGCGCTTTCGATCCTCGAGGGCGACTTTTGAGCCTCAGATTGGACAGGAGCAGACTTTTGAGCATGAGCATTTTCAGCAGGATCATGACCATTTTCGCTTTAAGCGCAGGCGCAACAGCACTTTTGAGCGAGATCGAGGAGCCATTTCGGTTCGAGCATCGCGGGGCGCGGACTTATGAGCCTCGATTGAGCTCGATTTCTTTGGTGGTCCACGCGATACATCGTTCTTGATTTCATATGAGTCACACGTAGTTGCATATATTTGGGTTGGTAAAGAAGAGCGTGGTATTCTAAAATGCCACAATCACACACAGAAGTTGCTTAATTGGGTCATTCCTAATGGCGAAGATTCGAGGGTATTTCGGTATGGTCGAGGCGTGCGCTTAGTCAAGACATGTATACTATGCCGATGTGAATAAGGTCTTAGTTTCGCTTTCGCTGTGGAACGATGGCATCCGAGACTAACACTTTCCATATGCCTTTCGGGAGATGACCATTAGTTTAGATGTGTTTTGTCCGCTCGGTCTTCCTATGTGTTTGTCTGGGGTGTGGGTGATCCATTAGCTTGTCTAGGGATGTTGATGCCTCATATGTGAGTTAGATGTTGGGAGTGTCACTTGAGGAGGTTTTGAGGGCATGGGAAATAAGAGGGGGCTTCTGACATTGGAGTGGCTACGTGTGAGATTTAATGATGATGTCACGTCTGAGGATGAGTTTAGGGTGGGTTGTGCTGTGAGGGCATACTTCTTATTGATCTTGGGTTGCACGATATTTGCTGATAAGAGCGGGACCCGTATACCTATTGCATACTTAGAGTGGCTTGAGGATCTTCAAAATCTAGATACTTATGCGTGAACACCCTTGCATATTTATATAGACAGCTAGACAAGCATCTAGGTATAACACGAAGCGTATAGCTGGTTCCATGGCATTACTTGAGGTAATAATTATAATTATTCTATAGTTTTATGTTGTGTATTTACTATTAAAGTTAAAATGTTTTATTTGATACTTAAATCTTTAAAATGTATGTTTTATTGCTTTTAGGCGTGAATCTACTTGCGGTTTCCATATCCGAGGCCTCCACATAATGTTGATTACAAGTCTAGATACTCGCTTGCACGTAGGTGGATCCCGCATGAGGGAATCGTGGACGACGCCACGATCGTTTATTAGCATCACGTGAGCAGGTTAGATAGGACGAGCCGTGACGTGAGTATATGTATTTCTATCAATTTCAACAACTTTTTAATATTAGGTTTCGTATTGAAAGTTTTTGACTTTTGTTGGTCTATTGTTTTAGGTTGGCGGCTTCCTTACGACGGTAAGCAGTCGGGGACCGGTTTCCATGGCAGCAGTTGCCACGCATCTAGGATGCATCTGAGATGGGCTATGTTGTCGAGCCATACAATCCAGGAGTCGCCGTTGGGGCATGTGCAAGCGATTAGAGGGCATTATCGCTCGGCTCTGCGCCCCGAGATAACTTCGAAGGCCTCATCTGTAGCTAGGTTTCTTGGGTGCTTGGTTAACGTTAGATAGCCATCTCTATCGAAGAACGGCTCGGCGGGCGTGCCACGTACGTGGGATTGTGATCACAGGTTATTTAGACCGCGAGAGGCGTTCACATGTAGTCGTGCAATGCCCGTGGTAGGCGATCCAAATATGTTAACACAACTACGATCGATGCCGCCGCACTCGATGAGGATATTGGGAGTTGTGAGGACTATGATTGATCCCAAGCGGGGATCTGGGGTGACCGATCTATACCATATGTGGACTTGGGCTCATTGTTTGATAGAGTGCACGACTACATGCGAACGCCTTGCAAATCCAAATAACCAGATCACAATCCCAAGCACGTAGGGCACGCCCCAGCTGCGTTCTTTCAGATAGAGATGGCTACCTAACGCCAACCAAGCACTCAAAGAAAACCTAGCCACGATGCAAGGCCTTCGAGTTATCTCGAGGGCCGCAGCCGAGCAATGATCGCCCTCGAATCGCTTGCACATGCCCGAATCGTCGAAGGACTCTGCCTCGATGGTATGGCTCGACAACATAGCCCATCTCGTATGCATCCTAGATACGGGAAATCTGATGTCATGGAAACCGTCCCCGACCTTACCGTCGTAAGGAAGCCACCAACCTAAAACAATAAACCAACAAAAGTCAAAACTTTCAATACGAAACCTAATATTAAAAAGTTGTTGAAATTGATAGAAATACGTATACTCACGCCACGGCTGTTAGTCTATCTAACCGCCACTGATGCTAATAAACGGCCGGTTGCCCCTCGATTCCTCATGTGGATCCACCTACGCAAGCGGGTATCTAGACTTGTAATCAACATCATGCTGAGGCCTCAAATATGGAAACCACAAGTAGATCCACGCCTAAAAGCAATAAACATACATTTTTAAAGATTCAAGTATCAAATAAAACATTTTAACTTTAATAGTAAATACACAACATAAAACTATAGAATAATTATAATTATTACCTCAAGTAATGCCATGGAACCACCTATTCCGCTTCATATACCTAGATGCTTGTCCTACTGCTGCTATATAAATATGCAAGTGGCAGCCCCACGCATAAGTATCTAGATTTCAAGATCCTCAAGCCACTCTAAGTATGCAATAGGTACACGGGTCCCGCCTCTATCGCAAATATCGTGCAACCCAAGATCAATAAGAAGTATGCCCTCACAAAGACAACCCACCCTAAACTCATCCTCGACGTGACATCATCATTAAATCTCACACGTAGCCACTCCAATGTCACCGAATCCCCCCTCTTATTTCCCATGCCCTAAAAAACCTCCTCAAGTGACACTCCCAACATCTAACTCACATAAGAGGCATCAACATCCCTAGCACAAGCTAATGGATCACCCACAATAAGAAGACCGAGCGCAAAAACACATCGCCTAAACTAATGGTCATCTCCGAAAGGCATATGGAAAGTGTTAGTCTCGGATGCCATCGCTCCACGAAAGCGTAAACTAAGACCTTATTCACATCAAAGATAGCATACATGCCTTAGTCTATTAAGCGCATCGCCTCGACCATACCTCGAAATACCTCGAATCTTCGCCATTAGAATGACCCAATTAAGCAACTTCAAGTGATTGTGGCATTTTAGAATACCACGCCTTCTTTACCAGCCCAAATATATGCAGCTACGTGTGACTCATATGAAATCAACAACGATGTATCGCGTGGACCACCAGCAAATCCGAGCTCAATCTGAGGCTCATAAGTCCGCTGAACGCCTCGCGATCGCCGAACCGAAATGGCTCTCGATCCCGCTCAAAAGTCTCGGCTGAATCGCTCGCGATCGCTCAAATCGAAAATGGTCCTGATCCTGCTGAAAATGCTCATGCTCAAAAGTGCCCAATCGAGGCTCAAAAGTCCGCCCTCGCCCAATTCGAGGATCAAAGTCGCCACGATCATGCTCAAAGTTCCGCCTACGCCCATGCTCGTGTTGTTGTTGGCGTGCTTGTTCAATTTCTTTCCTAGCGGATGTTGTTACCTTTTTCCTCAGATAAACGTTTTAAAAAATTTCAGTAAACACAAAATAAAATATATCATAATTAGGTTATAGTTCCAATAAAACAAAATCAAAGTTTGAAAAGTGTTGATCATGAATCGCTCGGCCAGCCGAGATGAATGATCATAGTCGCTCGCCAGTTGAGATGAATGCACTACGGGTCGCTCGACCAAAGCCGAGATGAATGCACCATAGTCTGCTTTGGTTATGCCGAGATGAACAGCACACGAGCGCTCGGCCAGCCGAGATGAACAGCACATAAGTGCTCGGCCAGCTTATTGAACAATTAGGCACGCTGCCGGCCGCCTAAGATGAACGCCTTAATGTTGTTCGCTTAGTACTGGTCGAACACCACAAAGGGTGTTCATCTAACCAGGTCCGAACGGAGCCCTGTGTTCGAGTTTTCAAATTTTTTGCTATTTTTTAACAAATGCAATCCAAAAATCATTAATGAAAAAAAACCTAAATTGTTATTGACACTTAAATTTGACCTATACCTAGTATTCAAGTGTAGGAATAGAATGAAAATTCATACCTATGCTTGAAGACATTGTAGTATGTTGCTTGAACACTTAATGAAAGAGATAGTGTTGCTTGAACTCTTGCTATGCTTAAACTCTTGCTGTATGTTGTTTGATCCTGGAATGAGAATGCACAAACTGTTGTTCACATGAAGAGGAAGAAGACGAGCTCTTCTCTGTTTTGCGTCGTGCACAACCCGTTAATTACACAAATGCTTGGGTTGGTGGCAGTTTTGTAAATTGGTTGGTTACAATAGGTAAGTTAGTAATTAATTGGGTTGGTGGTTATTAATTGTTTTTGAATAGAAAAGGGTAAAATAGGAAATTAGGTGGGGTGTTTAGATAAATGTGATAAATTAATAGGGTGTAGAGATAGTTTTTTGGGGTGTTAATATCCCCACCCATAAATCAATTGGATTATTGGGCTCACCCATTGTTGAATCTTCCATCTATCCGGGATAGGATAGTTCAAATCTCCAACTCTGCCCACCGGGCACCTGTCTAGATACTCCAAGGCTCCCTTACTAGCGGTGTAAATCGGAACCACCGAACCACGGAATCGAACCAAACCAAACTAAACCAGTTGGTTTGGTTTGGTTTGGTTTTGGTCGAAGACAGTTCGGTTTCGATTTCAAGAATTGGAAAACCACGCGGTTTGGTTCGGTTCACGTTTTTTGGTATCGAACCAAACCAAACCACCATGTATGTTTTTATTTATTTATTATATAATATATATTATATTACATTTATTAACGATTTTGAACCTTTGATTTATTCATAATATATATATATAGAGAGAGAGAGAGAGACGGACACTAAACCAAATAAAATCTTGATTATTGGAGAACTATTATTTCTTCAATTGTTTGTGTTTATTTTAGAATTTGTATTGTTTTATTTATGAAAATTTGTTGTTAGTAGATTATTTCCTAATTTTGATGTTAATTCCAAATCCAAATATTATTTATTGTTATTTTTAATGTTGGTTAATTTCATTAAAAATAATTTATATAAACCACAAAACCGAACCAAACCAAACCAAACCGAGTGGTTCGGTTTGGTTTGGTTCCAAATTTTACTCGGTTCGGTTCGGTTTGAGATTTTTGGAACCACTAGGAGGCGGTTCGGTTTGTGGTTTTGGCATAACCCAAACCAAACCGAACCACTTACACCCCTATCCCTTACATGAGCTTTCATCTACCTGGAAATAGACCCCATTTAATCCCGAACTCCAACCATAACAAGCCACTAAATCAGGCCACGGGGGAATCTATGCTGCTTCTTTATAAGACCTTTGCTTCTTTGGCATCTTTGACATCCTGCTCGGGTCCTTGGGCCTAACCGGAGCAAACCTCTTAAGCTTCTCCGCCACCCACACCCACCCTACATGAGCCCTTAATCAGAATTTTGACAAATAGGCCCGATGCGTTCCTCTCTTTAGCCATCAAAATTTCTCACCGGCTTCCTTGTCTCTTCATCAAGCTTAGCGTAAAACGAGACCGAGAATCTTCTCTCCTTAGGGCCATCCCAAACAACTGTCTTCACCAGAACCTTGCCTCTTAAAAGCATACAGAATATCCAAAAGTTGAACCCCTTCCTCAAGCTCCCAGTCTTGGAGATCTCTACGAAATACCGAATTCCACGAATCTGCTCCATTAGATGTTGTAAGAATGGAATTCACCATTTCTCCCCGATTAATCACTAAATTGTATACATTGGGAAACCTGTGCTGAATTTTCGTTTCCCCACACCAAATATCCTGTCAAAATCTGACTTGATTCCCATTTCCTGCCACAAAAAAGATGAAGCGATTGAAGACATCCCACCATTTCATGATACCTTTCCAAACGCTTGAACCATGAGTAGATAACACGTCCTTGGGGAACAAAACATGACTACCTTCCCATGATGATAAATAAAAGCCGTGTTACCTGAAGTAAAATGACTTAAAGTTGGACTTATAGCTTGATCCATATGTAAAAAATATACCACCAGAAGATAATATATTATTAATTGAATTCAGCAGCTTATTGCAATATTCACTGTACCAAAATGAATATATCAACAGTGACCACATGATCATTGGAATGTAAGAGTGTACTACATCAAATTACCTGTCCTGTTTCCATACGAGGCATCTAGTACTTTCAACTTGGCTCTTAGCATTTGCATATTTACCATAAGCAATCCAAACAGCCCCTTGAGATCTCCAATCTGAAAATGGCATTGTAAAGTCATGATTCTGGAACCTTGAAAGTCATAAACTGGAAAGATTGGTCAACCTATCTACTCTTTTACCAAATAATCATTTGCAGTTAACTTAAACCTCCCTCTTTATATATGGTGTTTTGGCAGAGGAGAGGGGGGGGGGGCTGTGTACAGTGAAGTTAGAAGGCGAGGATGTGGGAAGACGTCATGTTACAATTCTCAGCCAATAAAAGAAGGAAGAAAATTAGAAACACAGTCTGCCAGGTGGTCCTCAAATTTAACACCCAGGATAAGCATTGAATATTGATTTCATATTTACAACAGAAAGTTGAAGATGAAGATTTTAACTGCTTGGATTAATTGTCCTCGTTGATTTACTGAGAAAAACAAATTTTCAATAGCAGAAATGGAAATCCACAGGAGCAGAGAACCTGCCACAACTACAGTGAGATTTTATATTTAAACAAGTCACGTATGGACTCTCGAAGCAGCTCACACTTAAATAAATAAAGACAGAAAAGGAGTTTCTCAAAGGCTATGTAGGTGCTCTTGGCTTGACATAGTTTGTTTTAAACCATTAGAACCTCTCTCCCTCTCTCTCATTTATATATATATATATATATATATACATATGTGTGTGTGTGTGTGTATTCGAAGGCATACCTTCACATATTTAGCTCCTCCAAAATATTCTTCTTGTTTAAGACGGGAAGTCCTGACATGACAAGAAAGATAAGTTGATTTCCCATCTTTGATGTGCAAGCCATGAATCAAACTGCGGTACAAAGGAAAAAACATATTCAGACCAATTGCTGGTATATCTTAAAAAATGGATTGCAATATCAAATCTTAATCAACAACCTTCCACAAAATCAACAAAGGATGCTTACTAATGCAGATTAGAAATGCGACTAATTGCCACAAAGCATGTAACATAAATAGCTGAATGGCTATAATACCAATAAATAGTACTCCTTTTGTCCCAGAATGAGTATCCATTTTGAAAATTTTCTTCAGAAATGAGTGTCCATCTTTGTGTAATTTTACTAAATTCATCTTTGCTAACTATCATTTCGTAGTGTTCACTTGCAATGGTAGAGCATGAACACAAAGGGTATTCATGTATATGTGCTACAAAAATGGCTTAAAAGTTAAAAGTCACCTTCCTTAATTTTTGTGAAAAACAAAAAAATGAACACTCATTTTGGGATGGAGAGAGTAGCTTAATTGTCGTTACCTTAGAATTTCAATGTGAGTCATCAAATTTAAAGACTGAATTAGGACCTGAAGTATGACACGCCAACAGTTGATCAGGTAGCATGCACATGGTAGCGATATGATCAAGAGTTCAATTTTTCATATCCCTCTTACTCACAGTTTGGGCAGTTCCCATAATATGTGCTCGGAACCTAATCCCCTACATGTTTCTTGATGGCTAGTCTATGTAGAGATATGGAGAAGGAAAGAAATAAATAAATAAATGAATATGCGTAAATATATATATATATATATATATATATATATACAACACTCAAATTTAACAAAAAATTAGAATCAAATGCCCCATTATTATTCAACTCCCACATCTGTTTACAAGAGATAATTTAGGTTTACTTTATTTCTGTGAGTGCAAACAAACAGAAGTAAACTCCCAAGTTTAAACAGAACGTAACATGTATGTATAATGCATATTAGCTTTAATAGAAAGGGATAAGTGTACCATTAGTCCCTGAACTTTGGCCAAGCACACCATTAGTCCCCAACCTTTCAAAAGTTTCACCACTGACCAAAGTAGGGCTTTTTGGCTCATCGTTGGTCCCTAGCCCCTCACGTCGTTTATTATCTCCGTTAATGAATGATTGTGCAGCTCACGTGAGGGCATTAGTGTCTTTTCCATAGGCTTCAAATATCAGGGACTAAAGGTACACTTAGCCCATTAACGGACGATCAATATTGAGAAACATTATCTAGCTCAGTTCATGAGCGGAGATATTGCGCATGGAAAAGACACTATTGAACTGAGCTCAGTTCAATATTTAGAAACAGAAAAAACTATAAACAGAAAAAACAAGTAGCTCACCTGAGCTTCGGCATAGCTCCCTTTTGCTTGTATACCATCGGCCGTAACCACCGAGACGTAAAAGGGTCGCCAGGACCTCCCTTGTTTTTGTGCCACTATAGCTTTGGTCCTCTTCTCGCATACTAATCAACACGTTATGCCAAGTATTCACCCTTGATTCAACACGCCCACGCAACACACTCAAATCCCCCAAATAATCCGTACTCAAAGCCAACACCTCCTCCGTGCCGCCCGCCGAGGACCGAAATCAAACAAGAACAGAACCCCTTAGTAATCTCTAATCGCTATCGACCCAAAAACCTCATCCTACCCTCACCATCCATTCTCGCAGCCACCACACTGTACACCCCATAACTTCGATTATCGGTGGCGATTAACACTCAAATCCCCAAATCATCCGTACTTTCAAAGCCAACACCTCCTCCGCGCCCGCCAAGGACCAAATCAAACAAGAACAACCCCTTAGCTCGGAATCTCGAATCGCTATCGACCCTCACCATCCATTCTCATCCTACCCTCGCATACACCCCATAACTAACTCGATTTCGGTAACTTTTAACGAATCGTCAAAGAGGGGAAAGATTGGCGTAGTGTAAGAAGCGCTTCACGTGGTCGATTGGATCAGCGAGAGATTGGAATTCGGAAACGAGGAGTTGGAGTCTGGTGTCGGACTGATCAGAAGTCTGTGATGGAGAGATGGTGACGGCGAAACACGAAAATGAGCTTGAGATCGATATTGCGTATGGAAAAGACATTAATGCCCTCACGTGAGCGCACAATCGCTCATTAACGGAGATAATAAACGGCGTGAGGGGCTAAGGACCAACGATGAGCCAAAAAGCCCTACTTTTGAAAGGTCGGTGGTGAAACTAAAGGTGGTGTGCTTGGCCTAATGGTGTGCTTGGCCAAAGTTCGTGGACTAATGGTACACTTATCCCTAATAGAAATGAGCTTTAATACAGTATTTTTCAGCAAAGATTTTGGATAACACAAACCAAACAATTGAAAGTGCACTAACTTATGATTAAGAAACTTCCCTTAAAAGAATGCTAAGCGGAAGTGAGGGAAAGTCAATAGTGGTTATATCCACTTACCATGCTACCCAAATAAGCCAAACATGTAGAATCTAGATTTCCAGCAAAAAGTAAAAATAAAAATAAAATATTATTAACCTCACCTGTTAGAGTTGCCAAAATCCTCAACGCTTAAACTGCACTTTCCTGGCCTTTAAGATACCATGATGTTCCAGTGCTAACATGGTGCGCTTATCTGGCTATATCCCCTTCTGTGACATATCATTCACAAGGCTTACAGCCTTATCTATCAAGCCTCGAGAACAATAGCCACATATTAGAGCTGTATATGTCACAGTATCAGGTTGGAGACCTCTGCCAATCATTTCATCAAGGAGGTAAGTAGCATCCTGAAGATTGTTCGCTTTAAAATGACTGTCAATCAAAACAGTGTAGCAAATAACATCCGGGATGATTTTTTTTTCTTCCATTTCGCTCAAAAGAACCGACACATTTTTGGTTTCTCCACAATTACTTAAAAAAGATCTTGCTTGTCTTTGCTTCATTTTATAATGCCCATCAATTAGAACTGTATAGGTGACAACATCAGGTTTGATACCCCTTTCCTTCAAATCATTGAAAAGATTATAGGCTTCCTTCAAGCAATTTGCCCTGCAATAAGAATTTAACATCATTGTGTAGGTAATGACATCCGGTGTTAAACCTTTCCCAACCATAATATCAAACAACCAATGGGCCTTTCCCATATCTCCAGAATTGCAAAATGCAGCTATAAGTCTGCTATACATCATCTTGCAAGGGTCAATATCTGAGGCCAACATTCTCTGGACTATCACAAGACCCCTTTCAGTTTCCCCTTCCTCACAAAGTTGAGTGAGAAGTTTTAAGCAAGAGGCCCTCTTCACTAAAACCCAAGGCTTAGATAACTTAAGAAAAAACGCATAGGCCTCATTTGTATTGTTTGCTTCACAAAACCCATTAACCATGGCAGAACAATTATCCGGGCCCTTAGTTTCTAAACTTTTGAAAAATAAATATGCTTCCTTTACCTTTCCTGCCGTACATAATCCTTCAATAACCACATTATGTGTGATGCTGGTGGGTTCTAACCCTTGTTCATGCATATATTTCAAAAGTTTAAGTGCCTGCTCTACAAAGCCACTTCTTGAGAACCCACCAACAAGCACATTGTAGGTAATAATATCAGGTTTCAAGCCGTTGTCATTCATATCCTGAAAGAGGTTTCCGCCTTCCAAAAGTTTTCCCTGGAGGCAGTAACCATTTATTATAGTGGTGTAGTGCACAATGTCTGGTATCATCTTGCTTTTGATCTCCTCGAGTAACCTCAGGGTCTCTTTGAATTTACCCAGGTCACAAAAAGCTTTGAGAGCAATATTGTATGATACTTCGTCAAGGAACATTCCCGAGTCTTTGAATTTCTTGAACTGGTTTACCACTTCTAAGGCCATGCCCAGTCGACATAAGCATTGTAAAATTGGGCTCACCGTCACACAACTGGTTTTGATACCTTTTGACATCATTTCATCGTGGAGTGCTAAACCTTTAAGTATATTCCATTTTTCACAATAACCATGAATCAAGGCAGCATAACAATGTGCATCTGGCAAGAGCGGTACTTGTTCCATTTCACGTAGGATACTTTCTGCTTCCCTTAACTTATGTTCTTTTACAAACCCACGAATGACAACAGTGTAACAGAAAACATCAATGCGACCCTTTACTTTTCTCCATGATTGCAGAACCTGAAAACCCAAATCCGACCATCCATTTGTGCAAAGCCCTTCGATACAAGTAGAGTAAGTGAAAGCGCTAGGTGTCACTCCAGCATCCTCCATCTCTTGGACCACACCAAAAGCTTCTTCCAGATTACCCCTTTTACAAAGTGCTTTGATCACAATGGCATGTGTACCCATTCTGTATCAAACCAAAAAATTTCAACTGCTCATAAAGCGCCAGAGCCATATCCACTTTGCCCCGGATAATCAACCGGTCCATAACAAAATTGCAGGTCAATACACTTAAACCAAGTCCCCGCCTTTTTATTTCAAACAACGTATCAACTGCCTCGAAAAACCTCCCAAGAACAACATAAACCTTAACCAACACATCAAATGCTCGACCCAACAAACTTGCAGCCTTAACCCCCTCCACTAACACCTCGAATAAATCAGAAATGTCAAAACCCAGATGCCCATTTCTCTCAATAACCTCCACAAAAATAGAATCTAACCTCCAATCCAAACCTCAATAACAAAGCAAATTTATAAAAGCCGTATACGTATAAACATCATGCTTAAACCCATGCACTTTCAATTGCGAAAAAAACGACAAGGCAACAATGGGTTGTGTACTCAAATTATTAAAGGTTTGAATAACTTTACAAGAATCTAATTCCGTAAAAGGGTTATAAAAATGGGAATGTACAACTTTTTGTTCGTGTTCATCATAACTGGAGTCTGACAAGTCTGTACTACTGAACTGGGCAAATGCAGAAACAGAGTGATATCGAACAATTAGACCATTTTTCTGTATATTTCGACAAGAAACTGACCTTATCAGATGAACCCACATGGGGGAAACTGCAATCACGTGCGCACGAGACTTTCTTTTGTTATGGTTGAAGGTTGTAGGTGAAGAGGGTTTTGGATTGTGTTTGGGGGTTTGAATTTGCAGCGGCTGAGAGGCCACTCTCGGATCGGATGAACGAATTCGGCCGGCTTTATTTTCCGTCTGTTCCGCCGTTTGTCCCTAGACGCCGTAACTTTAATTTCTTAGTTCCTCTTTTTTTTTTTTTTTGAGAAAAAGAGTAAGCACATGGGTCTAACTTAGAGGTGGCAATTTTTGCCCGTGCCCATTTGTTCGTCCAGACCGCCCAGTAAATAATGGGTATGGACACACCCAAAATGTTAAGTGGGCACAAATGGACACGCCCACTTGGGCACATTGATTATGATGGTTAAATGGGCCCACTGCACCCATACTAAAACTCATTAACTTTCTCTTCTAATTTTGTTTTATCAATTACATACATAATTATAAAATGCTTAAGATTAATAATGACATTTAACATAATTAATATATTTATATTGTACACTCACTTTTCTAACCACACACACACACACACACACACACACACACACATATATATATATATATATATATATAGTACACCCGCCCAATAAATAATTGGTATGGGCACACCTAAAATTTTAAATTGGCACAAATGGGCATGTCCACTTAGGCACATTAATTATGATGAGCTAAATGTGCGCCCACTTGGGCACCCATACTAAAACTCATTTACTTTCTCTTCTAATTTTGTTTTATCAATTACATACATAATTATAAAATACTTAAGATTAATAATAACATTTAACATAATTAATATATTTATATTGTACACTCACTCTTCCAACCACACACACACACACACACACACATATATATATATATATATAGTACACTCTCAGATTGTTCAATTTTTATAATTCTGTAAATATCCGTCTCTGTTACACTATAAATGAATTCATAGCAGTTTTGTGAGCAGTGTGCAACATACGACATTCTTATTTGCTCGAACCTTCTCATATAGATTTGTACATGTAGCTTAGTTAGCTTGTTTAGTTTTTGGTCAGGTTTCCACTCGTGTGTTTGTCTATTGGGTTTCAGAGAAATTAAAAATTTAACCACAAAATAGAAGATTGAATTGAGCATTACAACAACAAAAATACATTTTTACATACTAATACATAAAACTATTAGTAAAAATTAAAATGCAATTTCGAAGAAAAGTTATTTTCTTCACAAACTATTACTTCGCTCTCTTAGTTCATTTGTCACATTTTATTAGATCCCTATCATTTTCCTTTTATTAGTGTCATATGTGTTCAAGAGAAGAGAACATAAAACTCTAATACTAACTACTCCATCTGTTCCACCTAAACGTCCACGTTTGAAAAGTTTAATTAATAAGAAGATATATTAATATCATTAGAGTTAGTCTTAATTACAAAAATATACTTTAGCACAAGCAATATGTCGGCTTTTCCCAATTATTGTGGTTGTAATCACACACACACACACACACACACACACACACACACATATATATATATATATATATATATATGGTTAGTTGTAACTTTTGATAATTTTTTGTAAAAAAATATTATTTTTTTGTAATTTGTATATTTATTTGATAAGTGCATGTTAATGAGTAAATGGGCGCCCATAGGCGCCCATGCCCATTTAGTGCCCGCTCATATATACTCATACTATTAAATGGGCACTTACTTGCCCGCCCATTTGAGCCCGCCGCCCATTTATGCCCGCCCACGCCCGCCCATGCCCGCCCATTTGCCACCTCTAGTCTAACTACTAACCCTAAACTTTAAGTTAAGTTAATCATATACCAACATCTACACTTTACACCCCAATTCTATCCTACTTATTTAACCAATTTTGTAACTTTACTCTTTACACTTAACCCTAACTTCCTAGTTTACTTTTTTAAATTTCCTATATCACTCATCATTTTCTACACTCCAATTCTATTTACATCCCACACTTTTAATTTACCAACCATCATCTATCCACCCAATTAACACTCAACCCCTTTTACCAAACTCAACAAACGCACAACGCATGCACAACTCACTAGAGAACTTTGTACACAGAAGAAGAATAAATGCACACATTTCTCACCCCTAAACCCAAAACAAGTACTAGATACGTGTTAGGATACTGTTTAGGATGATAGTTAGTTAAAAATTGGTTTATAATAGCAAATTTGGTTGAAAAACGTTGAGAATTTGAAAATGGATTGTGTGACCCTGATTTGGTGCACAGAAGGTGGTGTGCGGCCATGACTTGGTGCACAAAAGGAGGTGTGTGCGGCAGACATGTGATGCACAGTAAAAGAACTGTGCAGCAGCCATGTGATACACAACAGGAGGACTGTGCGGTAGGGATGAGCAGGGTCCGTCAATGCCCATCAAGCTGCCCATGCTGCCATGGGCTATACATAGTACCGGGCTTTAGATGAGTCAAATGCCCGTGCTCTATGGGCTCTCTTGGCCTTCAACTGTTTCCTGCTATGCTCCTGGCTACCGGCCCTCTTCTATGATAACTTTTTAAATTTTTTAAATTATAGGTTTTTGACCAAATCCTATATATTTATTTATTTAATTTATGTGTATTATACTATTACTATATTTATATATTATAAGTTATAAATTATAATATATAAATATAGTAATAGTATAATATACTTAAACTAATAAAGCTATTACTAAAAATAAAAGCCTAAAAGTCAAACCCTATTATTTTAATAATTAATTACTCAATCATCTAGATATCTATTAATAATTTGATATTCTATTCTCAATCTCATGGAAGATTAAAATTTTATATCAGTATTAAATATAGTATTAGACTATTAGTAAGGTGCGATAATTGACAATTGTCTTCTACTCTTCTTCATCTTCTTGGAAAACAGCGACGTTCCGACTTCCGACTCTCAAATCCTGCCCAACGACGTTCTCGACTCACACATCCAACGCTTTCTTCATCTTTTTCGATCGTTTATTGCCCCTCTCAAGTTCGTTACTTCGTCTTCATCATCTTCGTTCAGTTCACACTTCATTGAGTCGTCGCTTCCCTTTCGCCGTCGGCCGTCGTCGCTTCAGCCTCGCCGTCTCCATACTCCACAATCCCACCGCGTCAAGTCGTCAACGGTACCCTTCTCTCTCTCTCTCTCTCTCCTCTTTCTCTCTCTCCTCTTTCTCTCTTGATCTCTCTGACTGTGTGATTGTGTGTGTATGTGTGAGACTGTGAGTTACACACTTATAGGTTTCTTTATTTCTTTATGTTCTTTGAAGTTTCGTTGTCTTCTGCATATGTTCTCCTCATTATAGATTGAGAAAAATTATATATATAATGAAAACAAATTACCATAATACAAGTAATCTAGTTACACCTCCTTTGTGAATCTGAACATCACCTGAACTGACTGTGTATAAATAACTTATTGGACCATAATACAAATAAATATCGGTTGTAATGATGATGTCTTAGCATCTAATATTTAAAATGACTCATGTTTACATGGTATGCATTTTAAATATCTTCTCATCATCCAGGTTATTACTTATTAACCTATTGTTTAATCTGCCAACCTCTGTTGGATGATGATGTGACAAATATTTTGTCGTGTACATGTTATTTTGTTGTATTATCTAATGTGGAATATTGTTTGGGGATGAATTTTGTATGTTGTTTCTTGTTCATTTTTCGTATTTCTAAATTGGGCCATGATATTGTTGTATTTGCTTCCTATACAAAATGATTTCAAAACATGACTAATTTCTTGACATTAATTTTTAAGTTGAAAAATAAAATGAGTAATAATAAGTAATAATGTTTGTGTGAAATGAAGTTGCGTTGTTTATTTTGTCTAAAATGAGTTTTTGCGTTTTGTCTTGATTTTTTTTCAGAGATAGAAGCAGAAACTGGTAGGGGACAAAATACCCAAAAAAAATGCTGAAAAGGATGTGATTGATTTAGATGGGGAAAGAGAGACATGTGATACTAAGTTCACGTCTTGGGTTTGGGAACATTTTGAGAGACCTAACAAAACCTTATCCTAAGAAGATATTTTGTTCTTATTGCAAGCAAGATTTTACTTTCAACACTAGCAAGAACGAAACAAATGCTATGGGTAGACATTTAAAGCAAACTTGTAAAACATCACCTTGTTTTGTGGATTTGAAAGGGGCTATAAGCGATGGAAAAAGACAAAAGACTTTGCAATTCAAGAGTGAACCAAAACAGGGGGGGGGGGGTAATGGAGCGAGTATCACAAGTTATGCCTTTAATTAAGAGAGGGCTAGAAAGACACTTGCTAGGTTGTGCATAAAAGATAATAGACCCTTTAGTATTGTGGATGATGAGGGGCTTAGGGAGATGTTTTGGGAGTTGAACCCCAACTTCAAAGTTCCCTCTCATTGGACAGTTGCTAGAGATTGCTTGCAAATTTACAAAGATGAGACATTGAAATTGAAAACTCTTTTGAAGGGGCAAAGAGTAACTCTTACCACCGACACTTGGTCATCATGTCAAAACATCAACTATATGTGTCTCACGGCTTATTGGGTAGATGATGATTGGGTTTTGAGAAAGAAAATATTAAACTTTTGTACAATTGCTAATCACAAGGGGAAAACAATTGGGAAATTGGTTTATGATTGCTTGAAAGAATGGGGTATTGATCGAGTTTTCGCAATTACCGTTGACAATGCTTCATCTAATGATGGTGCCATTAAGTTTTTGAAAGATGAACTTAGTGGGTCAAACTCCATATTGGATTGTAAGTATTTGCATTTGAGATGTTGTGCTCACATTCTCAATCTTATTGTGAGGGAAGGTATAGAGGAACAAAAGGAGGAAATTGTGAAAATTTGAAATGTCGTAAGATATGTGAGGTCATCTCCCGCAAGGCTTGCAAAGTTTGAGTCATGTGTTCAAAAATTAGGTATAAAGTGTAGTAAAAAAGTGTCTCTTGATGTTGATACTAGGTGGAATTCCACCTACTTAATGTTAGAGACCGCCATAAAATATGCCAAGGCCTTTGATAAAATGCGTAGCGACTCCAATTATGATGATTACTTTTTTGGTGGGGATGAGGAAATTTTTGAAGTTAATACAAGAAGAAAGAAGAAAAGGAAGGCAAAGGTTGTGGGTGCTCCAACTTCGAAGGATTTCCAAAATGTTGGCTATCTTGTTGATTTCTTGCAAGTTTTTTATGAAATGACATTGAAAATCTCGGGGTCAAAGTATTCAACTTCAAATTTATTTTTTGGTGAGCTTGTGTCTTTGCATTGTAAGCTGGGAAAAATGTGTATGAATAATGATGATCAAGAGGCAAGAGACATGGCTACTAAAATGAGGGGAAAATATGAATTGTATTGGGAGAATATGGAAAATATAAATTACTTGTTGTATGTAGCTGCGGTTTTAGATCCTCGTCATAAGATGACTTATGTGAATTTTTGTTTTAAACGAATGTATGGGAAGGCTAATGGAAGAGCTAAGGAAATGGGGGGAAATAGTGATTAAAACTTTAATTGAGTTGTATGATCATTATAAAACC
>CM028383.1:94587181-94696250 GCA_013146195.2 Codonopsis lanceolata
CATTAAATTGTAACTTAGGGTCAATTGCATGATAGTTAGATCCTTTGGTTTTCTCATTTATATATCTCAAGCACACTTTCGAACCGGTATGCGCATGTTAGTCTCAATTGTCCCTACCATCTGTCTTAGCGAATGCTTATGTGAAATCCAGTGATGCTAAACATTCAACCCCAATTCCCATAGTTGATATGATATTTTGTGTTGTCTTACTTGCTTTAAATACTATGTGAGCATTTGGCATTAAGAAATGACTTAGGCCATCTTTGGATCGTTAGAGCCTAAATATTCCCTGACCTATACTAAATATATCCCTAGTGTCCCCTTTGAGCCTAATGAAGAAGAATGGAGTGTGCTAAGCACACTATTTAAACCCCCATTCATCATCATTTCTATTACCCACATTAACTTAACCCTAAAAGCCTATACACTTTTAGCCTACCCTTTGAGAGAGTAGGATGTGGGTGGGAAATCGATTCTAGGAGACCACTTCTTTTCAGTTAGGCTATTTTTCGGAAGGCTTCTTCTTTCCGTCGTCGAAAAAAAAAAAGAGAAAAAAAAAATCATGTGTCGACGAAAAATGAAACGGAAGAAGAAGAGTGTAAACAAAGATTCAAATGGAAGCATAGCTTTCAAGAGAAAAATGTTAGAAAAATTCTGCTGATTAGAAAGATGTGATATTTTTAGAAGAATACATTGCCCAAAACAAGTTTGGGGGGAAGAAGAAAACTTAAAAAGTTACAGAAAGCACCCCTCCACTTGTAGTCTTTGCAGGTCCTAGCCTAAATAGGGAAAACTTCCTTTTGCTTGGAAGTATGAGGGATAAAGGGTAGTCTTACTCTCTCACTTTGAATTCTAATCCCTTTCCATCAAATCCCCCAACACCTTGGCCTTACATTACAAGCTTATAAAGACCTAATGATCTTCTTGCCAATGCTTATGTTGTTTTAACTGTCAAGTGAGTAACATGAAATTGATCACACACTTCGTATTCATTATTATTCACCCTAAAGCTCACTGTGTTAGCATAATCTTAGCTATTACAAGTCATTGGGATAGGAGAGCATTGTATGTCATACATAGAAGTGCATGGGATGGATGTATAAGTCTTTTAAATCCTTGGGACCTTTACATGCTCATGTGACTGGGTTTGGATGGTAGATCTCATACTTCTTAATGCATGATTTTCTATTAAACTTTGATTTTCATATGAATGTGGTGTTTAGCTCAATAAAACTGTTTTAGTTAAGATATTCTTTAAGACTGATGATCACACACACACACGGAGAAATTAGAAGTAGTAGCAGTCTTAAGAAAAGACTAGTTGGTTTTATATGACTAAGCCTGCATATATGTGGTGAGCACCAAACTGAGATTACTTGCATGCCATACACCTATAACTTGAGATGAAGCCAAAAAGATTTTACGTTTTATTTTTAGTTTAAATTTTTATTCTATTTTAGTTTAATATTTATTTATTTTTGTATTTATCTGCATAGTCGAGTCACTCGAAAGAGTCTCCTTGAGTTTGTGAGTTTATAGAGGAGTGTAAATAATGTCACCCTCACAAAAAGATTTTAATTTTTGTTATTTATATGCTTTTGTATTTATAAGTTTAATTGTTTACTCGTGGACGAGCAAAGTTCAAGTTTGGGGGTATTTGATCGATGTATTTTATACGTCGATTTTATATACTTCTATGACTTAAATTATGCTATTTCACGAGGCTTTTGGCTACTAATATATGTTTTCGGTGAGTTTTGTAAATTTCAGGTTAATTGTGAAAATACGCGAAACTCCAGGGTTTTAAGTGCAAATTTTAAGAAGGGCCAAAAAGGAAAATTGAAGAAACAACGAAAGCCGGACAATATGGACACCTTGCGGACGCAAGGTGCCTCAGACCTTGCGACCGCAAGGTAGGCAGTACGGGCAGAAAAGGGCTCAAGTCAAGATTTCCAAGGCCAGACATACTGGAGACCTTGCGGACGCAAGGTATCTGGCACTGCGACCGCAAGGTGGGCGAAATGCTTGATTTTCGGATTTTCACAGTCATTCAATCCAATCACAACTCCCGAGTATATATAGAAGCGGATGCGATGCCAGCATAGGGGACGGCTGGAAGCTCTCTTTTCATAGATTTTAGGTAGTTTTAGATTGTATAACATAGTTAGGTTTTGTAATTTCAAGTATTGAAGATCAAATCATGTATCCGATCATCTCCATGTGATGTTCATTGTCTATGATGAACTAAATCATCCATAATCTAGGAGGTGGGAGGTAACTTGTATCGAATTTATGCTTTGATTCTTACATATATGTCTATTCAATGCTTGTTGATTGTGTTGTTTATCAACCCCTATATTATTTTTCTTTGAACAAATGAATGTAATCGCAAATAATAAAGGCTTAGAGGTGCGGATAACTGCATGACCAAGTGCATATGTCGTACACTGGCTCACCAACACAATAAATTGGACCTATCGATGCACGAGAGTGATAAGTTAGGACCAGGTTCTTACATGATCTAGGTGACAGATAGATCATAAATCTAGGTGACAGCTAGATTAACAGTTCATGTGCTTAGGATATAGAATGGATGAATTTTGCGGGGATGGAGGCTGAACCAATTGTTCAACAGACTATATCTATTTTTAGTGAACGAACCCAAGACATTGAATGACATTATTAGGAATTGAACATAAAGGAGATATAAGTGAAACACATAATCCTAGATTTCCACTCACCATAAGAGCTTCATATCTGTTATTACTGTCTAATTAGTTAAACATCTATAACTAGTAGTTTAGAGTAGAATTAAACATAAAAACCCCATAGGTTAATAATTTGCTATCAATAATTGCACTGTTCGTGATCACTTGTCTCTGTGGGTTCGACCCTTGCTTCCAATACTATTCTATAATAGTCTTGTCCACTTGCAAGGAAAAAGATTAATTAAAACATCGATCAACAACCAGAAGGGTTTTCTGCTCCAGGGCAAGAAAACAAAGTGTGTAAGTCTTTGTATGGCTTAAAACAAGCACCAAAACAATGGCATGAGAAATTTGATAATGCCATGTTGGGTTGTGGATTTAAGATCAATGAGTGTGATAAATGTGTTTATGTAAAGGACACTAAAAATGGCTATGTCATTTTATGTCTTTACGTAGACGACATGCTTATCATTGGAAGCAATGATAATATGATTAAATCTACAAAAGACATGTTAAACTCTAAATTTGACATGAAAGATATGGGGTTAGTTGATGTAATCCTTGGTGTTAAAATTTCTAGAATTTCAAGTGGACTTACTTTAAGTCAGTCACACTATGTGGATAAAATTCTTGAGAAGTTTAGCAAGGATGACATTGCAATAGCTAGAACTCCTATTGACACTAGTCTACATCTATCAAAGAATAGAGGTGAGACTATCTCTCAGGTAGAATACTCGAGAATAATAGGAAGTCTGATGTACTTAATGAGTTGTACAAGGCCAGACATTGCTTAGGTAGTGAGTAAACTGAGTAGATACACGAGTAATCCTGGGACTGATCACTGGAAAACGATAGTCAGAGTACTAAGGTACTTGAGATATACTCGTGATTATGGACTGCACTCTACAAGAGATACAGCAGTGATCGAAGGATACTGTGATGCTAATTGGATCTCAGATATTAAAGACTCAAGGTCTACTAGTTGATTTGTATTCACTTTGGTAGGTGCAGCCATATCATGGAAATCTTCTAAGCAGACTGTCATAACTAGATCCACGATGGAGTTTGAGTTTATAGCTCTAGACAAAAGTGGTGAAGAGGTTGAATGGCTACGTCAATTCTTAGAAGATATTCCCAGATGGACAAAACCTATGCCTGCAATCTGCATACATTGCAATAGTCAATCGGTAATTGGCAGGGCACAGAGCAATATGTACAATTGTAAGTCTAGACATATACGTCGTAGACATAATACCATTAGACAACTACTCTCAACTAGAACTATCTCTATTGACTATGTGAAGTCAAAGGATAATTTAGCAGATCCGTTAACCAAAGGGTTAAATAGAGAGTTAGTTGATAAGTCTTCCAAAGGAATGAGACTTAAGCCTCTAGATATGAGTTGATACAATGGAAACCCAACCTTGTTGACTAGAGATCCCAAGATCTTGGTTCAAAGGGACAAGCTAATTGTAAAAAGACTCTTAGCTTCACTGTGGGTGTCATCCCTTGTAACAGTGATGCTCGTGTGTAAGAGGATAAGCATTTGGCTTTTAATGATCCTTAGTAAGAATCACCTATGTAAGAGAGAAGTGGGGCCGCTTCGAAGAGAATTGTGTGAGACTCAATTCTTAGACCCTCTCACAGAACCAGACGTATGTTCAAGGCCATGAATGAACATAGCTATGAGAACTGAATTGTGTTAGGAAGATTCCTGTGTAAAGTATATGATCATTTACACCAACGGCAGAACAGTTCAAAGACATCATGTCTACTGATCAGCCAGTAAAGTAAATATACTTTTTCGAGGGAAGGTTCAAAGGGTAACACCTACCTATCCTATGCAGGTTTCGACTGCTGGACTTTATCACCAAATTCTTCAATTTCCTTCTTGTGGGGGATTATTGGAAAATTGTGTTTAAAGAATGAAATTGTGCAATTTTGTGGAACGGATTTCTTTACGTGTCATTTGTGTAATGACAAGGGTAATTGTGGAATCGTGTTCTACTCTGTGAGAACTTCGAAATCATATATTTATTTGTCCAATTTGGTGTTTGGATGAATAAGTTATGATTGATTAAAGTGTGGTTGTTGGAAGTGGGTTTATCCCACATTGGAAGATTAACAAAAACTTGAGTGGTTTATATACAAGTACCTTATGTGATAAGGGTAAGCTTGTATAGAATAGAGGCTCTCTCTCGCGCACGCTTGCGCAGGGGGGTGCAAATCATGGTCTAGTTTAGCCTTCGGGATACCGTATTCATGTACGAGCGCGTCCCGCGGACACGAATGTCGGACCAAATTTTCCTGTTCAGACCAACCCACGTTTTGTTAATTATTCTTTTGTTTTTGTAACTCCAACATTAATAACAGACTTTATGAGTTGTTATTACCAGCTTTAATGAGAGATATTATTTGCCTATTGATAATGGATTTATTTCATCATCAATGTGGTTATTTAATTAGTCTCTTGTCTACTCTTATAAGAGGAGATTATTTCCACAATTACAATACACGAAAAATACGAAAACACAGTCAACAACAATCTCCATTTCTCCTCTGCATTCTGTAAATCATTGAGCGAATTCCTTTGGCCTTCTGTTTTCTTATTGGTGATAAAGTCAGGCACATATTCAGTTCACCGAAATCCTTAGTGCTAAAGGTTTCTCCGGTGTCTCCGTTGTATCCTGGGAGACAGACGTCCGTTACAGCTTCCAAGCACAAATGGGAAGGGACGAATCTGTTTTATGGAAATTGTGTGTGACACAGTCTCCTCAGACCAGTAGACTTCGTTCTACAACTGCAGTACTATTCAGTTCACCAGCAAACATCAGTCCACCAGCAGACTTCAGTTCACCAGCAGACTTGAAGTCACCAGCAGACATCAGTCCACCAGCAGACTTGAAGTCACCATCAGACTTCAATCCACCAGCAGACCTGAAGTCACCAGCAGTCTTAGACTTACAGCAGTAACCTTTCCGTTTTTCAATTCTATATTTCGACATTATATATTGTTTTCCCTATACTTTTTCTAACATATTTTCCATAAGAGCGCTTTATTTTCAATTGCCAGCCTCATAGTTAAACCTCTTATTCTTGACAACCCCATTGTCAACTTATCTTGACCTAGCGTGGTTAGGGTTTGCATCGAAGTTGACCTCACCAAAAGGATCCCTAAACGTATTTGGGTTGATTGTGGATCTAATATGGATGACTTTTGACAATCCATCTTTGCTAAAAAAACTCCCAATGTACTGCAAAATCTTCCATAAACAAGGTCATTTAGGAGAGGATTGTAAATCCCAATTTATTATGGACCACAATTTACCTAGCAAAGATGCTCATAATTCGGGGTTAGTTGATAATGTTACTGAACCTATGGCCAAGACTACTTGGAAAATTAAGGATTCGGCTAATATCGTTTCAAATTCTATAGGCCCCAATATTACTTTGGAAGGAGTTGTTGCTCAACCTCCCACTGCTTTAGACAATCCTGCACCTGCTCTTGTGCCCAACAATGCGACTATTGATGCTGATGATAGCCCTATCAAGGCTAATAAAAATCATGTCTCTCCTTTCTAGGATGATCACATGGATGGAACTTCTCCCAATGATCAGAACGTTACTCTCAATGAAGAAAGGATTACTACTCTTGTGATGAATGATTTGAAAGATCATCCTAATCTTGATGGGTCTATAAACATTCCTGAATTGGATGTTACTTCAATGAACAACATTCCCTATACGACTAATCAATTTGTCGTCTTATAGTCCTTTGAAAAGGAAGAGCCCACATCCCTTCATGCTTCGTCTCTGAATGCTTTAAATTTAGAGAATTTTGGAAATAAAAAAAAAGAGCACATAAAGCCTCCTATAGCTCCTCCGTTTGATCGATTTACTCACTCATCGTCTCAAACAAGGACCCAAGATGATTATGCAATTCTAGTTTCCAATGGCTATTAACCTCTTATTATGGAATCTCCGTGGAGTTGGTAACTATTCCACAATCACTCGTCTGAAGAAACTCATTAAGATGCATCACATTACTTTTCTCTCCATTAGCGAGCCTATGATGGTTGGGTCCTACATTTCTCTCCTTGCTCATTGTCTTAAATTTAAATACTTTGTTTGTAATTCTGTTAACACTATATGGATTCTTGCTCAATCTTCTTTGACTTGTCATATTATTCATGATCACGATCAACATTTGACCTTACGTGCGCATCACATCTCTTGGCCTAATCATGTGATCGTTTCCTCGGTTTGTGCTAAGTGCAATGCTTCTGATCGGCAAGAGCTTTGGATGGACATTATCAATATGGGAGTTGAATTTCAGTCAGACCCTTGGATCATTTGTGGTCACTTTAACATCATCATTTCTCCTCATGAAAAAATTGGAGGTAATGGATGGGATAGAATTGGAGCTATGGATTTTTAATCTTGTTTGAACTCGGCTTGTTTAATGGTCCTAGGCTTGAGGGGCAGCCAATTCACTTGGTTCAATTGTCGTGACTGACAAGCCATCATCTATCAAAGCCTTGACCGTTTGGTGTGCGATTCTAGAAGGACTTCACTTTTCAATAACAGTAAGGTGGAGCATCTTAATTGAACCTGTTTGGATCACAGTCCCCTTCCTTTCGTTTCATCAATGCTTCGACCTCGCACCACACCTTCTTTTACACGGTCAAGAATGCTTGGAACGCCACCAGTTCTAGTAGACCTATGGTTTGTTTTGCTGAGAAGCTTAAAGCTGTTAAGAAACCTTTGAAGTTATGGAACAAATAATCTTTTGGCAAAATTTTTCAGGCCAAATTGCCTTCATAATTCTGAGCTAATCGTGAGTCGCTGCATCTTGCCCAAGCTCCTCTCAAAGCTAAACTTAAAGGTGAAGAGAATTATTGGTGGCAAAAATCACACCTTCGCTGGCTTAAGGAAAAGGAGGGTAACTCGAAGTTGTTCCATACTTCTGTCACTCAAGCGCGTCGTAGATTGCATATTCATCAAATTATTGACATGTATGGCACTTCTATTTCTACTGAATCTGAGATGAAGAATGCTGTAGTGGCTTTTTATATGGACCAACTCACAACAAATGTTTGTCAATATAATGACTTACTTGAGGTTATTCCCCCGATTTTATTGGAGGATCACAATTCTTCCCTGACTGCCCCTCTGTCCATCAGTGAAATTAAAGAAGTTGTCTTCTCTCTAAGTGGTGACAGTGCTACGGGGCTGGACAGCTTCTCTGGTCACTTTTATACCTCGTGTTGGGATATTATAGCTTTTGATCTTCACCTTGCTATTCTAGAATTTTTTGATGGTTTTCCTTTACCTAAATCCTGGACTAGCACAACTATTATTACTAACCCGAAGAATGATCAAGTGGTTTCCTTCAAGGACTTGCATCCCATTAGTCTCTGTAATTTCAATAATAGAATTATATCCAAGACCCTTTCCTCCCGTTTGGCTCCGTTTCTTCCTATTATCATATTTGAGAATCAAAGTGCATTCACTAAAGGGCGCGTTATTCAAGACAATCTTCTCCTCGCCCATGAGATGACCCACCATCTTCAGAAAAAATTCAATGGCTCTAACATCATGGTTAAACTGGACATGGCTAAGGCGTTTGACCGAGTCTCTTGGTTCTATCTTATCAAAGTTCTTTGTATATTTGTCTTTAGGGAATGTTTTATCGATATGATTTGGAGAATTATATCTAACAATTGGTTTTCTATCCTTGTGAATGAAGATTCTGTTGGGTTCTTCACCTCTACTCGTGGTCTTCATCAAGGGTATCCTCTCTCCCCCAGTTTATTTATCATCGCAACGGATGTTCTAAGCCGTGTGCTTAATCAATTGCATGCTTCGCACCCCCATCTTGCCTTCTCTACTTCGAGCGGTTGCCCTATTGTGTCTCACTTGGCCTTTGCTGATGATATCATCATCTTTTGTAATGGTAACAAAAATTCCTTGCTGCAACATCGTTTGCTTCTCAAGAAATATAAGGAATGCTCAGGTCAACTTATCAACACTAGCAAAAGTTGCTTCATAACTTAAGCCCATACTTCTACTACCAAAAATAATTCGATCAGTCGTTGCCTGGGCTTAACTTACAAGGCCTTCCTGGTCACTTATTTGGGTTGCTCGTTGTTTGAGGGCTGGAAAAAGAAGAGTCATTTTGACTCTTTGATTTTTAAGTTAAATCAGAAAATAAATTCTTGGGCCAACAACTTTCTTAATCAAGCCGGAAAAGTTACTCTTATCAATTTGGTTCTTTATTCCACTACTATGTATCAGATTGCTACTCTCGATCCTCCGGTTGCTGTTATGAAGCTAATTAACAAAATGTTTTCCAATTTTTTTTGGGGTCGATTGAAAATAAAAACAAAGCCCACTGGGTGGCTTGGGATGTTTGCTGTCGGCCTGTTCTTAAAGGAGGAATTGGCATTCGGTCCTTACTTAATACTATTCAGGCATACTCCATGCAGCTTTGGTGGCATTTTCGCTCCACCAACAATCTTTGGACCCAATTCATGCATGTTAAGTATTGTCAAAATACTCATCCTATGAGTTTCTCTTCTACTTGATCGCATATTTGAAAGAGAATGTGTTCTATCTGTAACCAGACTGATCCTAAAATTCATTGGATTATAGGACATGGAAACTATTTAGTTTGGGATGATAACTGGCAGCTTGATATTAATCTCTCTGCTCCTTCTATATCTTCTTCCCTCCGGGTCAAGGATATGTTTTCTTCTCCCTCTTTGCTCTCTCCTGCAGTAGGAAATGTTCTGGGGCCCTTAGCTGTTGAGACCATCGCTAATGTGGGTATAAGTATTGTCGATTATCCTGACAAGGCTTGTCGGAATATCAACTCTAATGGCAAGTTCTCACTTGCCTCGGCTTGGAACTCCATTTGGCAACCCCATGCTTCTATTGGTTCAGCTAAATTCATATGGTCGAAGTTTCTTCCGAGACACATCAGCATCTTCATGTGGCGACTTCTTAAACACAGGTTGTCGATTGATGAGACTCTTATCTCTAAGGGATTTTTTCTAGCTTCTCATTGTGCTTGTTGTGATATGGGTTTTAGCGAAACTTACTATCATATATTCCTTCATAGCTCCCTAGCTAAGCGTATTTGGAAATCTTTCCAACCTCGCGATGGCACCCTTTTCCTTTCTGACTTTTTCTCTCAAAGGTATCTCGCTTGGTGGTTCTATGGTGACCATTCTATGCTATCTATTATCCTGTCCTCTCTCATTTTATGGGAATTATGGAAGCATCATAACCGAGTTGTTTTTTAGGCGATTCGTACCCCTTCATGGGTCCTTATCTCGAATAGGAGATAGGCTAAATGTATTCTTCAAGCTGCTAGCCTCATTCATTACCCTAATGTTGACTCGAATGATCCGTCCGTTTTGGTCACGTGGTTTTAAGGATGGTTCGAGTTGTTCATTGGCTCAGACCTAAGTTAAGTTCTATAACGCTTAACACATTTGGTGCTTGCAGGGGTAATCCGGTCTTAGCGCTAGCGGGGGTGTTGTTCGAGATGCTTCTAGCCATATGATCTATGCATTCTCTTTCTTCTTTAGTTTCTCTAATAGCTTCGTTGTTGAATGTCGTTCTCTCTATGCTGGCATTAATTGGCTCCTTAATTAGGGTTTATCGGTTGTTGATATTGAAGTTGATTCCAAAATCTTATTTGATTTCCCTCTCGGGTTTTGCTAGTCCACCGGCATTGCACTTATATGATCCATTCCATTTGCAACCTTCGTAGTTCTATGCAGCTTTTTTTCTATCACTGCCTCCACGAAGCTAATTCTATTGTTGATGGGCTTGCTAACTTGGCTTGTGATCTCCTCTATGACTCTGAGTTCTGGTCTCTTCGTGATCTTCCTCCCGTCATCCGTGGTGCTTTTATTCTCGAGAAGAATGGGACTCCTCATATTAGAAATAATTAGGTTCTTTTTCGCTTCTTATTTCCTTTTCAAGGTTAGGCTCCTCTATCCTCCCATTAATAAGGGGAAGACTGGTTGTCCCCCTCAAGTTTGTATGCTTTATTTTATTTAATAAAATCCTGCAGGGTGTCGCCCTTGTTTCCAAAAAAAGAAAAAGAAAAAAAGAGTGCTTTCTTGAATGGTTTGTTAAATGAAGAAGTCTATGTAGAACAACCTAAAGACTTTGAAGACACTTTAAAGCCAGATCATGTTTATAGACTTAAGAAAACTCTTAATGGTTTAAAACAAGCTCCTAGAGCTTGGTATGATAGATTAACATATTATCTTCTTAAAAATGGTTTTAAAAGAGGAGAGGTTGATAAAACATTGTTTATTCAAAAATCTAATAAATAAATTCTTATTGCTCAAATATATGTAGATGATATAGTTTTTGGTTCCACATCTGATTCTATGTTAAAACAATTTATAAATGGAATGACTTCTACATTTGAGATGAGTATGATTGGTGAATTAAATTTCTTTTTGGGTATGCAAATTAAACAATCTAAAGATAGTATATTTCTCTCACAAGTTAAGTACTATAAGAATTTAGTTAAGAAATTAAAATAGAGAATGCTACTTATAAAAAGACTCCTATGTCCTCCAACGTTAAGCTTAGTAGAGATGATAAAGGTAAAGATGTTGATAATACTCTCTATAAAAGTATGATTGGAAGTTTACTTTACTTGACTGCTAGCCATCCAGATCTTATGCATTGTGTATGTGTTTGTGCTAGATATCAAGCAAACTCCAAGGAATCTCACCTTATGATCTTAAAAAGAATTATTAGATATGTTAAAGGAACTTCAGAATTAGGGATTTGGTACACCAAAGACACCAATACTAATTTAGTTGGTTTTTGTGACTCTGATTGGGTTGGTGATGTGTATGATAGAAAAAGTGCCTCTGGTGATTGTTTTTACCTTGCAAATAACTTATTGTCTTAGTATAGTAAGAAACACAACTGTGTTTCTCTTTCTACTGCTGAATCAGAATATGTGGTAGTTGGTAGCTATTGTACTCAGTTGCTTTGGATGAATCAAATGATTGAGGATTATGGTTTACATAAGGACTCATTACTTATATATTATGATAATACAAGTGCTATTGATATATCAAAGAATCATGTGCAACATTCTCGAACTAAGCACATTGACATTAGACATCATTTCACTCGAGATCAATAAGAAAAAATATCATACGTATAGAATTCATAAGAACTGAAAATCAACTTGTAGATATTTTTACCAAGTCATGAGATTATGAGAGATTCTCCACCCTACGGAGATCTCTTAGTGTTTGCATTTTATAATATTAGTTGTCAATGTGGTTACATTCATGACCACATTTGTATTCACAGTATATTTATTAGGCTTTTTATTTCTTTGTTTTATAATTTTTTTAGGCATAATTGTACAACATTGCATAACTGTTTTTCTCAATTTCTTCTATGAATTTCACCTTCAAAGAATCTCGTTTTTCTACAACTTGAATTGATTTTTCTGAGAAAGTTTATGCTTGATCTTAATGTTTCCTACAAAATGTTTATAACTCAGTTGGTGGTGTTTATATCCTATAAAGCGAAGAGCTACCTTTCAAATTTCATAGAAATCATCAAGCCGGTTCACATAAAAAAAAATTAGTCTTTGATCATCAATAGTATCTCACTGATTCTTATAATGTGAATAAATAATTAAGGCTCTTTTATATCAAAAGTGTGAAAGCTACCTGTTGGATATATCCTAATTTGTTTTTAGTTCAATAGTATCTCATTATAATGGCTTTTTGGAAACAAATTATCAAAATTCAAAATGTTTTGATGAAAGTAGTGTTCAATGAGGTGACATTGATGAATTCATTGGAAGTAAAACAGTTCTCTCACACTCTCTCATATATTTTTGGTTACACACTTTCATATCTTTTAGTCATCCAGTAGGACATGCATTCTTGGTAATTATGGGCACTCCTTGAGATGAAGTATATGTGTTTGCCCATGTATGAAATTGTTTTTCTTAGAATTTCAATAATTGATCTATTTTAAAAAGTGGGCTAAATTTCATAATTTAAATAGGAACTTTATTAAATCTTTGCATGACTTATCCGTGTGTAAGAAGTACTGTATACTAGGTGTTTCCGTAACCTTTTAAAATTTGTTCATCCTTAGTCTATTTGGTCAACGATTTAGTTCTACTTTCCATATTTAACTATACCCGTTTCCTTCGGTTTTTAAACTTCCTAATTCTTACAGTTTTATGATTCGTTTGTAACCCTATTTTCAGTTTATCTCATATATATATATATATATATATATATATATATATATATATATATATATATATTACAACTCTTATTAGTTTTTATGTTCCTATCTGCTATTTTGCAAATTATTCCTCCCTATATCGTTTGTTTTGTCTCCCATCATGTCAACCAAGTCTGGTTGTTCGTGCCTCTTGCATTCGGTGGTTTCTTCCTAGAATGAACCTATATTTCGTATTCCTCCCATTGATTGTGAACATGGTTGTTGTTCTGTCCATGTGTCTCGACCCTCTAGGCTGGATGTACCTTCATCCAATTATTCATTCAAGACTTCATTCTTTTCCAAACCTGTTACAAGAGATTGTGTCCTTCCTGCACCGTATTGTGTCAATGCCTCGTTCCTTCGTGAGCGTATGAAAAATATTGATGTGCAACTTGTCCATGTTTTTGATCAGTATGATTCTGTTATCGAGTATCTTCGTTTCCTTCGCAAGACGCGTGAGATCTACAATGAGTTGCTTCTTTCTGGAAAAACCAAAGAGGGAGATGCTGTGTTGCTACCTAGTAGTTTAGGGGGGAGCACCTAAGTATTGTAACACATGTGGGAGTGTGTGTCATATTTGTTTCAAAATCAAGGTCAAAGCCAAAGCTGAAGATTCAAGTGATGATGAAGATGACAGCCATGATGCTACTGAAAATGTTGTTGCTGTGGTTGAAGCTGCTCAGCATTGGGGAATGATCAACATATCTCAGAGCAATGATTCTGGGGGAGTTGATCATGTTCCTATTATTGCTAATCCTTGTCCTAGTATTAATCAATGTCAGTTTCCTTGGGAAATTGTGGATCATGAAGAACACTTTAAATCTTTCTTTAGAGCTTAATTTGAATGCTTAATTTCGGGGGAGTTATTTGCTTGTTTGAATTGCTTCTTATTTTGTTTTGTTTACTTTTTTCAGAAAGGCAAAAGGGGGGAGATTGTTGGATATTTAATTAATTGAGTTATTGTGTTTTCTAATTAGTTTATTTTAATTAATTATTTGTTTTGCATTTCTTGGTATTTACTTTGATTAATTATTATTGTTACACCTTTTATAAAAAGGTTATTTTGGAGATTATGCTTTAAGTGGATTTTAGGGTTTATATGAATCATTAATTTAGTAGGATTGTGTGTTCTTGTAACACAAGGTTGTGTGTCGTTTGTCTTGCTTCATGGAGACACGGTTGACCTATTTATAATTGGTAAGGAATCCTTCATTTTTGGTAAGTTTATATTTGATAAGATTTAGTCATTCTTTTTTGTACTAGCCTACTAATTTTTTATGGTATGTTGTTTTATAATTCTACAAGGTTTCTAGGTCAAGGTTGCAAGTATAAATAATAGGAGACATGACTGTGAAGTTAAGAGACATTTACTGAGAATAAATTATACACAAAGTTATAAGAGAGAAAGGGATTGAAAACAACTGCTGCTCTATTTCTGAATGTACTGTTGAATGAAGCTACATCGAAGCCTTCGTTCATTCTGTCACCAACATTGTTTTTCTGTTTACACCTCCTAATGTTTTGTTAAAATCTTTTGAGCATATATCAATATAAGTAGTCTAAGGTGTTAGTATTATTCAAAGTCATATCTATTTTTTCAAAAGCTTTTCATAAATTCCAATTTGTTAGTCTTTCAAATGTAATAAGCTTAAACATATATTTTACTAGTAGAATATTTTTTTCCATGGGGTACGATCAATAAGTATTTTTGCTTATTGATCAAAAGGTTATCTTTTGTGTTCAATTTCGTTCTTCTAGTTTGTTTTATTTATTTCCGCAACATTGATATCTTAATGAAGTCTTCAATGAACTTTTCTTTGTAAGCTTCATTGACCAGATCATATACAACAGTTTATTTTCGTTTTATTTATTATTTTGTTTTTATCCTTGCTTTAATCATTCTTTCACGCACATCTGCCTAATGGCTCAAGAGACTAGTCCTACCTATGACTTAGAAAATGAAGTCGAACTCTCTCCTTTTCCTGCTAACAAGGTAGAGGACTGTTGTGACAACCTCACAAAGGAAGAACTAATCAAGGATGCTCAAGACATGCCTGAAGAGTTCAACTCATTTAGGAAAGCCTATGTCAAGCTTGTTAAAAAATATGAGACGTTTGCTGCTGAGAAATATGAGCTGGTAATTGAGTTGAAATCACTCAATGACTGTGAGAAGGAAAGTACCAGGATAAAAGAAGAAAACAAAGTCTTGGGTGACAAAGTTGTTTGCCTAGTTGAGCACATCGAGGGGCTGAAGAAAGAGAAAGATGACCTGCAAAAGACCATTGACTCTTGGAACAAATCCAATGAAACCTTTGATGGTATCCTATCAAACTAAAATCCTAGTGGGGACAATTCAGGCTTAGGTTATTATGATGAGCTCAACCTTGGAAACTCCTATGTGACACAAGAAGTTAGAGCTTCTATGTTTGCCGATGATCTCTCTGTCCCATTGCAATCCTTTGGCAGCAAAGGAAGACAAGGACTTGGCTAAGCAAGGATTCCATATGTCTATCCCAAGGCTCAAGCTGGGAAGGCCTACAAAGAAGAAAGTAAAATAAAAAGCTTGCTAAAGGTACTGCAGAGAATCTTAAGTCGTTAGTCCCAAAGGGCACAATACTGGGCTAGAAGGGGGGGGGGGTTGAATAGTCTAGTTACACTTCAAAACTTTTGAGTGGATTTCCTTAAAGTGAATGCTAGCAACAATAGGAAAAGATGTAGCAGCAGGAATAAGCACTTGGAAAGGTACTCAAAGTTTGCTGGTAAGCACTACCAGTAGAATTGTTGAGTCTCAAAGTTTTATGCTAAGGAATAAGATATCTACAGATAAACAGATAAGTAAAGAACACAAAGATTTTGAGATTATTTGTACTTTAATGAGTACTACATCCACCACCAAAGCAGTCAACCTTGGATTTGAAAAGTTTACTATATTTTCCACTAGTTCTATTACAAAAACTCTAATGAATCGTGCACAAAATATTTGACTGGTGTTTGGTGGTTGTAGTGAATTACTGAAGACAAAATATTCACTGTGGCTAAGAACAATTAATGAAACAACAACTTCGAAGATAATAAATAGTAATGATTGCAGTCTTCTTTGTTGTTGTTGAGGACTTCTTTGATCTGTTAAGGATCGTTTTGAATGCACTGAGCTTGTAAGTTGTTGAGTAGTTTCAGAGCATTAAGTTTTTCGTCTTTAATGGAAGTATTTATAAGAGAGAATCCTTGAGACAGTTGCAAAAGAAGAAGAAGGAAACAACTACATTAGGTTGAGCATTAAATGCAAAGAGCTGTTGATCTACAACTCCTTTGGCAACTGGTCTGATTGAGTAATGGAGATGGATCAGGTACTGTGCAGGAATAATTGTTAGCCGAAAAATAGCTCTGATTTGCAAGAGTTGGTACAGTCTCCAATTTCCTTAGAGAGTGATATGTCAGACCGTCCAGCCACTCTGTCTCACTGTTTCAATAATCATCAAAGAGGAAAGTTTTCCAGCTTTATCCAAAAAAACCTGGATATGAGGTTTCTTCAAAAAGTCAACTCAAAAATGTATTTCAAACAAATATTCATAAAAATATCTGAATTAATACACCTTTTCAATAATGTTAAGCTGGACTTCTTAAACTTCTTTTAGACATGGATATGGTAGACAACTGTACACAATTACACGAGGTCTGTTGGTGAAGCGTTGAAGGCTTTACTGAAATCTGCTGGTGACGCTTACTGAACTAGGAAGTCTAACTAAAAGTTCTAAAGGCTAAGTTTTATACAAATATGCCACGCTAACTGGTACACAACCCGTTTAGCCACTAAGTATAAAACTTAAGTAATGAATGAGCATGTGGAAACCTAAAATACAATGAGAAACAACAATCTCCTCCTATTTGTATATGGTCATCATTACTACATATGAGAGTTATGAACACTTATGGATTGATAATAACATGACAGAAGGGAATAAAATTTAAAACAGCAGACATGCCTCAATCCTTAAGAAGCCTCAATATGTAACACTAATCTAAGTTCTTACAATCAGAAATAATCAGAAGAGAACAAGCAAAATAAGATTAGTAGAGATATTTTAGTTTAAATGATGATTTAAACCAGAGATTCCAAGCAAATATAAATAAAGAAGATATCACAAAGGCAAGAATTTAAACAAAAAATTTTCAAAATAAATTTATGTATTTCAAACATGGAGTTTAAAATAATAGATTTCTTTTAAAAAAGATAGATACAAAGGAGAAAGGATTAGAGATTACAGAGATCCTAGCATTTTGCCTTTTCCTTTGTTTTTATCAGCAATTTCTTGTTTTCTGCGTCTGCGCTCTTGCTCTTGAACTCTGTTGGTGTACTCTTCAGCAGCATTTTTGGCGCTGAAGGAACGAAGCGGTGTTCAAGTTATTCTCTAAGCTTGTTGTTCTCAACCATCACCTCTTTGTTCATAGCTCTCAATTGTCTCTCCTCCTTGATGGCCATATCGCGTGCTATTTGAGCATTATTCCTTTCACGATTGGCAGTAGCCATTTGATCAAGGATTTCGATGATTTTGATGCGACCATTGCCAATACGTTCAGAGACATCTGAGAAGAGCTGGAGGAAGAGATCATGAACGTTGCGTTGTATCTATTGGCGTTGAATGACCATGTTGAGCTTCAGATCAATGCATTGGTATCTCATCTCACCAAACTGCGTCTAAACATCCTTTTGAAACTAACGAAGAGTTTCAACAGTCCTTGGCCTGATTCCGGGTGAAGGGGATCTTTTCCCTTCCTAGATCGTGAAGAAGAAGCCATCTTATGAACCATATAAATTGATTTAAAGAAGAAATTGGAGAAAATGAATAAATGGAAGAATTGTCGGCAATAATGGAAGAAGAATAGGAAACCCAGATCTGTTTCTGGTTTACTGCTTCTGCTTGTAAGCTCCAGGAAGTAAATAGGGGGAAGTTTCCTTCCCATCCCTCCAAAAGCAACTAAAACCCCAAGTTTTCCCAAATTGCAAATTGGCCCTTTGAGATTTAACAGAGACTTGACGGAAGTAACGATCTCCAACAAAGTTAACTGTCGGTCATCCAACGACCAACAATTCAGCTTTGTCTTCCACTGAACGCCACCTTGTGAGCAAAAACAGAGTATCTGTATTTTATTATGCCTGTCAAATGCATTTTATAATTTTTTTTGGCAACCATCTTTACTGCTTGGGATCTTTTCCACAAGGGGTGCAAACCCCGGGTCTTGGAAATGATTGTCACATATCATGCTCACAACATCACGTTTGTTTTAAGTCCTTTCTCGCAAGGGGTACGAACCCCGGGTCTTGAGAATCGTCGTCACATATTAAATGTGATTACATGTTCCCATTATTAAATGTTTGCATGTTTCATATCACATTACAATTCACTTTGTTCGGTTGAGAGCCAAACTACGTTTGGTTTGATTCCTTTTATAAGGATACATAGACAGCCTATCTCGGTAGGCACGACCATCGCAGCGCAGTTATGCACATCAATGTGTTTACATGTTTTCATTATTAAATGTTTGCATGTTCTATATCACATTACAATTCACTTTGTTCGGTTGAGAGCCGAACTACGTTTGGTCTGATTCCTTTTATAAGGATACGTAGGCAGCCTATCTCGGTAGGCACGACCATAGCAACACAGTTATGCGCATCAATGTGTTTACATGTTCTCATTATTAAATGTTTGCATGTTTCATATCACATTACAATTCACTTTGTTTGGTTGAGAACCAAACTACGTTTGGTCTGATTCCTTTTATAAGGATATGTAGGTAGCCTATCCCGGTAGGCATGACCATCGCAGCGCAATTATGCGCATCAATGTGTTTACATGTTCTCATTATTAAATGTTTGCATGTTTCATATCACATTACAATTCACTTTTTTTCGATTGAGAGCTGAACTACGTTAGGTCTTATTATTTTTATAAGGATACGTAGGTAGCCTATCCCAGTAGGCACGACTGCACAACACAAAAATATGTTGCATCGATATATGTTGTATCAGTGTGTTTACATGTTCTCATTATTAAATGTTTACATGTTTCCATATTCCCTTCATCACATTTACCCTACTCCCCAGCACTAGAGCCGATATACATCCAGCCTATCCCGGTAGCCACGACCATCACAACGTAATTATGTGCATCACAATATGTCTACATGTTCTCATATAAGATGTTTGCATGTTTCCATATCACATGATTCCCCAATAGATTCAAACTACGTTCCCACCAGCACAACATGTTTCTGTGCATCACATTTACTTTATCCCTTAGCGGAGTCCCTAGGATTCCAGCACAAATAGTTGCATGCATGTTGCATCGATAAATGTTGCATCATTTCCATGAGTTCCACCTTCGTGTTCTGCATGGTATTGACCTAGGAATACAACCTTCATGAGTTCTACCATCGTGTTTTGCATGGTATTGACATAGAAAAACGACCTTCATGAGTTCCACCATTGTGTTCTCGCATGGTATTGACATAGGAATACGATCTCTGCTTTCATTCCCATGAGTTCCACCATCGTGTTCTACATGGTATTCACCTAGGAATGCGACCTTTATTAGAAGTCCACCATCGTGTTCTGTATGGTATTGACCTAGGGTACGACTTTCATATGTTCCTGCCATTGTGTTTTGCATGGTATTGACCTAGAAACATGACTTTCATAAGAGCATGGTCACATGAAATGTAGCATCATTACCGTTGCATCATAAACTGTTGTATTTCATTTCTTCCTAAATTACGATCTTCTCGAAATTAGGGAGTCTATTCTTATCAACGATGTTCGTTTATGAGTGAATTCCAGTTTACCCATAAACTTCATCGTTGAGGGGCTCTGTAGACACCCCCCAATTTCGTACCCCTATTTGTAACATTTCATAAATGTTAAATCCAGTCAAAAGGACTAACGAACGTTAAACTTTCAGGGTTCAAAACACCAAAGGAAGAAACAAGAAAAGAAAAAGGGAAAAATTGAACAGCGGGAAAGTGAAAATCCCAAATGCACAAAACAGGGATGGGCACAGCCTACAACAGGTTTGGGCGCTGCGCCCAAAATTGCATAAGGGGTGTCCAAAACTGTTTTAACCCTTGTTCATTTCCTTCTTTGGTATAATTTCTTCAGCGCATGGTACAGTCAATTGAAGCACAGACGCAAAATGTCTGATGTTTCCTTCGTTGTTAAGATTGCTCCTTCACAACCTATAAATAGAGGCCCTCAGTGCACAAACATAAGAGATGAATTTTTACGGAAGAGCGATCAGAAGGTTTACGGAGATAGTTTTCAGTGAGAAATTCTCAGAGCTGTTAAGCTGCCAAAATCAACCCTTCCTATACATTTATAACCACCATCCAGAGATAAACCTAGTTGCCCGATTAGTTTATCGCCCTAAACACCGGCTCCAAAAATCCACAAACACAACTGTTACTCTACCCGATTTCAGACACGACGTCAACAAAAAAAATAAAAAAAATATGAGTAGTTGCTTCGCCCGATGAGAGAGGTGAAAAGCAACAAACACAGCTGTCACGCCACCCAATTTTTTGTGTGAAAAGGAACAAAAACAAGCACTTACACTGCCAAAATTTCGACAACAACAAACAACAACACTAAAACACCTCCCTTCTCAAGAGGACACATGAAGCACACCTAAAAGTCTGCCTAAACAAAGTGGTCCCAGGTATAAACCCTCACGCTTCAAGAGGTAGGTGTGAGAACCTCGTTCCACGACCCCCCTGCGCGTGAGAAGCGGGTTGCTTTGAAACATCAGAGCGCGTGGAATACACCCGGCCTCATCGTGGACTCTAAAAATGTGTGTACAGAGTCGTCATCTCTATTTTAAGGTTAAGCAGAGAAAAACCAGTTATTCCAGAAAATATATAGGTTCAAAGGCTAGGTTACGAGTTAGGAATGGGTTAGACACCCAACTCACCCTTTCGGTCTCATTTTAGGGTTTAAAATTAACACGCTTTTAAAGTATATAGTTCAGAAGAAATAATTTTTTTTCTCTTTCTAGTCGGCTCTCTCTCTCTTTGGCTGCCCTAATTAGGGCTTCTTTGGGAGCAGACTTCCATGGCAGCGCCGACCCCCAACCCTTCTGATCCTCCTCCCACCTTTACTCAAGTTCTTTCTTCTTCTTCATGCCCTACTTCCAACCCCATTGCTTTCATGATACCCCCCTCTTCCTATAAAGGGGAACCGGCATTGAAGCTTGCTGATGAAGTCGTTCATCACCTTGCCCAACCCTTCAAACATGCCCTCATTGGTAAGTTTTCCCATGGCAGGCCTTCTATGGAATCCACTCGCAAACTTTTTCAAACTTTCGGCCTTAAGGCTGCCTTCACACTTGGTCATCTCGATTCCAAACATATTCTTATCCAAGTTAATCACGATGAAGACTATCAAAGGCTTTGGATTAAGGACCAATGGTATGTGGGACGTTTCCCTATGCGAGTTTTTAAATGGACTACTGAATTTCGTTCGGAGAAGGAAAGCTCGATTGTCCCAGTTTTGTTTTCTATCCCTAACCTTCCCATTCATCTTTTCCATAAAACAGTCTTATTCTCGATTGTTAATCTTTTTTGGCAAGCCTTTGATGATTGATCAGGCCACTCTCAATTTTACAAGGCCAAGTGTTGCTAGAATATGTGTGGAAATTGATTTGTTAAAGCCAGATCCTAATAGAATCTGGATCGAATGTGGCTTTCAAGCATTGGGTTTTTGGTAAACTTTGGAAGCTGAAAATCTCCTAACCTACTGTACCCACTATTATCGTCAAGGACACGCTATTGATTCATGCAAGTTTAAAAACCCTCTGCCGCCGCCTACTCCGACAAAAACTCATAATCCTAATCCAGCCATGCATCCCTCTGAGGTCCCCCAATCAATTAGAGATCACAAGGGGCCTTCGGCCACTACTACTCGTTGGACACCAAAGAAAATGGACAAAGGTAAAGCAGTGTTTGTTGATACCACTCCCACCATATTAAAGGCCCAAGCTTGGTGGAAGATGTTCCTGCTATTAATGACTTAAGTAAGACGAACTCTTTGTCGGAAAACACTTATGTTAATGATATTAATGCATCTGATCCCCAATTGGTAAAAACTCACCAAGGTGAACATGTAGCAGAAGATATTCGTAATTTAATTGAAATTGAAAGCCTCGAAGTTATTTCAAGCCCTTAGGATAATAATTCATCGAATGGTAAGGCTGCCTCCGAGGAAAGTCCTAAAGAAGTCTCTGTTCGTGCCAACTTAAAGGAAGCTATTCAAGACATTGATTCGATTCTGGAAAAGATTCCTAACGTAAAGGACCAATCTGAAGAAGCCCAGGAAACACAAGAACCAGTAGCTTCTCCTAACAGGTTTGCTGTTTTGGAAGACTTAGATGAAGGGAATGCTGAATCTTTTCATGACGTTGACTTTGTTACCAAGATTCCCCAAAAGCCAATCCGGATCATACCTCCTGCAGATAGACAGACGCGCTCTCAGGCTCAAGCTAAGCCCTCCATTGATCATCTCACCAACCTCTCTCATGGCTGTTAACTTCTTATTCTGGAATGTGCGCGGAATAGGTAATGATCCAACCATCGCTCATTTAAAACAGCTTATTAAACTGCATAATATTTCCTTAATAGCTGTCTTTGAGCCTATGATTGCTTTGGATAAAGTTCAACTTATTGCTCGTCGATTAAAATTCAGATTTAGTTCCTCTAATAGCTGCAGCTCTATTTGAATTTTTGCTAAGGCCGCCTACACTTGCAAAGTTCTTTTCGAATCTTCTCAACACTTAACTATGCAGCTGCAACATTTTTCCTGGCCTTCGGCAGCTTTAATTACTTGTGTTTATGCTAAGTGTTCTGTAACTGATCGTCATGCTCTCTAGACTGATTTAGTGCATCACAATCGTTCCTTTTCGGATATTCCTTGGATAGTCTGGGGGATTTTAATATAGTTTTATCCCCAGAAGAAAAGTCAGGTGGAAATGGCTGGGACAAAATTGGGGCCTTGGATTTTCATACTTGTATTTCTGTTGCGGGTCTTTCTGATCTTGGCTACACGGGTAGTCCTTTTACTTGGTGGAACAAACGTGAAGGAGATGTTCTTATACACCAGCGAATTGATAGAGTGTTATGCAACCAAGCCTAGCAAGATCAGTTTTCTCATACAGATATTACTCACTTAAATAGAACTTGTTCGGATCATACTCTGTTGTTGGTCAAAATCACTCGTGATGGTACTTCTAAAAAATCTGCTTTTCGCTTTCTTAATATCTGGACGAAGCATTCTTCTTTTTCAGACACAGTTCGAGATGCTTGGAATATAGAGGTCTCAGGTAGACCTATGGTTGCTTTCTCCATGAAATTAAAGAATACTCGCGAAGGCTATTAATCATTGGAACAAGATCACTTTCGGAAATATTTTCCAAATTAGAAATGCTGAAGGGGAAGTGCAAGCCATGGAAATCCTCTATGAAGAAAATCATTCCCCGGAAAATCGGTCATCTCTTCATCTTGCCCAAGCTAATCTTTTGCATTTTCTTAAATTGGAAGAGGAGTATTGGAAACAAAAAGCCCGTGTCACGTGACTGAAAGAGGGAGAAGGGAATACTAAATTATTTCATGCCTCCATTTCTCAGTCTCGCCAAAAAATGCATATTCACAGTATTCAAGCTCCGGATGATAGGATTATATCCGACGTTGATTCTATTAAACAAGCGGCTATTAATTATTTCCATGATCAGTTGAGTGCGGAACCTATTTCTGAGAATGATTTGTTAGACAAAATTCCTACTCTTGTTTCCGAGGATATGAATAATAGCCTTAGCTCCTTCCCTTCTATAAAGGAATTTTTTGCAGCGGTTAAAGACTTAAATGGGGATAGTGCTGATGGCCTAGATGGATTTATTGGTCAGTTTTATGTTTCTTGTTGGGATATCATTGGTGCTGACTTTTTCCAGGCAGTGCTAGAATTTTTCGCAGGCTTCCAGCTCCCTCGTTTCTAGTCGAGTACCTTAATAGCCACCATTCCGAAGAATGCTAATCCTTTATCCTTTCAAGACTTTCGTCCCATTAATTTATGTAATTTTTGTAATAAAGTGATCCCTAAGGTCCTCTCTAGCCGTCTGGCTAAAATTCTTCCTTCCATCATTTCTGAAAATCAAAGGGGTTTTGTCAAAGGCCGGGTGATCCATGATAACATTTTGTCAGCTCAGAACTGATGTCTCATATCAAGAAGAAAGTGTCAGGATCTAATATCGCTATTAAACTGGATATGGCTAAGGCTTTCGATAGGGTCTCATGGGTCTATCTCATTAAAGTTCTTCGGAAATTTGGCTTTCATGAAACTTTTATAGACCTTGTATGGCGTCTTATCTCAGAGAATTGGTTCTCTGTTCTGGTTAATGGGGAAGCTTCTGGTTTTTTTCCATTCTACTCGCGGGTTGCGGCAAGGAGATCCTCTTTCTCCTAGTCTTTTCATTATCTCCGCGGAAGTTCTTAGTCGCGCTTTAAATGATCTTCATCATTCCTCTAGTCACTGCAACTTTTCTACTCTGAGAAGATGTCCTATAATCTCGCATCTTGTCTTTGCTGATGATATTATGATTTTCTGTAATGGAGCTGGTCCTTCCTTAAGTAAGCATCACATGGTTCTTTCTCTTTATGAAAACTGCTCCGGTCAAAAAATTAATTCTCTGAAGAGTTGCTTTGTTTCTAGCCCTTCCCTTTCGTCTATTCGTAGATCCAATATTACTCGCAGATTGGGTTTTAGTTGGAAGCCTCTCCCATTAAATTACTTGGGCTGCCCGCTTTATGTGGGAAAGCGATTAAAGAAATATTTTCACCCCATCTTACTTAAGATTCGGAACAGAATTGAAACTTGGCTGGGCAACCTTCTTTCTGCTGCTGGGCGCATAACTTTGATTAATCATGTCCTTCACTCTATGGCTGTTTATCAACTTGCTGTGCTGGATCCTCCGATTGGAGTTGTCAATCAGATTGAGTCTATGTTCTCTAATTTCTTCTGGGGGCAGATCGAAGCTAAACAAAAAACTCACTGGGTGACTTGGGCCAAATGTTGCACTCCGATTAAGGAAGGTGGTCTGGGGATTCGGTCTTTGGCAAATATTATTAAAGCTTTTTCTCTTAATCTTTGGTGGAAGTTTCGGTCTAAGGACAGCCTTTGGTCTCGCTTCTTCAAAGTTAAATATTGTTCTCGTTTCCATCCCTGTGCAGCCCCCATTCATGGTTCTCATATTTGGCAGCGCATGACTGACTGCAAATCAGTGGTTGAACAGTTTATTGCTTGGAAGATTGGTAAAAGCAATTGTTCCATTTGGCATGACAACTGGCTGCCTAATATCTCCCTGTCCAAGCCACAAAACTACACTTTAGAGCAGGTTAAAGAGCTGTTTGCTTCCAGTTCCGTACTTCATGATTTCGTCACTTCTTTCCTTCCTCATTCAGCTATTCAGCTCATCAACTCTCGGCAGATTGTTATTTCTAACAATCCTGATTCGGCCTACTTGGAAGCAGCCTCTAACGACCATTTCAATTTATCCTCGGCCTGGCATTCTATTAGAAGTCATCAACCCCATCTTCTTTCGGCAAAATACATCTAGTATAAGCATCTCTCCAGCCGAATTAGTGTATTCCTTTGGAAACTTTTCCAGCGTAAAATTCCCATTGATGAAGCTCTCACCTCTAAAGGGTTCTCTCTAGCCTCTAAATGTGCTTGCTGCCCTTATGGATACTCAAACATTTTCTCATGTCTTTCTTCACAGCTCAACTGCTTTTGAGGTTTGGAGATATTTCAGCAATGCTTGCAACATCAAGACTCATAAGCTTTCTATCCCCCAAGCTTGTTTCTCCTTGTGGTTAGTTTTTAAGGCTAATGCTTCCCATTTTCTTCTTCCCTCTCTGATTCTCTGGCATTTATGGAAGCATCGAAATTGTGCGGTATTTGACAGCTCCATCCTTCCCGCAAGTCAAGTCATAAAACTTATCAAACAAGATCTCATTGCTCACTTGAAGGCTGCTAATTGTCTTGCTTGCATTTCTAGAACTTTAAAGCTGCTTTAATGGCTCCTATTTTTTCTATCCTTTCTTGTATGGCTTTAAGCCTTCTTTTTTTGAGGTTAGGCTCCTTTGTCCCCCCTTTTCGGGTAAGGCTGGTTGTCCCCCTCTTGTTTGTATTTCTCCTTTTATTTAATATAATCTGCGTAGGAGCCGCCTTGTTTCTCTAAAAAAAAGTTCAGAAGAAATATTATATATATATATATATATATATATATATATATATATATATATATATATATATATATACATACATACATACATTATATACATTATTTAATTATAATAGCATTATTATTTACATTGCATGCATATATTAATGGGGCAAGACAAATAAACTTGTACTTACCTCTTGTAGTGTGAATGTCTGACTCGATATATATGCCCAGGCTTTAGCCCACTAGGCGCTCGAAGATTATGAGTTATGCTTCCCCTGTCCTTTTCGAGAAAGGAAATCTTTTTTATGCCCTTTAGAGAGAGGGAATATGATATGATATGAGTATGGGTATGTGATCAGCTCGCCGGAAAGGAGAGACTAGATCAATATGGGTATGAATATGAATATATGGTCGGCTTGCCGGGGGGCAAAGACCGGATCTTCTGAGGGCTCGCTGCGGGGTGCAAAGTAAGAAGAATTTCTTCTTCTTCTTCAACTTCTTCAGGAGAGGAGGCTTCGGGAAGACATGTGGATCAATGAGTGAATAGATTGTGTATGAAGGGTGTGTTGATGGTGTTTGATGGTGTGTGAAGGGTGTGAAATGAGAGAGCCCGAGGCCTCTATTTATACGCAAAAGAGGCTGCATGGCGTGCCAGGTGGAGGCCTGGGAACGCAACTGCGCAAGAAGCACGAGGCAAGAAACGGCGGTGTTTTAGCTGAAGGAAAAGGGGAGATGGAGCGGCTCCCCAAGGCTTGGAGCGGCACCATGGGCATGTGAGCGGCTCCATTGGACCTTTTTATAGCAAAATGCAATTTTCAGTTTAAGCCCTAACGTGTTTTATGTTTATCATTTAACTCCTGTTAAGTCCAGTTAACTTAAACTTTAACGGAAAGTCATTTTTATAAGTTCAATAAATTTATAAAATATATATTATCATTATTATGGGACATTATATCGTGGGGTAAAATTTTGGGGTGTCTACAGTAGGTACCAACATTATTTTTTTAGTCTAAATAATATAAAATAAAGTTATTGTGTTGATAAAATATTTATTATAAATATATATATAATAAGCCATTATTATAGTCTAAATTTCATAGACTTTTATTGCAACTCTAAGATGTAGCTACTACAAGTTTTCCTTTATTTTTTCTATCACATATATATAATATAGGGTTCGGAGGCTAAGTTACGAGTTAGGAAGGGGTTAGACACCCAACTCGTCCTTACGGTTTCAAAATGAGTTTTTGCTAAATATGTTATTTTTATTTATTTAATCTAAATAAATCATTAATATATAGAGGTGGTGACTTTGTTCAATATTTTTGAGTTCACAACGAGGCCACATGTATTCCACGCACTCAAAGTTTTGAAACTGGCCCGCTTTCTAAGTAAGCGCGAACAAGTTCGGAACGGGGCACTCACACAATCTCATATGCATCAGGATATACCCCAAAGTTGTAGTCAATCCTTTTAATATTGAACACTACTTATAATATTCCTACTCATATGTTGAATAAGAGTTCCTCAAAATGGACCTTATTAAATAATCCCGCCACAATTGGCTAGAGTAGACAAATGGTTAAAAACTTGCATTTCATCAATGGTGAGGCTCTTCGAACCGTCTACCCTTCCAGAGTGTGTTTTTTCTGCATATACCAATAGGGCATGTTTGCAATTTAGTATGTTAGTTGTAAAAGGCTGTAACATTCAATGTAATTAGTACTATAATATAAGTTAGCGATGTAGTGTAAAGCTTGACTGAATTCAATATAAAGATGTATCTATTGTACTGACTAATATTTACTTTAGTCCGCTGCTGAATTATGTCATGACTTCTGTTATATCATATTGTTTAATCTGTCTAATTACATTTACTGAGTTACTTTCGAACATAGTCAATGTATCATATTGACACTTTTACTTAGCCTTTTGAAGCAGCAAACTAGTCCTTAAGAAAATCAGTCATAGCATCAGTCCCCCTAGTGCTTGTATTGTTGACTAATTACATTAGTCAAGAGACCCCTCCGTCACATTGATCCTTTGCATCAGTCTATTTATTCTCACTGAGATTGTTAGAGTGCATGGTGACTTATACCAAGTCTACTCATTTCTTCTGATTGCGATGGCATATACCTTGAGTAAATTAGCATCCTTATATGTTCGAGATATTGTTAGACAACACGGTACATTACTGTACTCATCAATTGGAATTCTTTCAACAACATTGATTTCTTCTGTAGGTGTTTCCTATGATTCAGAGTAGTAGAATGAACTTGGAGGTGTATCAATTTTTAGGAACCCTGTGCGATTTTTTTCATCTATGCGGATTCCTACTTCAACGATGGCATTGAAATCGCCATATGGAAGATACTTCATGCATTAAAGATAAACTGTCTGAAGGTTCTTTATAAACAACAAGGATGATTCGGCAGGGTCGGGTCTTTCTAATGTTTGTGCAACCTTCTTTTTCCACCTGGCCACAAAATCTACGCAGGTCTCCTTTTCCTTTTCCATGCATGACTCTAGCTCTTTTTTTTTAGAGCTATTGCTATCCTTGTACCTATTCTGAAATTCATCAGCAATTTGGTCCCAAGTACTTAATGTGTTACTAATTGTTCACACGAGCCATTGTTTTGCAGCCCCTACCAAGCTCAAATGAAAATTAGCAGCCATTGCTTAGAAAATAGTACCTCTTGATTGCATTCCAGTGGCATAGGATTTTAAATGGGAGATGGGCAACCAGTTCCATCGAATTTTTCAATATCAGGCATTTTAAATTTTGAAGACAAGATAGCTGAAGGTTGTAGAGTTAATGATCGTGTAGAGAAATTTCCTTTGCTTACAACTTTGAACATCATCTCTATGAGATTCTCGATATTTGTCTCAACCTTTGAGGGGGGTGGTGTTTTCAAGGGATTTGTTGTAGTGGTGTTTGTGGCCAACTATGGTGTTTGGTAAATTCTAAGAGGAGGGGCAATGTTTGTAACTCCTGTTTGGTGACCAAAATTATTCAATGGGAGATAGGTCATGACTTGTCCCTATGGGACATAACTTCTGGGGTCTGCATTTGGGCTGTTTTGGAGTGAGTTGGTGGTGGAAAATGGAAGATTTTGTGGATGCTGATAGGGGGTATTGGTGTTCTGAGGAGGATAACTGATGTTGATGTTGGCATTGGGAGGAGGTTTAGTGTATTGATATGGAAAGTAGGTGTTTGGAAAAGGTGGGTCAGTGTTTTGGTTTTGAGAAGGGAAGTTGGAACTTTGAGCTTGAGGATTGGGTAAGTTGGTATTTTATGGAAGGTTGATATTTTGGTATAGAGGGTTAGTATTTGGTAGTTGGTGTTTGGGGTAATATTTGAGGTTGATGCTTCATGGGTTCCCATAGGGGAAGGAGCGTTTTCAATGTTTGGTTTTAAGCTTTGCATGAGGTTTGCTATCTGACCCATTAGGCGATCGTTGTGCACACTCAGATTCTGGCCCAACCATTACTGCATAGCAGGAGTAGGAGCATAACCAGAAGCTTGTCTTCGGCAGCCATTCTACCCAAATTTGTATCTAAACTGATCTCTGTCCCTGAACTCAAATTTGTATTCCCTAAACTGCCCTCTATTTCTGAACCCAAATTTCTAATCAAACGACCAGTATTGTCTTTTCCTTTCCAGATCCGGGCTAGGTTTCAAGAAAAGGCAAGGTTGAAAGTAGTGTATGAGAAGGCAAGGCTCAAGGTGTTAGTTCAAGAAAGTATAGTGCGCATTCATAATTAACTTTGTTTTATTTATTCCTAGAATTGATCGGACAAGCATGTGCTTCGTTTTCACCTAACTTTCGACTTCCCAATATTGGACAGATCTTAGGCGAATGGTCTATACTCTTTCCGGGATCCATCATTCAAATAGTCTAGGAAATACCATAAAATTAAAGTTATTAATCAACCTCTATGCATATATCTTTATTCATTTACATATATTTTTGCACCAGTGATTGATGACTAATTTTGAGGTATAAAAACCGATCGGTCCATGAAGTGTCCTAAAAGATATATATGCTTTTAACGTTGGCTGATACATGGCTAGGAAGGTTTCACCAAGTTGGCCCCTCCTTAAGAGGCGCAAAGTGTGATAATTTCAGCCTAAGTTTCCGTAGTTCTTTTTCTAGATCATGGATACCCGGGTGTGTTTATCGGGTGGAAGGGTGACAGTCGAAATATCTCTACATGAGTACGCGTGTGTGAGTTAGCTAAAAAGCATATTTTTTTTTCTTTTTCAGATATAAAGCAGATATAAAGTAGTAAATTTTGGCTTGTCTCTTTTGTTCATTTGTTGATTATCTTGACTGATTAGTTTGAATCCCTGAAAGGACGGTGCGAGCGAGACGGTCATTCAGATCAATAAATAGAAAGAAAAGTGGGGAATCTATTTGTTCCTATTAGTTACATTTGGTCATAAACCTAAAAAAAAAATGACAGAATGAAAGAATATTTACATTTCCATAGACATAATAATAAATGAAAATAAATTTGTCCCCCTTTTTTTTTTTTTTTTTTGCAGATTGCACCGGTACTAAAATGAATCTACTGCAAGATTTTCAGATCACACGTACACATATATACAAATATATATATATAAATGCAATATTTAGACTGTAAATAAATATATAAGAACATATTTAGCAAAAAAAAACCAAAATAACATTATATATATATATATATATATATATATATATATATATATATATATATATATATATATATATATATATATATATATATATATATATATACAAATGAGTCTAGCCCTCCTTTTTTTATTTCATAAAAAAATAAAAAACAACGTCCCCAGCAGAGTCGCCACTGTGAGTACCCCGTTTCGAACTTCTCCCGCTACTAAAAAGCGGGTGGTTTAAAATACTTCGAGCATGTAGAATACGTCCGGCCTCTTTATGGACTCAAAAATGTGTTTAACAGGGTCGCCATCTCTAATTTAGGGTTAAATAGAGAAAAACCAAATATATCAGAATGTAGGGGTTCGGAGGCTAAGTTACGAGTTAGAAAGGGTTTAGCCACTCAACTCACCATTTCGATCTCAAAAAGGGGTTTTTACGCTAAATATGTTCTTTTTATATATGTTTGTATTTAGATTAAATATATAAAAAGAACATATTTATATATAAACACCTGTGTGAGAAAAATGAAAACTTTCTACATTTTAAAGTTGCAATAAAAGCGGATATAAATTAGACTATAATACCGACTTATTTTATAGCTATTTATAAAAGCGGATATAAATTAGACTATAGTAACTAATTATTTTATAACTATTTATGATAAAATTAACCAGCATAACGACTTATTTTATATTATTATACTCCTATAATAATATCATTTTAGACATTTGGCTTGGCCTGTGTTTGCTTGTATATGCGTAGAGGTGGATGTTTCGTTGTCGTTACCGTCCCGAATCTGGATTGGTACCACTAAAGAAGATGGTTTTTTGGCAAGCCTTGGAGTTTGAGGGAAATATTGCGTTTTGTGACGGGTGTGGTCTGCTTGGGCATTATAAAATTAATTGTAGGAGAGGTAAACGGACCACGACACCAAATCATGCAATGGAGGACAAGATAGCAGACGAAGCTGTTGATGTAGAATCTTTTCGAAATAAGGAGGGAATGCATGGGTTTCATAAAGGGAAAGGTACTAATGAGAAGACTGTTCATGCTGATATGAATAATCAAGATTGGAGACCAGTGATTTTGAAACGGGGGGAACAGCTTGGCTTAACTTCTAGGGCCAAAGATCAGTCAGGCAAGGGTATAGACTGTGAGATTATTGATGTTGTGGATGGTAACAACAGGCCAATTCTGACTAGTGACAATGTCACAAATCGAGAAAATCAGACCATTACTGGGGATACTAGTGTTAATGCATTGAAGGCTACGGAGACTACAATAAAGCAAAAGAATAACACTGATATAGACACAACTAAAGTTGTGCTTTCGCATGAGTTAGAGAATGGTACTGCCCACACGGTTACAAGTAATCCTTTTGAAGTTTTATTAACTCTTAATGGAGATGAAAGAGTTACGGGCTGCCCAGAAGCTTTGCAGAATTCAACAAAACCTGTTACGGTGGAGGGGTCGGGTTTTGGGGGAACTAACTTATCTGAGATATGGGAGGCTATCCTTCGAACTACTCCTCATCATTTGGGTAAAGAACATTCAACGGGTGGAGATTTTGAGGATCATCCGACCAGGTTGCATAGGTCCATCTTTATGGATGAGAATAATTTGCTACCTGTTTCTAAAGACTTTAAACAATTTTGTACTAGGAAGATTAAAAATTTATAGAAGGAGAAACAAGGTAAGCAACATGCTCGGAAGACTAGGGCTCAGTCCAAAAAACAAAAATCTACCAAGTAGTTTTTATGTCGATCATTATATGGAATGCTCGTGGAATTGGAAATCGCGACACTAAGGATTATTTAAAGGTTTTAAAGATGCAACATAAACCGTGGCTGTTAGCTATTTTGGAGCCAAAAATTAATAGCAATAAAATCCAGGACGTGGCTAGGAGATTACGTTACTCTAATTGTTTGCATGGCGACCCGATTAACACTCACATTTGGTTATTTTGGGAGGATGGTATAGAAGTCAATTTGGTTCGTGCTTCGCCTCACCAGTTGATGGTTCGCATATGTAAAGATGAAATGGTATTCATGGCTTCTTTTGTCTATGCTCTTTGCACTCGCTGGGGCAGACAGGCCCTTTAGCAGGATCTTTCTGATATTGCGGCCAGTCATGTAGAGCCTTGGATTGTGGGCGGGGATTTTAATACGATCATGCACACTTTCGAGAAGCTGGGAGGGAATGGGTGGGATTTGCATAGTATGCATGATTTTGTGGATTTTAGTTAGGCCGCGGGTTTGGAGGATGATGGTTATGAAGGAAATATTTTCACTTGGTGCAATGATCATCATGATGGTGCCAGGATTTGGTAGCGTTTAGATCGAGTCCTTATCAATGGAGTCTATAAGGTGCGCCTTCTGGTTATTCGGGTTACCCATTTGGCTCGGTCCAATTCAGATCATGTTCCTTTGTTATTGGAGTTTCCTTCTCTTAAAAAGAGTACGAGATCTTTTAGGTTCCAGCGTATGTGGCTGGATCATCCGGATTTTCTAAAATTTGTAGATTAGCAATGGATGAGATATGTTGGGGGTTCTCCTATGGAAGTTTGGCATAAGAAACTTCATCTTCTTCGAAAGGAATTAAAGAACTGGAATTGGTCGGTTTTTGGCAATGTTTAGAGGATGATTTCTAAACATCATGATACGATTTTGCGGCTTGAAATGGAGTTACAACAAGGGGGATTGGCTACGGTAGAGGCAGAATTAAACGCTAAGAAGCAAGCTCTCTCTCAATGTGTTAAGTGGTATATGGAATTACTCCAACAAAAAGCTAGACAGAGTTGGCTTCGAGATGGAGATCGTAACACGACATACTTTCATGCTTGTATCAAGGATAGGCAGAAAGCTAATGTGATCAGGATTAAGAATGAAGATAGTTCTTGGTATGAGGAGGATGATATTATTGGAAATCGCACAGTTGCTTTCTTCTCTGATTTGCTATCTCGGTCTCCTCATGTTCTTAATGAAGATCTTTTTTCTCACTCTATGGGTGGTTTGCAAAGGGAAGATAATGATAGTATTTGTAGAGTCCCTATGAAGGAAGAGATTTGGAAAGCTATCAAGGATACGAATCCTGACAGTGCTCCGGGTAGTGACGGCTTTACAGGATGGTTCTATCGTGGTTGCTGGGATATTATCAAAGACGACATAATTTTGGCGGTTCAAGATTTTTTCCGTGGGGCTGAGATTCACAGAGGTGTTGTTGCCACTACGTTAGTGTTGATTCCAAAGGTTAAAGTGCCAGCTAATTTTGGTGACTTCCGGCCTATTAGTCTTTGTAATTTTTCTGGTAAAATTCTTTCCAAGATCATGGCTAGCCGTATTGCTTTATTGCTTCCGAATTTGATCGCTTTGGAACAGGCTAGTTTGTTAAAGGGAGGAGTATTCAGGAGAATGTGATGTTGGCTCAGGAGCTAGTTCATAGGCTAAATTATAAAACTCGTGGGGGCAATGTTATTTTTAAATTGGACATGTCAAAGGCATATGATAGGATGGAGTGGGATTTTCTTTTTCGGGCTCTTAAATATTTTGGCTTCAATGAAGACAGCTGCTCTTTAATATATCACCTTATTAGTAACAATTGGTATTCGTTGCGCATCAATGGTAAAGGCTATGGTTTCTTCAACTCTTCCCGTGGGGTTCGTCAAGGCGATCCCTTATCCCCTCTTTTGCTTGTGTTGGCGCAGGAGATTTTATCTCGTAACATTTATTTGGCAATTCAAACTGGTCGGATTATTCCTTTTCTACATGGGCGGGGTGGTCTGATTATATCACATCTGCAGTATCCCGGTCTACGCTATGGCTGCTCTTCCTTTTCCTTCATCAGTTCTTCGCCGCTTTGAAATGAAAATGGCTGACTTTTTGTGGGGAGCTAATGGGGAATCGCGAATTCATTGGATTGCATGGTCCAAAATTTGTAGGCCTTTGGAAGAAGGTGGTCTTGGTATTCGAACCCTTGCTGAAGTTATGGCCTCGTTACACGCCAAGCTAGCGTGGAATGCCATGCAAGGCACCAGCTTATGGGCTCGTTTCTGCTTTGATAAATATGCTGATAGCAATGGTTTCTGTGATCCTACGACAGCCTCGCGCCCTTGGAAATCGAACATGGGTCAGATGGATAGAATTCAGCAGTGTGTTCAATGGATTGTGGGTCAAGGCAAGATGTCTTTCTGGGACTCGAATTGGTGTGGTGCTCGCTTGATTGGGCCCATGGATCGTAATCTAACAGTTTGCAATGCTTTGAAGGAGTTCGACGATATTGCTCCGTTGGTGAATTCAGATTTTCTTCCCAAAATTTGAAGGATTAACTGCACAGATGACATTCCGGATAAATTAGTCTGTACTCTCTCATCGTTGGGTGATTTTAATGCTTCGGATTTTTGGTGGCATTTTCGAATCAAACACCCCGTTCTAGGCTGGGCTAAGAAGATATGGCAACCCTGGATCCCTCTCAAAGTAAGTTGTTTTATATGGAAACTTTTTAATAATGCTCTTCCTGTTGATGCCAATTTTCAATCTCGGAACATCCCGGTGGTTTCAAAATGTGTCTGCTGCCCTTTATCTCCTTTCCAAGAATCAGTTAACCATTTGTTTATGGATTCCGAAGTGGCCCAGAATATCTGGCACCGTCTTGCTGTTATCTTTGGACGGCACGGTTTGGCTCCCAGTTTATCTCAGTTGTTCAATATATGGTCTAAGGGTTCCCTTCGCCGACAGATCGTGGCTTGCCGTATGGGGGCTTTTGTCTTCGCATGTTGGGAGATATGGAAAGCTAGATGCACTGCCATTTTCGAGGGCATTTCTATGAAGGTAGATATCATTCTTTCTCATGTTCTTCACAATCTTCGAGAGTTGGCCTACATGTATAAGCCAAAGGTTCAGTGTAGTTCCATGGCTTCTATGTCCTTGTTGTCCGTTCATATCCCGGTTCAGCAGCCTATTTTGAAGAAAGGTAGTTGGCTCCGTTGGTTTCCTCCTCCTTTAAGAAGATATAAGTTAAATACTGATGGTTCATCGAGGAACGAAGAATGTACAGGTGGAGGGGTTATTCGTGATGAGCATGGGTCTTTTATTGCAGCTTCTTCCAATTATTATGGTTTGGGCACCAACATGAAAGCTGAAATTCTTGCCCTTTGTGATGGCTTAAATTTATGTCACTCTTTGGGCCTGTCTAATGTTGATGTGGAAACGGACTCCTTGATTGCAATAAAGGTTTTGCTGCATAATCATCGCCCCCCTTGGCAATATGTTTACGAATTTCGTATATGCAATGATTTATCTCGTCATTTCCGCTTGAACCATGTTTTTCGGGAACAGAATAGGGTGGCAGACCATTTGGCTAGCATCGCTCATGTGCATAAAGACTATAAAAAAATTTTCGGATGAAGTGAACCTGCAGGGTAGAATCAAACGTTTGCTTGCTCTGGATAATTATGCCTTCTATTCTTTTAGACCAGGACATTCCTAAGAGTTGTCTTTTTCTGTCTTCATTTAGGTCGATCTGTCGTAGTTTGTTATAAGGTTATGTATTTATTTTCGAGGTCAGGCTCCTCCGTCCTCCCATTTATAAGGGCAAGGCTGGTTGTCCCCCTCAAGTTTGTACTCTCTTTTATTTTTTGAATAAATTCCGCAGGGTGCCGTCCCTGCTTCTCTAAAAAAAATGTATGCCGATGATATGCTTCTCTTTTGTAATGGGTCCAAGACTTCTATTCAAGGGCTTCGTCGCGTCATGGGTATGTATGAGGCTGCTTCGGGGCAACTCATTAATCTAGCCAAAAGTGGGTTTTATACTTCTCAGACATGTTCTCAAAGGAGGCGTAGAGATATCGAAAATTGTGCAGGGTGTTCGAATAGACAGTTGCCGCTACTTTATTTGGGGGTTCCTCTTTTTCAAGGCAAAACCAAGAGGATTTATTTCGAAGATTTGGTGGGGCGTATTACTAATAAAATTGGGGGATGGAAATCTAGACAGTTATCTTTTGGAGGTAAGTTAACACTTCTTAAATCGGTCCTTTGTAGTATTCCCGTTTATACTCTTGTTGCGATCAAGGTCCCGAACATAATTATTAATCGCATTGAGAAAGCATTTGCCTCTTTTTTATGGAATTCGAAGGGAGAGAGACGGGTGCATTGGACAGCTTGTGATACAATCTGTCGTCCTATTAAGGAAGGTGGGTTAGGTTTACGCCGATTACACCATGTCATGGCAACTCTCCATGCTAAGCTTGCTTGGGTGGCGCTTCAGGGAACAAGTTTATGGGCTGAGTTTGTGAGGTCTAAATATATGACGAGGAGGCACTCCATTGATCATACGGGGGGTCTAACAGATGGAAAGCAGTGGCCAGTCAGTTGGATACTATTCGCAATAACACCCAATGGGTTATTGGGTCGGGGGACATTGCGTTTTGGTCAGAGAACTGGTGTGGTGATGTAATGTATGGTCCCTTACCGATGGATGCGTCCCTTCAGGTGAAGGATGCTTGGCCCATTATTGATGATTTTCTTCCTCTTATTCCTGATCAATACCATGATGCTATTCGGCGAGTGCGGCTTAATCCTTCTATTTCTGACAAATTGGTCTTTTCCCACTCAACATCAGGCGAATTTGAGACTGCAGCATACTATAATCTAATCCGTAATCGGGGTCCTACAGTTCCTTGGGCTTCGAAGATTTGGCGTTCTTGGATTCCTACGAAAGTTAGTGGGTTATTTGGAGGCTTTTGCACGGTGCTCTTTCGGTTGATATGAGTATAAGGAGTAAAGGAATCCTGATGGTTTCTAAATGTGTTTGTTTTCAAGCCTCTCATGATTGTGAATCTTTGCCTCATTTGTTTTTATGGTCTGAAGTGGCTAGGGAGGTCTGGGGTGGTTTTTCTGCTCAATTTCAGATGCCTTTGGTCTTTCATTCATTGCGGCATTTGTATGATTCTTGGACGCGTCATAGTGATGGTAATCAACTAGGGGCTTGTGAGCTGGGAATCTTTGTTTTTGGCTGTTGGGAACTGTGGAAAGTGCGATGCAGTGCTACTTTTGATTCCAGCCCTATGGTGGCTGTGAACATTGTCAGGAAGGTTCGCCGTTGGTTACATGACTTGAACTTGGTTTTTCAGCCGTCTTCTTCGGCTGGGAACATTGGTAAGCTTCGGTTGACTGCTTTTCATCTTCCTATTCAAGAAGTCAAGTTGCGTCGGGGTTTATGGTTATGCTGGGAAAGGCCTAGCGAGGGTGTTAAATTGAATACGGATGGCTCTTCTAAAAATGGAGTTTGTTCGAGTGGAGGTGTCATTCGAGATACGGAGGGGAATTTGGTGGTTGCTTTTTCTATCTTCCTGGGTCCTGGTTCGAATATGTATGAGGAGGTGGCTGCGCGTCGCTATGGCCTTAAGTTATGTTTGGACTATGGTTTTTCGAAGGCCAACGTGGAGACAGATTCAAAGGTGGCTGTTATGGGTATTAACGACAGTTGTCAATTTCCTTGGAGATATAGTTATGAGTTGGAGGATTGTAAGCTGCTAAGCGTTGGCTTTGTTTTAAAACATGTTTACATATAAAGGAATAGATTAGCTGATATCCTTGCTGCTGAGGCATATTCTCATCGGGGTAACATGTGTTATACTCATATTGAGCAGCTTCCGCGAAAGATCCTCTCGATCCTTAGGCATGATGTGCTAGGGCTCTATACTTATCGCAAAGGCTGATTTGTTTTGTTCTGGTTCGTTTATGTTTTTTGGTTGTTGTATTCTTTTGATTTGGGATTCCTTTTTAGAGGTCATGCTCCTTTGTCCCCCCATTGTTGGGTAAGGCTGGTTGTTCCCCTCCCATTTTGTTATTGTTCTTCTCATTAATAATATCTGTGCAGGTGCCGCCCTGCTTCTCCAAAAAAAAATAATAATAACTTTTGGGTACCTACCTCTTGAAGCGTGAGGGTTTCTACCCGGGACCGCTTTACTAAAGCAGGCTTTTAGGTGTGCTTCCCTTGTCCTTCTAAGAAAGGAAGTCTTTCTTTTTTGTTTGTTTTTTGTTGTTGTTATTGTTGTTGTTGAAATTTGGGCAGTGTAAATGCTTGTTTTTGTTCCTTTTCACGCCGAGATTTGGGCGGCGTAACTGATGTATTTGTCGATTGTCGTGTCTGAATTTTGGCGGCGTAACTACTTGTTCTGGTTGCTTTTTTCTTGATGTCGTGTTTGAATTTCGACGGCGTAACGGCTACATTGATGGCTTTTCGAAACCGAGTTTAGGGAGAGAACTTAATCGGTTAACTAGGTTATCATTTGGACGATGGGTATAAGTGTTTAGGAAGGATTGCTCAGCCTAAAGGAGGAAAATGAATTTGGCAACTTAATAGTGCTTTGAGAGTTCTTACTATAATTCTCAATGTAAAATTTCTTCGTCTCTTTTGCACTGGGTTGAGGCTCTATTTATAGGCTCTGCAATCTTAACTGCGAAGGTAAGCAATAGATATTTTGTAGTTGTGCCTTAAGTGGTTGTACCTGCGCTGAAAGGATTGTACCAAAGAAGAAATCAGTAAACGGGGAAGACAATATTGGGTGCCCCCTATTACATTTTTGGGCGCGGTGCCCAAAACTGTAATGGGCAGCGCCCAAAATTGTTTTAGGCTTAGGGATTTTTCATTTCTCCCCCCTATTGTTCCTTGTTCGTCCTTTTCCTTTCCTGTTTCTCCCTTTGACGATTTGAACCCCCTGAAAGTTAACGTTTGTTAGTCCTTTTGACTGAATTTAACATTTCTTATAAAATCTCAAATAGTGGTATGAAATTAGGGTGTCTACAAGGGGAGGGGGTGAAACACCCGGGAATTGCATATCTGATTATTTGTGCATTAGTGTGTATTAGCATGCGTAATTACCTGCTAAGTGTTATGTTTATTATGTATGTGTGTTTAGAGCGTGTTCGGACATCATGTAAGTGTACTGATAACCTGGTTATGTTATGTTCTAGTGAGAACTTGATGGCGTTTTGATTTGGACTTATGTGATAGCACCTTTGGAGTTCAATTGTGTTGTTTATTTATTTTGTGTTGGGGACTTGGATTATTTCCCTTCTAAGAGTCCGATTGTGCTCAAAAGGTGTTAAGCTTGTGTTTGTACTGTGTTTAAAGTCCATTTTGGGACTTTGGTTTTGATGGTATTGAGTTCGTTTATTGACCAGTTTTGGAGTTCTTGCTCTAGCACCAAGTGCAGTCGTCTTGTGACGCGATCGCGTTATCTTCTGAAAGTTGGATTTTTTGGTGGCTTGTAATGCGATCGCGTCATTTACTGGAAGTTTGGTTTTGGATCAAGCCTTGAAGTGATCGCGTTGATTTAGGTGACGCGACCGCTTGACATGAGACGCAATCACGACAGTTTTTGTAAGGCGACAACGTCACTCTCTTATTGCTTTGGTCAGTGAATGGACCCACACCACCCATCCTTTCTTAGTTAAATAGAGATGTGTCTTATGACTCATTTCATTTCTTCTTCTTCCTTTTATAAGTCGGCCACCATCTCAGAGGGTTGAGCTTCAAGCTCAAATTGCTAAAGACTTACTTACCCGTTTTTAATTACGACTCCATAGAAGTGACGTGCTCGACGAAAGCTATGTTTATACATCAATATCTTGTGGTTTACCGATATTTTCGGAAGAGGTATGTTATCATCCCTTTCCTTTGTATGTAATAGTGACTTAGATGAACTGTGTGTAACTCCCATGTGAGTTATATTGAATTTTATAGTAAACATATTCTACTTGTGAATTATTATGAATATTGAATTGTTAGAGTGTCAATGGTTTTAAAACATTATTACCAAATAAAACACCGGTGATATTGTGATAGGTGAATTTCGCAAATCGCGGTTATATCTGGAATTTATTAATATTGAAAGAATGACTTAACTGAGTCGATTTAAGAACAATAAAATATAACGAGTGATGTGTTTGATTCCTAGTATAATGAGGAATACTCTGATATAGATGACTATATGTGAAATATCACGTACTCTGATAGTTGTGGATAAACAAATAGATGCTTCAGTATTTATTTACTAGCAAATATGCATGATGTTATGTGTGTTGAGATCCCTACTTTAGAACTCGACGGTTGTGTTTATTAGAAGTAAACATCTACTTGTGCATGACATTGAGTCCTGCTGATGACATATGTGGTTATGTCGATAATAGGATGATAAACGTGTTTACGAGATTTAAATCTTGTGATCGCAACAAGTCATCATATGGGTCTCTCCCTTACTATTGGTCGTAGTGAGGATGTAGATTCTTTGTTATAGCAATTCATATGACATTGGGAAGCTAGACTTTTGGCTAACACTCGGGGTATTGCTCTTGGTCAAGTCCCAAGGTCATTGGTTAAGGATACGATTTGGTTCAACATGATTCAACATGTGTACTGCAACAACACAATTATGGTTTTTGAAAGGCATGATAAGACAAAAAGCGCTACTGCAGATGTATATACTACTTATGTGTTTAATTATGTTGATTCAATGTGCATTATAACATGATCAACGAAACGTGTGCAAGTATATGTACAACTATACTTGATATAGTGATATGTTGTTGACATGTGCATAACAACATGCCATGTTATTGCACGTAGTAACTTGCTGAGTCTTCGACTCACCCCATTCCCTTTATTTGTTTTTTGTTGATCTCAATCAGGCAGGGAGTTCGCGGTGAGACAGGCGAGGCTCACGAGATTAGTAGGTGGTCTTTTGGTTTGCAGCTCCACGAGAGCTTATGTTTTGTATAGTGGTGATGATAAGGCGTTATATAGAATTATGTAATCTCTACTCTAGGGTACTTGACATTACTGATGTTTTACGATTCTTTTGATGTCAATGTTTAGCATCGGGCTTGTGTACTTGTGGGTGCCCCGGATCTCGCCCGCGCCCCGCGCGCCCTTGGATAGGGGTGCGCGACGTGCGGTGCAGACACCACGCTTTCCATTCCACCCTCCCTTGTCTAGGGGAGGACGAAATTAAAAATGTGGAAAGGGTGCTGTCTGGAAGCATGTTGAATACGCCTCGGTCACTTCAGTGATTTTTTGGTCCGTTATGCGAACTATGGGTTTTCTGTATCAGGTTATCCCCTTTTTAAGGGATAACAGGATGCAGAAAAGCATCACCCTTTCATTCACATCTTCCCTTGTTTAGGGGAAAATAGAAAGTGCAAGAAAGGATGTTGCGGGCCCCACTATGGACTTTATGAAAATTGCCTTAAGGCCTATTTCGGATCTCTATAAGTGCTTTGGGTTTTCGATATCAAGTTATCCATTTTTTAGGGGATATCAGGATATAGGAATACATCACCTTTTCATTCATATTCTCCCTTGTGTAGGGGAAAACGGAAAAGTGTAAGAAAGGATGTTGTGATGCCTCACTGTGATCCAAAATGTTTTGACAAATTCGCCATCTTTATTTTAAGGAGAAAATAAAGAAAAAACCAAAAAAAAAAACCATAGAATGCAAAAAAGCGGGTTCGGAGGATAAGTTACGAGTTGGGAAGGTGCTAGGCACCTAACTCGCCATTTCGGTCTTACAAAACAATTTTTGGCTAAAGTATGCTTTTTGTTATATTTATCTAGCAAATAAATAAAGCATTAAAAGAGAGAAAAGAAATCAAATACATTCATGTCTACATTATTTACGGACTTGCAGCCACTTCCTTCCAATAATTTACAAATATATTTAAAAATATTTGGCCATAATAATGGCTCTTTTTAATGCTATTTTCTAGATAAATCCGGGCAGCACAACATCTTATATTTTTACATTGGGCCGGATGGGAAATAGATTTTTTATAAAATAAAGCCCTTAAAGGCTCACCTTTTAGAGCGTGGTGTGCTCGCTCTGTCCTTCTCGAGAGAGTCTTTTTGCTAGCGGTTCGCTTCGGCAGCAGCAGGCGAACAGCTGGCTTTGCGTTTTCTTCTGCGTGCTAGCAATCGGTTGCTTCGGCCAAGCTTGCAGGCGAACAGCTTGTTTCGCAGATTTAGCGAGCTTTTTACTGCGGGCGAGCAGCTTTAGCTCTTTTCGAGAGCAAGCGCTTTTGGACCGGGGAAATAGGGTGGAAACCTAGCTGGGGGGCTAAGGCTTACTTTGACCGGTTGGTTTTGCTTTTGGAGGAGATTTGGCAAAGCTTCGAGACTTTATAGGAGGGGGCGCTCACTATCTCACGATCGCTCACTATTCTCACAGCATAACAACAACAATGAAAGCTTGGGCGTTTTTCTGTGAGTTTTTTCGATTGTCTTTTTTTCGACCCCTGATAGTGAACCCGGTGCCTTCTATTTATAGGCTGAGAGAGGGACACCACGGTCATTAGTTTTCCTTCTTTGTGCTGCTTTTTCTTGTACCGCGTGCTGAATAAATTGTGAAATGCGTTAAGTTTCGGCATACTATAGCACAACTGTAGCACATCTGGGCGCCACTGTAGCATTTTTGGGCGCCGCGCCAGAGGTCCCTAGTAGTCGCGCCATTGCTCAATTCTTTACCTCTTTTTTCCTCTTTTAGTCCCTGCATTTTACTGTTTTGCGCATCCTGCTTTGTCTTTTGCATTTTTAAACCCTGTAACTTGATGTTTGTTAAGTTTTAATAGGTCTTGATATCGCATGTCAATGTTCGTACAGTGCAGGGGGTAAATGTCTGAGCCCCTCAACGATGGAGTCTACGGGTAACCCGAAGTTTACTGAGTAGACGAACATCGTTGATAAGAAATAGACTCTCCAATTTCGTGCAATTATAATATGGAGAAATGCAATAGGTAGCAGTTATAATGCAACAGTTTATAATGCAAACGAAACCTCACATATCCTAGACATATTTAGTCGGTTATAGCAGGTTATCGTAGTTTTTAAGCAGATATGCAAATTATGTTCTCTAATGGTCGGACCTACCGAAATAGGCTGCCTACGTATCCCTTAATAAAGGGAATCAGACCAAACATAGTTTGGCCTAAGAAGAAACAAGCATGCTGCGATGATCGTGCCTTGATTGCCTTTTAAGCTGATATGCAATAAAATGCTCTGATGGTCGGACCTACCAAAGTAGGCTGCCTACATATCCCTATCAAAGGAATCAGACCAAACGTAGTTCGCAAAATGTAAACAAATAGCGCTGGGTGGGATGCCAAGGTCAAACATCGCCTTCTCAGGAACTCAGTCCTTCATCAGAGAGCGATAGCCTTTCCCTCTGATCCGGGGTTGCAGCCCTTCAGGGAAAGTTCCAAATACAAAACCTATCAAATGCATGTCATATTCTCGAAGGGTCGAAACCCTTTGCTGAACATGACGGCGGAACACATCGTCTCCTCAGGAACTCAGCCTTCTTAAGAGAACGATAGCCTTTCCCTCTGACCCAGGGTTGCAGCCCCTTCAGGGAAAGTTTCCAAACACAAATCATAATTCATGTCGTATCCTCAAAGGGTCGAAACTCTTTGTCGAACACGACAGCGGAATGCATCGTCTCCTCAGGAACTCAGCCTTCGTCAGAGAACGATAGCCTTTCCCTCTGACCCAGGGTTGCAGCCCCTTCAAGGAAAGATCCGACAACCAGGTGGAACACATCATGGGCTAATCATTCCTCTTGGGGTTACGCCCCGCGAGGAGATGATCCTATGCTACTCCTATAAAGCAGGAAAACATCGCATCCTCAGGAACTCAGTCCTTCTTGAATGCGATGGTGGAACACATCATACATGCAAACGGTAAAATACTTTACCTTTTCTTACCATTGCTTTGCTTTTGCGGCTTCTGCGTATTCTTGCTTTTCTTTGCATCCCACGCATTTCTTTGCACTTGCCGCATTCTTTGCATTTTTTGCTATTCTTTGCATTCAACTTGCATTGCTACCTTTGTTGCATTCATTACACTTGCTGCATTTGCTGCCTTTCCAGCTTTTGCGGACTCATGCTGAGGATTTTTTTTTTTTGCTGCGTTTCCGGCTTTAGATGGAAAATTCCTCTCTTTGCTGCTGCATTTCCTGCTTCTGCTGGAAAATTCTTCTTTTTGCTGCTTGCACATGCATGTATTTTTTCTTGCATTTTTTTTCTTTTTTGCTTTTCATACTTGCATTTTTCTTTTGCATGCTTGCATTTCTTTTCATTTTGCATGCTTGCATTTTTTTCATTTTCTCTCCCTCTCTTTTTTTATTGCATGTTTTGCATATATTTTTTTCTGCTTTGCATTTTTTTCTTTTCTTCTGTATGCTTTACATTTTTTTTACATTTTTATTTTGCATGCTTAGATTTGCTACTAATATTTTTGGCTTTTCCACTCATTTGGCGGCTGATCTGCTGGGGATATGAGCTTTCCCTTGCTTTTGGATGGATGACCGTCAAATTTGGTTAACAAAGTTAACTTTGTTAACTTTCGTTAAGCTTCAGGGGCCATTTTGTAGCTTTGAAAATTTGAGGACTTAAGTGCCAAACCTTCAAACTTCGGAGGGGGGGAAAGGAAAAATCCCTTTTTCCACCCTTATTAGGCGACGGGCATGAAGGGAGAGAGCAGTTCACTGCTTCTCTTCTTTTCTCCCTCTTCATTTCCTTTCTCTGCGACATTGCCACTGTTTTGCAAGTTTATTTCTTAATTTTCTTTCCTTTTTTCGATTTTCTTCTGCTAATTCACGTGTTTTTCTTAGCAGATGGCTTCTTCTTCGCGATCTACGAAGGGAAAGGCTCCAATGCATCCAGATTTAGGCAAAAGGAGGAAGGAACTCCTTCCTTTGGTCCGGAATTACGTTAAATATCGCTACTCCAAGGATGATTGGAGTAATCTTCATCGCGATTGGAATACTCACGTATCAAATCTTCCAAATTCTGCTGTAAGTTTCTTCTTTTTGAAACCCATTTGGATGATTTCTCAGATCTGCTAGATTTTCGTGTTGCTTTGGCTTGTTGGAGCATTCCTGACCCTGCTTATAATGCTTATGCATGCAATATATATGCTAAAATGATGCAATTTGGCAGTTATTCATGAAATTTATGCAATTTACTTTTGCGATGCATAATTTAACTAGTTGGCACTATTTGACCCTACAATGCATGCTTTATATTTGTAATGCAATTTGTCTTATATGATGTATGCTTTAGGCTGAAAAAATATTTTATATGATGCATGCCTATACAATAGACTTTTTGGAATATGATGCATTTTTTTCGAGCATATTTTCAGATATATTTTCGGATACATGCAAAATATAACAGGAATATTTTATTCGATAAAATTCATTTTTATGGAATACTTATGCTGCATAGACATAATAAATGTCACAGAAATATTTTCTTTTCATGACTTGCGACATTTTTTTTTTATTTTTGCGAATGCTAGAATGCAGCTATTTGGATAATAAATGCAAATGATAAATGGCTAATGCATGCACATATCATTTTATTGATGCAAATGCGAAATAGAAAATTTATGGGATGCTTGCTAATATGTTGCATGGACATTTTTATATGCGTAAGAAAATGCAAAAATGCGTTATATATTTTTCAAATGCAAAACACACATTTTATGTTTATATATTTTCTTTTTATTATGCCGAAATGCCAAAATATTTTTGAATGCAAAAAGATGCATTTTTTAATGGGATGCTAAAAGATGCAAATCAAAAATTTTGAATGCTAAAATACGATAATAAAAATTATTATCTTTTTCTCTTTTCTTTCGAAATGCCCAAAATATATTTTGAGTGCAAAAAGATGCATTTATTATTATCTTTTTTATTTCAAAAATTTGAATTTAATAAGATCTTTTTAAAAAAATGCAAAAGTGCAACATAGAAATTATTATGCAAACATTTTATTTATCATATGCGACATGCTTATATTTAATAATGTGTGAAGGAAAAATAAAAGGATAGTAAACTTACCTTTTCTCTTTTTTTTTTCCTTTTCTGATATGCCATTTTTCTTTTTGCAGATGCGTAAGCCCCTGAACCGGATTCGAACAACTTGTGCCAATGTTTCCGATATTTTATAGCTTGATGTCCGAGGCGGCACATGCTTTAGTTGAGGGCTCGGGTTTCAGCACTTTTCTGCGGGCTTTCGGTCCCTTTCGTAGCTATTTTCCAATTTTTGAGGTTCTGAGGAACTATTGGTGGGATACCACTCACACCTTCCATTTCAGCTGAGGGGAGGCGACCATGACTCCTTGCAATTTTGCTACTATCATCGGCATTCCTACCAGCATCGGTAGAACTTTGGAGCCCGATTATACTCTCCGTCACCATCATGACGTGGTGGAAGACCTCCTGGGCTTCGAGCCTTAATATAAATCAGCGGACGAGGTCTATATTGGCAGTATGCGGAAATGGCTTCTGGATAATGCCGGAGGGTTCCAGAGAATGACAACGGAGCTGTAGCCCGCGTTGCTAGAGCATTCTTGTTCTTTTTCCTTGGCACGTCTCTCTTCACCAACTCCTCCACCACTCTAAGGGTCTCTATTTTGGCATGCCTGGCGGATTTTGATCATATTGCTGATTATGACTAGGGGCAGGCAGGTTTGGCAGAGCTGTATGCTTCGATGGATAGGGCCAGCAGAAATGACTCACCGACCCTTAATGGATTAGCCCCGGCGTGGGAGGTATTTTCTCTTTTCCTGCCTTTGTTGGTTTCTTTTCTGCAACATATTTTTTTCTTTTTGCTGATATATATATATATATATATATATATATATATATATATATATATATATATATATATATATATATAATTTTATTTTTATTTTTTTTTTGCAGGTTTGGGCTTTTTCATTTTTCCATTTTATGCCAGGCCGGTTGCGTCAGCGTTTCCACGAGCCACCCTACTTGGCTGAGTTCGTGGACGAGAACAGAGTCCGGCCGGACCGAGACGGCAACTGCTCCAACATAGATTGGGTGCGGGAGCGTATTGCTAGTTCGAGCGCGGGTACTGTGCACTTCTTTCCCTGGAAGGACCTGATAGGTCATTACGCTGTTACTTTGGAGATGAGCCGCTGCCGGATACTGATGGTATCCATTATGGTTGATTCGTTATATATGGGCGAGCGGGTCAACCGCCAGTATTCTCTACTTTTGACAACGCCAGTGGTACCTCCTATGCCTCCCATTTGGGTAATTGTTCTAGACTTTTTGCCGAACAGGTATCAGTACCTATCGAAGTTTCCTATGCCTCTGAGTGACTTCCCGCCTATGGCATACGAGGACTTTCTGAGGACCATGCTGCATCCTCCCCCTCCTGTTCCTTCGGCAGCTAGGCGTGCTTCAGATGCTTCTGCTAGGCCGAGGCCTTCTATTCCATCTCTTGATGAGCATCTGGAGTTTATTGGACCTGATGATGCTTTCTCCACCTTTCGATATCATCGAGGCGACAGGATGGTGGAGGAAGTTCTCCCTAATGCTGATATCCTTGAGGAGTGCCGGGTCCCGGAGCAGACTCGTTCGGTAGACACATTTCTCCCTTTTTTTTCCTTTTTTTTTCTTTGCATTTCCTTTTTTTCCATACATGCATTTTTTGGAGACTGATATATCTTATTTTTTGTTGTCTCACTTTTTTTTTCAGGTGAATGTGTCCACATACAAGAAGCTGCTGCGGGGTTTCTTCAGCATTAACAAGCTTTATCAGAAGCTTGTGGACGAGTTCTCTTGCCGAGGGAACGACACAGTGCGGCAGACCAGGCGTCGAGATGATGATGATGATGAAGCGGCTGCCGGATCGAGTCGCTCTCGGGGCAGAGGAGGAGCATATAGGATTGGCAGAGAGGCCCCTCGAGTCATGGGAGACAATCTTGACAGGAGCCGGTCTTCCCGTGCCCATTAGCTTTTAGATATCTGCATTTACTAGCCCCTTATTTTCTTTTCTTTTTCTTTTCCTTGTACCAAAATCTGTACATATATTTATTTTATGCAATGCAATATAATTTTATATGATGCAAAAAAATAAAATACAAACTCAATAATCATGCACAAAATAAAGCTAGCCCAATGTCTAGGGCTAATGGCACACTGTAGCTCAGGAAATGATTTTAGAAAAATACACCTTCGGGTTCGAGCGGGCTTTTCTGATGATCTGCGGGAAGGAAGAGGCAAGCGCCTTTTCCTGTGCTTGATTTTTCATAATGGCCGCAAGGCTATTTTTATAGCTTCTTCATTTTCTTCGCGATCAGACAGAGCAACAGACAATGGTCAGAGCCAAAAATACCAGGATACCAGGCAGTTTGAGGAACAGTAGGCAGGATCCTGGCACCACCCATAAGGGATGTGGGTGCAGCGCCAGGAAGCCTTTCTGTGCAATCCCTGTTCATGCACTATGCTGAGAAATCGCCTGTTTCTTCAATTTTTCGGTATAAATGGCAGACGAGGCAGCGCTCAATTTTCATCATCCTGCTTGCCTTTTCTTCTGCTTAAACTTTCAATCTCTCTTTTGCTCAGTTTCGCCCTCTTCTATCAGATAGACTTTTGCTTTTCTTTCAAAAATGGTTGCACCAGCTCATACAGCTTTGGAAATGGAAATTTATGAGAATGCCCTGGATTTTTGCGTCCTTTCTCTGCGGTCAGATGAGCGAGACTGGTTCGAGCATATCTATGGGTACAGGTGCCAGCTGTCGAGGCAGACCCTTATCATCAAGCGGGATATCCGAGGGAGCTTGAGGGAGCCTCAGGATTTTGGCCCTCAGGACCATCTCTTTAATTTTGACATGAACGAGATGTGCCCCACCTTGAAGAATTTTGTGCTATGGTAGGGATGACCGCTGCTGGGCCTATTGTCGTGCCTTCTTCACGGAGGTGCCCTTACATGGCAATATGGGAGCTCTTTGGCAATACTCGTGCAGCTACTCCAAGCTTTTATAATGGAGTAAACTTTGATTTGACCGTCCTTCCTGGGGCCTTTACGGAGTATAGGGAGGATGACCTTGGTTATTTGAGACACCGGCTGTCGTCTCTTTTTCTTTGCCTTGAGGGACGGTATCTATCGGTGGGCCAACCCGGATATATTGACGTGCGGGTCGTGGACCTTGCATTGCAGGCTCGGGCTATGCGCCGTCGTTCATCGATTAGGGCTAATTCTTCGTATCGCCCTTTGACCCAATCAATCTCTGATATGCCGGATTCCATCACCACTCTTAATGATGGGATCTTAACTTCAATGGGCAACACTGCCTCCATGCCGTAGGCTAGAGAATAAGAAGTAGCCCTAGTGGGTGTGCGGACTGAAGTGCGGTAGCCCTAGAGGGCTAGTGGCAATTTTTCTGGCTAGTCTCTTCCTGTGTCAGCCATTTTTCTGATAATGTTTTCCAACATTTTGTTGGCTGCTTCAACGGCACCATTTACTTGCGGCCGGTAGGGGGATGATTTATGCCTTTAGGTTTTGAATTCATCGAGTAGACGATTCACATCCCCTTCAAAATGCATGTCGTTGTCGGAGATGATCTCGAAAGGTACTCCGTATCGATATATAATGTTGGTCCGGATGAATTCGGACACCTTTCGAGCATTGAGAACTTTATAGGATGAGGCTTCCACCCACTTCGTGAAGTAGTCGACGGCTACCAGGACGTATTTGTGGCCATTGGATCCCTTTGGGTGAATTTGACCTATGACGTCGATTCCCCAAGTTGAAAAGGGTCAGGGGGCTGTGGAGTTATATAAGATGTGTGGGGGCACGTGCTGTAGATTTGCAAAACGCTGACATTTGTCGCAATGACGCACCCACCGAATAGATTCAGTTTCTAGTGTACTCCAATAGTACCCTTGCCAGATGACTTTTTTGGATAACATATGGCCATTCACAGGGAGCCCGCAGGTACCACCATGAAACTGGTCCATGATTTGCTCGGCTTTTGCTTGGTCAACGCATAATAGATTTAGGCCTTGATAATGCCTTTTGTATAGGCTGCCACCGTTAAACACGAATTGCGATGCCCATCTTCGTAGTGAGACTTTCCCTCATTTGTCCAAGCTGGGAGGATAGATCCCTTTTTGAAGTAGATTTATTATATCAAAATACCATGGCTCGTGATCTGTTTTCCCAGCAGAGTTGCCACTGTGGGTGCCCCGGATCTCGCCCGCGCGCCCTTGGATAGGGGTGCGCGACGTGCGGTGCGGACACCATGCTTTCCATTCTACCCTCCCTTGTCTAGGGGAGGACGAAATTAAAAATGCGGAAATGGTGCTGTCAGGAAGCACGTTGAATACGCCTCGGTCACTTCAGTGATTTTTTGGTCCGTTATGGGAGCTATGGGTTTTCTGTATCAGGTTATCCCTTTTTTAGGGGATAACAGGATGCAGGAAAGCATCACCCTTTCATTCACATCTTCCTTTGTTTAGGAGAAAATGTAAAGTGCAAGAAAGGATGTTGCGGACCCCACTATGAACTTTATGAAAATTGCCTTAAGGCCTATTTCGGATCGCTATGAGTGCTTTGAGTTTTCTATATCAAGTTATCCTTTCTTTAGGGGATACCAGGATATAGGAATACATCACCCTTTCATTCTCATTCTCCCTTGTGTAGGGAAAATGGAAAAGTGCAAGAAAGGATGTTGCGATGCCTCACTGTGATCCAAAATGTTTTGACAGAGTCGTCATCTTTATTTTAAGGAGAAAATAAAGAAAAAACCAAAAAATTAAAACCATAGAATGCAAAAAAGCGGGTTCAGAGGCTAAGTTATGAGTTGGGAATGTGCTAAGCACCCAACTCGCCCTTTCGGTCTCACAAAACTGTTTTTGGCTAAAGTATGTTTTTTTGTTATATTTATCTAGCAAATAAATAAAGCATTAAAAAACAGAAAAGAAAACAAATACATATATGTCTACATTATTTACGGACTTGCAGCTACTTCCTTCGAATAATTTACAAATATATTTAAAAATATTTGACCATAATAATGACTCTTTTTAATGTTATTTTCTAGATAAATCCGGGAAGCACAACAACTTATATTTTTACATTAGACCGGATGGAAAATAGTTTTTTTAATAAAATAACGCCCTTAAAGGCTCACCTTTTAGAACGTGGTGTGCTCGCTCTGTCCTTCTCGAGAGAGGGAGTCTTTTTTGCTTTGCTGCTGCTGCTGCCGCGGTTCGGGCAAGGTGACTGCTTCTGAAGGTTGCTTCTGGGCACCGTCAAACGGGCGGATCAACTGCTTGCGTTTTTTGTTGCTGCGTGCTTGCTGCTGGCGGAAATCGGGCAAAACAACGGCTTGTTTCTGGTGGATTTGGCCTTTTTACTCGGGCAGAGCAACAGCTCTTTTCGAGATTTTTGGACCGGGGAAATAGGGTCGAAACCTAGCTAGGGGGCTAAGGCTCGCTTTGACCGGTTGGTTTTGCTTTTGGAGGAGATTTGACAGAGCTTCGAGACTTTATAGGAGGGGACACTCACTATCGCACGATCGCTCACTATTCTCACAGCGTAGCAACAATGCTGAAAGCTTGGTGGTTTTCTGTGTGTTTTTTCGATTGTCTTTTTTTCGATCGCTAATAGTGAACCTGGTGCCTTCTATTTATAGGCTGAGAGAGGGACACCGCGGTTATTACTTTTCCTTCTTTGTGTTGCTTTTGCTTGTACCGCGTGATGAATAAATTATGCAATGCGTTAAGTTTGGGCATATTGTAGCACAACTGTCGCACATCTGGACGCCACTGTAGCATTTTTGGGCGCCGCGCCAGAGGTCCCTAGTAGTCGCGCCATTACTCAATTCTTTGCCTCTTTTTGCCACTTTTAGTCCCTGCATTTTACTGTTTTGCGGATCATGCTTTGTCTTTTGCATTTTAAAACCCTGTAACTTGACATTTGTTAAGTTTTAACAGATCTTGATATCGCATGTCAATGTTACGTACCATGAGTACAAAATTGAGGTGTCTACAGTACTGTATTACACTAGTTGGTTGGCCGTGGAGCCATTGTGTTTAGTTTACAGGCAATAGCTTAACTTTTGTTTCCTCGATTTTTCCAGTAGTCATGGCGTATGTATATAAATTGTAGTGGTGTTTATGTTTTATCAAATGTGTTTAGTTAGCCCGTAATTAGTTGGCTTTGCATGTGCTTTGTTTGTTGTTTACGCTCTTGACTGAAGGTTTCGTATAGAGATTTGGGGTTGGGTCGCGTCATCATTTTTTTGGGTAAAAACTGGACCGTTCCTCTCTTAACAATTTTCAACCGCTAAAAACCCTATACTTTTATTTATTGGAAAAATATACCTTTAAAGCACAAAACATCGTGTGTAAAAACATCATTTCATGCATCGCGATGCATAGATTTGAATCGTGATGCATGATTTTGAAGCATGCTTATGTGCATCGCGATGCATGATTCCAAATTGTGTAACTGTCATTTCTATTTCATAACAATGCATTGCGATTCCAAATTGTTGTTTCGTGATTCAAAAATGTGTCAAAAAACAAACAAGTTCCTATTCGAGCATTTTATCAAACAGTTTACATGCACCACTATTAAACAAAATTTAACTGGAATACAAAAGGGCATGCCCCCAACCTGAGTAGTATTAGAGAAAGACACAACTATTAGGAAGCTGATTTAACATAATAACATGAAATGAAACAATAGTTCCCAGGTGAAAACGTCAATTTCCCATTTACACCCATAGCCTTAAAAAAAATCCCCGTTTTGCTACCAAAATAATTGTGATTTTAGAGCAATTTAGGAAAAAATATGCAAGAACTATGGAAGAATACGCTAAAGTTGTAAACAGATACAGATTCGAGCATTTTAGGAAGAATATTATAAAAGTTCCTTTATCTGTTTAAAATTATTGGATTAAAAACAAGTTAAAAACTTTTAAAAAAAAGACTAACCAACAATTTCTCCTTTGTTTGAACATTTTTTGAAATTTTTTTCATATTTTTAATCCTTACTTTTTTGGAAGTTACGTTTATTATTTTATCATTAATTTGATTCCCACATTAATTGACGACCCCATTGTCCTAAAATTTATACTCTCTCCATTATTGAATAATTGTTATGTTGGATTTGACATACAAATTAAGAAAAACTTATTGACTCGTTTGAAGCATGTACAATACAATTTGTGTTCAAATCAAACACAACTCATTAAAAAACAATAAAGTAATCCAGTTGATACACATTTGATTCAAAAGCAAAAACATTTTCAATGCTGGCATATCCTAACAATTATACATACCCCTACCATCTTTATCTTCAAAATATGTTTGGTATCCAAATGAGATAAACTAAGTATCTATTTATAGATATAAATATGTATTCTTTCTTAAAAACGATAAATAAAACACCATTTTTTAAATTACAAAAATGCCAAAAGGGGGATAAAAAATAAAAGTGGTGGATGATTATTTTGATACTCAATTCAACCAAATCAAATTTGATATGATTTTGATTTGCTTTGATTTGTCATTGAAAACTTTGATTTGGGTTTGATCTGACATTGTACATGCTCTTATAACTCTATGTTTAATGTCTTTTTTCCAAAAAGTTCTTGGTCATAAATTTACGTGTAAAAACATGTAATGGGAAAGTCTTAAATGTGTTTTCCTAAAAGAAAATTAGAAACATGATAATTTTTTCGATATGGGCAAAAAAAAATAATAATGGAACATTTATTTAAGAATGGAAGGAGTAATAGAGATAAATATTCATTTATTCATAAATAATTGTTATGTTTGACTGGACGCACTAACTTTATTATACATATTTGTATATTATATAGTAGTTTTTTTTTTCAAAGCCTTTGTGAATGCGATCTTAATTGAAGTATATATATAAAAAAGAGTAAGTGGTAAATGCATTTTCTTTTAATAAAATTAAAAACATGACATTTTCTTTTTGGAACAGATAAAAAAACAAATTAATTATTTAAAAATGATAGTGTATTTTTTTTAATCAGTGTGTCCGATCAAACAAAATACTCCACCATTTCTAAAACATTTTCATATTTTTCTTTTTTATTCGTTTTAAAATAATTATCAAAATTCAATTTTTTAAAAATGCTTTTACTATTTTACTCTCATTTTTTTCTTACCTGAATGTTGGTCTTACATTTGCAAATTATACAAATATATATTCCCTCAGTTTTCAAATTATATATCGTCCTTTTTTTTCTTTTTTCGTCTGTTTTAAAATAATTTTTCTCTTTCAAAATTTTCCCTTTTAGGAAAATATATTTTAACATTACCTTTACTTTTTTTTACATATTTTAATTATAATCACATAATCAAAGATATTTAAAAAAACCAAATATTTCACCAATATTTATAATAAATATAATTATTTTTTTAAGCCATATGTCAAATAATAAAGATAATAATTTGAAACCGAAAAAAAATATAATATTTTGGGAATGGAGGGTTTATGTTTTCATAAATCCTAAAAGTAAGTATTTTATGTGGTTATGGTTATTGAATAATATTTTTGAGTTTATTTATAAGTGGGGTCATGGAAAAATTGATATGACCATTGAACAATAGGCTTTCCATCATTCCTGTCATTCACTCAAGTGAAGTGAACCCATTCCTCAATTAAAGGGTCCTCTTTGGCTATTTCCTCTGCTCTGTCAATCCAATCCAACCCAATCCAAACCCCACGTACATACGACCAACTCACTATCAAGTAACCTAAATCTCTTCCTTCTTCTTCTATCTATACGTACTACTCTACCTGTACTTGTAGCTGCTGCCTTGTTTTTCTCTGCCCTTTTTACAACAATATCTCCGTTTCTCCGGCCTAAAAGCACAAGACTTAACGTAATATCGAAGAAATGATTCTCAATTTTTCATTTTTTTCTCATGCATGAGAGCTCGAAACCGAAACTTCTTGCTTGAGCAACGAAAACCCCATTGTATGACCAAGACTTACCTTAATATACTTTTCCGCTCAAAAATTATTATCTTAATTGACTCGACATATGTATTAAAAAAAATAATAATTACTCTCTTCGTTTTTAAATTATTATCTTTTTTGATAAGATATATCGTTTAAAAAAATTTATTTACTGTATTATAAGAATTGGTAAAATAAGTGGTTTTCTTTAATGTCTTTAATCGAGTATGTGGCTATAATTAATTAAATTATATAGAAAAAGTAAGGTTAAAGTGATAAAAGTGTTTTTCTAAAAAAAATGTTTTGAAAGATGACAATTATATTAGAACGGATAAAAAAAAGGAAAGGAATACGATAATTTGAAACGATGAGAGTAATTGATTTGATTATTTTATTGGTTTGATGTGTATTTTCTTTTAAATCTCAATAGCTCATGTGTATATGATACTACATCCGTCCCTAAATTATTGTCATATTTTCCTTTTTCGTTTGTCCTAAAATAATTATTTTGTTTGAAACTTTTTTTTAGGATAATATTTTTACCACTTTATCCTTATTTTTTCATCCTACTTTAATTATGGGTCACATACATATGAGTTTTAAAGTAAACTACACATCAAACTAATATTAATAATTCAATCAAATATGTTTTCTTAAACCTTACGCCAACTCAACCTAAACGATAATTTTGAGATGGAAGGAGTATATAATTAAAGTAGAAAGAAAAAGTAAAAATAAAATGATAAAATTATTGTCCTAAAACAAAGTTTCAAACAATAAAATTATTAGAGTAGTTATCTTGTAAAAACGTCTTATGGATCTTAATTCGTAAGACGAAACCTTACTCTCTCACAATTCAACTCATCAATACACGATGAATCGGGTAAAGAGATCCATCTTATAAAAAATATCCGCAAGATCATTTTACAAAAAAAATTATCAAATTATTTTGATACGACAAAAAAAAAACATGATAATAATTTTAAAATAAAGAGAGTATTTAATGGACGCAAACCATTAAATCAACAGCTTATATTTTATCTCGTCGGTACAATATATATTTTTTTCTTTATCTTTTTTACATTCTTCATTTTAATTATTACAACATCATTAAAAAAATTAAAAAAATTAAAAAAAACCACATAACAACCATTAGTCCAAACAGCTGAGCTAGCTATAAGAAAGTAAATCTATTACTCCCTCTCTCTCCCTAATTAATTGTCATGTTTGACCTGGCGCACAGATTAAGAAAAAATAATTGACTTGATTATTTATATTGGTTTAATGTGTAGTTTCCTTTAAAGCACATGTGTATATGGCCCATAATTAAAGTAAGGTGAAAAAGTAAGGGTAAAGTGGTAAAAGTGATGTTCTAAAAAGATAAGTTTCAAAGTTGACAATTATTTTAGGACGGACAAAAAAGGAAAGGATGACGATAATTTAGGGACGGAGGGAGTATAATATTTAAGGATGCTTTAATTAAAGAACTCATATTCAAAAGTTACAAAATACAATATTTATAATATTTTAGCTTTGAGTAAATCTTCAGTATGATCGTCTTACAAATCTTAATTCGTAAGACAGAATCCTACTATTTCATAGCTTAACACACCAACACACCGTCGGTCGGGGAAATTAAAGATGATTCATCTTACAAAAAATATACGTAATTAAGATTGTCTTACCTAAGTTTTTTCCTTAAACTTTATCCTTCACATTTAATAATATTGTATTGATTTTACTTAAGTATTTATATAGTCATAACAAACTCTGTCTTTTCATAATTATTTTTTTCAAAAATAGACTATTCGGGTAAAACAAAGAGTGTAATAACTTCTTATTGATGCTGGACTACCATGTCAATTGTTACTCCCTCCGTCCCAAAATTATCGTCCTCTTTTCCTTTTTCGTCCGTCTCAAAATAATTGTCCATTTTGAAACATATCTTTTTAGAACATCATTTTTACCACTTTACTCTTACTTTTTTACCTTACTTTAATTATGAGCCACATACACATGGGTTTCAAAGGAAACTACATACTAAACCAATATAAATAATCAAGTCAATTGTTTTTTCTTAATCTGTGTGCCGGGTCAACCAGGACAATAATTTAAGGACGGAGGGAGTATTTGTTTATTCAATATATATATATATATATATATATATATATATATATATATATATATATTTGATTTGTACATGGTATTCCAATTTCCAAGGCCGAAAGGCCGAAGCCTACTCTAGTCAAGTAGGGCTACAAATTAAAGACAATAATACTCTACACTACATTCCCATAATCGAACTCGAGATGTATGATTAAACTAAAAGAATCCCTCGCCCGTCGTCAACAGGGATGGTTTGGATGAAATTGTTTGTGGACCAACCACCGTTGTTGGTTGCTTGACCTGTTGACCCACCAGTACCACCACCGCCTAGCTAAGCTACGTACTGTTCTTTTCACTCAAATAAACAAAAGATATTGTGTATATTTATTGGAGTACTAAATTAATACAACTACTAGTGCGTGTGTGTGTGAGAGAGACAGAGAGGAGAAAATTAAAATTAAAAAAAAAATCAAATGGTACGTACAGATTAAAGAGAACTGTACAAAAAGGGAGACAAGCTTTCCTGTTTTGAGGGTTTGAAATAATAGTGAGAATAGAGCCAATGAATTTGAAGGGGCTCCACACCGTACTCACCTAAACCATCAACCCGACCTCCCTGCTTTACGATGTATTTTTATGTAATTGTAGGTTTTCAGTAAATCTATCTTATAAATTTGAATTTGGAAGATAAAATTCTATTTTCTTATAGGTTAATTTATCAATACATAGTTATAAAGGTAAAATAAGTATGACATATTTTGATTTTGTTTCTCATTTTTTGGTCATTAAGTTTAAGAATTTTTAGAAACAAAATATTCATTATATTTTGAGTTTCTTAGCCCTAAAACTTAAGAGTAATTTTTGGAAACAAAATATTTGCGAAAATCCTTCTTAATGTCGTAATTAAAGTTCTTGTCCATATAGTAATAAAATCTAGGATTTATGGTAAGTGTATTTAGTTCCTAACTCTAATCATCTTCCTTGTTGGAGTTTACTTCCTTTTTTGTAGGTCTTCTTCACGTATAAATAAAAGACATAGGCTGAGGCTGAAGATGTGCAGATATAGAGAGAAAGGGCAGAAAATTCAGAAGCAAAAGTTCAGATCCTGAAGTAGTTCCAGTTCCAGACGTTGTGCAGAATTTTGATTGTAGCTTTGAATGTTGTAACACTCGAAGCTACATTGAGTGCTAGTGCTGTTTTTGTCTTCCTGACAGATTTTAGGAAGCTGTTTGTTTCTTCCCATGTTTGATGTACTTGTTTTTCTGTAGGGTTTTTACTCTCCAAGACTTGTAGTATTGTGAAAGTATTTTGTTTGGTGATTTCACATTCTCTTTGTAAAACAAATCATATTTTTTAGTGAAATCTTTTTGACCATGAGGCAAAATCTACAAGCATAGGTTTGCAGATTGTTTGGTAACTGGTTTATTGTTAAGTCTTTCGCTATTTTTACTTTTTCTGACCATTGTGACTTCCATTGTAGCTTCATCACAAGCTACATAGGAAACTACATTGACAATTCTTGGAGAATCTTAGCTACTATTGTTCTTACAATAGTAGGTTAGGTAAAGAAAATTTGTTTATAAAAAAATATTAATAAGACCGTCTTATATAAATGTGTGCTATCAATATTATTATTATTATTATTATTATTATTATTATTATTATTATTATTATTATTATTATTATTATTATTATTATTATTATTATTATTAGTTTTACTATATTATTATTAATATTACTTTTTAGTATTATTATTATTATGATTAGCATTAATAATTATTACTCCGTATTATTATATTTATCATTATTGATACTATATTTATTATTATTTTTATTATTACAACTATTATCATTATTCATATTATTATTTATCAATATTATTATAATTCCTTTTATTATTAGTATTTATTACTCCCTCCGTCCCTTAATAATCGTCTTGCTTGACCCGGCGCACGGTTTAAGAAAAAAAAATTCACTTGATTATTTATATTAGTTTAATGTGTAGTTTCCTTTAAAGCCCATGTGTATGTGGCTCATAATTAAAGTAGAGTGAAAAAGTAAGGGTAAAGTGGTAAAAATGATGTTCTAAAAAAGAAAGTTTCAAAGTGGACAATTATTTTGGGACTGACGAAAAAGGAAAGGAGGACGATAATTTAGGGACGGAGGGAGTATAATAATAATAATAATTATTATTATTATTATTACTTTTTGTTTTTATTATTATTATTATTAAGAAGGATAATCTTGGAATATATAAAATTTCAATAAAGAAGATGACTCACATATTTTTGAAAAGTAGAATTAAACACTAGGATTAATGAGTTAGTACTTAGAACTTATGACCTTACATGTATTTTAAGTAGCTTGTTCATGACTTATAACTTATCTTACCATAAGTGAAATCAAGCACTTTAAAAACAACTTATGATAAGTTACTAGTTATAAACATTTCCAAATAAGTCAAATCAAACATGTTCTCAATCTATATATGGTTTTTGGACTTTTAGGTATTTTCTAATCCATCCAATTTGGATTCTAGATAGTTGGAAAAAAAACTATTTTCAATCTTTCACATTTTCATATTGTATTTGTAAGTTTATTTTGTCAACAATATTCTAGAAATAAATTTTAAAAAATTAAACTTTAAATGGGCTGAGCCGACCCCGAAAAAGTTTGGGGTTTTTTTCATAGTCCATGGGCATGTTGGTAAGGGTAAAAAAACACGATATTTTTTAGAAAAAAGTACAAGCCGGTATAACTTTTATAACATGTTTTCAAATAAATTCACCTATTTTTTAGACATATCTTTTAGATACAATTTTAGTGCGAAAGTACATAATTACCCTAATTATTGTTATAACCTCTGATGCGTAAACAAAATTCAGCAGTTCACCTCTTTTCTCTCTCCTTTCTCATCCATCTCCATCTTTTCCTCGGTTCCGGCCATCCTCTTCAATTGCTCCGGCCAAATCGCCCCTTCCTAACAGTACATCTCCGGCGAATCAACAGCTCACCGAACCTTTCGTCTTCAGTTGTTGAAGAGACCAGACCATGAATGTCTGACATTAGCCTTCATACTATGTTAGGTGTGGATGTTCATATACAATGCGAATTCCAAGCAAACTCACCAACAACAACAGAGAAGATATCTTTCTCGGTCAATAGAACAACAGACAAATATGGAGTGTACAAGTTGGACATAGCATCCGTTGACGGGGTTGACTGTGAAGATAGCAGAAGCGATTCGGTCTTTACGCGGCCGTGATATGACGACGACGACAAAGACGACGATGTATCACAGTTTTTGTGAAGATTGCAAGACTGGCTCTTCCAAAAAAGAGATCTGGATTTCTAATAAGAAAAGAGATCTACATCGGTTCGGCGGACGAAGACAACGATGGCAATGATGGCGAAGGCGGGGGCGGGGGCGGTAGTTATGGTGGTGGACGTCGTGATGGCGGTGGATATGGTGGAAGTGGCGACGGGGGTTATGGAGGTGGACGTGACCGTGAGTATGATGATGGTGGATCGAGGTACTCCAAGGGAGGTGGTGCTTCGGATGGCGACTGGAGGAATTAAGGATTAGTTGTTAGGGGTTGAATGAAACGTGGTACTGTTTGGTTTGATGATATTAGTATTTGGGTCGTAGTAGTATTTTGGGGTATGTTTACTTGTGTTTGATCTGTTTTTGACATCTCTGCGGATTGAAATTTGCTTTTTCTAGTTATGTTCTGTCAAACATGAAACTGAATTCGATTTTTATTAATGTCATGTCATTGCACTTCAATTGGAATTTTTTTTTGAGTTTTGATTTTAAATTTTGAAGGTTTTGATGTCAGACATCAGGTTGATTTCTGATGTCTGGCATCAGATTGATTTTTGGCATCAGTTTGATTTATGATGCTTGACATCAGGTTGATTTTTGGCATCAGGTTAATTTCTGATGTCTGACATCATGTTGATTTTGGCATCAGGTTGATTTCTGATGCCTGACATCAGATTAATTTTTTGGCATCAGGTTGATTTCTGATGCCTGACATCAGATTGATTTTTTGGCATCATAGTTTTCATTAATGACATTTTTGTCATTTGGCAAACAATTTGTAATTTTATGAAATATGCAAAAAATTAATGGATTTAGATGAAAATATGTTTTCAAAATTATAGCCACTTGAAATTCCCCATTTTTTTTAGATCGTCAAGAGCCGAACCTGTCTAAATAGTAGATGGAACGGACTCTTTGCCGGCTCTTCCCAATATTCAATTCATCTTGGTCTATGTTCAGCCCACATGACTAGACTGTACGATGAATCGGGTTCGAGCAAGTCATGATTTTTGTTGACTAAATTAAAATATAGGATATTATACACTCATTAAATACTAGTGAGCTAGATCATTTCTTTTCATCTTCTCCATGTAAATTTAAATCAAAATTTAGTTCATCGGATCGCATGTTCGTGAAAATTTAGTTGCGATTATCCTAAGAGCATGAACAACTGTTTGGATCAAATAATATAAATCAAATATAATTTATTAAAATTTAATAAAATAATTAATTTGATATTTATTTGATTTAAAATTAAAAAAAACTCATATACCAGTGGTACAGAATCCAATACTTTTACATATCACACCATATTTATCTCCATTAATCTTTTTTTTTTTTTTGAAAAAATGGTTAAAAACTTTAAAAAATCATATAAAATTTTCTGATATCCAAATAAAGCAAACCAAATCTCTATTTGTAGGTAAAAATACGTACTTTAATTCAGAAAAAAAATTTAAAAGAATAAAATTTTTTGATCGAAAATTGGTAAAACAAAACAATAGTAAAAGAATATTTTGAAAATGCCAACATAGAAAGCAAACTGGCAGAGCGGCAGGGAGGGCTATCGGCTTGGGTCATTTTTTTCTTTTCATGTTTCCGTATTAAACCCCAAAACACGATAGTTTTGTGTTTCAGTCATTTGGTTTGATTTTTTTAAATTTGGTTTTGATTTGTAGCTTATATTGATCTAAATTAAATAAGAATTAAATTTTATTTTATTTAGATACGTATCGTAAACTAAGATTTAATTTGATTCAATTTAATTTACTCTTTAATCATCTATTGTTCATGCTATAAGGAGAATTAAAGTTGATGATTATTGAAGGGCTTAAAGTTTGAATTGCCATATACAATATTTCTTTTGAGACAAAGCAAGTAAATTTACAAGCCTAAAGTTTGAATTGCCATATAAAATTATTCTTTTGAGACAAAGCAAGTAATTTTAGCTAACTTTTTTCTGGGGATTTTTTTAAAGAAAAAAAAAAGAATGTTTGATACGTTATTGACCCTTGAATAATTCAAATTGTAAAGTTTAATGAAAACTTCAAAATAAAATGGTTTCCCTCTAAGTCACACTTAGCATGATAATTTCCGAATAATGTTTCGTAAAATGGAGTCCCACATCCTCATAAGCTCATAACTCAATTTGTAATATTCCAATCTCACATCGGATAAATGTGAGATTTGTGTTTGATTTATAAGGTAGTCAAACGTTACTACTAGACACCAACATCATCCATGGACTTTTTAATCGGCTGATGACCTGAGTCTGACCAAATGAAAGCTAGAATGGACAAAGTGCTGTGCGGCGGACCAAAGTGCTACATCGCTGAAGGTGGGAGCCACCTCTTGATCCTCGTACGAACCACCTCTTGAATCATGCATCGTTCGGAATATGATTCGACCTTGACAAGAACGTTAAGGACTGATCCATAAAATATTAGGTAGGGCTATTCACACCATAACTTTTGTTCTATACATCTTATTTTTTGTAATATACACCACAATGTTTGTTTTATACAATACTTCAATATAGAAAATAGAGTATGAAGAGCAAGCTTTTGGGTATTGATAGCCACACCCTTAAATATTTTCTTATAATGTCCATACTCTCACTCTCTCTCTCTACCATCTTTCTTTCCCTTCCATTTATTGTCATTTGACAAACATGATGAAAAGAAAAACCCTTTCATGTCTCTCCCTTTACACCTTTCATTCTTTTATCATTCGTTTTCTCTAACCCCATTATACTCACTAGACCCCCCTTCTTAAAAAAAGCACTTCTATCCTTTCCAACTTTCTGCTAATTCCACATTTCTACTTGTAGAAGCATCTCTCTCTCTCTCTCTCTCCCCCCACCATTCCCTCAACCTGCTGAATCTAATATACACAATTCTGCCTTTAAGTTCCCATGTTTTCTGCCCTCCTCAACCTTTTTTTCTCTTCAAATTCTTCTCAAGCAAAACCCACAATCCATAACACCCTCTCTCTCTAGAACTGCAGAATGACACAGTGTAGAGGAAAGCCTCTAACTCAACATATTTGGCAAGTAATATGGGTATTAATATTCATATTTGGTCATTCCCATGGGTCAAGAACAAGTACCCATGTGTTCAAACTGGATCCACACTCCAGAATCCATTCGGGTCATTTCTTCGGGTTCTTACCTAGACGGGTACCCATTCCAGCATCAGGTCCATCAAGAAAACACAACGACATTGGCCCACAAAGATGGAGATCCCCTTAATTCATGATCATCCATCTCTCTCTGTTTCTCTCTCTCTCTCTCTGCAACACGAAAAACACTTCTTTTGAACAGAAGGTAACACGGGTCCAACTTATTTTGATTTTTTAGATATAATATAGAATAGTGAATGAGTTGGTGAATATTGTACATGACTTGTTTGCTAAGAAATTTTTTTGGGGATTTTTTTGTTGACTTTAGTAAGGTTTGTTTGTTCTAAGAATTAGTGGATCGGTCTCCTTTCTCATGGAGAAATAGGGCTGTTTTTGGTTTAATCCCAGAAATATTTTTGGTTTGCATTATATGTAGCTATTGATGATCAAGAATTTCTAATTATCTTAGCTTTTGTGTTTTATTATTCTTTGTTTTTTTCTCCCCTAATGTATTATTTTCATTCATGGTGGTTGTACATAGGTTCAAATACCACTTTCGTCACCATTACTGAGATGTTTATTTCTAGCATAATGCTTGCGTCATTCAAAATGTGAAACTTAATGAGATGGGTCAGTCTGATCGGTCAGAATGTTAAGACTTATAAAATATACAACTAATCAAATCAAGATGTGTTAAGTTAGGGTAATGTTTGAGCTATTTTTATTTTGCATCAAAATATAAGTACTTTATGATGTGATATATTTTTATTGGTTGGATATTTTATGGGTCCCATCACTTGAATCAATGAAAGTGTATCATGTCATAAAGTACTCATATTTTGATAAAAAATGAGAGTGATCTTAGCATTATCCGTCAAGTTATTATGTGTTTAATTTTTGATGCATATTTTCAGTGGCACCGACGTTACTTTGATTTCTCTTTTCGTTGAAAATGGTAACATGACGCATTGGTGCATTAATTCAACTATGGGGTCATGACACGTCATCATTTACTGTGAAAATATAAATAAAATTAATCTCCGTGAAATTACAAAATTGAAAAGTACATTCATCCAAATAATTCTCATTTGAAAAATTAAATTATTAAAATGATATATTAATATCGTTTGAAATTAGACATAATTATAAAAATATTTAAGAATACAAGTAATATGTTTACAATATAAATAGAAGGTAAAGATAAAATATTATGTTAATTATATGTATAATTTTAAAAAGTGGATTATTAAAATAAAATATTTTAAAATAATATAGTAGATTCTTTACTCACTGTTATTAAGATGTTTATTTCTATTTTTGTCGAAAATGGTAAGAGTGCATTAATTAATTCAACTAAGGGACATGACTATCACGATCGTCATCATTCATGGAGAAAATATAAATAAAATTAATCTTCGTAAAATTACAAAAAATTAAAATTAAATAATAGAGTGATTAAAGTGGTATTTGGGGGGCAGGACTATGTATGTGTATTTATAGGTTGATGTGTGTATATTAAGAAGATATAATTCAAGTAAGTTTCTTGTCAAGAAATCATGAAGGGCAAATGTGCACGTAAATTATTTTTTCAAGATTAGGTAACATTCATGGGCTGATGAGTCGCTCATACATCTCCATCAAAAGATATTTCTTGTGCAATACATTTGTTTTCTTTCTAATGAAAAGAAAGAGATAGGATAATAATGAGACGAATTATCATTATTATTATTACTTCCTCCGTCCCTAATTTATTGTCCTGTTTGATCCGGTGCACAGATTAAGAAAAAACAATTGACTTGATTATTTATATTGGTTTAATGTGTAGTTTCCTTTAAAGCCCATGTGTATGTGACCCATAATTAAAGTAAGGTAAAAAAGTAAGGGTAAAGTGATAAAAATGATGTTCTAAAAAGGTAAGTTTCAAAGTGGACAATTATTTTGGGACGGACGAAAAAGGAAAGGAGGACGATAATTTAGGGACGGAAGGAGTACTTTATGGGTTTGTTTGGTAGTCGGATAAGGATAAACAGTATTATTAATCCTAGTATTATTAGTGTAATTGCTATTAATCATTACTTGTATATCGAGAGTAATTTTGAGATTGCATATGTCAATCACATTTTTTTTTTTTTTGTGAGGGTGATAATAATACCACCCTCTTTCTTGATATTAATAGTGAGGGGATATTGACTTTAGCCGGATAACTCGTGTTATTAGTCCTAATCACTTATTGAGTACCAAACATCAGACAACTCGGCCATTTATTAATCTTATCTGACCTTAATTCTGACTACCAAAAGACACCTATTATTTTTTAAATGATACTCCACCTGGTTTAGACAAAGATTTCTCATTTAAAAGTCAAATTTTTAAAGAAAATTATAGTAAATAATAAACTTTAGGAATAATTACGTAGTCTTTCTATTGATCGAATCATCTCTTTGTATTGGAAGTTGCAATTAGGGTTATATTAGGAGTGTGGTACAAGAAACTTTTAGAAGAAGGAATTACATTAAGGAAAGAGTTACATAAGGAAAAAGAACTATACAAGGAAGGTAAATAAATGGAAATAATAATAACAAATAAACATACAAATATTATTCTTTAATATGCCTCCGCAAAATGGATCCCCGCGATGAGAGACCATTCTTGTTAAGAATAAGTTTATAGCACTGCCGAGGTAGCAGCTTAGTGAGAGCATGAGCGAGCTGATCTGTCGAGGAGGTTGAGAGGAGACTGCCGATGAAGAAAGATACCCTTATCAATGGTGCCACAAAGATAACGAAGGAGACGTTTGGTCGCGAGCAAGTGATCCGAGGTCGGCCTATGCATGAATTGGGAGAGCTTGTTGACCGCATAGGCGATGCCCGGGCAAGTAAGGGAGAGATAATGGAGACTCCTTATGATAGCTCGATACTCAGTGGGATCCGTAAGAGCTGTACCAGACTGGAGAGAAAATATCGACGAGGTGTCTAGCGGGGTTGCCACTGGGCGAGCATCAATCATACCAATGCGAGCTAGGGTGTCTGAAATGTACCCTCGTTGAGAGAGCAATAGACCAGTACGGTGAGTAACCACTTCCACGCTTAGGAAATAATGAAAAAGGTCGAGGTCCTTGAGCAAGAAGCGAGCATCGAGGATGATGATGATGTCGTCAACATAGACGAGTAGTATGGGAGTGATACCTTGCTCGGTAAAGATGAAGAGCGATGTATCAGCCACAGAGTTCTTGAAGTGAGCAACGAGCAGAAACTGACGGAGTTCATTGTACCATGCCTGGGGTGCCTGCTTGAGACCATAAATAGCTTTGCGTAAACGACAAGCATGCTAAGGTCGGTCAAAATCAACAAAACCCTGTGGTTGAGCCATGAAGACTTACTCAGTGAGTGTCCCTTGAAGAAATGCATTATTGACATCCTGTTTTCGAAGACCCCATCCCCGACTGACAGCAATGGAAAGAATGAGAGGAACTGTTGTAGGTTTAATCATCGGGCTGCAGATTTCATGATAGTCAACCCCTGGCCGTTGATGAAATCCTTTAGTGACCAAACGAGCTTTATATATACCTGACAATTTTGTCATCAGGTAGTCGTTTAATTGAAAATATTCATTTGCAGTCAACAATATTAGGAACCCCTATAGGAGGTACCAAGTCCCAAGTTCCATTTTTAATGAGAGCATTATACTCCTCAGACATAGCCTATCGCCACCTACTGTCTTTGATGGCCTGGGTGACACAGGTTAGTTTAGTGTCCGAGGATAGCCGAGTAGAGAGGCTAAGTTTGTGTATAGGTTTGTGGATATTGTTTTTGGAGCGAGTGATAATGGGAGAAGTGTGAGCTGCTACTAGTGGAACAAGAGGCTTGGGAAGGATAGATGCAGAGATTTCAGTGATATAGGGGATGTATGCTCGATGGATAGTGGTTCAGGCTCCTGGGTTAAAGGTTGCTCGATGGATGGTTGTTCGGGCAGGGGAGGTAAAGGTTGCTCGGTGATTGGTGAGACTGAGCTGGGTAAAGGATCTCCAATCAGGCCACTGCGAGGACAGTTCGCTGGTGGTATGTATGAGGCCGTGAGGATATCATGAGGCGTAACTAGGTGTTGTGAGTGGACTCATCAAGGCGAGGAAGAGCCAGGTCAACCTTGGTGACGAGTCATAGCATAGATAGGCACTCTGGGTGACAGAATACCCGAGGAAGACACTAGGGGTTGACCGAGTATCAAGTTTGTGAGAGGTGTATGGTTGCAGCCATGGATAGCAGAAACAGCCAAAAGCACAAAGCTTAAGGTAGTTCGAAGTAGACCCATAAAGTTTTTGATAAGGAGAGAACATTTGGAGAGTAGGTGTAGGAAGACGATTTATGAAATAGGTTTCTGTAAGGAAGGCATGCGACCAAAAGGAGAGAGGAAGTGAGACATTGGTCAGAAGAGAGAGACTATTCTCGACTATATGGCGATGACGACGCTTAGAAAAGTCATTGTGCTCAGGAGTGTGAGGAGGGGATGTAAGACGTTGCCTTTGCTGGTGAGGTAGGTGGCTAGCCCGGTGGTCTCGGTAATGCATGTATACTCCCCTCCATTTTCCGAGTAAAGGGTGACAATTTTGTTTTTGAAGTGGTTTTCAACTAGGGATTGAAAACGAGGAAAAATGGAGGCAACATCAGATTTTTGTTTGAGGGGGTAGAGCCATATGTAATGCGTGTAATGGTAAACGAATATAACATAACATTTGAACCCATCAAGAGAAGTGATAGGGGAGGTCCAAACATCAGAGTAAATAAGTTAAAGGGGATGGGAAGAGACATAGTAGATAAAGCAAACGGAAGTTTATGGCTTTTATTGTTCAAACACGCATTACAAAAAGTGGAAGCAACTCTATTATGCTTAAGAGGAAACTTGGACTCTAGGTGACGTTGAACTGGGGGAGAGGGGTGATCGAGACGATGATGTCAGTTAGGGGAAGAGCTCGTGGAGCTGGTAAAGGCAATAGGTTGACGAGGAGGAAGAGAGCTCAGTCATTCATACACACCATCCTCAGATTGTCCTATCAGCAGCAAGGTCCCGTTCTGTGGATCCTTCACATAAAAAGATGTTGGTGAAAATTCAATAGATACTTTATTGGATGTACAAAATTGTGAAATAGAAATGAGATTTCATTGCATGCTGGGAACAAATAAAACATTATGTAATTGAAAAGTAATTGAGGCAGAAGGAAGAGAGGTTGAACCCGCGTTGGCAATAGGAAGACCGATGCCATCACCAAAAATCAAGTTTGACCAACTTGGTAGTGGACGTAGCAGTTTACAATGTGAACCACTTTAATTTCTTTGTCTTCTATTCATCTGCTTACACAAATTGTTCTAACACTTAAAAAGTTTCAATCTACTTAAGTGTCGGGCAGTGAGTTTCATCAGTTGATTACTTAGTTGTTTTTTGTAAATTGTCTTTCAATTCATTCTTTATAACTTGTGATCTTTAGAAAACATTTCAAACTGTGTTAGCAGGCAGACCGATTTTATCTTCGCTACTAACACTACATCAGTTGATTGACAAAAGTTGTATTTTCCTCTGCAACTTTTAAAGCTTTTAAAAAATGACCTTCAAAGTTTTTAAAAGTTATTCACCCCCTTCTAGCCTTATTTGTTGCCATATGGACTTAAAGGAAGCAATTCCAATATCCTGGGCTTTCGACCATAGAAAGAACTGGGGAAGATCAGTATGTAATTGAAAACCTAGCTAAGAGCACACACACATTCATCTTAGTTGGCTCGCAAAGTCCTTCCCTTTCTCTTCAAAGCATACACCACATCCATGGACGTTAAAACTCATCACATACCTATCCTCTTCATTTCGCTTTCTCTCTTTATCTTCTATTTCCATTCCGAGCCCCTCACCTCAATCTTATTCTGGTTCTCCTTCTCTCTCCTCGTCGACCATTTTGCCCCTTCCTCCCTCACCTCCAGCGAAATCCGCAAGGTCAAGGCTCCCTTCTCCAAACCCTTGAACCCCAACTCTCCGACCATAATTTCGTTGATTCAATCAAAAAATACTCCAATTACAGATATAAAGCCAAACGGGGTGATGAATATGGGCTTGATTTGTTGTTGTCAATAAGCAGGAGATCAACCCGATAAAGAGTCGGGATTTTGGTAATTTGGGTAACAATGAGGTTGGTGAGGAGAGGGAATGGACCGAAGGGGATTTCGAGTTGTTGAAGAAACATATTACCAAGTATCCGGTGTGCCTCGACGATGAGAGGCGGTGGCAGAGGCGTTTTCGGGGCGGCATGGTCACTTACTTGTCTGGATTTGGGGGAGGAAGATGTGGAAGGAAGCAGTTGCGCCTAGTTTCAACCTTGGTGGGGAGAGAGATAGGGGGAGATAGGCTAGAAGCAGTTAATTAATGAGGGTATTTTTTTAATTTAAAACCCATATATGAGTTTCAAAACCCATCTGGGTTACAGTAGCAGTGCAAATTAATTTGAGATTTTTTTTTCTTAATTGATCAGACAAGATGATGATGAAGAAGATGTGGGCAAAATGGGTATTTAACATAATTTAACGTCCATAAAAAAGTTGGGTTAAATTGCAAGATAACTTTGGTGCAGTGGCCACTCCGAAATTTTTTGAAGTCTTAGTGGCCTAATTGCAACCTTCTATAAAGTATAGTGGCTCGAAGGTATGTTTTGCCATTGCAATAAGAACAACATGGACAGTGCTCTAGCTTTTTGCTATAAATCTCTTTTGTTTTCGTATCCTACTTTGAATTGATCAATATTCATGTCCTACTTTGAATTGATCAATCTTGAATATGTATTCTATCTCTTTGTAACCATTCGTATTGATTTGAGGAAAAACTTTCTCTTTTTATAAGCAATTTAATTAGACAGTTTTTGCTATAAAACTAGTTGTTATATAACGGATTCGTAGCCTTGTCTGGGTTATAATTGCTCGGATCAAGCATGAATTATTTAAAATTTTGTCTGCTACTGTCCTCTATGTTCATCAGAAAATGAGCTGGACTTCGATCACTCCTTCTTTACATGTGGGTAGGACTATCCAAAAAACTATTAGGATCGTGCATTGGATGGAGCCTTCGAATGGTCTTGTTAAATTAAACTGTGATGGTGCTTGTAGCGGTAATCCGGGGATGAGTGTTGGACAGGGTGTTGTCCGTAATGCCATGGCTGATATGTTATATGCTTTCTCTTCCTTTTATGGAATTTTCACAAGTTTCATGGCTGAATGTAAAGCTCTTTTTCAAGGTGTTAAGTGGCTTCACTAAAAGACTAGAACCAAAACAATGAATTGTGGAACTCAAAGCAACTCTCCACCTTCAGCATTGATTTCTCAATAGCCCCTCCTTGATCAAAGACTTGACTCTATACATTGTCTTAGTCTCTTGTAGGAGACAACTCTCAAATGCCAATTTCTCATGTTGGTTCTTCCTCCTTCGCCACTGGTAACACAAACTTTCATTTAAATAATGTCTTGTGCATTCCCACTGCTCATAAATCTCTTCTCTCCATTTGTCGTTTCTCTCATGACAACAATTGTTATTTTGAGTTTGACGCCTATGGTTTTCGTGTAAAGGACCTCCGCACCAAGAAGAACCTTCTTTCTGGACATTGTTTCGGTGGTCTCTATCATCTCACCTTTGACTCTGCATCTCCCAACAGTCCTCTGGCTCTTATAGGGGAATGAACAAATCAAGATATTTGGCACTCTCGACTAGGACATCCCTCATCTAAAATTCTACAAGTTTTATCAAGTAAATTTCAGTTGCTAATTCATGGTAGAGTCAGCATAAATAAATTTTTCCAAACATGTCTGCTAGGAAAATCATGTAAATTACCTTTTAAAATTCGGTCTTTTAATTCAAAACAATCATTGGCCTTATTAAATTTTGATATATTTGGGGACCCTCTCCTATTGCATCACTAAGTAATTGCCACTACTATTTCTCTATTGTAGACGACTTCTCTAGATACACTTGGCTCTTCCCTCTCACTCATATGTCTGACATGGTAAATGTCTTTGCAATTTTCAAGTTGCAAATTGCGAATAAATTTTTGAGTCGAGTTCAAGCTATTCATACTATTAAAGTCGTTCAAACGGATGGCGGAGGTGAATTTACAAGCAATGCCTTTTGCTCATTTCTCTCTCAAATTGGTATCAAACACCAACTCACGTGTCCCTATACACCGTAACAAAATGGTGTCATAGAGCAAAAGCACCGAAAGATCGAACAAATAGGGTTATGTCTCTTGGCTCATTCTAACACTCCCATGAAATTTTGGTTGGAATCTTTCTCTACAGCAGTTTACTTGATCAATCGCCTTCCCATGAAGCAACTTGGTTACCTCTCACCCTTTCATAAACTTTTTCATCGTATTCCCGACTACCACTTCCTCAAAGTTTTTGGTTGCTCATGTTTCCTATACATTGTCCCATACAACAAAAACAAGCTCCAGCCGAAATTCATTCATTGTGTTTTTCTCGGGTATTATGACAACATGAAAGGCTATCATTGTCTTGACAAATCCACAGGCAAAATTTATATCTCTCGGCATGTACTATTTGACAAAAGTGTTTTCCCTTTTGCAAATGACAAGGCTAATTCTTCTTCTGTTCAAAGGCCCCCTGGCACTCAGTCAATCCCCGCGGCTTACCCTAGCATACCGCCCACTGCTCAAATCAGTCCACCCTTTTCTTTTCTTTTTTTCCGATGGCAACCTCTAGCCCAATGACATATTCTGGCTCAACTGGGCCGTATCTTCACAATTAAACTCAAACCCAGAATTCTCCTACAACATGCTCTCCCCAATCAACTAGCCCATTCACCCCGCATGTTCACAGGCCCAACCCTCACCTACAAGCCCCACCGCCCTACTCCAAACCCATATACAACAGCCTACCCGTAAACCCATAACTCCAATCCCTTTCCCTATACAATCAGAATCTACTTCACCCACCTCCACCCCTCCCTTTCAATATGGAGACATTAATCGTATAACATATGGCTCCCCTCGATATCCACTCCCTCATGCTCTCTCTGTCATCTCTTTTGACTCCACAGGTTATGAACCTCAGACATACAAACAAGCATCAAAATTTGGGCATTGGCGATTAGCTATGAACGAAGAGTTCTTAGCTCTACACAAGAATCAAACATGGATACTCGTACCGCCCATTCCTACCATAAACGTGGTTGGGTGTCGCTGGGTATGTCGTGTCAAGCGTAAAGCTGACAGCTCCATTGATCGATACGAAGCCCGTCTCGTCGCCAAGGGTTTCAATCAACAAGAGGGCCTTGATTATGACGAAACCTCCAGTCTCGTCATTAAACCTGCTACTATTCGGACTGTTCTATCCATAACTCATTCGCGAGATTGGGTGATCAAGCAATTGGATGTCCGAAATGCTTTCTTAAATGGGTTTCTCTCCGAAGAAGTATATATGACTCAAGCACCTGGCTTTGTGGACCCTCAATGACCAAATCATGTGTGTCATTTGCATCGTGCATTATATGGTCTAAAACAATCCCCTCGATCCTGGTTTCATCGACTTTTCGAGTTTCTCTTACAACTTGGATTCTTCAATAGCTGGTCCGACAACTCTCTATTCATCAAGCATGACTCCACCTCCATACTGGTCATTCTCATCTATGTGGATAACTTGATAGTCACTGGGTCTTCTCTATTTGCGGTCCAAAATTTCATTACTAGCCTATGCACTACATTTGACATCCGTCAACTTGGAGATTTGTGTTACTTTCTTGGCATTGAAACCATCCATTCCAACTCTTTTCTACATCTTAATCAGGCCCGTTATGCAGCTGACCTCCTTCGCCGCTACAACATGGACTCTTGCAAAGCTTGTCCGACTCCTATTGCTCCACAGACCTGGCTTTCTCTCCACTCCGGTGACCCACTGCCTGATCCCACAATTTATAGGAGCATGGTTGGAGGTCTACAATACCTTACGTTGACACGTCCAGACATTGCCTTTGCTGTTAATCAAATTTGCCAATTCATGCACCAACCAAGGTCATCTCATCTTTAGGCTACAAAACGAGTCCTTCGCTACATTAAGGGCACCGTAGACAAAGGCTTAGTGTTTCGCAAATCTGTAGATCTTCATCTTTGGGCTTACTCTGATGCCGATTGGGCAGGTGATCCTGATGATAGACGCTCCACAACAAGCTCTTGTATCTTTGTTGGATCAAATCTCGTTTCTTGGTCGACCAAAAAGCAAACCACAGTCTCTCGTTCAAGTAGTGAAGCGGAATATCGTGCTCTTGCTACCACCACCGCCGAAGTTCGTTGGTTCACCTACTTTTTTTGTGAGTTAGATATCCCAATTCATCACCCTCCAACCCTCTTTTGTGACAACCTCTCTGCTTTGCATATGGCGCGGAACCCAGTGTTTCACGCTTGTACCCGACACATCAAAATTGACTACCACTTCGTTCGAGAACTTATTCTCTGTCAATCTCTCAAGCTATCTTATGTCTCTACAAATGATTAACTTGCTGACATCTTCACCAAAGAGCTCAGTCACACTCGCTTTGATCTCCTCTATGCCAAGCTTCATCTCCGCCAACCTCCGTTTAGCTTGAGTGGAGATGAAAGACTAGAACCAAAACAATAAATTGTGGAACCCAAAGCAACTCTCCACCTTCAGCATCGATTTCTCAATAGCCCCTCCTTGATCAAAGACTTGACTTTATACATTGTTTTTGTCTCTTTGTAACTTGTATATAAAGAGCTATTATCAGAATAATAGAATCACCTTGGGCAGCCTATTCTCTCTCTATTATCTATTTTTACATTCTCAACCATGGTTTTTTGGGTGCCATTATTGAGGTTAACTCTAAGGTTCTCTTTGATTGTATTACGGGTAATGCCAGACCTCCTTGGACGTGCATTTACATAGTTCGTGCCATCATTGCTTCCAAGGAATTTATGAACTTCTCTTTCTCGCATTGCTTCCGTGAAGCAAACAGCTGATTCGTTAGCTAATTTGGGTGGTGATTAGGGTTGTTATTCTGGGTTTTTGTCTACTTCTTTTCTTCCCAGTAGAATTCGTGGAAGCTTATTTATGGACAAGCAGGGCACGCCAATTATTAGAATTTCTTAGTTGTTTTCTTGTCTTGGTTGTTCCTTTTGTTTGATTTGTTTTTCTTATTTCGAGGTCAAACTTGAAAGATCAATAGTAGCTAGGATTCACGGAATCTGTCAATGCAGTTCGTGATGCAGCTTGTTACTGTAGCTACACCCGGAAGTGCATTGACCAGAAGTTCAAAAACAGTGGAAGACTTTTAATTTAAAGCTTTACCAAATAATCTACAAGCCTATGTCTGTTTTTTTTTTTGGAAACAGGGACGGCACCCTGCGGATTTTATTAAAAAGGAGAAAAAGAAATACAAACAGGAGGGGGACAACCAGACATACCCACAGCACGGGCAGAAAAGAGCCTGACCTCTAAAGAGAAAATACAGAAAAAATCCAAGACCTCAATGGCGATAACTATAAAAACCCCTCTCATCGTGAATGATAGCCAACCAAACAGAGCAAGGAAGAGCCAACCTATCAGTGAAGACACAATACCCCTGATGATTATGCGCCTCCGCAGCTAACCTATCTGCAACATGATTTCGCACTCGATAAACATGAGACAAAGTCTATGCTTGTAGATACAGCCTTATGACCAAAACTATTTCACTAAAAAGATGAAGTGTTTGGACATGACAATATGTGAAATCACCAAAACCAAAACTCTCACAAGACAACACGTCTTGGAGAACAAAACCCATAGAAACAAAGGTAGAGAAAACATGTGATTAAAAAAATAAGCTTCCTAGAAAACTAGGAAGGCAATCAACAACAACATATCCAATGTAGTTCCTGATGAAGCTACACTCCAAGCTTCATCCAAATTCCAGCAACAACACAACTTTTTGGATTTTCTCTCAAACTGTATTCTGTATGCTCTAAGCTTATACTGCTCTGCTCTCTCTGCTCTTCCCACTTCTTCTTGTACGCCATGCTCCATATTTATATGATGGTGGAGACCTACAATTTAATTAGGAAACAAAAGACTCCAAGAAACTAAAGGATTAGAAAAACCAAAGAGTTAGTTTACAAATATAGTTTCCTAATTTAAGTCAAAGAATATTTCCTACACAAATAAGAATCCAACAACTCCAAGGAAATATAATGTTAGGAAATAAAGATTTGTTTCCTAAATTAGTTTCCTAATATAATTCAAGGATCTTACCAAAGATTTTGTCCAACTTAATTATGGACTCTTGATTGCTTTTGGAAGTATTTAAATATAGTAACACTTACCATTGCTTTAGGACCAAGAAATCTATTCAATATGGTAACTTATTACCGTTGCTTTTGGACTAAGAAAGGGCACAAAAATAAAATCAATTGAGGTAGAACGACCCTATTTTACCCTTACAATATCCCCCTTTATTGAACATTTCTGGTCAAATCAAATGACAAGTGTTTATTCAACACAAATCAAACCATCTAACCTGCATCGGTTAGAAAATCTCATCCCCCCTTGAATTTGTGCAAGGTATAAAACCAAAAATCATTTACTAAGCACAAATCAGAATATATTAATGATGCAATCACATACATACAAAACAAACATGAAACAATTTATGGGAAAAACAATCACAATGATGAATCTACAAAGAATAAGATTCATCATAAAAAATCCAAAATTTTGAAAAACACAATTAAGTGTTCACCATGACTTGATCACACCCCTATCAATAACTGAGCACCTCATATCTAGATTCAATACCTCTTAGTTTCCCACAACAATTAAACATCCACTAAATATTTTTCAACATGAAGATTTTTTGGAAATTGATTTGTACAGTTTGATTTTAGGACAAAAATTCAACAAACTGATATCCTTACCAACAATGCATGTCCTAAAATTTCATGCCTAAAAACATGATTACAAAAAGTTAGGCAAAAGAATAAAAAATGCAATCACACAGAAGTTATAAACACTGGATCAAAGCGATGTAGTTCTTGATGCAGGTGCATTGGCAGGTGCATTCATCAATAATAAAATTTTGTGCAATTTTTGCATCTTTTCTTTTCTCAAACATACTACTCTCCTACAAATTTTCTCATAAATAAAATCCATAGATGTTTTATTTCCCTATGAATATAGCTCTATTTTATTTCAAGCTATAAAAACATGCCACTTGGAACTTTTCACACTAATTACCAAGGGAAGCCATTTGCACATGATTAACTCATGAAATACAAAGATTTATAGTCCCAAGAGAGAATGACAACAAACCTTGTCATAGGTAGCTCTTTTCCTTTAGATAGATTTTACAATTTTCCAAGGGTATCCATTTTTCTCAAGATCAAACTATGAGAACCAAAGTTCCATAGTACCAAGATAAGATGTTGCAATCCTTGTACTTTAGGTAGCTATTTCCTTTGTGGTCTTCAAACATGCTCAAGAACTAGGAGAGAAAGTGAGAATCATAAACCAATACCACAACTAAATTTGAATGCAATTCCCAAGAAACAACAAAAGACACAAACATGTGAGTCAATGATTGTGAGTGCCCCGGATTTTATTATCCCCTTCCCGCTGATGAAAAGCGGGTGGTTTCAAAATAAACCATTAAGGCGCGTGAAATACGTCCGGCCTCATTGTGGACTCAAAATGATAAAACAGAGTCGCCATTTTAATTTAAGGAGAAATAAAGAAAAACCAAATGTAACCAGATTTGTAAAGGGTTCGGAGGCTAAGTTACGAGGTGGGAAGGTGTTAGGCACCTAACTTGCCATTTCGGTCTCAAAACTGTTTTTCGGCTAAAATATGATTTTACTATATTTATTTAGCAGATTAAATAAAGCATTTAAATAAAATATATCTGTTCATATATTATTACAATACTTGCTACAGCCTCCTTTCGGGAGTCACAAATACATTTATAAATATTTGGCCATAATAATGGCTCTTTTTAGTGCTATTTTCTAATAGAAATTCAAGCAGCACAACTGCTTGTATTGCTTACATTTTTCTTCTTTAAATAGCACTTTTTATATAAAATCTTTTAGAGGACCTACCTCTTGAAGCGTGGGTGTGATTGCTCTGTCCTTCAGGGAGATGGAGTCTTTTTGCTGCTTTGCTGTTGCGAGGATTCGGGCAGAGTGACTGTTTTCGAAAGTTGCTCTCAGGCCTCGGGAATCGGGCGGAGCAACTGCTTGCTTTTTTGCTGTTGTTTGCTTGCTGTTGGCGGAATTTGGGCAGAGCAACTGCTTGTCTTTTGCTGATTTGGTGTCTGGATTCGGGCAGAGCAACTGCTTGCTTTGGGATTTTCGGACCGGAGGAATAGGATGGAATCCAAGCAGGGTAACTAGGCTTCACTTTGACCGATTGGTTTTGTGTTTTGGGGAGACTTGGCAGAGCTTCGGGACTGGAGGAATAAATTTCACAACGTTCTCTAAGAACTCACTGCGGAGAGAATTCAACTGCGTGCGGTGTGTGTTTAACCGTGTGTGTGACTGTGTGAATTCCTGAAGCTGGGGCCTTCTATTTATAGGCTAGATAAGGCTTCCTTTGTCGTTAAGTTTTATCATTCTACACTTCATCGACTTGTACCGCACGCTGAGAGAGTTTCACCAAAAGCAAAGAGCTATAGTGCTGGAAGCAATGTTGGGCAGTACCCATGGAGGTGGTTGGCGCCGCGACAGGTGTCCTTGTGGGTGGCACCAGGGTCCTTTCTTAGCCTCCTTTTTGACACTTTGGCCCCCTGCATTTCACTGTTTGCACATCTTGCTTTTTCTTTTGCATTTTTAACCATGTAAATCGACATTTGTTAATGTTTAACAGGTCTTGATATTTCATGTCAAGATTAAATATCAGAGGTACGAAATTGGGGTGTTTACAGAGCCCCTCAATGATGGAGTTTACGGGTAACCCGAAACGTACCGAGTAAATGAACATCGTTGATAAGAAATAGACTCTCATATTTCGTGGAAATTATAATGGAGAGTAATGCAAGAGGTAGCAGTTATAATGCAACAGTTTATGATGTAGTTCAAATCTCACATACCTTAGACATATTTAGTCGGTTATAGCAGTTTATCGTAGTTTTTGAGAAGATATGCAATTTAAATGCTCTGATGGTCGGACATACCAAAATAGGCTGCCTACGTATCCTTATAAAAGGAATCAGACCAAACGTAGTTTGGCCTTTGCAAACAAACAACAAGCACTAGGTGGGATGGATGGCGCGTTTCACGCAGCATAGGTAAAACTGGTGGGACTCGGATGCGTTTCACCTAGCATAGGCAAAACTGGTGGGACCTCGGATACGTTTCACCTAGCATAGGCAAAACTGGTGGAACCTTTTTAGAACAGGCTTTCCCCAGCATAGGGAAAGCGATGCGGCCTTTTAAACGTGTTTTCCCTAGCATAGGGAAAACGATGCAATTTTTCAAAATGCGTTTTCCCTATCGTAGGGAAAACGATGCAACTTTTTCAAAACGCGCTTTCCCCAGCATAGGGAAAACAATGTGATTTTTTAAAACGCATTTTTCCCAGCATAGGGAAAGCGATGCGACTTTTTAAAACGCGTTTTCCCCAGCATAGGAAGAGCGATGCGACTTTTTTTTTTAAACGGGTTTTCCCCAGCATAGGGAAAATGATGCTACTTTTTCAAAACTGACTTTCCCCAGTATAGGGAAAGCAACGCTTTTTTTCAAAATGGGCTTTCCCAAGCATAGGGAAAGCAATGTAACTTCTCAAAAAACGCACTTTCCCCAGCATAGGGAAAGCAATGCTTCTTTTTCAAAATGGGCTTTCCCCATCATAGGAAAAGTGATGCTGCTTTTCAAAATGTGCTTAACCCAGAATAGGAAAAACGATGTGATAATTTATTTATACGCTTCACCTAGAATAGGAAAAGCGATGCTGCTTTTTCAAAATGTAGGGGCGATGACAAGGTCAGTTTTATGTGGGGGAACTTTCGAGATTAGATATAATGGCGCGAAACAATTTTGTTGAAATGCTTACCCCATCACTTTGTAATTTAGTCTACATGCAGACACTAGTTAATAGTACCTGTACATGATTGACCTTTAAGTAAAACTAATTTATTAAACACACTCTACTTCTCGACTTGTGAGTGAAATGGCTGAGGTTGTAGCTTTGTTGGGGTTCACTTGAAGCTTTGGTCACAATTGTTGGAGGTGTGACATATATAAGTTTTGTTTGGTTTTTGGTATCTGGTGGGGTTTCTTAGTGAAGAAATTTGATGGAGGGCTTCCGTTTCTTTCTTTTGACTTGATAACAAAATATCGTGATTTTTGGCAAAGAAAGTAAGGAAGGGTTTCAAAGACCGGGCCCATAAGACGAGATAACACGACAGTCAAGCAGCAGGATCTAATGGAACTTAGAGAAACCGGTGCGGTACCAAAGTGAAACAAACGGTCTAACCTTGTAAGTGAGGTTCTCCAACAAAATGGTAGACAACCAGTCTGGTATCAAAAGGAAGGTAGGGGCAAATTGTATTCGGAATAAATCCACTTGGCTTATAAAAATCATGAGGGGGCCCTATAGTAGTGTACCGACTCTGCAATATGTTATGCGTGATAACCTTGGATTCAAAAAATTTCCTAGCCGGAGTATCTTCCATTTTGACCAACAAATCATGGCTCAGGGAACATGGGATATGAGACTGCATGGACAAGACTTCTGAGTTCTATGGGAAAAGCCCAGGGTGACTCAATCAACAAATTCTTCAAGATGGGATAGAAAGCCCCTAGTATACTCAATTGATACGTTTTTATGGATGTAAATAACCCCAGAAGGAAGTGGATGGAGGGAAAGCCCCTTGCTTTTCTCCTCTATTTTTTTTTCTTTCTTTTTTTCTTTTTTTTTCTTTTTTTCGAAGAGATAATCAAAGACACAAGATACGAGGATGACTTTACTGAACAAGAAGGAGAGCCGAAATTCACAGTTTACTTTATTGCCGAGTATTACCAGGTTTGGTGGGTTATGGACCCTACTTGGTAATTATCATTTGATATTTTTATGTGTTTTAGCAAGGAGTACATCTTCGACTCAGATCACATTATAACGGATTGAAGCAGAGCTGTTGATTGCGACTGGTTTAGGGTGTACTGTTTAAGTTTTTGGAGATGTATTGGTTTTGAGGTTAGAAAGTCTCTTTACAGAAAAAGTGGTCAATAATTTGATCGTTGGTTGACTTTTCAGGCTGTGGGTTCTAGATTGGTAATTGGCTTTTGGTTTTGAATATGGTAGGTCTTTTGGCTTAGACTTTGGGTATGGTTTTGGTTTTTTGGTATGGCTTTGGATTTGGGTATGGTAGGCTTCTTTTTGATCCACATCTAAACAGTGTGTTGATTTTCCCCGAGAAACCCTAAACTAGTTTGGGTAAGAGGGAGATGGACAAATGATGGATTTGTTCTAGAGAGATTTTTTTCTTCTCTTTTTTTCTTTTCTTTTTTATTTTCTTTGTTCTTTTCTTTGTTCTTTTTTTTTTTCAAAGAATCATCATAGCAGTTGGGGAATGTCATCTCTCCTTTCGGGACAAAGGGATAATCATTCTTGGTGGATAAAAAAAACGAAATAGCCCCTAGTTTTGGAAAGCTGGATCATGAGGATAGTTTGTTTGACTAGGGACATTGGAGGGTTTTAGTTTTGGTGGGGATTTTGGCATATGGTGGACTAAAAAGGGTTTCAGGTTATTTGGAGGGGTTTTGGTGTTATGGTGGGAAGTCCTAGTACGCTACTAATAGCTCATCCGCAATGGGTTGAAGGTGATTACGGTCAAGATGACTTGCCTGCTTTGGATTTTATACGTTCTTAATAGTTTGTGAGTCCATATCTTCTGGATGACTCATTATCAACTCGTGTAGATTTAAGTGTTTAAGTAAGTCAACTTATCATCTTTGAAAGAAAATCTGTCCAGGGATACTCGGAAATAGGTAATATATGTATGGAAAATATACGAAAACTAACGCTGCGTTGAAATAAAGTTGCTTCTTGAGGATTTTATTTGGTAAGAGGAGATTCAAAGATAAAAAGGGTTTTTAGGAGGCGTATACACAAGGGTATTCTAAGGTTTGATAGTCTCAAAGACTTTCCCTTGTCCTTCCCTGAGTGGTCAACAACTTCTTGTACTAACGTTTTGTCTTATCCAAATTCTTTCTCAATGTTGTTCCTTGGGCGATGCTTGATCACTTTTTATCAGAATCAATCATGGGTGCGCCTTCTCGATGATTTTATCATCGATAAGGTCTTGGATATAATTCCTGAGTGAGAAGTATTTGTCGGTGATATGACCACTAGATTGGTGGTATTCATAGTACTTGTTGTGGCTCCATTTGACGGGTAATGAGTTTGGAGGTTTGTAGTTTTCAAGCGGCTTAAGGACCTCTTGTGCTATTAATCCTTGTAATATCAGTGACATTGGAGCATGCAAATTTTTTTTTTTTTAAGGAAACAAGGGCGGCACCCTGCAACAATTTATTAAAAAAGAAAGGAGAACACACTTGAGGGGGACAACCAGCCTGGCCCTTATAAATGGGAGGACAAAGGAGCCTAACCTCGAAAAGGAAATACAAGCAACAAAATCTAACATCAAGCTAGAATTAAAATATAGCAACAAACAAAACAAACCAAAAGAACTATCGTCGACGAAAATTGTGATACCCATAAGAATCCATCATAAAAGCCTTCTTGACTGTCTTCGGAAGGTCCAAGAAAGAGGAAAAAACCCTGTGGCCACCAATATTATGAGCCTCAGCAGCTAGGCGATTAGCAACTGAATTCTGTTCTTTGAAAACATGACGAATAGAAAAGGAGGAGCACAACTGTTTACAATCACGGAGGGCGTAAGCATATTGCCAAGGGGCCGAGTGATTCTTAACAATAACGTCAATAGCAGCCTGAGAATCCGATTTAACAACCACACTGGATAAGCCCATATTACGGTATAGAACCAAGCCATCGCGCAAGGCCATGATTTCAGCTTTCATATTAGTGCCAAGCTGAAAGTGCGACGAGAAGGCACAAATAAAATCTCCATTGTGATCCCTAATAATACCACCCCCAGTACACTGCCCATTAATAGAAGAACCATCCGTATTAAGCTTAGCATATCCAAAGTCCGGGGGATGCCAACGAAGCCATAAACCTTTACGAACAGGAGGGCACAATAAGGGAACGCCAATACTTTGCAAGGCGTTACAAGCACGAGGGCCACAAGAAGCCTTCGGCTTGTAGACGTAAAACATGTCCCGAAGGTTGTGAAGAATCTTGTGAAAGATAACATCAATCCTCATCAAGCCATTATCATACAGCGAATCACAATGAGCCTTCCAAATTTCCCAACATGAGAACATGAATATCCCAATCTGACAAGGCCCAAGCTGACTACGCAAAGAGTCACTAGACCAAGTATCAAATAAATGGAACAAATTATGATAAACTGCCACTTTGTGAAAAATATTAGCAAACTTTAACCAAATACCCTTGGCCACTTCTGAGAAAAGGAAAAGATGCAACAAGGATTATTCTTGAGGATGAGATGAGCAACAGATGCATTTAGAAGCCAACTGAATTTTCTTACAACGAAGATTCACATCAACCGGCAAAGCACTATGAAAGAGCCTTGATCGATGTATTTTATACGTCAATTGTATATACTTCTATAACTTAAATTATGCTATTTCACGAGGCTTTTGGCTACTAATATATGTTTTCGGTGAGTTTTGTAAGTTTCAGGGTTATTAGTGAAAATACGCGAAACTTCAGGGTTTTAAGTGCAAATTTCAAGAAGGGCCAAAAAGGAAAAATGAAGAAACAAAGAAAGCTGTCAACACTGGACACCTTGCGACCGCAAGGTAGGCAGTACTTGTCTTAAAGCAGAAATCAAGGAATCAAAACGGCCACCCACACTGGAGACCTTGCGGACGCAAGGTACCCAGCACCTTGCGATCGCAAGGTGGTCAAAATGCGTCAAAGTCGGATTTTCACACAGTCATTCGATCGAATTACAACTCCCGAGTATATATAGAAGTCTGATGCCGAGCCAAAGCATAGGGAGGACGGCTGGAAGCTCTCTTTAGATAGATTTTAGGTAGTTTTAAGTTGTATAACATAGTTAGATTCTGTAATTCCAAGTATTGAAGATCAAATCATGTATCCAATCATCTCCATGTGCTGTTCATTGTCTATGATGAACTAAATCATCCATAATCTAGGAGGTGGGAGGTAACTTGTATCGAATTTATGTTTTGATTCTTATATATATGTTCATTCAATGCTTGTTGATTGTGTTGTTTATCAACCCCTCTATTATTTTTCTTTGAACAAATGAATGTAATTGCAAATAATAAAGGCTTAGAGGTGCGGATAACTGCATGACCAAGTGCATATGTCGTACACTGGCTCACAAACATAATAAATTGGACCTATCGATGCACGAGAGTGATAAGCTAGGACCAGGTTCTTACATGATCTAGGTGATAGATAGATCATAAATCTAGGTGATAGCTAGATTGATAGTTCTTGTGCTTAGGATATAGAATGGATGAATTTTGCGGGGATGGAGGCTGAACCAATTGTTCAACAGACTATATCTATTTTTAGTGAACGAACCCAAGACATTGAATGACATTATTATGAATTGGGCATAAAGGAGATATAAGTGAAACCCAGAATCCTAGATTGTCACCCACCATAAGATCTTCATATCTGTTATTACTGTCTAATTAGTTAAACATCTATAAATAGTAGTTTAGAGTAGAATTAAATATAAAACCCCCTTTAGATTATTAATTTGCTATCGATAAATTGCACTGTTTGTGATCACTTGTCTCTGTGGATTCGACCCTTGCTTCCAATACTATTCTATAATAGTCTTGTCCACTTGCAAGGAAAAAGATTAAATAAAACATCGATCAAGTTTTTGGCGCCGTTGTCGGGGATCGAACTAGTTCACGTAGTTAGTTTGTTGGTAGCGTAGTTTTTAATTTAATTTAGTTTTTAGTTCAATTTTCAGTTTTCATAAAAAAAATTACAAAAAGATTTTATTTTATTTTATTTTTAATAGTTAGTTGTTTTTAAATTGCTTTAATTTATTTTTATGCACGGTCATAGATCTTTGAATCCTAAATTGGTAGACTTAAATCAAGATATAAATATTGTTAGAAGAAATCAAGAAGTTTTTGAAAATCTAGAAACTGAGCTTGATAATCAAGACCAATTGAATCAAGAGGATCCTCTGGTTGATCCTCCAATGGAAGAAAATAACGATAATCGTAATCCTGAAAACCTAGTTGACCCAGTCAATAGGAATCAAAGAGAAGAAGAGTCTGCAAGAAGATATATGGAAGTAGTGATAAATCAAAGAACTATTAATGACTTTAATAGACCTTCATTAAATGTTGTGACATCATGTTTAGTCTTGCCGATGTCTTTGTTAGGAATTTTGAGTTAAAAGGTCATTATTTTAATGCCATACCATCTTTTCATGGGATGCCCCATGAAGATCCTGTCAGTTTCTTAAGAGAATATGAATACATGATGAGTACTTTTCCTTTAGGAGGGTTGACTGAAGATCAAATCAAAATGAAATATTTTTCCAGTGCATTAAAAGAATTGGCAAAGAGATGGTTTATGAACCTAACACCAAATAGTGTTTATACTTGGGCTCAATTATATGATTTGTTTATGAGTAAATTTTACAAACATGCATCTCTTACTGAATTCAGAAAAAAAATCATGTCATTCCAAAATGAACTGTGAAACATTCCATGAGTCATGGGATAGATTTAAAAATCGCTTCATTATGTGTCCTCATCATAATTTGGCTCAACATGTGTTAGTGCTTCAATTTTATCATGGTCTTTCGCCAAGCTTACAAACTATGGTTGATAGTGCAGCTGGTGGTTCTATTAATAGAATGACACCAGAAGCACTAGAAGAATTATTTGAGATGCTAAGCATTAATTCCCAACAGAAAAGTGCTAGAGGTAAAAATAGGAGCCTATATCAATTGCAAGATAATTCAAATACACAAGCTCAATTTGAAAATTGGCAAATTCAAGAAGCATGCGCTTTATGTGGATTATATTCTCATGCTACTAATTTTTGCCCGTCAAGTGCTATGTATTCTGAACAGGCTAATGCTATGAATATGTACCCTCAAAGGCCAAGGAATGATCCCTATTCAAACACATATAATCCTGGTTGGAGGAATCATCCTAACTTTTCTTGGGGAGGAAATAAGCCTTTGCAACCTCAACAATTCCAACCTCAACCACCACAACCTCCACAGTTGCCAAATCAAAATCGCTTGAGAATTGAAGAAGTTCCCAAGCAAGAAGTAGCTAGTAAAGGTCAAGCTTTGATGAAGTACATGCTTGAAGAAATTGAAAATCTAAAGAAACACATTGCAAATTCAGAAGTTGATAAAAGAGAAGAAGGGAAGTTCCCTAGTCAAACTGAGCAAGCCAAGTCAATCACCGTCTTGCGAAGCGGTAAGGTGATAGGTGAAGAGGTAAGTGATCCCGATCCTTCTTCTAATATGCCTGCTACAATAGAAAATTCTGAAAAGGTAATTGAAAAAGAAATCGAAAAAGATAGTGATAGTAATAAAGAGAATAATGACTTAAGTAATCAAGAGGTAGAAAAAGAAGTAGAAGTTCCAAATAAGGAACAAGAAAAAGAAGTTCAAAATAAAGAAAATACAATTGACGTTGAAAAAGAGTTGGATCAAGAAGAATAGGAACCTTATGTGGCTCCACCACCTATGTTCCTCCAATTCCGTTCCAAGAAGACTTATGAAAAACCGAATGGACAAACAATTTTCGGAAATTTATAATATGTTATCCAAAGTAAATGTTAATTTACCTTTGCTTAATGTTATTAAAAATATTCCAGCTTATGCAAAGTTTTTCAAAGATCTTCACTCTAAGAAACACAAGTTTGAAAACAATGAAAAGATTGTTGTTTCGAAAGCGTAAGTTCTTTTACAACCCGAATTACCACCTAAGTTGAAAGACCCGGTAGCTTTAATATCCAAGTCTCCTTGGGAAGCTCTAAAAAGATGAAAGCAATGCTAGATTTAGGAGCAAGTATTAATTTGATGCCTTTTGCGGTCTATAAACAGTTAGGGTTAGGAGAACTAAAACCCACTAATATGCAATTACAATTAGGCGATCGCTCGTTAAATATCCTTTGGGTATAGTGGAAGATATCCTAGTTCAGGTTGATAAATTAATCATACCAGTTGACTTTGTGGTTCTAGAGATGGAAAGGAAGATATGCACTAATAATGAAGTCCCAATATTGTTAGGCAGACCATTTATGGCAACTGCCAATACAATGATTAATGTGAAAAATGGTAAACTCACAATGTCAGTCCTAGGTGAAACCGTTGAAATTTATGTGTTTGATGCTATGAATAGACCTAGTGACATAAGTGCCTGTTTTTCAATAGATGAGATTGAAAAGTTATCAACCGAAACTTTTGAAGAAGAGGAAGATTATGAGAGAGATAGATTTATTGTCTATGATGATAGTCCTATTCCTCCCATAAAAATTGACATTGAGGAAATCGAAAGAGAAATTGAAGAAGAGGAAAGATTAGAGAGAGAAAAGTTAGAAGCTAGTAAAAAGAAAGATGAAGAAGGTAAAGAAATAAAAATAGAATCAGAAAATAATTCTGATGAATCGGAAAAAGTAGTAGAAGAAAGTTATGAAATTAAAGAAGATGAAGTAGAGATTCTGAAATCTCTCTTTGAAGAAATTGAGATAGATAATCTTGAGGAAGAAAATAAAGAAGAAAAGCAAGAAGAGAATAATGAGGCTAAAATAAAAGAAACTATAAAAGTAGAAAATTCTGAATTTATGCCATCCATTAATTCTCCCAAAGTCGAAGAATTAAAGCCATTACCACCCCATTTAAAATATGCATTTTTAGGGAAGGTAACACTTGCCGTTATTATAGCGGCCGAAATGACTTAACGAAAAACAAGAAGCTAGTTTGTTAAAAGTTTTATGGACACATAGAGAAGCTTTAGGATGGTCTTTAGCTGATTTAAAAGGAATTAGTCCCTCTATGTGCATGCATAAAATACATCTAGAAGAAGGTAGTAAACCTTCAAGAGAAAGGCAAAGAAGACTTAACCCACACATGGAAGAAGATGTTAGGAAAGAAGTTCTTAAGCTCTTAGATGCGGGTATAATTTACCCTATATCAGATAGTAAATGGGTTAGTCTTGTCCAAGTAGTTCCTAAAAAGTCAGGAATTACGGTAGTTCAAAATGAGAAAGATGAATTAGTCCCTACAAAGACTATAACTGGTAATAGGATGTGCATTGATTTACATAAATTGAATGCGGCAACTAGGAAAGATCACTTTCCTTTGCCATTTATTGACCAAATCCTTGAAAGACTAGCCGGTCATGAATATTATTGCTTTCTTGATGGTTTTTCGGATATAATCGATCCTGTTGCACCCGAAGACCAAGAGAAAACAACTTTACATGTCCCTTTGGTACTTTTGCCTTTAGGAGAATGCCTTTTGGATTGTGTAATGCACCGCCTACTTTTCAAAGATGCATGATTTCTATATTCTCGATTTAGTTGAAAGATGCGTAGAAGTTTTCATGGACGATTTTTCGGTTTTGGAAATTCTTTTGATCATTGTTTAGAAAACCTTACATCGCCCCGAAAAGATCTTTGCGAAACTAACTTAACTTTAAGTTGGGAGAAAAGTCACTTCATGGTAAAACATGGAATTGTCTTAGGGCATGTTGTTTCAAATAAAGGCATTGAAGTTGACAAAGCTAAAATCGAAGTTATTTCACAACTACCCCCTCCCACTTCAGTTAAAGGAGTTCGAAGTTTTCTTGGCCATGCTGGTTTTTATCGAAGATTTATAAAAGATTTTTCCAAAATCTGTAAACCTCTATGTAATTTGCTAGCAAAAGATACAAAATTTATTTTTGATAAAGAATGTTTAGAAGCTTTTAATTTATTAAAAGAAAAATTAACTACTGCCCCTATTTTATCCGGCCCTGATTGGTCACTTCCTTTTGAAATCATGTGTGATGCATCGATTTTGCGATTGGAGCCGTGTTAGGACAAAGGGTAGATAGAAAGCCTCATGTGATCCACTTATGCTAGTAGAACTCTAAATGATGCTCAATTGAATTATACCACTACCGAAAAGGAATTTTTAGCAAGAGTATATGCTTTAAAAAATTTAGATCATATCTGCTAGGATCAAAGGTGATAATTTTTTCTGATCATTCTGCATTGAAATATCTGTTAAGTAAGAAGGATGCTAAACCAAGATTAATTAGATGGATGTTATTGTTACAAGAATTTGACATTACTATCAAGGATAAAAAGGGAACCGAGAATGTCGTAGCCGACCATTTGTCTAGGTTAGAATTTTCACCCTTGCTTGAACGTCAATTTCTTGATGATCATGTCCCCATAAATGATAATTTTCCTGATGAACAACTCTTGGCCATTAAAGATTCTGACCCTTGGTATGCTGATTTTGTCAATTACTATGTGTCCGATATCATTAATCCGGATTTCGATCATTACGAAAAGAAGAAGTTTTTGGCGGAAACTAAAAATTATTTTTGGGAAGCACCTCATTTATACAAAATTTGTTCTGATTCTTTAATAAGAAGATGTATTCCAGAAAATGACCAACAAGGTATCATGGAATTTTGCCATGGATATTCTTGTGGAGGTCATTTCAGTGGTAACAAAACTGCTCGAAAATTTTTGCAATCAGGTCTGTATTGGCCTACTGTTTTTAGAGATTGTGAACTGTTTTATAGAATATGTGATAAGTGTCAAAGAACAGGTGAAATAGGAAAGAAAAACGAGATGCCCTTACATATTAATTTGGTAGTTGAAATTTTTGACGTTTGGGGTATTGATTTTATGGGTCCCTTCCCTGTGTCAAATAATTGTGAGTATATTTTAGTAGCAGTTGATTATGTTTCTAAATGGATAGAAGCAGTAGCAACCAAGACTAATGATGAAAAAACAGTAGTTGAGTTTGTAGAGGATTTATTTGCTAGATATGGAGTCCCTAAGGCCATAATAAGTGACCAAGGAACTCATTTTACCAACAAGTTGTTAAATAATGTTCTTAGAAAGCACGGTGTAACTCATAAGTTAGCTACACCTTATCATCCACAAACATCCGGACAAGTAGAAGTGAGCAATGTGAAAGGGTTGCCAAACTTGGAAAAGAACTATACAAATGTATGTGATCCCTGTCAAAAAGGTAAACAAACCAAGGCATCTCATCTTCCTATATCACAATGTTCCACATCTAGGTGTCTAGAGATGATTCATACTGATCTCATGGGTCCCATTGAGGTAGAAAGTTTAGGAAGGAAAAAAATACACTTTTGTATGTGTGGATGATTTTTCTAGATACACTTGGGTGATTTTCTTGAGAGAAAAATTTGAAACCTTTGAGGCATTTAAAAATCTGGTACACCCGTGTGATGAACTTGTATGATCTAAAGCTTATTAGAATTAGATCAGGTCACAAAAAAAAAAATAATTAGATCAGATCATGGCACGGAATATGAAAACTCATCCTTTTCTAACTATTGTGCCTCTAATGGCATCTCTCATGAATTTTCTGCTCCCAAAACTCCACAACAAAATGGAGTGGCGGAAAGAAAGAATAGGACACTACAAGAGATGGCAAGGGTTATGTTGACTTCAAAAAAATTGGCAAAAAGATTTTGGGCCGAAGCCTTAAATACAACTTGTCACATTGGAAATAGGGTTTTCTTGAGACCAGGAAGGACAATGACACCTTATGAAATCTTTTTAGGAAAGAAACCAACCTTAAAATATTTTCATGTGTTTGGTTGTGTGTGCTACCTTCTCAATGATAGAGACCAACTTTCTAAGTTTGATTCTAAAAGTGACAAGTGTGTCTTCATGGGTTATTCTACTAATAGTCGTGCTTACAGAGTCTTTAATCTTAGGACTAAGACTATTATGGAATCCATGAACATTGTCTTTGATGATCTAACGGATCTTGGCCACAAAACTGTTGAAGAAGATGTTTCAGGTATTCTCGATTTTGGAGAAAACAGTCCAGAACCAGCATCTGAATTAGAGCTGTCAAAATGGGTTGAGCCCGTTGGGCTAGCCCACCCCGCCACTTAAAAGAGGTGGGTTGGGTTGGTATTTTTTAGGCCCGCCACTTTTTTGGGCTGGCCCGCCCCGCCCCGCCAAATGGCGGGTTGAAGTGGGTTGTGGGTTGGCTCGCCTAAAGTTGTTCAAAAAGGCTTGGGCCCGTTGGGCTAACCCGCCCCGCCACCTAAAAGAGGTGGGTTGGGTTGGTATTTTTTAGGCCCGCCATGTTTTTGGGCTGGCCCGCCCCGCCCCGCCAAATGGTGGGTTGAAGTGGGTTGTGGGCTGGCCCGCCCCGCCAACCCATTTTGACAGCTCTAATCTGAATCCAGTAAACCAGTAGCTGATCAAGCAGAATCTGCAGATTCAGGATGTACAAACGATGTGATTCAGAATGTGTCACCCAATGTGATTCCGAATGTAGCTACATCGGAAGTCACATTGACAAGAACTTGAAAAAACTAATCGAAACAGGCGATAATCAATCGCTTTGACTAATCAGGGATATGACATACCAAGCAAAATTCAGAAAGTACATCCCTCTTCTCAAATCATAGGTAATGTTCAAGATGGTGTATCAACTAGAAGAAAAGGTAAGGTGGATTACAAAAAACTTGCTTGCATGTCTACACTAGAATTTGATGAAATCCATGCATCTTGTTTTGTATCCACTATTGAACCCAAAAATGTGCATGAAGCTCTTAAAGATGAATGTTGGATAAATGCCATGCAAGAAGAACTAGACCAATTTACTAAAAACGATGCTTGGTATCTTGTTCCTAGACCCACTTCTATAAATGTTATTGGAACAAAATGGATTTTCAAAAACAAAACAAATGAAGTGGGAGAAATAATAAGAAACAAAGCAAGACTTGTGGCTCAAGGGTATACACAGGTTGAAGGGGTGGATTTTGATGAAACCTTTGCTCCTGTAACCCGTATTGAGTCCATTCGTCTGTTTCTTGCAATTGCTTGCTTTCTTGATATAACTCTTCAACAAATGGATGTGAAGAGTGCATTCTTAAATGGCATCCTTGAAGAAGAAGTTTTTGTTGAGCAACCAAAAGGTTTTGAGGACTCCCATAAACCCAGTCATGTGTTTAAACTAAAAAAAGGCCTTGTATGGTCTCAAACAAGCTCCTAGAGCTTGGTATGGGAGACTTACAGACAATCTTTTGAAAAGTGAGTTTAAAAGGGGAGAGGTGGATAAAACTCTTTTTATTCAAAATCAAGACAAACACATTTTGATAGCACAAATTTATGTTGATGACATTGTGTTTGGGTCCACCTCCAAGTCCTTGGAAAAAGATTTTGTTAATTGCATGACTTCCACTTTTGAGATGAGTATGGTTGGGGAGTTGACTTATTTTTTAGGAATTCAGATAAAACAACTACATGAAGGGATGTTCATATCTCAAGCCAAGTATGCTCTTAACTTGGTAAAGAAATTCAATCTTGAGAATGGTAAACAAAAGAAAACCCCTATGGGTACATCCAATAAACTCAATAAGGATGAAAAATCCGAAAGTGTTGACCATACATTATATAGGAGTATGATTGGAAGTCTGTTGTATTTGACTGCCACCCGTCCAGACATCATGTATAGTATGTGCTTGTGTGCTAGGTATCAAGCAAACCCTAAAGTCTGTCACTTGAAAGCCGTGAAAAGAATAATTAGGTATGTTGGTGAGACTTGTTCCATGGGTTTGTGGTATACTAAACACACTAACACCAATCTTGTTGGGTTTAGTAATGCTGATTGGGCTGGTAGTGTAGATGATATGAGAAGTACCTCAGTTGGATGTTTTTATTTGGGAAACAACTTGATTTCATGGTTTAGTAAAAAACAAAATTGTGTTGCCCTATCAACAGCTGAATCTGAGTACATAGCTGCTGGTAGTGGATGTACACAACTCTTATGGATGAATCAAATGATCAAGGATTATGGTTTACACAACAATGTATTAACCATGTATTATGACAACACTAGTGCCACAAGTATAGCCAAAAATCCTGTTCAACACTCTAGAACTAAGCACATTGATATAAGACACCACTTTATTAGAGATTTTGTTGAACAATGTATTGTTTGCATTGAACATGTGGGAACTAAAAATCAACTTGCTGATATTTTCACCAAGAGTATAGATTTTGAGAGATTCATAAATCTTAGGAAATCTCTCGGTATGTGTGTCATGTGACCCCTCACTTATATATATATATATATATATATATATATATATATATATATATATATATATATATATATATATATATATATATTTAGGCATCTTGCATTGTATTTTAGGGGGGCACACTAGTTTCATTCTTTATGTTCTGATTCTCCTCACCATCTCCCTAGAAGGCTTAGTGAATCTGAAAAATCTTAAGTCCACAAAGGAAAGCGCTACCTTTTGAAATTTTTGGGATGCTGTAATTTGTCAAAGTACTATGGAGCTTAGGCTCTCATGGGTTGATCTTGAGAAAATTGACTCCCTTTAATTGAAAAAGTGTGAAAGCTACCTAACGGAAAAGAGCTACCTATGAACAAGGTTGTAGCACCTTTCTTTTGGAACTATGAATCCTCGGATTACATGGGTTGATCAATAAATAAAGTTGCTACCCTTGGTAAATAGTGTGAAAGGTTCCTAGTGGCTTGTGTTGAATATGCTTGAAATAAAGTAAAGATATTCTCCTAGGGAAATAAAGTACCTATGGTTTTTATGGGAGTTATGTACTGATTTGGTGAACAAAAGATGAGAATTTGTACATAAAATCACAACTTTGGCGAATGTGTCTTCCAATGCAGCTACATTGGGAACTACATTAAGATGATCTAGACATATCACATGTGTGTGACTGCATTGTTTCTCTTGTTTTTCAGCACTTGTTAGGCATATTTTATAGGACATATTTTGTGTTGATCATTTCAGCCCCTTGATGTTTTTGTTCCTATAAGCAGATTAGTGCAATCTCTATTCTATTGTTCACCATGTTGAAATTTTATGTGGTTTTCTAATCTGTGTGTTGATCATGAAGCCCTGAACTGGTTTATGATTACTGTTTTGGCAGGTTGGTGTGGTAGCAATTTTGGTTAATTAAGTGTTGTGTATCCTCAAAATACTTGATTAATTTTGAAATATTCAAATTTTGAAATCTGAAATTAGTTGTTATTTCTCATATTTAATCCTCCACTGATTTCTCATGACATTTACAACAGATTCTTTATCTCTCCATTATGATTGGTTAATATTTGATTTTTTATCTAAATTTGAATTTTGATTAGTTGTTAAGGCTTCTCCCATTCTATGTAATTAAGAAACTAACGGCTAATTGTCATTAGTGGTTGTATTAGTGTTGTTTTTCAGGAAAGAAGAAATCACTTCTCCCAGAAGCTTTCTCATCCTTCAAAATCCGGCAAAGTGTTTCTTGCAGATCCTATTCTTCGAAATCCTTCTTCCTTCATCATCTATTCTAGCTTTTCTCTTCCATTATCCATGGCTTCAAGATCATCGTCTGCACCCGAGATCCCTACACAAAATCCATCCGCAGATGTAGCTTCCGATGAAGCTACATCGACCCCTCTTTCATCGCCAGAAAACCCCAATACAGCTCTGGTAATTGCACAACCTCTGCCCGAACCTTTAACTGTGATTCTTCCAGGCGAGAAAGGTAATGCAATCGATGTAGACAACCCGGTTGATTTGTCTGGGTTACCACAGATTGGGAACCCTAGTTCTCGAAGGTCAAAGCGACTTAGAGGGATTCCCTCTAATTATGAAAATCTGAGTGTTGAGGAAGTTATTTCGGCCAAGAAGCATAAAGTAGTTCCTGGAATCCTTGAAGAATCGGTGGCCATTGACAGCGACTCCGATGATGAGGACTTTGTTCCTAAAACAGAGCCAACTCCGGTTGTTCAAGAAACAGTTTCTCGTCCTGCTTCTCCAGTCATTGCTCCGGTAGAGGAAGAAGCTGGAGATGATGATTATCCAATTCCATCTCCTCAAGTCGTATGTCCACCAGATTCTTCAATTCAAGCCCAAGAAAGCTCTGAATCTGAGCATGGTTCCTCTTCAGCGTCCATTGCTGATATCAATTTCTCTTATGAAGATAGAACTTTGGCCGACTACCTTGTTCAGTTGAAGTCTAATTCTCCAAAGTCTCCTCCGGATTCACAGCATCCTACAGCAGAATTGCCCCAACAATCCAGCTCCTCTGAATTCAATGATAGTTCGGACAAGAATTTTGAAAGCAAAGAAGCTACGCCTGCAGAAAGTGAAGAGACTGAAGAAGCTCCAGTACGATTCACCTGGAGTCATGCATCCTCTGTGAATGTAGCTACCAATGTAGCTACATCCAAAGCTTCTAAGGCTTTTGCTTCTGTGGCTACTTCAGTTGGTAAACCTTTCTCCTCTAAATTTATTTCAAAAGTTGCATCTGTTCGCTATAATACTTCTCGAAAAATTGTGGATGAAAGGGTTATCCCCTCAATTGAGTTGTCTGAACAAAACTTGACCCAATTCTTCACTGATAGAGGTCTTCTAAGGATTCTCTCATCTGCCCCCTTACTTTAGAGACCTCATATATGAATTTTATGACAATCTTGAAAAACGTATCTCCTTAGTTTCTGATGCTAGATTTGAAAAGGTTTTTGTTAGAGGTAAATGGTATGTGTTCTCATCTTCCATCATCGATAACATGTTCAACACTCCTGAGACTGGACTTTTTGCTATGTCTACTGATTTAAATCTGTGTGCCTTGGAATTGACTGGTGGTACCTTGAGCAAATGGTCTGGGAAAGGATCCTCTATCATCACATCCCAGTTGTCTTCCCTCTATGCACTCATGCATAAAATATGATGTGCTAATTGGTCACCCACCACTAACACAAACACTCTCACTGAAGAGCATGCAAGGGTTCTGTATCAAATAGGCACAAATAAACCCTTTGACTTTGGAGATTTTGCATTCAAGAAAATCACCTCTTTAGCAGAATCTGAGGGTGATAAGAGATCTTTAATTTTTCCTTCTTTGATATACAAAATCCTAGTCTCCCAAGGTTACTCTCCTATTGCTGGAACTAGACTTACTCCCATTCTTGAACCTCTACATATTTCTGCTACACTTCTAAGAGGGGATAGGATTGTAAATCTTCCACTTGTTCATCCCTATGTTCCAGTTTCCACAGTCACTTCTGCTTCTATTCTTGGTTCATCACAACCATCTGCTCCTACTTCTGTCAATGTCACTTCAAATGTAGCTACATCAGATATCTTTTTCTCTTCTATCTCAGCACATCCTTCTGCACCTATTTCCATTGCTTTTATTATTGAACAGTTGAACATGGTAAATTCCCAACTGGTTGTTCTGGAATCTCAAACCTCCCTACTTAAATCTTTGGCTTCACAATATTCTGCTTGGTTGGCCATGCATTCTGGCCAAATAAGGGGTGTAAGTGTAAGTGTTCCAGTTGCTCCAGTTGTGCTTGATAATAGTGTTGATACTGTTGTTACTGTTGTTGCTGCTGTCCCTAAATCTTCTGTTGCAACTGCTGCTAAAACTGTAGAAGAGTGATGTTGAAGTTCATTCTGGTTGAAGTTCATTCTGGTGGTTGATCATCTGAAAGTTGTGTTTCTTGTGGTTGAACTGATTTCTATGTGGTTGAATATTTGAGTAGTTTGCGATTGGTTGTATCTAAACAATGCTTCATGTTTGGGTCTGTAATCTCTTCTTAAACTGATTTGGTCTGTAACTCCTTAAACTGATTGGTTGGTTATGGTTCTCACAGCTTGGTTTCCATTATTTATGCTTATTGCATCTGTTTAGGGGGTGAGTTGTTTGGATTTGTTTCTCTAACACTTGCAGGTTGTAATATGGATTGATAATGGAACACTTATCATTGGATTTGACCAGAAATGCTCAACAAAGGGAGTGATTGTAAGGGTAAAATAGGTCATGCCTATTTTTTACTTGTTTCCCCTTTCATGGTCAAAATATTATATTTGTTAAGTTTGTGATAATTTAGGATTTAACATCTTCTATTAAATTTAGTTGTGGTATTTATGGAACCAAAATCTTCTATTAGATTATGGTACATCATTTTTGGAAACAAAATATAATTATAAATCCTAGTTAAATCCGAGAATCTGGCATTCTTTGATATTTGGTAATAAAATCCCATTGAATTGGTAAGTTGTTGGTCTTTCCTTATTGCTAATCCTTTTCCTTGTAGTAGATGGATTGTTTGCGTGTGTGTAGGACTTCGCAAAGCTGTATATAAAAGAGCAAGGATACGGGTTGTTTGTAGAGCTGGAGAGAGAGAATAAGAGCCATAAAAGTTGTGATCAGAAGAAAGGAGTTCTGAAGCTGTTTCAAGACCAGAAGTGCAGCAGTTAGTTCGAAGCTATTGATGTTATAACAGCGGTAGTAACATTGAAGTTCTGGAAACTGTTTGTGTCTTCCTATTTTAGTTTTAGGAAGCTGTTTTTATTTCTTCCCACGTTTTGTCTATTCTGTTTATGTGGGGTTTTTGTTCTCCAAGACTTGTTGTCTTGTGAGAATATTTTTGTGAGTGATTTCACAATTGTTTTTGTAAAACGATTATTCTTTTTAGTGAAATCTTTGTGGCCTTGAGGCTAGGTCTACAAGTATAATCTTGTAGATTGTTTTTGATAAACTTTTGCAATCAGTTCACTGTTTTGATTTTAATTCTTCCGCTGCTATAATCATCTTTGACCATTGTGATTCCCATTGTAGCTACATTCACAGCTACAATGGAAATTGCTTGGTTTCTCTTGAGAATCCTAACTATTTCGTTCTTTCATGACCGAATTCCCAGAATATTCCACTAATAAATCTCATCCTCAACTTTCCACACTCGAGCGTGATCGAGCAAGCAATAAATTACGATGAAGAGCGACCATAATCGGGGAAACCAAAATGAAGATCAAAAAATACTCGACAGCAAAACGATGAGCTCGATTATACTTTCCAACATGGGTCCTCCTACGCGGAGCGAGCACGTGTCTCCCAACTTGGCATAAATGGGGCCCATCTCTTTTTAGCCCCTCGAACTTAAGGGCCGGCCATAGACGATCACTACCCTGGTCGAACATCGTATCTTCAGATCGACCAAAGGTTACTCCAGAAGCCGAACAAGATCGACCACCAAGGCGAGGAGCACCCATGTTCGGCACTCAACTGCACCGACCAAGTAATTACCCGGTGTCAGATCTTGATTGGATGACACGTGTCGTCCATGCAAGCATAAGCCAACCAGTGAGAGATTGACAGCTAGCCGACCAAGCGACATGCCCTTACACAAGAAGAGAATATATAACTTGGCTAGTAAGCAATCACCAACTGTGTAAGGCTATCCATAGGTCATCAACAAGTAAGAAGCTGGCAGCCAGCCGACCAGCAACAGATCCCCATGTCCAAGGGCCCCTACATCAATCATGATCCCCCAAGGGACACTACTATAAAAGGAAGTCTTCCCTTACAAGAAAGGTAAGTTCACTTGATCAAAGATATGCACAAGTACATTCAAAACTAGGCAAGATAAACAATCACCGAAAGCTTAAGGGAACGCCTAGCTCCGGCACTTATATTCCTTAATTACTGACTCACACACCAGAGGGCTATAGCTGAGAAAACCCCTGGCACCCTAACAGAAGTCTCATTTCAGGTCACTCAAGGACAAATACAAGCACAAAGCCCAGATATCCTATCGACTTTGGTACATCAAGTACTCCCCATATATCGACGTGAACGTTGATCAAGGACACGTCAGCTCTGATCCATTACGTAGATCACCAGCATAGTCACCTAATTTGTGGCGTAATCAACTATCATGACTTCTACTGAGTCATAGTTATTTGTTCATTTACTGCTCTTTGTTCGTCTTAGTTGTTTGTTCGGTGTGGTGCCTCCATCATATTTGTCAGTCTCATTAACATTTATTTTACACTCTTCAAAGTTTGAAACATTCTGAAAGAGTTATGTCATTTTGATAGCTCTTTGTTCAAAAGTTTCATGTGACTTTTGCCTGGGTTTTCTCTCTTTTGACTTTTGAGAACCTGTCGCTTGCCTGTGTCAGTAGGACTTTCGTAATCTTTACCAATTGTGATATATATTTGTTTTTGAAAATTTTTGTCGGTCAGTCCATTAATAAAAGTTTCAAACGCTTTATATCATAATATTTTTTTCGAAATCAAAAAAAGATAAGTCATGCATTGCGATATATGGAGTTGCCTTATATATCTTGTGCATCACGATTAGGTTTGATAATTAGGTGGATTGGGTTGGGTTTAGGTTGGGTTAGAATGGGTAATGAATTGAAACATATCAAAATCCATTAGAACCCATATATCAAACGGATCGAAATGGATTGAATTGAAACGGGTAACAGGTTAAAGCGGGTCAATCCATCTCAACCCAAAAAGAATTCCCCCAAAAAACTTAAATTTATAGTATAAAAAGGGGGCATTTACACAAATGGTCAAATCAAAGATGACTTGGTCATTTATAACCTCACTTAAAAAAATATACTTTTATAGCCACTTTTATCTAAAAATTCCATCAATACCCTTTCCCTACCATTTGCGTTCATGGCAAGGCGGATCATTGTCGCCGGACGAACCAGACGCCGGACGCCATTGTCACCGGAGATGAAGAAGACGAAGATGAAACACAATGGTCGACTAGACGACCACCCAGTCAACCATTGTGGTCGTCTAGTCCAGACGCTGGACGTCGGGCGAAGAAGACTGGAGGCGGGATCATTGTCGCCGGACGCCATTGTCGCCGGAGATGAAGAAGACAAAGATGAAACGCACTGGTCGACTAGACGACCACCCAGTCGACCATTGTGGTCGTCTAGTCGACCACTGTGGTCGTCTAGTCGACCAGGGGCTATTTCGTCAGATCCCTTTTTTAGTTAGTCAAAGACTATATATGTTCATCATCCGGGTCAAATGGTTATATTTGATAAATGCCACGTATAAAAAGTCATGAATCGAAATGGGTAATGGATCTGACCCGTTTTAATCTAACACGACCCAACCCGTTAATATTATTGGGTCGAAACGGATTATGCGCTTCAACCCAAAAATATTAATGGATTGGGTTGAGTTGGATAATTAGTGGGTTGGATTGGGTAGATTAATGGATAATGAGTTATAATTACCAGACCTAATTATAATGCATAACTTATGTTTTTGTCGATTTCAAAAAAATATCGAGATGTAAAGCGTTTAAAAATTGCACAGTGGAGATCGGCCGAATTTCTCCATTTTTTCAGCAGAAAAGCAATAAAGATCAAATGAAAAAGGTTAGGAAAAATTGGGGATCAATCCGCTTTCTAAAATTTTTAACTATTTCACACTCTTATATTTTTTCGTAACTGGAAAAAAACAATTGATACATCATGATGCACAAAATTACGCATCACAATGCGTAAAAATGTTTTATTCTATGCATCGCTATGTATAGCATATCTTTTTTCAATTACGAAAAAAAGAGGTGTAAAATGGTTTAAAATTATTCCATGGGGACTAGCCCAAATTTCTACCAAAAGATTAACGATAGATGGACTCGATTGCTTGATATAATTGCAGGATAAATTGCACGCCAGTCCATTTTGGTGGAATCTCAACTACATAACTACCTGCTTTTATTTTTAGGTAACTACTTATGTTAGACGATTTTTTGAATTTTTTTTTTTTGTAAGAAAGATTTTTTTAACCGACCCACTGCGTGCGATGAATTATCTATGAGAAAGTGATGTTCCGTCTTTTGAAAGTCTGGTCCCATGCCAGCACGAGAATAGCTTGAATTCACCTTAGCTATTGTCAAAAGGAATCTAAAAATCAAGCTGGATGCATTTCTTAAGTACTTCGGTCTTTCTTTTTTCTCTTCGTAGAGTGTGTGATCCAAAAGTTATTCAACGAGAATCTTCCTTTGGTATGATATTCATAATTTGCCTTTGCCTTTCTTTTTGTAATTGATCTTCCACAATTCAATCTCTGCATCCTAGAGGAATACCCAGACCAGTTGGACGCCTTTTGAATACCCAAATGCCAAAATAATAACTTATTCGTTGTTGGACACTTTTTAAAATAGAAAAATAAATCTCGATGGACAAGTTTACTTTTGTAATGCACAAACTGCACTTTAATGTGGTGCAGTTTCCTCAGAATAGCAAAGAACAATGTTTTAAATAGAAAAGGAGATGAAGAGAAAATTAATTTATAATATAAATTAAAAGGAACTTTGAAGTCGAAACTAGTGTTGGACACAATCTCTGCAATTGTGCTTCACGGTTTCTCGGCAATCGTCTTTAAAATGCAACGACTTTTCTAATCTTCGTAAGCAGAACTTCAATACGAGATCATAATGAACTTTGACGTTTCAGAACTTCCAAAATTTTGAACAGGATAATGCTGCAATATGAACTATTCTAACAATATGTTATGATTTCAGATTCTGGTGTAATGAATTGTCAAACCAGGGGGGACTATTTATATATACTGAAGAGTTGTGATGTCTTTTGGATAATAGTTGCAACCCTGGGTCTGATGGGCTGCGACCAGGTTCCATGAACCAATTTATAGCCGAATTCATGCACCCTTTCGGAGTCCAACCGCAAAGTGCAAAGTGCACCTCTAAAGCGCCCAACGCGTACTTTGCGAAATGCGCGGCACAGTTGCGGCAACTTGAGTTAACCGAAGCTAACTCACACTTGTGACACCAAAGGTTGTACCTTGTGGAACGCTTGATACTCCTTCTCAAGGTGGGCCTATTAATAAAGTGTCTTAAAACTCTTTATTTTGCGAATGTGAGATATGGTTTTCCATACTTACTTTACTGTTCAATTAACAAAGTTAAGTTGCCTACATTAAGCTTTAATATCTCATTCACCTGAAATTGGTTTTAAGATAATAAATACATCAACTTAATCTATTTGAAATATACATTTCATTTTTGTAACTTATTTCCATTTTTAATAAATGTAACATGTTTGGAAACTTGATCAAATATTGGTCAAACCAATTATTGGAAAACTAATTTCCAACAAAAATTGGATTACCTATAAATGAAAATTCTGGTGCACAAATTTTGATTTGCGATGCATAATTTGGAATTAGAATTAGGGGTGGCAAATCGATCGTGTTAGGCCGTTATCAGGCCGGCACGATAATAGCACGATACAATAAGTACGAACACGACACGATAAACATATCGTGTCTAATATTAAAATACGAACACGACATGGTAAAAACACAAAAAACATGACATAACACGATAGACACGATAAGCAAAAAAATACAATTTATTTAGTCAGACCCGTTAAGCACATTAAACCCAATAAACATTATAAAATATATAATTTTGATTTTTTAATACATATTTTGAAAACTTATCAATTTAAATAGTCAGATTGTTTAAAAGTCATAAATGTTCAAATGATAAAATTATGAAATAATCATGAAAATAGTTCGCAAGAAGTGAACAATCCCTAGTAAATTTTTAAAACATATATATTTTAGTTATCGTGTTTTACCGTGCTTATCAAGCCAGCCCGATAACAGCCAATTTTTTATCGTGTCTTATCGTGTTGGCCCTATAAGGGCCTGAACCCGATAGGACTCAGCTCAAACCCTATAATTTTGTGTCATGTTTGAGTCAGTCAATCGTGTCGTGGCTCAAATTGTCACTCTTAATTAGAATACTAAACCAAATCCCAATGCACAAATCTAATTTTACGATGCACAAACTAGAGTAGCCATGTAGAAAATTCGAATGCGCAATTTTGGATTTGCGATTCACAAATTTGATTTTCCAATGCACAAACTGGAATACCTATGTAGAAAATCGTGATGCACAATTTTTTATTTGTGATGCACAATTTGGAATTAAAAGTACAAAAGTAAATCCCGAAACAAAATTTTGATTTTACGATGCACAAGTTGGATGACCAATATAGATAATATCGATGCATAATTTTGGATATGTGATGCACTAACTGGATTCCTGATACATAAATTTGAATTGCGATACATCCTCTCAGAATTGCGATGCAGTGCTCTCCTAATCCAATTTTATTAACGCTATACTCGTTCGTTTGTCCTAAACAATGTCATTTTTCCAATTAAAAAAATATTATCTTTTACAGTTTGTAAATTGATGGGAGGTAGGGGTGGACATTCAAATTCGGGTTTTCGGGTGCCGACCCAAACCAATCGGGTAATTTCTCGAATTTTCGGTTTATGGATAAACCCAAACCGGACTCTTAAAAATCGGTCGGTCATTGAGTTTTTTAACACATACCCGGGTACCCGACCTTTCAGACTACTTGATTTTTTTGCTGCAATTTTGATTATGAATTGATTCAAAAAGTAAAGCCAATGAGATACAAAAAAATAATTAATTAATTATTTATAGTGAAAAACACTATCAAACAAAACCAACTCATTCAAAGTAAAAAATCACAATCAAAGAACCTAAAACCCAAAACCCAAAACCCAAAACCCAACATGATGCCCACCCCTACTTATCACCCATAATTGTACTTTGTTAAAAGACCCCAAAGGCCCAATAGTACTGACGTGGAAAAAGGCCCTAACATTGCGACTAAGGTAGCGTAACAAGGACTAGATCTCAAGTAACAATGTTTACTGATCTAAATTCGTAAAATAGATCTCCATTCTCTTATACGTTAACGCACCAACATATGTTGGGTTGGGTGAAGAGGATCCTTCTTATAAAAATTATTTGTAAGACCGTCATACACACGTTTTTACCACTAACAAATAGGCCAAAACTCTTTAAAAGTATGAGAAATTACTGGTCAGTACATTTTCTCAAAAAAAAAAAAAAATCACTACAGTCTCTCGTTCTTTTCTTCAATCGCAAAAGTTTATTTTTCGAAATATTATTTCTAAAATTCCCAAATCGTTTTATTCCACAACTCCAACCAACACCCTAGAGTTCAAAAATCAGGATTGTTGCACAACGAAACATGGATCGACCTGTGCTAGGCTAGAAGAGTTTTCAGTAGAAACGAAGGCAGCAGAGGATGAGGAGGAAGAAGAAGATGGAGAACATGAATGTTTAGTTCATTATGATTTTACAGTGCGATGCATCAATTTTTGTATTGCTTCAACCAATCAAATATCATTAAATAAAACATCGGTCATTTTGAAGCCGAAAACTAAAAATTGTCTAACGAACGACTTTGGTCTAAATGCATTTACCAAATTAATTTAAAAAGTTAGCTTTAGCAACCCGTGTGTCAAATAAAATGTGATAAATAATGACCGTATTATCCTTCTTAATATTTTTTTTCATCTTTATTACTACATTAAAATAATCTAACCCATAAAAAGTAAAAATATAATTAATTTTATAATGCTTAATATGATAATAGAGTGCATGTAAATCAAACTAAAATGTAAAGATAAAAAAATACAAAAATGAGCAGGAAAATATTAAAATATTAAAATAAGTAAAAAATGATAAAAAAAAATAGTAAAAATAAGTCATTTCAATACTTTATCTGCCCAAAATCCTCATGATAATGTATTGCTATCACAAAAACTCTACAAAATTCCTTCAATTCTAAGAGACAGTTTTAGAGTATAATATGAACAATTCTTCTTAAAAGTTTCTTGCTTACATGTTCTAGCTAATTGTAATACCCCATCCCACATCGGGTAGGTGTGGGAATTGTGTTCGATTTATAAGGTGGTCACACACTACTTCTGAGTACCAATATCATCCATGGATTTTTTGGTCGGCTTGTGGTGGGCCTAATAACCCAAGGTGCTGCGTATTCAGTAAGGCCAGTGTGTACGCTATGCGTAGCGGACCGGAATGTCAGGCTCGGGGCATTACACTCACTTTTTAATTTAGTGGTATTGCATAAGCCATTTACACCTGCATTTGTACTACAAGGCGGCCCAGTGGGCTGTCACGTGACTCGAGCGTGACCCCACTACCATCAGCTCGGTACGTGCCCGGCAGGTGTACATGCAATCAATCATATTGTACAGCGAGTATAGGTATGCACTTAGCTTTTATGCAGGCATACCCAGTAGGCGGCCTCCCAATCATTACCTCAGGGTCAAAGTACGTAGCAAGCAGAAGGATGCTTGCGTAGTGAGTAGGAGAAAGTTTGCTCGGCTCTACTTGAAACGACCGTTAGAACATAGGGAGTTTCCCCCACATTCCAGGCCTAGATAATGACCACAATCTCTGCTCGTGTAGTTAATGTCGTTTACTCGGCAGTTAAGGCTGAGGCTATATAAACCCTTTACAATCTTGGGTGAAAGGTACGTTCAATTAGATAAGTCCTTACTCTGTCAAATTGCTTTCGCACTTGTGTGTTTACTAATTATCACATTGGAGTACCTTTGCAAGGAAACTCCCTTCCCAGTTTACCTGTTCTTGTAGTTTTTGATAGGTATGGGCTTTGATTGATAAAGCCCAGATATCCTACATAGTTAAGCCCAGTGTATCCCACTGAATTAGATACATTAGTTGGTTCCCTTAACATAAACGGCCTACATCCGTCCTTGAAAGTTCTCACTTTTTGACCTATAATGGCTACTAATGGTGGAAATTTGTCGGAGGATGGACATACCTCCACCCCAAGTGTGGCGGAGGACACTGGATATGGAGGGAAACAACTCCCTCCATCTGATGCGCAGCATCAACTGAATCAACAGAGGGGTTTGGAATCTCTCGCTCATAGTGTGGCAGAGGCTGACCGCCTGGCTGATGATTTCTGTGCAAAGCATTACGTCAAAGAGTCATCTATCTTGCTAGATGCATCAACTAAACTAGCAGTTATTTGCTATGGGTAAACCCTCTACCAATCGAGTTGGATCCACTCCCACAAGCGCCTGCTCGAAGTCATGACGTTGGCGTCTCTAGACTAGGGGGAAATCCCCAAGAGCCTATTATTGTTCTATCAGAACGTCGTGACCAAGGATAGCTCCACTAGTAGAGTCATAATGAGGGACAAACCAGCCATCGAGTAGCTCCAATTGTCCACTCTCGCCTCTGCCCTTGGGTAGGTAAGACAGTGGAACAATGATCGATGTCTTATTTTAAATTATTTACTTGCAAGTGGGCAAAACTATTATAGAATAGTATTGGAAGCAAGGGTCGAACCCACAGAGACAAGAGATCACAGATAGTGCAATTTATTGATAGAAAATTATTAATCTAAGGGGGTTTTTATAATTATTTTATTCTAATCTACTATTAATATTTAGGTGTTTAACTAATTAGCAGCAATTACAGGTTATGAAGATCTTATGGTGGATGGTAATCTAGGATTCGGGTTTCACTTGTATCTCCTCTATGTTTAATTCAAAATAATTATCATTCAATTTCTTGGGTTCGTTCACGAAAGATAGATATAGTCTGTTGAACTATTGGTTCAGCATCCATCCCCGCAACATTCATCCATTCTATATCCTAAGCACAAGAACATATGATCTATCTGTCACTTAGGTCATGTATGAACCTGGCCCTAACTTATCCCTCTCGTCATCGATAGGTCCAATTTATTGTGATGGTGAGCCAGTGTACGACATATGCACATTGGTCATGCAGTTATCCGCACCTCTAGGCCTTTATTATTTGCGATTACATTCATTTGTTCAAAGCGAAATAATAGAGGGATTGATAAACACCACAATCAACAAGAATTGAATGAACATAAATATGAATTAAAACATAAATTCGATACAAGTTACCTCCCACCTCCTAGATTAGTGATGATTTAGTTCATCATAGACAATGAACAACATATGGAGATGAATGGAGACATGATTTGGTCTTCAATACTTGTAATTACACAATCTAAATATGTTATACAACCTAAAATCTATTCTAAAGCTATACAAAACTGTTTCCAGCCGTTTTTCTATATCCTAGGCTTTGGCTCTCGACTCCTATTTATACCGAAGAGTTGTATTGCAATCAAATCTCCAGTGAGAACACGACTTTTTTGCATTCTGACCACCTTACGGTCACAAGGGCTGGGGTACCTTGCATCCGCAAGGTCCTCTGAATTCCGGGCTTTGATTTCTTGAGCTACTGTCCACCTTGCGGGGGCAAGGTCTGAAACGGTCTCCAGCATGGAATTTCTTCTTTTCTTCTTCATTTTTCATTCTGGACCCTTCTTGGAATTTGCATATAAAAGCCTTGTGTTTTGCATATTTTCACTAAAAACCCTGTAACTCACAAAACTCACTAAAAACACATATCAGTAGCCAAAAGCCTCGTGAATTAGCATAATTTAAGTCATAGAAGTATAGTAAATCGACGTATAAAATACCTCGATCAAACAACGAGCTCAGGATCACCACTGAGAGGGGGAAGGCAATGCAACGGTAATCTCTCGTCGCCGGCACGATCCCCCCAGGGAGGATTCGACACACTCATGTCGCCCCTAGCATTCACCCTCACCATGGAGATCTCATGCCCGCAGGCACCGCTCTCCATCCCCATACATGTCACATACCCGCAGGCACCGATCTCCCTCCCCAAGGGGATCTCATGATCGCTGGCATCGATCTCCATCCCCGCGTCTGTCACGAGGATGATAGAATCCACCCCCCAATTATAATCAACAAAAGGGGGAGAGGCATCAGTGATTCAGCAAGGACAAGCGCAACAAGCCGCGGGAGGCCTATAGGTTCAAGTGGTGTAGGCCGTAGGGATAGACCCACCCTTGGGGGATATGGGTCCCCCATAGGCCCCACTGGTGCCAGTGTTGCAGCTTCAACCCGCAAATAGTGTACTCGCGATGGTGAATGTACAGGAGTTTTTGAAAATGAAGTTGCACATGGAAGCCTGAGAGTAGGGCAGGACCCCTGAGGGTGTTTTCTTGGGCACCATGGACACAGCATTAGACCCCTGGATTGAGAATTCCCGTCCCGCGGAGGAATGCCTTTTTCCTAACTTTGACAAATATACAAGAAAGACAAAGGCCAGCGATTTGCTTATGTCTTTTGAATCTCATATCAAACTGGTGACTGCTAATGAGGCCTTGAAGAACCGGGCATTTGTTGGGGCCCTACAAGGAAAAGCACTGGCATGGATGGGTGAGCTTCCTCGCAGGTCGATTAACAACTAGGTAAACCTGAGGAAGAAATTTTTGGCAGACTTTGGAACTTCGGGCACCATCACCAAGACCAGAGGCGACTTGTCCAAAATCAAGTAGGAGCCAATGAATCGACCTCAAGCTTCTTGAGTTCACCACGATGCTCGAGAAGGTCATGCGAACAAGAGGGTCACTTTATTCTTTCAGATCGGTTTACTCGAGGGAGAAGCGGTTTGAGATCGAGCTTAGCATGAGAGCCGAAACGCAAGCGGAAATGTTAATGCGAGCTCGAGAAATATTGCACGGGAGAAACCATGAAGAAAAGACAAGAAGAAGGAAACCGAGGCCGGTGGAAATATAAATGCTAACAAGCATAACGGATAGGCGGAGGTGGCGGTTATAACAAAACGACAAACCACGTTATGAT